>OZ057399.1:19917258-20517258 GCA_964056695.1 Melieria picta
CGTAAATTAAAATGTCGTAAAAATGCAAGAATGCAAAGTGCGCGCAGATATTTTGTGGAAAAGCGCTAAAATTTTAAATACACTCACACACACACAAGTGTGCGGCACTCGATTTGGCAAATTTATCGCCGACTTGTCGTCGCGTTGGTTGGCTCTGTCTGGCGGCTGGCTGCTGACTTGTTGCCGGCCTTCCAAGATTTTCACTTAATTTGTGGCCAAAATTAATTTTCGTGTCGTGCAATCCGCACAACTCGCGCATACGACGGCCGCAGACTAGCGACAATTTTTGCATTAATTTTCTTATTTACTTTTGATGTCACTTCGACTTACGACAACTTTGGCACTGCATATTTCATGGTGTTGCGTAAATGCGTGTCGAACGCGCTCGTGCTTTGTGCATTGGAGTTATGTATAATAAATCGAAATAAGTCGAAATCGGCAAAAGGTTTCAGCAGAAGCAACATACATATTCATTGTGGATGAACTGATCGATCGGTTAAGGTTTCACCTCTGTTTTTATGCCTCAGGCTATCGTTCCAAAAGGAAAATCTCGTCGACTGTTTATTTGCATTTGTCCGACTAATTTATTGAATTGAGCGAATTTTTTGTCTGGGTTCCGCGTATCTTATTTATCTTACAAATTTAAACACACAGCAATACAAATGATAAAATACAAAATATTGTATACAAATTAAAAATAGTTTGAAACAAGATTTTTGTAGCTGCCAAAATGAAATACGGCGCTTTTAGAAAATTTATCTATTTCATGAACAAATAAATTGTATTTTATTTATAGATATAAAAAATTGGAAAATATTTATCAAAATGCCTATTGCGAGACATTTTTCTTTTTTTACACTGTGTCATCAATTCTTAGTTGTGGAGTTCCAGTGCAGGAAGACCAAATTAACGAGTACCTATAAATTTTAGTTGAAAACAGTACATACAGTGGAGTTCCTAAAAGTTTTGAGATACCAAAATTGACATGTTAAATTTGGAAAATCTCGGGGAAGTATTCGTATTGAAAACGTTACTAACAATTAAGCTTAGTTCCTTCTTAAGTTTAGTAGATGAGGTGATTAGGTGCTTGGTACAAGAAAAAATTTAATATCCAAAAATCTGGAGTACATACAGTGGAGTTCCTAACAGTTCCGGGATACCAAAATTGACATGTTTATTTTGGAAATTTCCGGGTAATTTACTAACAACTAAGCAGAAAGTAAGCATCAAAATTTCCGTGTTGTGTAGTTCCTTCTTAAGTTACGTAGAAGACAAGCGCGTCAAATTGACGGTCAGTGCTTGGTACAAGAAAAAATTGTATATCCAAAAATCTGGAAACGCTAAACACATAAAACAAGTAAGTAGTCTATGACCAAAGCCCAAACCCCCGTGAGTTACTAAACTTTATTAGGTCGGTGGGTTTGTTTTTTACAAACTTGAAGGGGGCACAGTAGGCCATCTCTGGTCTCAGTGCAACTAACTCCTAATAAATCATCTATCTATCTATGACCAAAGCCTATAGAATACTTCTATCTATACAAAGTACTATCAGTGTTGTACTATCTTTGCTAGAACTTTGCTGTAAGTAGATTTGATTAGCCAGATCTGTACTATAAGTGAAGGTATGTCAATTTCGTTTAGTAGATAGAATTATAAAGTGTATACGAACAGATGATTGCCGTTTCTCAACGCTATAAAAATAAGTTATAATTAATTGCCCTGACTGACAAAATCCGGGCATGAAATGCAAAATGTTTCAATTTAGAAAACTGACATACACTATGTATGAAAATATTTGCCAAAATTCAACCTTTAAAAGAGTCAAAATGGCTTAAAAGTTTGAATAGGCAAACATCATTTGATTGATTGTTGATTTTTTTTGGAAATCAATCATTGACGGTGTCAAAACAGGGCTTAAGATTTGTATAGAGAAACATGAGGTAATATTTCAATTGACTTTAAACTCAAATACACCAAATCAAAAAAAATTCCACACGCATTTATATTTTTTTAATCAAAAATCTAACGGGGCCAAAAATGGGTTGAAATTTTTAAGTGCAAATATGATTTAATAGTAAAATTTACTTCAAACTTGAAGCAAATATATCAAATCAAAAATAATTGGAGACGTATTTTTCAGTTTTCTTAATCAACCTCTGACGGTGTGTCAAGAAAGAGTTAACATTTTTATGAAGAAACATTTAGTGGTTTAATTGTTTTCAAACTTGGCGTAAGTACATCAAATCAAAAATAATTTCACATGCATTCCAAATGCAAATTTGAGAAAGGACTGTTTTTCAAAAAAAATAGAGTAGAGTGGTCTGATGATCATTGCCGCAAATACCACAAACGTAGAAGTACTAAATCTTGGGTCCAAATTTAAATTACTGTCCACAGAAGGAGCTCTCAGGTATATATGGTCTATAGTGTTGCGAAATGATGAAAGGACTTTATTATTTTCCCCCGCCACGCGAACCAGTTGAGGCTTTAAAAAAACGTCAACTGTATTCTTCCAGAAGTAATACTATGTCCTGTACTAACTCTGTGCTGAAACGTCTAATAAAAAAAGCCATGAAGTATGCTATGCAAATACAAAGGTCTGCTCGGTCCCCCAGGACGCTATTGAAATAGCTATCCAGTTACCCAAAAGCGACAGTTACACAAAAGGTGATCGATTTTAAAGTCATTCGAAAATGGACTAATTTAGATGAGAGAGCTTTTTGTGAGGATCCAAGAATGGTTCCTATTTTTGTTAATCTTTTTTGATAGATCTAAGTTTATTAAAATTAAATGTTTGTTTTTAATTTCTAACTAAAAATCTTAATCGTTTTGTTACTTCGGGATATATCTACTTGAATACTATATATTAACTTTACTGAAATATATTAAATATTTTGAATATATTGAATTACTTCGGAGTATTAGATATCATGATATTTGCTACCAAATCAAGTTCAACAACCAAAAACAAAACTCTTACACTTTCGAACCCCACTTTAGCAGATAGAAACAAAACAAAACGGAAAATTTAGTAGATACTCCTAGCTTTGTATTGTTTTCAGGCACTTCTGGAGCTGATTTGCAGGCATTTTTCATGAATCTGTATACAGCTAATTCTGTTTTTACACAGTCTTTTTTACACGGTTTTGATTTAACACGGTTTGAAAATAAAAAATTTTGTAATTATTTTACAAGATTTTATTCCATTTACCACGAAAAATTTTTTTAATTTTCAAACCGTGTAAAAAAAGACCGTGTAAAAACAGAATTAGGTGTAGTTGAGTTTAATCTGCGCGGATTATTAAATTGTTGATCCATTCAGACCGATATCAACGAAACATTCGAACATTGGCCACACCCCACCTTCATGTTTCTAAAAATTACATACATTTTTGTTAGAGTGTAAAAGACTAACATTCAAACATTAACATACCAGCTCAGCTGATAAGCCGGTTTGTAAATTTTATGCCGCAATTAAGCTTCAAAGTTTCAACTATACACAAGTCTGTAGGCCCATTTGCACAAATTACCGTTTCTACAATTTACGCGTTAGCTGCTTTTTCAACTGACGATCAACGATCGAGCAACATGAGCAGCCGACTGAGCATTGGGCGACAATGATAAATGCACACTTTGTGGCAGTCGGCGGCAGCAAATCGAAGCAGTTCCATTAGCGATATTGATTTTTTAAGCAAATTCGATTTCGAGATTTTCAATGCATGGCATTGTGGGCGAAAGGGGCAGTTGAAGGGACTAATTGAATGCTGCTATGTTTTCATTGATCGTAAAGTAAGCTTTAATTTACTGCCATAAATAGTTGACCAGAGCAAGACTGAGGCGACAAATGTACGGCCAAGTGGTGTGTGTGTGTGTGTGTGCGTTGTTAGAACGCGTCACTTTGTTGGGGTTGGGCGTTTTTAATGAATAGTTGCAAACCTGCTGCAGCGGTCGAGCGCTTCGCATGCAGCGCCAATTACACGCAGCGCGGCGTATAATTTCCAATTTAATAGCTTCATTCGAGCGCCGTTCCACCTGGAGCCGGTGTCACTTGTCAACGACGGTGTATGTGTGTGTATGTGTGTGCGAAATGCTTATCTGAAGACAACACCTACGGACTCTGGTGGCGCATACCTACGCTGCACGCGCAGTGCGCAATGCGACGCGACAGCATTGAGCAACACCGTAAAGTGCAAAAAATGTGACTTTTCACAAGCACACACGCACACATACACATGCATGCATGCCACATGATATAAGGCAGACCCCGCTGGCTCCAAATTGAACGCACCGCTTCAATGTCGCTGCTGCTGAAATCGCCAAAAGGCAAGTGGCACCTTGCTTGGCGGCGACGCGACGGCGCACAGTGTCGCGAATGTGTCCGAAAATGGTAAAAATTAATGTTACAAAATGACTAAAATGAATATGACAGTTGACAGATAATATCTCAACTAAGAAAAATCCGTTTTTCTTATCCATTTTTATGTAGCTTCAAAGCTGATGTTAAAAAATACGCATCCGTTCCAAGTTTTTGGATAATTCTTTGTGCTGAATGAAAAATCAAATAAAAATAGAATTTATGTACTAATATAGCCATGTTATAGATTAAATAAAACTTTGGAATTTTTCCTGTATGGCAGCACTATTTATTGGTTTGTGTTTTGAAATAACTGTGAAATCCAGTTACATTGAAAAATTACGTTTTTCGGTTTGCTTCTTCAAAGAACCAAAAGTTTGGTGGAAAAAAGTTTAAAAAACGCCAAAACACTTTTTTAGTTCCAACCCTAAATTACTCAAAAAAGTATGTATTAACATAATCCGGAGTAATTTTTTGCTTATAAGTTCTTATTTGGTGGTTATTTGAATTTTTCTAGCGACGCCTCCACTAAAAATACGTGATTTCTTCGAAGTGTGGCGTAAAGCTGAATCCAGAAAGCGGTCAATAAAATTTTATTTTCTTATAAATTTACTTAAAGATAAGATGGGCGTTGATGTTAATCATGAACAAAAGCAAAGTTTGCGTCCCCACCTAAACATTTACTTTTTGTAGTGGCACCTACAGTAAAAAATGGTAATTTTTTCGAAGTATGGCTTCCGACACACAATGAAAGTAGCGCCAAAGCAGCGGCTGCAATGATGAGCTCTATAAAGGACAAGGTTGGCACATTGTTCGTATCATCGAAAGTAGGCAAAATGCCACGCCCACTTTAAAAATCTAAACATTTATACCAAAATATAGTATTTCAAGGTGAAAAAATTAATACACGAATTCATAAAGGGAAAGTTTTGGCCACTTAATAATTATGGTCCAGCTGCCACGCCCACTTTTAGGGTTTTAGAAAGCTTACCAATTAAAATTACATCGTGGAATGAGTATCGTAAACAGCCTTCTAAAAATACAGTTTTAGTTGTAGTAAAATACGAATATTTTTGAAAGTGGGCGTGGAAGACTGCCCATTTTTAGTGTGAGCTTTTATGTCATTATTTTAAGCTCAAATACCAAATTTCATAATTCTATCACTAATATTAAGCAAGTTATTTCAATATTACAATTCCTTTCATATGGGAGGTGGGCGTGGCAGTGGTCCAATTTTAATGATTTTTTGTGAATTTCTTAATTTCCACCACGGAAACAATCTCACCAAGTTTCATCGCGATAGGGCAGTATTAAGTAAGTAGTAAGTATTTTTGGCCACGGCTTATATGGGATCGCGACACTGTGCGACGCGGCTAGGCTCGACTTGAGTGCGCGACACTGTGGTTGCGGCATTTCAGCACCCAGTAACGCAGCGTTCGGCGTGCGGCTTTGGCTGCATGTCGGAGCCCACTTGGCGTACGCCTCTTCGCACCTCATTAGATTGCCAATCGATTGTTGCATGCGCCACTGCCGGCTGCCGGCTTCCAATCTGCCTTCGTGTCCGTCTGCGGCTGTCTGTCTGGCTGTCTGTTTCTGTCGACTTGTCGGCTTGGCGATTCGTGTGTCGCCGCTGCGGCATCTAATGCATGCTTGGTCGCCTCCGCTGCGAATTCAGTTCAGGCGCATTGCGTGGGCCGTCACTGCGACTCTGGCTGCGTCTGACTCTGTGGCGTTTTTTACGGCGCGCACTAATAAATTGGCGCATGATTATTATTTTTCGCAATTTTTCGTTGATTTTACGTTTGTGCACTTAAGTGCAGAGTAAACGAGTAAATTGCGTGTGGCATTTGTAAATGCGCGCCGCTCCATCCTCACTCCCTCCCACAAAAATTGAAAGCTATACCCACTAAAATCTGCAAACAGGTAAAAGCGCGAAACGTGTTTGCGACACTGCGCCAATGCAGCTTCTGAATTATTTATGAAAATATAAATTACAATTGTTGTTGATGTTGTTTTTGTTTCGGCAATGAGCACAAATTTGACTTCTCTTTAATGCTTACGAATAAATATTCATCTACATATACGTGTTGTTTTTGTTGTTGTTGTTGTGTTGTTGGTGTGGTTTGATTGCTTGTAAATTACGGTAGTGAATTGCTGCTGTTGATTGTTTTTGTTGTTGTTATTGTTGTGCATTGCATGCAATTACATTACAAGCGGCGGTTAATTATGTTGGTTTAGCTTGTTTTGTGGTTTTCGAGTGGTTTTCTCATTTTTTTGTTAACGTTTATTCTTTGCTTTTTTTGTGTTGCCTTAATGCCGGTCTTAGTATAAAATATTTTCGTACATTTTTGTGTTGTTGTTCTTGCAAAACGAATGCTCAATA
Organism: Melieria picta; assembly: GCA_964056695.1. NCBI lineage: Eukaryota > Metazoa > Arthropoda > Insecta > Diptera > Ulidiidae > Melieria > Melieria picta. The sequence goes on from OZ057399.1 coordinate 19,923,996, forward strand.
AAGTTAAAACGCTGGGAAGCGCCGTTTGGTGGCTGAAATTCCTTTCCATCTCCTTTTATGGCCCACAAGTTGACCTGCCAAACCTGTGTGCACAGAGTAAAATTTATTATTTTGGCGTTGATGATCCCCAGAGATTTGTTCGAACATCGAAACGCTTCGATACTCGAACGAACGAACGAAAAGTTGCCAAAGCAAGTTGACATCCGCTTTTAAATCATGATTTATAATCGTTTTCGTTAATGTTGTGAATGTTTCGTGCGCGTTGTCAATATTTATTTATTTACTTTGGGCATCGGTGCTGTTTATTAAACTCTTGGCGATACAAACAGTTTTGGAGTATGTGTCGGGCTTATTTGAAAGCTTTAAAGTGCATAGAGCAAGTTTGTGAATGATTTTTTTTTATATGTAATGCAAAAAAGAACTGTAAATCTGAATGTTTTTGAACCAGAAAATGTTGGGTCTAGGGATCCATAAATTTTACTAATGACCACAAGGGTTGCAAAGCTTTGTATCATATGATACAATCAATAATATCGTACAAATGGAAAGCAAAGGTTGCAAGTTATGTTTGCATTTTTTGGTTTAGGTTTGGTAACAGATTTTTTGCGTTTGCTTGCCTGCCACGCCCATCTGTAAACTACGTGACTAATAAAATTCAACTATTCCGCAATTTTCGATTAAAAATAAGAATTACTAGACGATTTTGAGTTTTACTGGGCAGACACGGGTTATGTAAGGTTAGACATGCGTACTTGCCACTCCCACTACGATAGTAAAAATCGGCTATATTCAGTAAGTTTCTGTAAATCTATACGAATTTTAATTGATTCTGTGTTTTATTGAGAGGAAAAGGGCTTTGCAACAACAACAACGGTTATATAAGGCCGAATAAATGTGACTCGATTGTTTATATATATATAATTTATATAAGTTTCGATCAAAATGAAATCATGTTTTGATTTTTTGTTGTTATAATTTATGTTTTCTATAAAAAAAATCAATGAATTTTTCATAAAACTTAAAAAACCGAAACAAAAAATTCATGAATTTGTACTCCTTTGCGGACTATTGTACGATATATCGTACAAAATTGATGAAGCTGTAATTCTCAACCAAAATGATTTTTTTGAAATTTGTTTGTATTTTATTGCTAAAATGTTCAATAAGAGTCAATATTTTGAAGGAAAAATTTTTATCTCAAGAAATGTGGAAATTGACCGGAAAGGGTTAGAGATAATTCCTTACAGATTCGATACAGAAATATATAGAAGAACATTTGTTCCATAGAGAAATCATGGTTTTGCGAAATAAATAACCATAACGTTTTCAATTTAAATTATTTCTTAGATTTTGATTGCATATTCTAAAAACTTAGACAATTCTATGTTAAAAAATGGCCAATGAACTCAACAGAGGTGTTGAAAAAAGCTTGAAAATGCGCACCAACGGGTTAAGCCGAGTCAAGCTGAGCGTGAACATCAGAAGACTGGGATTTTTAAATGGCCAGGAGATTGCAATAAATGTGATTAACAATACAAATTAAACGCAGTGACCGGTCGCCTTGTTGAACTCGAAGCAAGCATCAATCAACTCGATTTGGGTCATCAGACAAATAACTTTTATAGAAGTGTAGCAATGAAGACGAGTTGCAATGATTTTGCATTCTCTTCGTAGCTGCCCAGAACTTTAAAAGAATTCCAAAAGACAAGACTATTTGGCCACATCAATGGTCCTGACCCTTTAAAGGTCGAGATTAATGTTTTTAACACAGTTAACTTACTGTAGTAGCCTCATTAAAAATTAATGATAGAGGAAAGCTACCTTCGAAAGAAATATTTGAAAAGGCAGATAACTGCGGATCGGTTTCACATTTAAATTGTTTGACCAGTTTATTTTCCATATCCTTTTGGACGACCAGTTGGATTGTCAAACTTGTGTGTAAAGAGTAACATTTATTATTTGGCATGAATGATCTTTAGAGATTTGTTGCAACATTGAAATTCTTTCAAAATCTGGCAGCAGCTAGAGCCCATTTTATAAAAACCAAATCTGAAATCTCTGACAAATCATAAATTAGTAAATTGCTGAACACTCGAACAAAATCAGATATCTCCCAAAAATCCGAAACTTATCATTTCAAATCGATCAACTTAAGCAAATTCCTGAAGTTCATCCAACTTTTTGATTGGCTTAAGAATGACTTTCATTAGCAGACATAGACATAGGAGCAAACAATAGTACGAGGAACTGGAACGTAAAGGAATCGCTTTGGCAAATCCCCGACCAGGAAAGAGCTGGTTTTTGGTCGATAAGAATGCGTCCAATTTTCATGAAGATTTTTCACCTCCTGTGCTAAAATCACAACAGGCTTTTGTAGCGATATAAGTGTGTCCTTTTCTATACTTCACTGCGGACTGTCACCTCACAGTATTCTTTTCAAGTAAAGTCAAGGTTGAGGATGATTCTCAATGACAGACGTAGGAGAAAGATTACTGTTACTGATTCCTTGGGACCTTTTTCATGCCCAAAGTGTATCTCTAGTTATTTTACACCTCAGACACCCACATTAACTTATCCAACCCTCAGGTCCAAATGGAGTTAATCCTTCCATTAAAATACTCTTGCCCAGCCTTTACATGCTTTCAGACGTGACACAAACGAGCTTATAAGGATATCTCCTGTCTGGAAACTATGTGTAGAAGATATAAAGTAGAATTTATTTTCTGAATGTAAACACTTAGCACTTGAAGCACTTACTAAAAGTAAGTGCTTCAAAAACTAAAAAAACATAGAGTCCGACCGATTAATCGGGATCGGCATCGGCTAGTATCGGCCAATAAAATTGGTATCGGCATCGGCCAAAAAAAAAAGAATCGGCATCGGCCTTTTTTGGCCGATGCCACATCGGTCGATGATGCCATCGGCCTATTTTTCTGCTTTCATTTTTTTGTTTTAATTTTTTGTACCAACGGGTTCTTCTACCCCTTTTCAGTAATGTATTTTTAGATACTGTTTAATATAAATGTTTCCTAGAAATGTTTTTTTTTAAAACTAGGTATTCTTCAAAACACAGATTTTCTCGAAATGGCTATGCATTTCGTCTCTTAATGTGGATATCAGAAGAAGGGGCATTTAATTTTTCAATCTTATCCTTCTTTTTTAATTGGAAGCATTTTTTAACAGGCCTTTTATTTTTTCCAAATTTGTTTTCTGACTTCTTCCCACTGCATTTGTACAACGGGTCGCAATTTGAGAGTACAAATTTTAATATAAAAATCGTAATTTTAAGTTGAATAAAAAACTGAATTTGTATGCAATATTTACGTCACTATTTTTGTTTCTCTCTCAGTGGATAAATGTGATATATTATTTTTTTAATACATGTTAATGTATTAGAATTCTGAATTCTCTTGTTATTTTATTTAGTTTTTAATTATTTCCTTTCTCGTTGTTATTGAGTTTTTAATTAATTCTTTTCTCCTTGTTTAGTTATTTTCTGATGAATATTACAAACAATATGTAATAGTTCCTTTTGTTATTTTATAAAATAGACTGTGTTTTTTTGTATTGAATTCATTCGTGTTATTTTTTCTATGTAATCGGCATCGGCATCGGCCGATTAATCGGCATCGGCCAACAAATTTGGTATCGGTCGGACTCTAAAACCTAGATTCCGCCCTCAAAGTGCAAATTTTGTTAGGTCGTTATTTATGGTAAATTTTAACAGACCTGTGATGGCATTATGTAACATTTTCCCCAAATTAATATACATGTGTATATCAACATAAATACATATAGTATATATTTTTCTGATAAAGTAATTTACATATTTTTAGAATGATGAAGGGCTTTAATTCTATCAATCATGGAATGTGTGTGGACGGAAAATGTGGAAAATCGATGTTCAACACAGCGCTTCGTTTTGCCACACCCCATCCGACTCTATCCGTGCCCACTCGACCCGGCTCACTGCATAACCTTCGTACGGGCAGACAAAATATTACAACGCGCCGTAATTCGTCAAATACATTTTAAATGAACTGAATTCAGCGAGGCGGATGCGCCCTGCCGCGGCGAAATCAATTTTCACTAATTGGCTCGGGATAACCGATGGCAATTAAATTTGTACTAGACACAAGAAGATTTCTGCTCCGACTCGTTCAAGTGATGCTCCAGCGTAGACAAGTGGAAGAGGCGCGCGCGCGCGCAACCGCCAACCAGCCAACCGGCAAATGTTTGAAGTTTGCGCAGCGCGGCGAAATGGGCGGAAGGCGCTGCAAATAAGAAATGCAAACGTAATAAAAATGCATTTGCAGCGCGGTACGTGTTCAATGGTTTCGCTGCAATATTTGCCAAAGTGCGGAGCGTACACGTGAACATGTACGGACAGACAGACAGACGGACAGGCGAACACGCGAGCTTATATAGGGTGTTCTTTTTAGAGGTTTGTTTTTCGAATAGAGATAAAACTAACATTTTGTGGTCAAATCTGGCAACTCTAATGTCATTTATGTTCAGTTTGGTTTGCCATTTCATCATGAACAGGTTGACAAAAGAACAACGCTTTCAAATCGTGCAAATTTATTTCGAAAATAATGGTTCAGTTCGCGAAGTTTACCGCAAGCTCCGTCCATTTTATGGTCGACATAATCGTCCATCAGAGCAATTAATTCGGTTAACCATGGGTCGTTTTCGCACTACGTTTACTCTATGTGATAATACGCATCCGCAGAGACGTCGAACAGTGCGCACCGAAGAAACAATTGCCGCTGTAGAGCAAAATGTTGAAGAGGACCCGAATGTATCGATTCGCCACCGTGCACAGCAATTGGAGCTTTGTCCATCAACTTTATGGAAGATTTTGCGCAAAGATCTTGGCTTGCGACCTTACAAGATCCAGCTTGTGCAAGAATTAAAGCCGCGAGACCATGCAATGCGTCGTGATTTTGGTGTATGGGCCGAAAATGAGATTGATCTCGATGCTGATTTTCATCGCAAAATTTTGTTCAGTGATGAGGCTCATTTTTGGTTGAATGGCTACGTCAACAAGCAAAATTGACGCATTTGGAGTGAAGAGAATCCACATGAGACCCTTGAGACGCCATTACATCCACAAAAACTGACTGTTTGGTGTGCTCTATGGGCTGGTGGGGTCATTGGGCCATACTTCTTCCGAAATAATGCTGGAGAGTCAGTTACCGTTAATGGAGACCGGTATAGAGCCATGATAACCGACTATTTTGTTCCCGAATTGGATGGCATGAATGTGGATGAGTTGTGGTTCCAACAAGACGGCGCTACATGCCACACAGCGCACGTCACAATCGATTTATTGAAGGAAACATTCGATGAGCGCATAATTTCGCGGAATGGACCTGTCAATTGGCCACCAAGATCGTGTGATTTGACACCATTGGATTATTTTCTTTGGGGATATGTGAAGTCGCTCGTCTAAGCCAACAAACCAGAAACGTTAGGGGACTTGGAAGCCAACATTCGTGGCGTTATTGCCGACATACGGCCCCAAATGCTCGAAAAAGTGGTTGAAAATTGGACCTGTAGAATTGGCTTTATTCGAGCCAGCCGCGGCGGCCACATGCCCGAAATCATATTTAAACATTAATGGCATAAAATTATCCTTCCAATAAAGCCAAATTGATGGACATTAAAACGATTTTCTTGTGTTTTATTTCAATTCGAAGTTCTATACCTCTAAAAAAAACACCCTATAGCACAAAAATTGTTTTAGACCAAAAACGTGCTCAAGGTGTACGTGTGTGTGTGGGTGTGCGGACATGTTGTTGTATTCGCCTTGGAAGCACACAATCTACCACAATGTGGAATTACGTGTCCACTGTCGGAGGAAACTAGCAACAAAAAAGTGCAAGACAACAGCGACGATAAAGTCGAAACTGCGCCATGTATGAAGAGAAAAATGTGAAATTGCGAACATTTTTGGATTTTTCACTACGGAAACAAGTTGGTAGGCGAAAGGGGGAGGGGCGGGGGCGGTACGTGAGTGTCGAGTTTACATATTTATGTTAGTGGCATTTCGCACAAGAAGAATCCGTACGGCAGCTTCGTTCAATATTTGCAGTGCTCCAGGTGTGTGTGCGCGTATTTTGTATGATTTTACGCCCACATCTGGTACGCAATTTTCATGCGAAGTGGCCGACAGACGGCTGAGCTCAGTGGTAAAAATAGTTTTTGCACGTATTGTTGTTGTTGTTTAACAAATTTCCGCGCGTTAAGCACACAACGCAGCAACACTTCAAAGTAATATCTACAACAATAATAACAACAACACAAGCAAAACAAAAAAATATTATAGAATAGAACCGAATGGAATAATCTCACAGGCGAGCAACAACAACAATCGCAACGAACGCAAACAGGGCATTAACTATGAGGATAATAATGCGCATGCAATAACAACAAAAACAACAACAATAACAATAATAATAACACGACCAGAACAATGTACAGTGATTTGCGAACGCAATCGGGCGGGCAGCGTTCGGGTGCACTTGCCACACTTGTTGTACCGTGCGCTCCTTGTTTGACAATGGCGGTATTCACGATATAGAAATGATTTTTAATTTAAGTATAAAAAAATAACAAATCCAAATTAACCGTAGACCTACGTTAAAAAACGGGTCGAAAACGACCCAAATTAAAATCACACCCACAAATTACAAAAAATGCGAAGCCAACTTAGTCTTTAAAATATAAAACGGTTTGATTTCAATAGATAATATCCAAGTAGGAAAGTCATGAAAAAAAGCTAAAAATAATAACAAATTTAAAAAATATTAGAAGTACAAAAAAAGTTGGTCGAAAACGACCCCAAACGTGGTCTACGGTCAAGAAAGCATTGAATAAAGGGTGCTAGAATATTCCTTGCCAAGCTCAAAAATCTCTATACATGTAATTGTTTGTCCTGACTAACTGACCGCGGAAGCTTAAAACTGGAGGTATTTTTTGAAAAATGAACGCTAAGACAGGATTTTTTGAAATTCGGGGTCTAAAAAAGCAAAACATGGGTTAAGGTATTGTATGAAGAAAGTTGATTTAATGGATTTATTGATTTCAAAGTTAGTGAAAATGCTTCAAATTAAAAATAATTTGACACTTGTTTTTTATTTTTTCGAAAATCAAAATTTAACCCATTCGCTATTTTGTTGCCATATGACAACATGCTACTTTGTGGACGTCTGCATTCTTTATGGTTGCAAGAATACATTTTTTTGTTGGTCTTTAGAATAGTTTAGAATAGTATTGAAAATACGAAATTAATAAACTGAATATTTAAGTTTAAAGAAGAAAAGTATATACGTTGTTTTAATGGTATATCTTGACATAGTAAAGGAGGAAGAAGCAGAAAAATTAGAGAACTTTTTAATTTTACGTTTTCTTTCAATTTAGATACTTTTTTTTTGGCTGAAGTAAATGAAGAAATTTTCAAATTTTCGCTATGCGTAAAAAGTTTAATGTTTAAATAATTATTACAGCCACAACGATGTGGTTGCTCTCATAGAAAAACACCCTAAAATACAGGGTCCGAGTATACAAATTAAAAAATTTCTTATGGAATGTTGCTAATATAACATAGAAGCCTAAAACGTAAAAATTGAACTTTCCCCAGTAAAAACCTGTAGCGAAAGGGTTAACGGGTTAAGAAAAAACGTGAACCGATGGGCCTAATGACTTAAAAGTTGTTGAAAACACTTGAAATCAAAGTTATTTTAAAACATGTTTCTCATTTTTTTTGAAGCTCAAAACTTAAAGGGGTAAACCAAGGGTTTAAAGTTTATATGAAAAAAATAATTTTTTTCGCCTTTTGACTTCAAACTTGGTGAATGTACTCTTGGTGAGAAATAATTTGACACGTGTTTTCCCTTTTTCGAAAATTAAAATCTGAAGGGGTCAATGACGGGTTAAGAGTATGAAGAATGTATGAAGAAACTGTCAAAAAAACATGAATTAATGGACCTATTGACTTCAAACTTGGTGAAAGGTGAACAATTGACACTTGTTTTTCACTTTTTTGAAAATCCAATTCTGACGGGGTCAACGATGAGTCAACGACAACGGTCGCAGAGTTGCATTTAGGGCTCGCAGCAGCCAACTCATACTCCACTCAAATTGTTCAGCAGTGCAAAGGAGCAAATCTGTCATCAATCTGATTTTGTGGTTGTTTTGGGGCAAATTTGGTGAATGCCACCAATGTGTGCCACTCCGCGTGTTTGTGTGCGCGTGCGGCTGCAATGAAATTCTAGACACGTACGCGCACATGAATTTTGCAGTGTTTTTCGGGGTGATTTAACCTTTTCCGCTCAGAATACCCGATTTTGCTCTAAAAACTTTGGCCGGCTTGCGACTCACACGGCGCCAACGCTTCTTGTCTTCTCGGCGCTCTCAACCCACACCGACCTCTCTTCTGTTTCTATCTACCACTAAGTATGCTACCCCAACATTCTGAAAGCGTTTACATTTTCGCTTTGGCTTTCTGTACTTGCTGATGCTAGTTTGTTGTTGTTGGGACAATTGCTGTTGCTGTAATTTGAGGTGTTTTCTGTTATATATTTTTTTTTGCTTAGCTGAAGAAATTTGTTATTTGCTTGGAATAATAATACATTTATAGTTGTTGTTGTTGTTTTATATCTTTGTTTGTTCTGCATTTGGAATTTGTTGTTGGCAAATGAAGTTTTTGCTGTTCGAAATTGCGTTTTTATTGCCTCACGCCCACACAGGAGCGTAAACTTTGCCAGAAAATGTTTTTATATATGTAAAATGAATGAATGCATTATGGAATGTTTGAAGTAATGTTTGATAAGAAATTCTTTAAAGAATTTAAGCTAAAGTGGTTGCCGAAGGCTACGAGGATTTGATAGATTGTGAACACATCATTTGTAAGTAGGTTAGAGTAGGAAGTGATAACGGGCGGTGTTCAAAGCGACTCTTGTGGGCTGTTGTGTTTCTGCTATTTCTCCTCGTTCTGAATCTCTGGGACTTTTATCTTTTTGTTTAAGCGCTCTGAATCTCTTGGATCAATTTATTTAAACGAAGCCACAGAGATAATTTCGGTCAGTCATAATAAAGAATTTTCAACATGCCTGGTTATTTTTCGATTTTAAAGTGAGCTCACTGAAGAAACCCTTGCATTTGTCCAATAAATGAGAGCTCAGCAATTTGAGTAAAAAAAAATGTCCATCCATAAGCAAGAAATTAGTATGAAATACGCATTAATTTGTTTGTCTATAAAATTAGATAGAAAAATAATATTTTGAGGTATATTACTGAAATATTTTGTTCCTGAAATTGCAAATATATAATTTAGTCAAAAAGCGGCAAGTGCCCTCTTTAATTTGATACCCATATCTTCATTACTGAAATGTGTATGTCCTTAAAACTTTTAAGTCCTTTTAAGAGGGCCACGGATTAGAAAATGAAAAAGTGAGTATGCCAGGTTACTAAAGATGACCTCTTATTTCACGGCTATATCATCTTTTGGATGGGTCAAAAGCACTGTCGCACAGTGCAATAAATGCAAGAAGAGTATTCCTTATAGCAAATTTTCAGGTGTCTCCCCTGCTAGACCTAAGATTTTATATTTCGTCAGTGAAAATTTAAGAATAATTTTACAATAAAGAATGTTTTTATGGCTCAGTGAAGGAGCCTTTTCGCTATTTGTATTCCAATAAGTGGAGGTGGGGTTTTCCTTTTGTTATTGCAAAACTATTTTTCTGTTTCCAAGACCTTGTATTTCTTTATCAGGAACCCAAGCTATTTAAGCCATTTAAAAATGTTTTTATGGTTTTTTCTCCGATCGTGAACAAGAAGTTCTCTTTTTTTTAGGAAATGAAATCGTTTAAAAAAATAGAATGGATTGAGTATAATTCCTGAAATACTTGGAGCAATGGGATCAAAAAAGTTTATGAACGAGAAATGAATAAAACTAAGAAAATATTTTTGAATTTTGCTTTTAGATAGAATACGACGTCAGGATTTTTTTTAAAGGACTTTGAAATTTCAAGGACATGTTTATTTCAAAAAATTATTGTAAAAATTGACCGCATTATAGAATAACAATATGGGTATCAAATGAAAGAGAAAAATCCTTAAAATCTTAAAAAATTTAATGTTTTGGTGCAAAATAACGAAGAGGTATTGAAAATGTCCTTTTAAAACTTTATCCTTTGAATATCCTTGCAAATTTCCAATAATTTTTTTTGAAAAAAATATATCTTAAGGACTAATATGTACGCTACTACATCCTTGAATTCCACCCTTCTAACTTTATTAGTGTAAGATATAAAAAATTTAATACTTATCTCTATAGGATACGGATAATTTCAATATCATTAAGGATGCTGAAGTAACCAAAGTAGAGCAAACAAGCTTTCATACCTGTATGACAAAAATGGTTACCGACCTCTTAAACTCAAAGTTTCCAGAGGCTATCGTTCAGATCTATGGGATCTGAATAGGTTTTTAGGTCGCAACAACTATGGAACTGAATTCTTACGCCTTGCAAATTCATTTTCCTAATTTAAAAAAAATACCAGAAGGCAAATAATATGCTTTGCAGTCTTATTGATGTTCAGCTTGAAATCAAAAATAACATCGATATGAATTTATTATGAACTGATTGGCCAACTTAAAAGGTCAAGTTTTCAAAGTGATGTCAGTTGTGGTATTTAGGGTATTTAAAGATTTAGAATACATAATGTAAACATTATTTATTGTACACACATTTAAGCTTCGTTGACGTTTGTGCTTTGCATGCTTAAAGTCAAAAATATGTCTACTTTATTAGAAAGAATTTTGCATGCCTGACAATTGGCAAAAGTGGAGCAACAATTGAAATGTGTTCACCACCCAATCGTATCAACAATTAGCCAACTAATCAGTTGGTGCAGTGCGACTGCATTCAAACATTTGTGCAGCATTTGCATAATTTCCCATTTTATTAGCGGCTGCAGTTGAATGGTTAATTTAAATGTTTGTCGGACGACGAGCATTTCTATCTGCGTGCATTATTTGATGTTGGATTTTTGCATATCGTCAGCCGAGTGCGACGCCAGTGCATGGCGTATTGTGAGTGCGTTGCACACTGGTACAATAATACAAAAAATTGAAAATGCTAATTGAAACAATAAGGTTTAATTTTATAATTTTTATAAATGCAGACATGAAATAAAATGCATAAAAAAAATTATTTCGAAAAAATTTCACTAATTAAAACAAAACAAATTCTTTTCAGTGAGCGATTTTTTGTATCAATATTCAAAGGTTCAGTGATACTAATGAGAACCAACGTTTCGCTATCAAAATTAGGTCTTCACATAAAAAAAATGACATCATTTGCTATGTCGCTTCAATTAGGGTTACTAAATTATCTAAAAATCTTTCAAAAATCCACTAACCCATTGCTGCCTAATTGGTAAAAATTTACCCATGAAAATTGACTTTTTAAAAAAATCACAGAAAATTTCGTGGTACAGATATCTCAAAATCATTGATAGGGATGGTTGGGGTAAAGATGGAACTAACTTAGGCTAGTGGAGGTCACCCTAAAATTCCGCCATCTAGCTAGAGTTACCAGACTCCAAAAATTGTGAATTTTTCGGAGGTGGAAAATGTGGCGAAACGTAGTGGCCTTAGAACTTCACAAAAATTTGCCTCCTAACTTACCTGTAAACAATGCATCTTTTGTTCACGTGTTTAGCTGATCACTTTAAAAAGTATGGAAAAAAGCTACCATTGCTGCGTAATGGGTACAAAATACCTAATGAATATCTCAGCAACGTGCAGAGATAGAAAGCTGAAATGTTTGTTTGTTTGTTTCTGATCATTTTGGGTAAATTCCAGGTCGTGTATGAAATTTTATCAAAATCGTATGGGCGGAACTGGTACCCGGCTTTAATGGGTTAAAGCCTTGAAAAATGCACCAACATAAAATACTTTCAATTTAATTTTAAATTCTTTTCAGCAGGCCAAGAGTCTGCGATACATAGGACGAAGTGTTCTTATCTGGCAACACTGGTCAATAGAAGATTGTACTATTAGTTTTTAGCGATTGGAATAGGTTTGGTGTATTTTGAGTTATTGCCAAAGAACCAAACAATAAAATATGTAAAATTAGATAAATTAAATGGAGGACAATACTGGACTACACACATCTGTGTTCACTTGGACTTTGAATTTGATGGTCAAATCAGCATATAGCGCAGATTTTGCACCATCTGATTAGATTTATTTTGATCTTTGCAAAACTGCATGGTCAAAATTTCAATAATAATGATGCTGTGAAATCGCAGTTTTCTATCAAAAATACTAAAAGTTCAAGGAGCGTAGAATCATGAAGTTGTTAGAAAGATTGCAACGTTTATTGAACCAAATGATAAATACATCATTGATTAGAGTTCTTTCATTTAGGTATAGACAAATCTGTTTTATTTGTATGATACAATGGGCAATTTAATACTTAGTTGCCAATTCAATATTTTAAATTTTAATCATCGGCATAGCTGCTACTCGCAAGTAGAAGAATGCCCATCACTGTTGTGAAATATTGTGACCAAATTTCAATAACCTCAACTTTTAAACGCATCTATCGCCTCACTCGCTCTACTGTGCGCCATTAAGCTGCTGCTGCGACATGTTGTTGTGTTTGTAGACTTTGCTGAATACTCAACATTATGAAAATTAATGGCTGTGGCCACTGCGTGATGGCAAAAGTTCAACTGTGCTGCCCGAACGAGTGCGATGGCGATTGCGATTGTGCGCGGTCGCAGCAATTCTGCTGCCGAGTTCACTTGAAATTTCGACCTCAATTTCGGCCGTTTCGACGACTGCGTCGAGTGCTTTTGTTTCGGTGCTATTTATAGTTCACACACACATTACACATTTTGTTTAAGTTCGGGTGCGGTTGGCGAAATGTGTTGCACATGTTGCAGCCGCCGACTGTTGATTGCTGACTGGCTGAATTAGTTTCTCGAGTGCGCGAGACATGTGTGTCGTCGTGCGCGCTGCCGGCAGCAATTTCAATGGGATTTTGACGTTAAACTAACAACAACTGCCTCATAATTTCAACACTTTTACGCTTTTCGAATTATTTTCGGTGCATGCAACATCAAGCGTCTTTGTTGTTGTTGTTGCGCTGAAATCGCTAGTTGCACTTCCTGCTTTTGTGTTTGTGTGACGACAGCCATTAGGCAACGCGTTGCTGCATTACAAATGTGCGAATAAAATTCTAAACAGCGACAGCGCGGCAACAGTTGCTGCGGCATTTTCCCAGCTGCACACACGAGTTGACAACTTGAGAATTTTCAATTTCTACAGTCGAGTTGTTTTTGGGGGCCTTTCACTGCTACATTTATTGTTGTTGTTGTTGTGGTTTTTGTGGCAATCGTGCTAACGCAAACGTCATGTAGCAGCAGCCACAATTGTGGCACTTGTTGTTGCATTTGCTGACGTACACGGTTTTTGCTAGTTGCACCAGCTGCGGTTGGCGCATGTGCAACATGAGAACATTAGCAACAACAGCAGCAGCAGCAGTAGCAATTGCTGCTTTCACATTTTTTACTGCTTGCAACTAGCAATGTGCGTCACGGTGTCCGTGACAAGGCGCGCCGCTGCAAATGCAAATTGTTGCGTATTGTTGCAGTCATTTGCCACTTGGCTGCTGGTTGTTGACTGCTGCTGCAAAAAATATGCGGAAAAAGATGAATAATTACACGCAGTAGCAGCAGCAGCAGCGGTTGTTGCCGCCGGTCAGTGAGAATTGTGCGAACGCTGCTGGCTTTTTCTTTCCAATAATTCTCGTTATTTTTTTTTTTGGTCTGGCCGGCAACGGAAACATTGCTGCTGCCAAGTGGCGTGCTTGTTGCCGCAGCTGTGACCGGCATTAGTGACGTCTGCAAGTGGTCGCTGCCGCAATGAATGCGATTGCAATTGCGCTGCTGCTGATTTGCATGAAAAAATTCCGAATACCATTGCCGCAGTTGTTGTTGTTGTTTTTTCAGCTTGCCGTTGTACTGATTTTTATTCTTTTTGCTCTTCTAGCTTCAGTGCTGTTGCATGTCATTTGCATCGACATCATCGGCCAGCAGCAGCCGCAGCTGTGGCAATCAGCAGCAGCAGCAATTGTCGCAATGCCGATTATAAGAAGCAACAGAAGAGACTGATAGCAGTCGCAGCTGCCGCTTAAACGATTGTTACATCAACAATTTTATCTTTTCGTCTTATGCAAAGGCGCACAGTCCAGCCGATTGTTTGCACCCCCCTCGTCGTTCGCACTGCGATTGCGTTTCAGATTCCGATTGTGATTGTGCGCTGTTCGCATGCAACGGCATGACCGACCGACATTGCTGCCGCACCCACTGCTCGTCGTTAATTATGAAAATATGTTTGCATCGTTCGCCCAGTGCGACCCTCCCCGCTCGTTTCGCATGCCGCCACCGCTGATTCTTTTTAGTGCTTCCGCATTGTTTGTCCGCGGAATTGTTGTTGGCCGCGTTCGCACTTTGCCTACACACTGCAATTATTTTCCATTATGCTGCAATTTGTTGTGCTTTGAGCACCAATAAACGCATTCGTTTTGTTGTTGTTTTATTGTCATTGACTCTATTGTTGATATGATTGTGAAACGCTGATGCGTTGCAGTTATTTGCTGCAATGTAATTAAACTATCACACGATTTCATTAATTTGCCAACAATTGCCATTCATTTGTGATATTTCAATTGTGCACGCTACACTCGGACCACTTGGGACCAACTAGAATTGACTCATGTAAGGAAACATTTGGTGAGAACTAGTGATGGGAAAAAATTCATTAATCGATTAATGAATCATATGATTAATTGAAACAGAGCGATTATTAATTGCAATAAATCGAAGGAAATGGAAAATAATTGAGTAATCGAATGATTTTTTAAATATTTTAACTTAACCGTGTAATTTTACAGTATGTTAATATGTGAATTTTTACCAAATGTCTTATAAAAACAATAACAATGAATTAATAAATGAAAAAAAGGTACATATAAAAAAAAAAATATATATTTTTATTTTATTTGTTCATTGCAGAGTTTAGAAATAACAGTTTTGACAGGTGCGAGGTCGTGAACCTGTTCCTGTTTTCAATGGCAGTTGCACCTGCCTTTGAAAAAAGGCGCTCTGCTGGTACCGAAGTTCCTAAAAGATAACAGTACCGACGAGTTATTATATATAAGTAAAGCTTAGGGTACACCGTTCGCATTTCTTCCCATGCATTGAATTTGGGTTAGGTCGTTGTCTTTTTTGCGACGTTTGTGAGCCAGCGACTTGTGGTGGGCCCATTAATCAAATTCAACATCGCATCAAAGTGTCCGTCTCAAGCTTTTATTTTGCGCGAAAAAAAATTTAGTGATACGTTTTCTTTCGATTATTTTAGCATCTAATCGATTAACGTTTCGATTCATCGAAACCCATTCGAAAAAATCGATTATTGTGTATCAAATGATTAATCGTCCCATCACTAGTGAGAACGCGTTATTTCTCGAAATGTGCCAATCGATTTTTGGTCAGCGAGATCATGCTATTTAATGACTCTTCTCTTCTCAGAACACTAGACAGACCACAAGTTTTCCATGCCTAGGCATTACATTTTTTATATCTTAAACTAATAAAGTTAGAAGGACGAAATTCAAGGATGTGGTAGTGTACATATTAGTCCTCAAGATATATTTTTTTCAAATATATCTATTGGAAATTTCCTAGGATATTCAAGGATAAATTTTTAAAAGGACATTTTCAATACCTCTTCGTCCTTTTGCATCTAAAAAAAAATTTTCTAAGATTCTAAGGATTTTTCTCTTTCATTTGATACCCATATTGTTATTCTACAATGCGCTCAATTTTTAAAATAATTTTTTGAAATAATCATGTCCTTGAAATTTCAAAGTCTTTTTCAAAAAAATCCTGACGTCAGAGAGAAAAACTAAAAACGCAGTTTTACTAAATTTGGCCCCTAGTTTCGCAAGTATATAGATTTTTTCGTGTGTTTTGAAATGTTTTTGATTTTTGGCGTACGGTGTTATATTCGCTGATATCTTGAAAAGTACACATCGGATTTGACTAATTGTATCATAATTGCAGCGAAGACTGTCAAAATGGCGGAAATGGTCTTTTTAGTGTTAAGTAAAGTCATTGGCTTATGAAGGGGCGTAGTCAGTGTTAAAAAAATTTTTTTTTGCCATTTTAGTATTACGTGCTTTTTAAAGTAAAGTGTACTTTTCAAACAGGGCATTTTGTGGTTCCGCCACCTATATGCGTTTCAGTGTTTACATGTTTTTTCCGATTTTTTGTGAAAATTTCATGAAATTTGGTTCGGTACAAAAATGAGCATCGAACAAAGAGCTAATATTAACTTTTGTTTTAAAATTGTTTAAACTTTAAGCGAAACATTTCAATTGATGAACCAAGTTTATGACAACGATCGTTTATCCCGTGGCAGAGTTCATGAGTGATGCATGAGAATTAAACACGATTACCAGGACATAAGTGAGGACCAAAGTGTTGGCCAACAGAAATCCGCGATCACTGCAGATTCCATCAAAACTGTGCGGGAATTCATCAAAGATCAGCCAAAGATCATTGAAATTCTTGACCTTGGATTAAAACATCTTAATAACAAAAATTTATTGCATTTTAACTGAAATATATATATTGAAAGATGCCATCTTATCGAATGACACTTGTGACTGTTTGTTTGACTAAAAGTAGAATTTTTATCATCAACTACTCCTCGTTTTTATCTAATGCGGCAACTTGCCACTTGCACCTTTTCAAAAAAATTGCATTAGCCGATAAAAACGCCACTAAGGACGTAGAAACCATTCAAAACGCTTGTACCGACATCCTGAAGGACATTTCGACCGGCATTCTAAACACTCTTTAGACATGCTTTTAGATTGTGCAAATATATAGCTGTATTGAGATTATATTGGAGTATTTAAAAGAAGAACATATAGGTTTTACCAAAAACAAATTTTATTATAATTTTTTTTAAATGTTTATAGGTGAAAAGACCTTTTTGCTAATATGGAAACGTACATAATGATTGAAAATGCTGGCCCAAAATGATACTCCTCCCTCTTGGCTGCGCCCCTGGACTTATGCAAACAAACAGGAAACTTTGGACCTCTTGAAAGACAACATTGTGCGCATCATTGCCGAGATACGAACCCCATTTGCTTGAAAAAGTGGTCGAAAGTTGTATGGCCACATGCCCGAAATATTTACCAACCCTCTTGGCAACTAAAGAACTAAGCTTCAACATCCAACAAAAACGTTTAATTAAACTTTCAGCTGCCACCAAGTTCTTACAATGTCTCTGTGCAACGTTTCGTTGAAGAAGACTTAAAGTCTTGTGGCATTTTCGAGCGCCACGTGGCTTCCTTCTACCCAACCCACCACACCACACCATATGTGCGTAACTATTTGGATGAGTTTGAGTACACACTGGCCAACCGATACCGACACTTATCAGCGCCATTGTTAGGAGTGTAAAAATTGTTGGTCGTTGTTATTGATAGATCTTCTAGGTCGCAGTGCATTATCCCCATTAATAATAATATTGATGACGTGTGCAACTGACGATGCCACCTCACACCAACAACTGCCAATATTTCCATATTAAATTCACTGAGTCGACGCGTCGACTGAAAGGCCAAGAGGCAAATGTGTCGCTGTGGCTGGGCAGACTAAAAGCCAGCCGATGATTTAATGCAGCAGTGCGGCTTGTATGGAATTCCAGTGGCACTAACAAGCGCGCCATCGATACTGCAGCAAGTCATCGATAGCGTTGTTGTGTTTAATGCGTTAGATGCTTCCGGCTGCCCGTAACCGAAATCCCGTACGCAACTTTGCGCCCGCAAATAATACACTGCACACTGCCAACCTACCAATTACGCTTGTCGCTAGTGCGCTGTAACTAGAACGCTGGCACGTCAGTCGGTCGGTTGGTCGGTCGGTTTGTGGCTCGTTAGATGATGTTGCTTTCTGCAGCGGCCAGCGCTCGGCTGGTCTCTGGTTCGGTTCGTTCAAAGCCATTCGTTCGGTTTGCATGGAGCATTGTGGTGTTCCAACACTGTGATTCATGTATCAAAATTTGGCTTTTCGCTTCGTTGCATTCTTCTGCATTGGCAGCTCAGCAATTGCTGCTGCAGCCGGCAGTGGCATGCAACATGAACACAACACTCGACGGCTGCACGGTTGTTGCGCCAACAGGTTTCGAGTCAATGCCACTGGAGTTTAGGAGGCGGAGGCGGTTTGGGTAGTTGAGAGGCAGGGTAGGAGGGGGAGCGATGCATTGCTCTGAAATGTTCGTGCAGCCAGTCAGCAGTTTTGCATTTGCACATAAAGTGCTCGCTGAGTATTTGCTGTTGTATGTTGTTTGTTGTTTGTCCTCCAATGCAAACACAAATGCAAAGCACATCCATTTGTAGCTACAATTACAACATTTTGAAATTGTAAACAACTATTGCAGGCACGTTTGGTCCGTATCCGCTTGCTCTGAAAGCTTAGTTGGATTAGGTTTAGTTGGAAACGTTGCGTGCAGTACAGGTTGCACTTTCACTCGTAATCCCTTAAGGGCATAAAAGGCCCTTCAAGTAGTTGGAGGAACATTCAACTGTCTTCTAGCATTAATAAAATCAATTCTCGATGATATTTGCAAGACTACTGCAGAAGCTGCGAGAGCGCCGAAGAGGAAGAAAGCGTACAGCATCTCCTCTGTCACTGCCCGGCACTCAGTAGAAGGAGGCTCCAAGCTACAGGACAACCATTTCTAAGGAACCTCGGAGAGATGTCATACATAGATGTTAAAGACCTGCTTAGGTTCATAACATCGTCTAAATGGTTTGACGAAGTAACCATCTCCTCCAAGCATCTCTTTTCCCATTGCCCGGCACTCAGTAGAAGGAGGCCCCACGCTACAGGACAACCATTTCTAAGGAACCTCGGAGAGATGTCATACATAGATCTTAAAGACCTGCTTAGGTTCATAACATCGTCTAAATGGTTTGACGAAGTAACCATCTCCTCCGAGCATCTCCTTTGTCATTGCCCGGCACTCAGTAGAAGGAGGTTCCAAGCTACAGGACAACAATTTCTAAGGAACCTCGGAGAGATATCATACATAGTTGTTAAAGACCTGCTTAGGTTCATAACAACGTCTAAATGGTTGGACGAGGTAACCATCTCCTCCAAGCATCTCCTTTGTCAATGCCCGGCTCTCAATAGAAGGAGGCTCCAAGCTACAGGACCAACCATTTCTAAGGAACCTCGGAGAGATATCATACATAAATGTTAAAGACCTGCTTAGGTTCATAACATCGTCTAAATGGTTGGACGAAGTAACCATCTCCTCCAAGCATCTCCTCTGTCATTGCCCGGCACTCAGTAGAAGGAGGCTCCAAGCTACAGGACCAACCATTTCTAAGGAACCTCGGAGAGATATCATACATAGATGTTAAAGACCTGCTTAGGTTCATAACATCGTCTAAATGGTTGGACGAAGTAACCTAATCTTAGGGAAAGCTGCATATGGTATCACAACGGGCCTACTCCTTGGCCTATGTGAAGGATAGGATCTATCTAGTCATTTCAACCTAACCTAACCTAACCTTGACAGTTTCGACAGTTTAGACAGAAACCTAGACCTCTAACAGCGATTCTGTAGAGCTGGCTTATTTGATATTAGCTGAGTTGGGATTCGCCCCACTGAGCGTCGATCAAGTAGTCCACAAAATGTTAAAGCTCTTCAAATCAACAACAAATGCCAGATGTAATTGTATTTTCTATACTTTTTGCTATACCAAAAGTCGGCAGCTGTGACTCAATGCCGCCGAGACATTGGCCGCAACGTGGCACTCATTACAACCCCCCCTGGCAAAGTGTTCCGCTGAGGTCAAGTCCGCTTGTGCCCTCAGCGAATTGCTTTCCATCACAGCAATGAACGCTGATAGTAGTGAAGTCGATGATGATGGCGACGTCGACGATGTACTAATTGCTTCTATCTGCGCGTCTTGTGACCGGGAGCGTGCCGGCAGCACAAGCGGCGAATGCGTAATTTCGATGGCAACAACACATGGCCGGGCGCCCACTTGATTTTCTGCTCATACGGCGGTCGTGAGTGTGCGTCTAATTTAATTTCAATTTCAATGCTCAGCCACTAATTAGAAGCACAACTTTCAAGAATTCAAAGTCGATATCTAAAACGGCGCTGCGATGGCTGGAAGTGCGGTGGCGAGGGACCCAGTGATGGCATAATTTCCCAGAATGCTGGACCAAAGAATGTCTGAATGAACTTTGTCATGCAACAATTGACTTTTACAAATACAATCAAATAGCATAAAGTAGATGTGTAAGTATTGACGGCGCGAATGTATCGAACATCTGCGAGCAATTAAAGTGTTGCCATGTTTGTTGCGCCACTTAACAGCGCCGCCAATGTGCCAACAGTTTAGATTAATGCTCGACTTAATTAAGATATGAGCGAGAATTAAGCTAAATGCCAGCATTGTGATTACAACCACAATGCTCGTTGACAGTCGCAACAAAATCAACCGAAAACGCTTCGAGTTGGAGCCGAATGTGAAGAGTAGTTTTGAATTGCGTGTTGAGGGTTCATTCAAATTTCATCATTTTGCGGTTGTAATATTGAAAGGGATCAAGGGTCAGATTGGACACAATCGCACCAAAGTTCAGCTTTGTCAAACAATTCAAAACTGAACTTAGTAACAAAAGGAACTGGGTAGGTATATCGGAAACATATCAGATAGACCAGCACATAATATCCTGGTACACAGATGGCTCCTTAACGTAGTAGACGGGGCGAGTACAAGATACTCGGAATCCACGGGAAAGCACACCACTATCTTCCAGGCGGAAATATACGCCATTGAAAGGTGTGCTTACTTCAATCTGGTGAAGAATTACCGGGTCCAGAAGATTGCCATCCTTTTTGACAGCCAATGTGTCCTCAAAACTGGTTTTGGAGTGCCTTGAGAATCTGAATGAACTTGGCCGTTATAAGGTCTGGGTACTTTGGGTTCCGGGTCTCACCGGCATTGAAGGGAACGAACGGGCTGACGAGCTGGCAAGGAGGGGAGCTTCCACACCCTTTGTCGGCCCAGAACCTTTTTGTGCTTTGGGAAAAGGAGCTTCCTCCATCCTATTGAGAAAGGATGAGACAGCCAGAAGGAATCAAAGGTCTAGAGCATTCGAAGCTGGTTATCGGGTCCTACAATAGAAAACGTTTCGAGGAATGTATGACCTTATCAAAAAATAATCTAAGGATTATCATTATCACGGGAATGCTTACAGGGCATTGTAGATTGAATTATCATCTAACTATACTAGGAATCCGTGAAAACGGGTATTGCAGGAAAACTGCTTGCAGGAAAACGAGACTGCAATACACATACTAGGAGAATGCCTTGTACTCATGCATAAAAGAAAGAAGCACCTGGGGGGCTATCTCATATCGGGTGCAGACTGGGTATCCAGAGGTTTAGGAAACATACTAAAATTCCTCTCGGATACTGGACTCACTGATAGTCTTTGAGGTCCAAGAAGGGGGAACAGTAGATCTACTAGGTCGCAGTGCATTATCCCCACCAATAATAATAAAGGGTCAGATTAGGATCGGCATAGCAGAAGTATGACTCAGAAAATTAATAATTTATGCGAATGCTCTGAGGTTTAAGAACTTTATGCTGACATAATAAAATTGGTCAGCGAGTGGGTCCATTGCGATACCTACTAAAAGTACTATTCACTAAGAACTACCATACGAACGGATGAGTTATGAATATGTGAGCATAAGGTACTACTCGAGTTTACCAAGAATATAGTCGTTAGGAAGAAGGCCAATAAGTACGGCAGACCTTTGCACGACTAATCCACTTTGTTAGGGCAACGAAAAGAAAACCCATTGAATGGCCTATTTAAGCAAATTTACCTAGAAGAACTAAATGTTACTAATGCCATAGCGAACCGCCCATTCTGGTAGACGTATACTTAAAATTTTGTCCTCCTCCAAAGAAAGGAGAATGGGTTATTACAGCCCATAATTGATTAGCCGTTTTCCTTCAATTTGCGATAAAATCAAACGCTGAAACTACGCTACAGTTTATTGCTAATAATACCGACTAATGTTTATTGACTTTTGTCATATTACTGACATTCTCTTTCCCTCTCTCTTTCTATTTGGATTTGACGATAAATAGTTGCGCTTTCTTTGCTTTCGTTTAGTGAGCTGTCATTGAGTTGAATTGATTGAAATACAATTTGACATGTGACGCTTGAACTTACGAACAAGCATGACAACAACAAAATTGCTATATGGGCAATTGAGAAAAGTCAAATAATAATATATTCATAAAAATAATACAAAAGTACATATATTTAGTAAATGTGCTGTAGTACTGAACTGATTTGATTGGCATTATTGAAGCAAGGATTCAGCCGATGTAGCGCACGGCCACTTAAGCTGACATAAGCCTGATACAGAGCAGCACTGCAGACAGTTTGAGTGATTGGCAATTAGCCATTCAATGCATATTAAATATTCGAATGACATTGATTGTGACCGCGCGGCCCAATCCCAATCGACCAATCGATTAGGGCCGACACCAGGAAGAATCGCGGCCGTTGCAAGTGTGAAACAATTGCTTGCTCTGGGTGGATTAGTGTCCGCATGAAAGGAACACGTAGTAAGTATTAATGCCACATGAAGTGTTGTAATATCGTATGTTGCTGAATCGTATGGCCAGAGAAATGCCAAAAGCGATCAAGTTACGGTCTGTGCAACTTTGCTAATTAATTTGCCGCATGTGGGGCAACATGGTGCGGTTCGATTGCCGTCGTTGTTGTTGGCACTGCAAATCTCACAACTGAAGGTGTGCTGCTTACCACAAGGTTTGCCGTTACCGAAAACTTGTTTTCCCATTCAACACGTTTGCGTTTAGTTACCTGAAAATACAAAAAGAAAATTGCGTTGAGTATAAATAAATTTAAGATGACTGTCGTGGCGACTATAAAAACGAAATAACTAAATACAAATCACGCTAATAAATATAACCACAGAAATTAATTAATGCAACCACATTTACGTTTGTCATTTTGAACACCCTACACAGGAATGTTAGGGCATTGTAAGATTGTTGTATGGTGTGTGTGAAGTATGCAGAAGGAGGCGTAAAAGATATGAGATAATATCTACAGATATTAATAAACTAATATTTTTAGACTAACTAATATTTGTATCCATACATACGAGTACCTCCAACTATATATCCATCTGTGTAATACTTTATCTGGTCCATTTATCTATCTATCCAACTGCGCCTCCATGCGTCAATCAACCATCTGTTCATCTATCTGTCTGCTCATAAATCCGTCATCTCATCTATTCGCTCTGTCTGTCTACTGTCGTCCTTGCTTATTTATTTATCTATACTGTTATGAAAATTAGTTCTGCTGCCTCAACGCAGACGTGAACCGTTTCTCTGAATTGTGCTCAAAAATAAAACATACTAAAATTCTTCAACGCAGTTCAAAACTAGCAGTCACTTTATTTATAATGTTTCAATCTACTGTTTCACTAGTCAGTTAATACTCCATTTTGCACCTTTGCTGTCAAAACCAAAAACTTCCCTCTGAGCTGTACCCGGCTGCCTTTTATACTTGTTTTTTTTAACGAGCCAAGGCGCAGGGGATACCCCTATAAATGCGAGGCATTGCGCTGGTTCAGGAAGGATATATAGGTTGGATGAAGAATTTATGGACTCTTGCCTTGAATCCATCAAGATCATAAGTGCTGGGGAAAATATCTGCAGGGAGACCATTCCACAATCGGGCTGTACGCATGGGTGCCAGTGTTCAAACGGGTTTCCCCTGGGAATACTCGGAGTGATGGCAGCAAGCTGGCCATCTCCACTGAGCAATTACCGAAAAAATATCGGTAAAATAAAACCACCCATGCCACCTTTCGACGATGTTCCAAGGAGTCAATAGAGCTGGATGCCCTACTGTCCCCTATAAGTTTAATCGCATGGTTTTGCACCAGATCCAGGAGCTCCAAATGGGTTTTTGAAGGTCCTGCTCATAGGTGCGAGTTAAACTCCATTTTAGGACGGATATAGGTGGTATAAATAATGCGGAGATCGGACTGGGTGAAATATTGTTTGCACCGCTTTAAGAAGCCGAGGCACTTGGCTGCTTCATTCGACACGCAAAAATATGAACATTCCAACGAAGATCGTTCTTAATGGACATGCCGAGAACATCAAGAGCTGCCGATTCCACAATACTCACACCACCCATAACCAGGGATGTGTTGGGATGTGGGGAGCATCGTTTGTGGGATAACAGGCGTTTGTGGGTGTTGCGAGGATTAACATCGACTCTGTTCGCTTGACCCCACTTGTAGCCCAACTCGTTCTGGAATATCTCAGTATCGCCTTGAGTTGTTCCCGAGTATCCTAGTATCGTCGCGAGTTGTACCTTCGATTGTTCCATCGAACCAAATCCCTAAAATTATGCCATGCTCAGAGCGCAACTCGTTTTGAAATATCCCAGTATTGCCTTGCAATGGCAAAGTGACGGCGAGCATTATCGTCACAATACGTTTAAGTGATTTCTCATTCGTCCTTCTACTCGTTTATCCCTTTATTCGTTGTTCTGAACCTATGTTCATTCATTCAGTCATCCATAGCACCATCGGTTTTTTTCATTCGGCGGTCGATCCATCCTTTCAACCAGCCATCTGTCCAATCATTGCCCAGTTTATACGTCCATCTTTCGTTTGTTCATCTAATTCTATTCATATATCGGATCATGTGTTCGGTACATCCATGCATCCGTTCGTTCATACAGTCATCCCTAATTACATTTCTCACCGTCAGTCTCTCTTTTATTTAACCGTCAGTTTACCTATCAGCGCATTCATCGGTTCGTCCATCAGGCCGTGAATCTATCTGTCTGGTCAATCATGTGCCTGGTGTATACATCCGTTCGTCCAACCATTCGACCATGTGTCCAGTACATTCATTCAGCTATCTCTCCATGCATTAGTTCGCTAATTCGTTTCTTAATTTTCTATGCAGCGGCAGTAAAGATGGCTTATGTCATTAAATATATATGAAGAGGATCAGCAGAAAGCACCTAAAGGGTAGTGATGTGAAACCTGACAGCTGATCCTACGAAATGATGCTCCTCACCTCTCGCTATCAATCTCCTTACTTTTCCTTCACGTCGGTGGTGCTGTTAACCTTTACTCGAGATTGGGTATACCATCATCGCGTGGAAAACCCCAGTGGAGAGTAAAAGGAACAAATGAAGAAAGGTGAGCACCGTCCGGAGACGGACTAGGGTTTCGAGGCCGACAACCTCCTACCCGAATCTAATTGTCACGAAACCGCAACAACAGCCTATAGCAGCGGATCGAGAAATCTGGAGGAAGATAGTTGCGGAAGCAGTGGTCCATCCAGTGTCATGCTAAGAAGAAGAAGAAGAAGGATCAGTAGAAACATCGAGTTAGCTATGTCTGTACGTCTGTTAACCGTCTGGTTTGTGCATAGATTTTGATAAAGTTTGATACTTGATAAAGTTGGCGTTCTTGTTCGACCTAAAAATGAACATGGTCTGTCTACTTTTAAGCAGGGTTGTCTTATAAGAGTAACTATCGAAATAAAAAACTTTTGATACTTATTATTCAAAATAATCTGTTGGCTTTGATGATATGTGCCTTCAGCAGCGGACGAGCCTCAACGCAGGCGTGAACCGTTTCTCTTAAATGTGCTCAAAAATAAAACATACTAAAATTCTTCAACGCAGTTCAAAACTAAATCCCCAGTTTCGTAAATCACTGAAGCGGTCTGCTAACAGTTGACGAATCGTGGGAACATAGTGGAACAAGTTTCTCACTTTCCTCTTAAAGACCTTTCGGCCCATAAAAGTATAACATAATCTGTTGATTTATCACTGTTTTCGACCAAATTAAGTTATGATGTATCTTCAATAAATTGTTTGGTTTAAATTGGTTTTATTGTAAATTTTTAAATGGAAAAGAGTGAAAAATAAAAACCAAGCGCATACCAATGTAGGGATTTCGCCGACTTGTAGGCAGAAAATGTGAATATGAACCACACAAGTCATGTCGTTCCAAGATACATACTTAAATTGGGTGTGTTCACCATCTATTATGAAACACATTAAACTATTTTACACTTTCAGTCGTAAATGTTTACCTTGGGTTTTCAGGAAGTTATGTTTTTACAATAAGACTTTTTATTGAGAGATCATAATGATATTTTGTATGAAGAGTTTAGGGAACAAAAGCACAAAATATAGACACAATCTGTCCAACGGCGCAGTGTATAAAATAAGTCGGCCGAAACCGACTGAAACACTCTACTTGTTGTTGTTGTTGTTTTCTTTGTTCAATTTTGTGCCGGTTATTGTGTTGTCATAAAAGAATAAAAACAAAGCTGAATGGAACCGAATTGAATTGAGCAGAAACGAAACCGAGAACAGGTTTTCGCTGTACACTTAGTTAGAGATTAAATGGCGAGAAAGACAGAAGAGACGCCAGCGCGACTTGGCTGGTGGTGGGTAATGCTAAATTATGAACGCGCGGACAAAGCGAAGAAGCCGAAGCGCGCCCACGCGCAGAAAACCGGCATTCGCGCACCGAAACACGCCTCTCGACGGCCACAGTCACACGAATATCTGAAGCGGAGCAGTCTGCCAGCTCATCGGATCGCAGCTCGATTGCTTATCGCGCGTATAAATTTATTTGACAATCGTGTTGTTGGTATGTTGTGGTGCGGTGCAGGCTTGCGGGGGCGTATTGGGCGCAAGGGCGGCGAATACGCGGCACAGCGTCACTGTTGCCTCGGCAAATATTTTAATGTAATCTTTTCGTTATGCAAAATTATTTATTTGTTTATTTTCGCTTCGTCACATCTTTGATTTTTCGGCACTTTTGTAAATAAACGCCGACCGAATATGCTAACCAAATATTAACTCGGCCAACAATGGCGACGCACCTAGCGGCACAACATGCAACGGACATCGGACATTTGGTTGGTTCGCGTTGTTGTTCGCGTCGTTCGAGCGGCGACTGGTGGATTTAGGCATTTTCGGCAGTGTCGATCCTGTTGTTCGTTTTAAGTTTGCTTATTTATTTATTTGTTTGTTGTTGGCTTTTGGTTGCTTGCCAAAATGGTGACAACTTCTTTGCAGATACTAAGTATTATTGTTGTTGTTGGTACTGATTTTGTTTTCATTATTTTGTAGTCAAAGTGATGGCGAAAATATTTGGCATGCCATGGGAAAAGCGCAAAAGCCGCATCCGACAGGCGGCTACGTGTGCTAATGTGACATGAAATATTTGCCGCGCTGCGCTAATGTGAATCACGGGAATGTGTTCGACGCTGATGCCGACCGGAAGCTTTTGCTTGTGGGAGCGCGCGACATGTGCAATTTATTAATTTTGAATTTTTAAAATTGGCAAAGTCGGTTGTTTAATATTTTACTAATCGAATTAGCCGTAAGCTGTATTAACTTGACACATGACACATGCATGAGTGAGTGTGTGTGGAGTGCTTATGTGTGCGTGTGTGATTCTGCAGCCACAAATTAACGCCTTCGGGCAATCATTTGCATTTATAAGTGTGCACATTTAAACGCTGTCAAACTTGATTAATCACAATTCGCACTAACAACACTAAGTCACAGCAACAAAAAATATGAAAATCGTTTTTTGGGCGGTCTTCAAAGACTTATTAATTACCCTAGCAAACTGTAGTCGCGTCTCTTCTGGTTGACTGCTTTCAAATCATTCGCTTTCTAGTTGCGAAATTCGATATCACTAATATTGGAACAAATTTAATGAAGGAAAAGTGGGTTAATGAGATGAATAGGTGTGTCCGGGGTTTGTATTTGCACACGTTTCAAAATATTAAAACCACGGTCAAATTTTGTTTACATAAAATATCACAATCGCGATTGTGTTGATCGTGAAAAACGAATCTTAAGAAAACAAACTAAACAGACCAAGAAACTGGCCCATTGTGATGACATACGCAGCTTTCGCTAAAAATCAGTGATCTTTGTTCAAATTATCCATGAATCTGAACAGGTCCTTAACACTTGTAAAGGATATCTCCCCAAAAGTTGGTAGAAACGATTTTCCTAATGTGTGTGTCTGTGTGTGTGTGTGTGTGTAGCCTTCATCTACTGACTAATGGGAAGAGGAGATGCTGCACGCTTTCTTCCTCCTCTACGCATTTGCAGTCTGAGTCCTTGTGAGAATGGATATCTCAGTACTTGTAGGCTTCCTATCATAACTGAACCATGTAAGCATGAATGAAGCAAAAAAGTGAATTTTTTGACCATTTTCAAAAATTATACATTTTCGAATGGGTTTTTTATAGATAAAAAAATTATCTCCTCAGGTTTTAAAATTTTAGAAGAAAGATATATTATTTGTGCAAATATCAAGCCTAACATCAATTGAATCGAAAGAAAAATGACAAAGTCATAAAGCACAGAGTGAAAACACCAACTTTTCATTTATTACACCGTGCGAACAAATTTTTTTATTTTTCCGAGACCCATCCAAATGTTGATATAGACGTGAAACTAGAGGTTATTTATAGTATCCTGGCATAGTCAGTTTTTTATTTTCTGATTCAAAGCCCTTTTTAAAGGACTTTAAAATTTTAAGGACATACACATTTAAAATATTTTTTCATTTGCGGTTGTGCAATGATGAAGATATAGGTACCAGATGACAGAGGAAAATTGTCTTCTTTTTACTAAATTTTCTATTTTGAACTTTCAGAACTTTGAAATAGAAAAAAATTTAGATGTATGAATCTACAGAGTGAGATCCAAAACATTTATGTTTTCCATACCTGACATAGTTTGGTCTACTTGTGTTAGTCAGATGGTTGGTTTACGAGATATGTGCTCATAATTGAAATAAGAGAGGGAAAAACGTGTTTTTCGAAGATTTTTCGAAAACGCTTCTTAAGAAAATTTTTTGATTTTCAGTTTCGTGTTCAGCAACCGAAGATTAGTCTAAAAAATACTTTTATTTTTAGGAGCATTTTTCGTATCGAGTAGTGTTATTAGTTGCGTTCCCGTGGACGTGAGTTGAAAGCACAAATTTTATATCAGCTTCCGCCATTATTGCACAAAAAGTAAAGCAATAGGTCTGATAGGGAATAAGCCAATAAATTATCCAAATTATCCAAAACCAATAGACGAACAGAAATTTGTAAAAACTTAGTTTAGTAATAAACAAGTTTTTAAACCTTGTTTAGACCATTCACAACACACAGGAAAAGAGTGTAAAGAGAAGAGTTAAAGAAAGAAACGGCTGATTTAAAAGTTTTATTTGAGGTTGGAAAGCTATAAATAAACTAAAGTTTAATCAGACATTTAAGGCAAAAGGACAAACGTTCGTTGGGCTCAATCTGCAATGCTTCTCTTTCAGCTGCTGTAGGAAAAGCTGAGCAAGACGGTTATGGGTTAACAATCGCACGAACGCACAATTTTTTTACTGTTTCGTTTTGTCTTTAAATGTTTTCAAAAATGATTTGTCTTGGCAGTCGATCATATTTCATTCAGCCAGTGGCGCACACAGGATTTCACTTGGGTGGGCGGGGGCCTGCGTATAAATTTTAAGCTCAATTCCATTTATTCCACGTTTATGTCGTTTATTACACTACTCGACACGAAAAATGCACCGAAAAATAAAAGTGTTTTCTAGACTAACTTTGGGCCGCTGAACACGAAACTGAAAATCAAAACATTTTTTTAAGAAACGTTTTCGAAAAACCAGTTTTTCCCTGTTGTTTCAGTTATGAGCATACATATCTCGTAAACGAATCATCCGACTAACACAAAGTGTGCTTTCACTCATTGCTTCATAACTTTGTCATTTTTCTTTCAATTCTATTGATGTTAGGCTTAATATTTGCTCAAATAATATATCTTTTATCTTAGATTTTAAAACCAGAGGAGATAATTTATTTTATCTATAAAAAAAACATTCGAAAATTTATTAATTTTTAAATTGGTCGAAAAATTCACGTTTTTACAACTTTCACCATCAGTAACTAAAAAAAAACTTTTCGAAAACGCTTCTTAAAAAAATTTTTTGATATTCAGTTTCGTATTCCGTGGTCCAAAGTTAGTCTAGAAAACACTTTTATTTTTAGGTGCACGCGATTGACCCATTTTTTATCGAGTAGTGTTATAGATCTCGCTAAAAGTAGTTTTTTGTGTTTCAGTTTGATTTTGTTCTTTTTTGTTATGTCTCTTTTCGTTTTTCAATAAAATTTTATATTAATTCAACAATGTTTTAGAATTTTATTATTTTAGGTAATCTCCCCCTCCCCCCAAAAAAAATACACAATTTTATTATTGTAAGTAATCTCCCCCTTCCTCCCACCAAAAAAAAATTCCTGGCCACGGATCTGTCTGCACTTTCAGATCTGAGACCCAGTTTTAGTTTTTAGTTTTTTTTAGGTATTAAAAACCTTCTGAATTTAATTTATCAAGACACCTTAGTGCAAAGTTCGAAAACAACAACAACCTTCACATTAGCCTTGTTTTACCTCACATCTTTTTTGTGTCTTGACCAACTTTCCAAACTGTGAAATGCCAACACACTGGTCCATTGGGTCATCGTTTGCTTTTTTGGTTTTGCCAACTTTTCGTTAAAACAACCAAAATCGCTCGACTTTTATTTTGTTATTATTTTTATTGTTAGCAATTTTTTCGATTTTAAACTCACACTTACACGCACACGTTTCGCACTCTCACTACACATTTATATACGTAAGTATGTGTACGTACGTGGCTCCTACTTTGTTGTTGCTGTTGTAGCATTTCAACTGATCGCATTCGATGGCTGCTTGGCCACTGATCGTCGGTTATGTTTAAACTGCTAAACAACGAAAATTAAACACTTTAATGACAATTCGTGTTGCTTAGTCTGGCGGCCGGTGTGGTGTTGCGTCTAATTGACATTCATTAGTGCTGCCAACATGTGTAATTTAAAAAAAGCGCTGAAAATTTAATGAGTCAACGAGCGCAGCGCTTAGTAATGATATGTTGGCAAGTTTATTGTAATTACATGCAATCTGTACAGCAATGCCGCTCGTCGATTATGCTTGTAAACACTGCGACCACACACACACACACACGTGCGCGCCTATACACACACACACACACACGCGCACAGCTGGTACCGTGCAAGACAGGCGCACGGTGAAAACGCTGAGCAAATACAAATTGTTTGAGTTTTTGAGCACATTTACATAAGCGACAAGTGAATAGTAATTAAATTCAATATGCAGTGCACATTTTATGGCTTTTGGCCTTTTTTTTTGCTGAGTTAAAAAAAAAACCCATCTTTGTGCAGCGAACATGTTAATTTGTGGCATATTAGCGTGTGTTAGGGATTTCAAAGAAGCCAACAACAACAACAACAACAACCACTTGTTAAATGTGTAATTAATAAATGACTGTCGAAAAGTTAGGGGAATTCTGTTATCCCTGCAAGCAGACTTCAAGGTGGCATTATGGAATCTTTATGCGAGAAACATGTTGTGCATGAAATTTCAATTAAATTCGTTTCTTCTTCTTCTTCGTTAACTTCTTCCTGTGAATTATTAGTTTCACGTGTAAGCGGTGAATACATAGTTTCAGACTCAAATTGAAGGAATTGTGGTTAGATTAATGCTTCAAAACACGGTCTTCTTAACCCATTTTCGGCCGCTGATCGATTTTTCGACCAGCCACTTTGAAGAAGAGTAGCTCTGCACTTAGACATTATATCTGTGAACTTTTGATGCATAAAATAGCTTTGGTCTTTTGGTAACCCCTCGAAATAATAATTTTTTTTAAAAAAGATAAATTTAGAGATGTTGGCGAAGGCACGAAAAAAAGCATTTTTTAGTCATATTTTGAATATTCTGAAAAATATATAACCTTTTCAAATTATTGATTTATTATTGACTGTTTACGACGCCTAAAAACCAAATTACCACAATTAATTGATATCCATAAGATTATGAAAATATTTTTACCTCTCAGCACCGCGTACTTTTCAGTGGTCGAAAAATCGACCATTGGCCAGAAGTCGTCATGTATGTACATATGTATGCCAACAATTGTTTGTTTTCATGCTTGATTATGATTTGACCAAAATTATATACATATATATTTGTTTTTATTTGAAATTAAATTTTTATTAATTTATAAAAAAATAATAAAAAAAAACAACACAAAAAAAATCCAAAAATATTCTTGATTAAGGTCCTAAATGTAAGTCCTTAAAAGGAATTAAAAAAATATTGGCTATTTCTGGTAGCGGCCGAAAATGGGTTAAAGGATTGTGATCACTTCTTTAATATTTTATTATGTAATGTCCTCCAAAAACTTGAATCAATACTAAGCTTCAAGTTGCTACTAAGCAGGTTCTTCTTCTTTCTTAACATGACAGTCCACGATAGACCATTGCTGCCGTAATTCTCTTCTAGATTTCTCTCTCTTTAGTCAGACTACGCCAATTTTTGCACCTTCATGGCTTTTAGGTCTTCGATGACTGCATCTAACATTCTACGCTTTGGTTGTTCTTTTATTTTTTTATGTTCCGAGTTCTTTTGAATACTTCTCTTGTTGCTCTTTGCTCAGGTATCCTTTCTACATGTCCAAGTCATCTTGAAAACTGCGCTTTCATAAATTGTATCACTAAGCAAGTTAGACAATAAAAATCAGCAGAGAATGACGTAGTCTATTAAAAAGTGATTTTGGTTTTGAAATTATATTAGAATACTTTTATCCAGGGACTTAACTATTATAAGTTTTTTAAGAAAATAATTGCAATGTAACTATTACAATGCAACATAAATTGTATTTGTTGATTATAATTATTATTTGCCACAATTAATTTTTACGTTGCGTAATAACTGTTATGAGAAACAAATTTTTTTTTCGTTCTAGATAATTATTATTTTGGGAATTTTTTTGTTTACGTTGCTTCATAACTTTTATTTATGACTTTTTTATTTACGTTGCCGATAACTATTATTTGAAAGACATTTTTTTAAACGTTGCTTCATAACTTTTATGAAAGAAATTTTTTTTTTGGAAGTTGCCTTACCACATTTTTAATATGAAAATTTTTTTTCAAAATAATAGTTATCAGCAACGTAAATGAAAAAAAATCATAAGTAAAAGTTATGAAGCAACGTAAAACAAAATTTTTCAAAATAATAGTTATCGGTAACGTTAATTAAAAAAGTCATAAATAAAAGTTATGAAGCAATGTAAAAAACAAAAATCCCAAAATAATAATTATCGACAACGAGAAATATACTTGTTACTTATAAGAGTTATTATGCAACTCAAAAATATTTATTGCATGATAATAGTTACAGGCGACGTAAACAATTTCTTATTGGGAATAATTATTATAAAGCAATAATTATAGAAATGTCTTAAATTAGATCAATTTTTTATTTCCAAAAATACGGATAATAATTATTTTAGGTCTCTGCTTTTATTGGCTACAGAAACTCTTCTGCTTGTAAAATTTTTTATCTGTCCCTAATTACCATTAACGAAGACTTTTGGCTAATATCAAAGAAAATAAACACTTCATATTCTTTGCTAATATTCACTACAACTATAATAAAGCAATTCTTAAATCATCGTGGAGACAATAAATTGCCATATATTGATATTTAAAAATCAATGAAATATCCCATACCAGTTGCGAGACATGCTTTTCTGTGTAGACATGACCATTTAAATGCTCATTATTTGAAGTACCCCTGGGAGTAAATACGGCAATGGGAACACAAGTAATTGAAGTTCATGCATAAGTTGATACGAAAATAATGTGAAAAGTTTGTCAAGGGTCATTTGCAGCTGTCATAAGTGAGACATTTATTGCCTTAAATACGATGCTTGTAACTTAATTTATATTAAACTAAAATTATACAATAAAATTAACTTTGAAGACTCGAATGCCTCGAAGCTGAAAACCATATTTCACAATCACTAATGATAACACCATGTAACAAAAATCAACTTTAAGATTCACACATGAAAAACTGGAGATGGTGTTGTACATAAACTGCAATGTCTGTACTCAGTTTTTAGTCAAATTGTTGAAATAATGTTTATCAGAACTTGAAAGTGTTGGATGGTTTAGAATTGGTTCAAGTTAATGGGCCATTTTGATTGCCCAGAAGCCTTCTTTTGAGGCTGACCAAAACTATTCAGAATTTTAAATAAAGAGTTTAGCGGCATATTTGTTAACATACTCAGAAATTAAAAGTTCTTTCAACGTTACCGTTTGTTCTGATCGAAACCAAGGAGAGTTTCGAGTATTTGTTCCACCATGAAAGCGGTGACGTCTGTTTTGATAGAAAGATCATTTAACCATACTTTGAGGTTAAATGTTCTCTCATCTCATGATCGAAACCATGGATATTTTCGAACTTTTGCTTTGGCATACTTTGAGGTTAAATGTTCTTTCCCCTAGAAAGCAGTGACGTATTTTCTGATTAAAAAAATCGAGAGTTACGATTATTTGTTTCGGCATAATTACTACCACACTTTGAGGTTAAATGTTCTTGCACCAAGAAAGCGGTGACGTTTGTTCTGATCGAAAGATCATTTAAACATTTAACCATACTTTGAGGTTAATTGTTCTCTCATCTCATGATCGAAACCATGGAGAGTTTTGAACTTTTGCTTTGGCATATTTGCTACCATACTTCGAGGTTGGTTCTGATCGAAAAAAATCGAGAGTTTCGAATATTTTTATTCGACATATTTTCTACCACACTACAAGTCCATTTGTCTCTCACCAAGAAAACAGTGACGTCTTTTCTGATTTAAAAAAATCGAAAGTTACGAATATTTGTTTCGGCATTTTTGCTACCATACTTTGAGGTTAAATGCTCTTTCACCAAAAAAGTGGTGACGTTTGCCTTGAAGAGCAGCACATTTGCACAATTGAATGTAATTCGCATGTAAATTTATTCAACGTAAATAATTTTTCAGAACAATATGTCAGATGTGTGAAATTTGCTGTTGCACGGTGCAAGCTTAATCAATTTTTTTTAAAATAAAGTAAATGCACGAGATTAAACGCCAACGTTGAGCTTGAACACGACATTAGAAATGATAAGAAGACGGTTACGTGTTTTGCGATCGAAATAAATCGAGTTTCGAATATTTGTTTCGGTATTTTTGCTACCACACTTTGAGGTTAAATGACCCTTCACCAAGAAAACAGTGAAGTCTTTTCTGATTTAAAAAAATCGAAAGTTACGAATATTTGTTTCGGCATATTTGCTACCATACTTTGAGGTTAAATGTTGCCGATGTGTGAAATTTGCTGTTGCACGGTGCAAGCTTAATAAATTTTTTTAAATAAAGTCAATGCACGAGATTAAACGCCAACGTTGAGCTTCAGCTCCAAGCTAAGTTCACGCACTTAGAAATGATAAGAAATCTATTACGAATGCTATCAGCGAAATGTGTGAAAGTGTGCCACTGTGTCAGTGACCGCAGTGCTCTCGCACTCGCACACAGACACGGCCAACGAAAATCGATCAATTAGCTTCGGACATGAAGCACTGAGCATTGAATAAACATTGCAATTGAGAAGCTCACTGTGCACTTATTGGTTACATTAGTTCAAAACGATCTGCTGAAATTAGATGAATTATATTAATTTGGCGCAATGAATTGAATGACAATTCAATATTTTACAATATATATGGGCGAGCGTAAAAAGGCGATGAAGAGAAGGAGATTGCGTTTAAATTGCAGTGGCCAGCGGACGACGCAGTTGTAAACGTGCTGCGCTTACATTTAATTGCCATTATCGTCGTATAATTGGCGCAATCAGTGCTCGACGCCCGATGGGGCGGCACGTGCGCCGTCGCCAGTCGTCCATAAACGTTGTCGTTAAACAAAGTGACGGCAAAATGCTTTGGCGCATTTTTGCACTGAACGACTTTGAAGCCCGTTGCTGAATAGTTTCACGACGGCGTCGTCCGGCCACTTTGCAAACAAGTTGACACCAGTGACGCTAGCAGCGGCGAAAGTGAACCCATGACAGCTGCGCGTTCGTGCAGGCAGCGGCTGAAGAAGAAGAAGCCAATTGGCATAGTTGTTGTTGCTGCTGCTGCTGCAACGAGGCTAATTACATGCATGCAACGCAAGTCAAGTGCGCCTGCATGCGTGCGGGTGCTTGTACTTGTGTGTGTTGCTGTTGTTGTTGCAAGTAGCGAGCTACGAGCTGCCAAGTGCAGAATTGACACTTTTCCGTAATGAATATTGAAGTTGGGTTGCTGACATTTGGCGCGCTCGCTCGGAAGTGCGCCAACTACACTCAACTCCCGACTAGCTCCAGTTCTGCTGAAACGTCTCGTGTTCGCTCGTTTTTGGCTTCGTTCTGAGTTAAAACTTTAACTGACAAACTTGAAAAGTGGGCGCTGCCACTTGTCTGTCTGCATATTTGGACCAATTCAAGTGTAACTAATCAAAATTCAGTGAATTATTGGCACAACTCAGCTGGGTAGTGAAGTGATTTTGGCGTATGATTGCATGTCATTGCCAGCTTGAAATTTCAATGCCGCAATGCATTCAAATTGCATTAAAGTAGATGTCTGAAATATTTCTTGAAATTGATTGTGAAAATTCACATTTGACTTTTAACGGCTTAACACTTATTTTGGCATTAAGCTGCTTTGCCTGCTTACCGTTTTAATTGAAGACTAACAAACTAATCATTAAAGTAATTGAAACCCAACATTCGCCAAGTGATGACTGGACCAACGATTGAAAATACGTGAAAATTTCATCAGAGTTTACCTCAAATAAATGAACTGTTCAAATAGTTTGAAAGTTGGTAAATTACTGTTTGCAAATATTAAAGTCTCCCTGTAGATATTTGCATATTTCGCCTTAATGGAAAATGTGCAGCACTTTCGAAATACCAGCACAATGTGTGATTGCAATTAACAAATGAGAGCTCAGTCGAATTATTTTAATTAATTTCATTTAATTTTAATGCCAATTTATTTCGTGCAGTGTAGAGCGAATTTGCAACAAATATGAAAAATGCTGTAAATTGCATTACATTCGATTTAATTCCCATTTATTTTCGTAAACGAGAGCGCAGCGAGCCAACTGTCGAGTGTGCGTTGAATATCGGAGAATGTCCGAGTGAGTGGGAAAATTAGATTTGTGGTTTGCAGCGAACGAAGGCAGTGGGTGGAAATTTATTCAATTGATTTGCAAAATTTATGCATAAAGATTTTACAAATTTTTTTAATTTAATTAGAATATTTTCTTTAGCTTTAAAAGCATTGGGAGTTCTGTTGAATATTTGCAAAATATATGAAAAATACACTTAAAAATGAATGCAAGACCTAAGTAATTTATTACTTATGGATTTCTTATAAAGTAAACGAAATGGAAACTAGATTTTTATTGTCAGTGAATAACAGCCAAATACTCAAATTACGGCAAATTAAATGCAATTCTTATGATTATGACTTTTTATTCGTCCTAAAGCGAACTCATTTCATACTCAACAGTATTTTTCATATAAGTATAAGTAGAAAGCACAGGAGATTGTCTCTTGAACCTCAGGGGGCTGCACACAACACTACAGTTTCTGCTGAAGGATGCTGGTGCGAATTAAAAAGAAGACAAGGTTGAAAGGAGGGGCGCTTCTACCCCCTTTGTTGGCCCAGAACCTTTTTGTGGTTTGGAGTAAGCAACTTTTTACATCCTAACCAGAAAAGACGAGATAATTAACAGGAATCAATACTGGGACAATTGACCAGCCCTAGAACATTCCAAGGCGATTAAAGGGTCTTATAACAAGAAAAGGTTAGGTTTTCAGAGGTTTAGGCAACACCGTGCGACAGCACTTTCCACACCGAGAAAAATCCATATGTGCGTGAAACTAGAGACCAAATATAGTAATACTGCATTTCTACATCCTTTGTCCTTTTAAAAGTACTTCAAAATGTTGAAGGGGATAAAAAATAAAAAAATATAAATAATACTTAACCTCGTTAGAATATGGCGATATGTATATCAAATGAAAGAAGAAAGGCTCAAGAATTTAAATAAAGTTGATTTTTTTATCTATTTGTAAAAAAAGGATATGAAAATGGTCCTTTGAAAATTTTAATCCTTTATATCCTTGAAAATTTATATAGAATTTTCTTGAAAAGTAAGTATGTTATGAAATCTCCCTGATCACGTGTCAAAATTTCATTACTCTAACTTTATTGGTTCGAAAGTTATTAAAAAAAAGGCGGAAGCTGCAATTCTAATGAAGTACAAAAATTCTAATTTATTTGAGTATCAGTATTTTAAATAATAAAAAGATACAAAATCAATGAAGCGAGAATAATGAAATTTTGACAGGTGTTTAAATTTCCTCTCGGGTACTGGACTTACTGACGAACTTACGAAGTCCAAGAAGGGGACACAGTGCGTTAGCCCCGTCAATAATAATTTAAAAAAAGTGAAAATCCCTGTGTGTAAAATTTAAGAGTGTGTTCTTTTTTAAGGGTATGAATA
Organism: Melieria picta; assembly: GCA_964056695.1. Classification (NCBI taxonomy): domain Eukaryota; kingdom Metazoa; phylum Arthropoda; class Insecta; order Diptera; family Ulidiidae; genus Melieria; species Melieria picta. The sequence goes on from OZ057399.1 coordinate 19,962,698, forward strand.
TTTATAAATATTATATTAATATCTATTTTAAGACGTCTGCCATAATTGCGGGGCAAATATTGTTATTGCCGGCTGGCGGTTGCGTCAAATGTGCGAGTAAGCAATTAGCGCGTCTATGACAGACAGACATACTGTGTTGGCTGCAACTGTGAAAGCTTTATTTGTACTAACTTTTTGTGAAGTGTATTTGAAATGAGAACATAATGTGTAAATAAAACTAGCTGCTCGACGGCGCAGACGCGGTCAACGTGTCTGCTAAGTTGCTGTGTGCGACTTAATTATGCTAATTAAAAAGCATAAAGTAGCCATCAACACGATTTTATGCCTCAATAAAATCAAATAAACGTACATACAAACGAATGGCTGCAGAGCAAAGTGCAAAATTCAAAAGTGCACCGAATGACGGCGCATGAAATAATCGATAAGGGCATAAATAAATAAATTAAAAGCGAAGAAGCGGAAGAAGCGGCAGGAGCAACGGCCGAATGCAATGCACAGAACAGAACGGAACAAAACGAAATGAAAATATGAATCGTGCATGTTGCACATGTGCACAATAATGCAAACACACACACACACATAAACATATATGAGCCATCATGCATGAGACACCCACTCAATCACTCACATGCACACACGAAGCATTCGCAATTGTGGGCGCTGAATGCGACCGATGGGTGGGTGGCTTCATGCGCCTCTGGCCAGGGCAGTGGTTTGGCCTTTGCTGACGCCGTTGTTGTTGGCAATGCAGTAGAATTGCGCAGACTTGGCGACGACCGACACAAGCCGACACACACACACGCACACATATACACGGCACATGTGCACAATTATGAGTATAAAAGCCGCAGTGGTGGCGGCAGCAAAAAACCTTCAGGCAAGGCTAACAAGTTTTTGACCGCATATTGAGCTTCATTGTTGTTATTGTTGGCGCTGTTGTTGCCATTATGAAATGCGATTGAATGCAACCAACGTTGTGCAGGCCGAGCATGTCAGCTGAGTGACGTCAATTCTTAGAACGAGCGAAAATAAATGCAGTCCCTCGCCCCTCTCACCATCTCGCTTCATTGAGCCTGTGTGTGTGTGTGTGTGTGTGTGAGAAGGGGCGCCGGTAGCATTGTTGCAAAGATGAAGGTGAACTTAGTGGTGAATGAATTGAAGATTGATTGACTGACTGACTGAGTGATTGCCGATCGCTTGCGGGACGAATCGACGGAAGCCGGCCGCTTAAGGAAATTCTGGCCCATTGCAGCTGTTGTTATTGTTATAGTTATTATTGTTGTTGTTGTGCATATGCACACGCAGCTCCTGCGATTGCGATTATATGTGGTCAGCATTGCTCTTCTTGCATTGCACTTTGGCTACTAAGGCCGCTTTGCGATTTCGCTTTGTTGCATTGTGTGCAATCGAATGCCGCAATCGATACTGTTGGACTGTGTGCGCAGCAAGTGGCAGCGCACAACGTGAAAACGTCTTTATCAGCAGCGGCAGCAGCAGCAGCTGCAACTAACCACAACACAGCCCCAGGTGAGGCTGTCGCTGTGCATTTTTCGAGATTAAATTGCTTTTGTCGCAAATTGATGCTTGACATTCTCTGATTGCATGATGGCAATCAATGATTGAAAATAATTTGCGTGATTTTGCTGCAATTGTCAGTACACTGAGAAAAAGTACACAGCAATTGCAGGAAAGAAGTGAGAGTGTTTTTGAACTCACTGAGTTTCCGTTTTCGAGGTGTAATTGATTACATATATAACAAAAGTATGCAAAATAAGTTGGAAAAAAGGCGGCTTCGTTTCATTGGGTTGGCAGGAAAGTAATTTCGGTTTTGCAGTGTGAAAGAAAAATCAATGATTTTGTACATCGAATGAACTTTAATCAATGCATATATGTTATTTTGTGCAATGACCTTTTGCCATATTTTGGCAACTCTGGGATTGCACGCTCATAGAACTTCTTACTTATCAGCAACAAATTGAACCAATTCCGATTTAAGGTCATTGTTATTAGTGAAAATTGTGCTATCGAAAGAGTTTTGCAAAATTGGCAATAAATGGCAATCTGGCTGGTGCAAGGTCACGGCTATATGGTGAATTAAAAATTAATTTTCAACCAAGCTTCAATAGTTTTTCACAAGCCACAAAATATGTGTGAGGCCTTGCATTATAGTGGAATGGGTGGAACACGATTGCTTTGCGATTTGCCAATTTTGCCCAATTCCGTTTTTCTTTGATTATTTTCCGCTCTTTCATTAGTTGCTGACATTCAAATTGATCATTTTTTTTTCCTAGGAAGCAGTTTAAAATACACCTTTGTAGTCCCACCAAATCGAGAGCTTATTTAATGCAATTCGAGTTTCGATGGGGTCTGTGCTGCTGATAATTGTAAAAAAATATCACCGAAACGATACATAAAATTGCATATATGTATGTACATACATTCGGGGCTCCGAAAATCACAGATAAATAGTTGAACAATTTCTTGACGCACAACGAGAGACAGTTTGGTGCGGTTTTCTCTTTAAAACCATTTTAGAAGGAAAATTTTGTTTGGTAGAATTCTCTCGGAAGTACTGAAGATTAGCGTAAACTGAATAAACTGAATAAACTGAATAAACTGTAGGTTTTCTACATGGTTTTTTAAAGGGGCCAATTTGGTCCCTTTTTTTATCAAAAAGCAAATGTTCGTCTTGAATCAAATATTAACTTTATTTATATATAAATAATGTTTCAATATTTTCAAGTTGAATAACTAGATTGTTGGTGCTATTAATTTTTCAGTTTTTATATACAAGTTTTTATTAATTAGTTGTTATGAATTGCATTCTTTTCTTGAATATTCCTAAACCAAATAACATCCTTTTCCATATTTTGTCTCCGAAAGCAACTTTTCAGTTACTCTAATAATGCTTACTGTAAAAGCAATAGTTCTACAGATCCTTTGGAACCATTTTACTAATAATTTGATTTATAATTTTATAGATTTCCTGAATTTTATTGGTTGTCTGTTATCTATGGAATATCACGAATGTGTTCCAAGTAAAAAGGTCCTAAGGTGGTGATCATAAATTGCGCACTTCTGTATTAATTCGACCGTCATGGGTGAGTGGTTCATAGGACCACAATTCAGAGAGCCATGTGGTCAAAAACCGAATTCGAACTCCTTCAAGACCGCTTAATAAAGAGTTTTCTTTGAGCCACTGAACATTGCATATTCTTTGCCAAACCTCTCGAGAGTCAAATAGAAATTCTCACATGTCGTTTAGAATCAGCACAAAATTAAGACCCATGTTTTTTTTTTTTTAATTTTCATTCATCTGAAAAAATCACACACGCCAAATAATAAACGCAACGGCCGCCTATGTTAATTTAAATGTTTTTTTAGTGGACTTGCAGTGTTTTTAGCATCAATCAGTTCCACTTAAAATCCACATACGAATTGCTGCTAAATTGCACAATTCGCGGACAATTCGCTGCTTGTCAATTAACCGTCAGCAGTGCTCGATAATGCAGAGATTTGGCTGCTGAATGATGCCGCGAAAATTTGAATGTACACACATGCAGACAGCGAGAGACAGAGAGGCGGACAGCGAGACAGTCAAAGTAAAATTTGTCCCAAAATTAAGTCGACGCCGAAAAGCATTCGTAATTGCAACATTTTGTACATGTCAAATTAGAGATACATTGCTGCAGATACAGGCGAACGCACAAAACTTGTAGCTGCATTAGCGAATGGCTGTGGCAGCTACACACACACACACGCACGCACACATACATAGAGCACAGCATAAATCGCCCTGGCAGCACACAAGTGCAGACCGGCTGGCTGATTAGTTGGCCAGACCAAACGGGCTGGCCAGCCCAAGCGACGAGAATAGGCGCCGTTGCTGCCGTCACACCGTCCCACCACTGTTTGCGTTTGTTTGCTTCCACAATTGCAGAAAATCACATTTTATGGTTTTATGTGTTTGATGCAAAAAGAAAATTACATTTCATATTTATGTCTATGTCCCGGTTTCCATTGCGAAAGACGGCGTTTTCGTACGGAAAATTGTCCTGCGACATTTTATGTTGTTTTTTTTCGGAAATTGTTCCGTTGTGTGTAATGAAGACTAATAGAAAGGAATGACAAATAATTAAAACAAACGTTTGTGTGTTTCACAACACATTTGTTATTAATAATGGACTTGTTTTGACTTTGAAACATGGTAACAGCTACTAGAAACTTTCCCAAAGTTACTTTGGGACTTAACCTCAATTTCGATTTCATTTTCCTCACGCATTTCTTCAAGTTTCAGGACAGAAGTTTGGGACTATAAGAAAGTATGGACACTTCTAGTCAATAATTCAAAAATATTTCTTGTTTGACTTTGAAACATGGTAACTTTGCTACTAAAAACCTTCCCAAAGTTACTTTAGGACTTAATCTCAATTTCGATTTCCTTTTCCTCACGCAGTTCTACAAGTTTTAGGACAGAAATTTGGGACTATAAGAAAGTATGGACACTTCTTGTCAATAATTCAAAAATATTTCTTGTTTGACTTTGAATTATGGTAATTTTGCTACTAAAACCCCTCCCAAAGTTACTTTGGGACTTAACCTCAATTTCGATTTCCTTTTCCTCACGCAGTTCTACAAGTTTTAGGACAGAAATTTGGGACTATAAGAAAGTATGGGCACTTTTTGTCAATTCAAAAATATTTCTTCTTTGACTTGTTTTGACTTTGAAACATGGTAACTTTTCTACATCTACCTACCTGCTCAAAGTTTGTTTGAGATTTAATCTTAATTTCAATATCCTTGTCCTCACGTATTCCTACAAGTTGTAGGAGAAATTTTGGACTATAAGAAAGTATGGACACTTTAATAATTTAAAAATATTTCTTATTGAAAATGTTCTAAAAGTTGATTTCAGCAATTCTTCTCCATTCAATTTTGTTCTTCAGATCGTTTCCACCTAAAAACGGAAAGCAGGAGAGACGATTTCCCTTGTCTCGCATTAAAAACTGAAAACTGTCCCTTGTCCTGCCAGGAAAGTCTACTTATCAGAGTGATAAGTAATTTTCCTAATGGAAACGGGGTCTATGTTTCGTGCTAACTTTACAACTTCCTTTTGGGGGCCTATGTTTACAGACATGTGTACAAGTATTCATATGTATGTATGTACGCTTGATTGTGCATTTCAAGTTGGCACAAAAGTCAAACTATGGAGTTGAAAAATCCAACAGAAACAACAAAAGTCAAAAAACTGCCAGCTAGCAATCGGGGCTGCGAAATTCGGTCGTCATAAGTTGCTGGAAATCGTGCGGCATTTTGTTTTCTTTATAGCGCAGTGGCGACCATTAACATTTAATTTCGCTGTTGGTTTGGTACTACAGATATTTGTTCTTGTAAAATCACAATTCGCCGATTTGCAGCAAGCGAGCACAAGTGACAACCAAAGTTTGCTAAGGCCAAAGCGAGCTCGGCTGGCTGACTAAAAGTCTAAAATTGGCAACTCAGCCGCCGCGCCGCACGTTGTATGTGTCATGCGGCAGCAATGCACACAAGTGGCGCATTGCATGGCGCTGCACTGCACTCGAGCCGAGTCGAGTTGCGTCGAGTTCGAGTGGGGAGTAAAGTGCAACTCAGTGCGAGGCGACTCGGCGCGGCGAGGCGGCGTGCATTACTGCTTTTGGCTTGTGTCATTGATATGTCCAATAAATTGTCACGCATTGTCAGCGTTTTGTGTGCCAATTGCAGCCACGGCGCACGGAACGCGCCATCGAGTGGCGCTGCTCGTGGCGGTGTGGCGCGGCATTGGCACAAAGTGTGCTGCCGTTTACTTAAATCAACTTGTGATTATTTCTTGTTTCTCTTTTAAAACCAAATTTCGCTTTATTGTCTGTTTTGTTGTTGTTGACACTGCATTGCAACGTAGATACACACTACGACACTGCAATGGAATTAGTTTGGAGGTTAGTTGGCTGCAAATAAAATTACAAATTATGCTGCACACAAAACAAATGCGTTTCATTTAGGTTTCGAGATTTTATATAAATTCAAATGCACTGCAGCAAAGTGTTTTATCAGATTTTCAACAATGAAGCAATTAACTTTTAACAGGCACAACTCAGATGCGAATCATTTGTCTTTAAGATAAAAATGTTCACATGAAAATTTGTACAGTGTAATAAAAAAAATTACGCTGCGTTAAAAAAAACTTGATAGAGAAGTTCAACCTAAATTTCCAGAAAGTATTGTCAAATCTATCTAAATAGATTTGTCAATGCCTTGGATGACCTCAAAAGTCAGTAAACATTAGAAACTTGTCAAGATTCATTCGATGAGTGAAGTAAGTAAGTAGGTAGGTAGTTTGTAGAGGCTACCCCTGTATAAGAAACACTTAGGCCTCTATATGGGCCCATTGTGATACCACAAATTCCCCCTGTTTGAAATGTGTATGCAGCACTGTTTTTCAACATGTCTTACAACACATTCAATTTAAACGAATGGGGGAAAGGGGTGGGAGGGAAGGGGACCTACAGTTTTAGGCCGAATCCGGACGGCGGGTTTTGGCAAATTTCCTGTCACACTTGGAGGTTTTGCCATTGTCTGCCAAGAGCGCAATTGTGCGATTTTTGTAATTCTCATCTGCTTCAAGTTGATAGTGATAGATAGATTTGAAAGGGGAAAATGTGCACTGAGACCAAAGTTGATCTATTGTGCCCCAGATAGTGATAGAAGTAGACGAATGTTTTACCAGGCCGAGCTAGGAATCGAACCTAGGGCCTCTGGTATGAGAAGCCAGCGCATTACTCGTTGGACTATGGATGCCGGCTGAGGTAAGTAAGTAAAAAAAAACCCGCCAGTATCTACAGGAAAACCAACAGATAGGAATAGACCATCGAATTCTAAAATTAAGGGAATTACAATGAACCCAACAGAGTCTCCGAGTCTCCCCTTCTATAATCTAATCCAACTTAATCTAATCTAACCCGCCTCCGCAAATAAGGCCACAGTATTGCAAAGAAAATCATGAAGTGAAACACATTGGCAGCCGGCGGTCGACGAAGAGCGCCCTGTAGGACTCACAAGTCTTGAAGAAGATCTGTCAGTCGACTGTAAGGCTGGGTAATTAGGGTTAACCCATTAAAGCCGGGTACCAGTTCCGCCCATACGATTTTGATAAAATTTCATACACGACCTGGAATTGACCCAAAATGATCAGAAACAAAATTTCAACAAAACAAAAGTTTGCCGAGATATTCATTAGGTATTTTGTACCCATTACGCAGCAATGGTAGCTTTTTTCCATACTTTTTAAAGTGATCAGCTAAACACGTGAACAAAAGATGTATTGTTTACAGGTGAGTTAGGAGACAGATTTTTGTGAGGTTCTAGGGCCACTACGTTTCGCCACATTATCCACCTCCGGAAAACTAACAATTTTTGGAGTCTGGTAACTCTAGCTAGATGGCGGAATTTTAGGGTGACCTCTACTAGACTAAGGTAGTTCCATTTTTACCCCAACCATTCCTATCAATGATTTGAGATATCTCTACCACGAACTTTTCTGTGACTTTTTTAAAAAGTCAATTTTCATGGGTAAATTTGTACCCATTAGGCAGCAATGGGTTAAACTGGAAGGAGTTAAAAGTAGTGGAGAAGCACCGAACTATGCGACGAGTAGGTATGGCTGACGGCCTTTCTGGTGTTTGGCACTTCAGGAAGCGATAAAAACTCTAATCGAAATGTGGTTTTCAGGTGCTTTCTTCGGTCCAGTCTCTTAATGAGAGAACTTAAAAAATTTTTACGCTCTGATTGCTGTGTTCAGTGGCGGATTCAGGGGGGGGCGGGGCGTTATACATACAAATTAAAAGGCATTTTATAAATATTAAAGAATTACTTTTTGAAACCCCCCCGAAATATTTTTCTGAATCCGGTCCTGGCTGTGTTTCTAGGAAAATATGAATATTTTAATATTAATCATAAAAATCCAATCAAAATCCATTATGGGCGACATGAACACGTTTATTGTTCAACAATTTTAGTTGTAGTTGTTACAATTTGAAGACTACAAATTTAAAACAAATTAGTAAAGGTTTAGTCAAAAGCTTTAAATAACCTGACGACAGGGAAGGGACGAACGGAGCGGGTTTTACTCGGGTTCTGCGCTTTCGAAGGTATAGTTTTATGTAAATCCTGTGCGTCTGGGATCCACCCCTGGGCCAGGATTATCTCTTCACAGTCTTGTGATTAGGGTAGGTTGGGTTAAGTGAGGTTAGGGCGAAAGTACGAGAGAGCGCATAGCTAATAAGCCTGTCATAATCTATCTCTCAGTCAAAATTCTGTCATAGAATCTTCCTCAATTTGAAGACCTCTCTTCAGATCAATTAACTCCTTAGATAAGTTAGCTAAAGAAGGTACGATAAAATGTAAGATGACTATAAAAGAATGGTGTTGCATTGAGTTCGTAGTCCAAAAAGACAATAGCTCTGAGGGTGCTTCTCAAGTGATTAAATTCAGGATATTGGCCTTTAGTTTTTCTTCTCAAATATTTTTTTATCTCCAAACCTTAGGGGGCCTCTACGAGAGTCAATTGACCTCATTCCGTATGTATTCTATTCCACTATCAAAAATTTTCCTCAAGCAACTGCACGTATTATTTATTTTATTTATTCTTTATTATGAATGAGTTGACGTTGAATCAGCTAAGTTTGTGGGCGACTCAAGTTTATTTTTATTTATATTTTTATCGAACATACTTCAACACCTCTCTAACGCTTTCCCCCTTTAACCCTTATTCTCATACCCGGGTACCCGGGTGCCCACTGCGATGTATTTTCGTGAAAAAAACTGACAAATAATGAAAAATTTTTTTTTACCTTCCGGATCCTCGTTATTTAGATGAAAAGCGAACAAATCATATATTTAAAAAATTTTGTTTTCTATATTGAAAACTTAAAAATTTCATGAAATGGGTACCCGGGTACCCCGGGTGCCAAACGACGTTAGTAAGTTTGGGTATGAGAATAAGGGTTAATCTCAACATTTACAATTTGCATGAAATATCCATCCACTTATATTATGAATCGATATAATATTACTATTTATAAATTACAACTATTCGACTTCGATTACTTAGCTGACTTGAACGATTTTTACATTTTACAAACATTAAATGCAGCCAATATAAATTACCAATATAAATTTATAAATTTATTTACTTGGGTGTAATAATTTGGCCGCCAACTGTGCGCATATTTCATAGTTTGCGCATTGATTTGAAAATACCGCAGATTTCTCTTGAATCGAAAGGCATTAGCATAAATTGCTGCACAAATCTGTGGTTTGCAATTATTTTCATACAACGTCGATTTGGTTCGCTTTGATGGAAAGTCATTAGTTCAAATGGCGCATACGCTAAAAATATACGAAAACAAATTGATTTCGATCGCGTTTTAAAAATAGCAATGCCGAACGTATTGAAACAAAATGTGTGCGAAGGCCGCGGCTGTTCGTTTCGATGCCGAAATGTGGCCAGAAAATTTGTTTAATTTTTATAATTTAAAATTTTATGGCAATTTCGTGATCGCCAGTGGACGGACGACGGGTGGCGTGTAATGGAGAGGAAACTATGTGCGGTCAGTAGCGCTGGAACGAAGGGGGTATTTGCATGCAAAGTGTGGCAGATTGGAAAGACATTCTCAATGCGCTGAAAATCACATAATTAGCGTGAAACGCCTGGCGCGGTTTTGCAAATGCAACAAATGTTGGCAATTTGGCAGAAATCGCTTACTTTCGGGGAGCTAATAGCGCACAGCGTGTTGGTATGCGAGAATAGCTTTCTGCTTCTGCAATTAAGCAATTAAGCGCGAATGAATGTGAATGTGAATGTGTGTTGGCACAATTCTCTAGCAGCCAATGATTGCTTACACTTAACCCCAGAATAATGGACACTTTCTGTGGGGTTTCGGGGGGATTGCTGACGATGATTAATGACAGCTAGGGATATGGAATTCCTTTCGATCTAAACGAAAATCGATTTTAATTAGTGTCCGACCGAAACCACTTTTTGAGCCGAAACCGAAACCGAATTTGGTTTTTTTTTAATATTCGGCCGAAACCGAAACAGAAACCGAAACTTTTACTTTGGTTTTTTGGATGCTTTCATACTTAATATTAAATTGAAAAGACTCGAATAATAAACTTTTATGGTCAAAAAAGTACAATATTGAAAAATTTAGAATTGAGATGAGACACTGCAGTTGGGTAACGCTAATACGGCAGCCTGGGTCGCTGTATCCTTGGTAGAAGAATAGGTTTATGTCAGAAGTTGTAGAAGCGAAGGAGAATAGGAAACGATTCTGCAGCTCGTCTGCAACTGTCTGGCACTTTGTCATACATACGTTTTTTGCACCGATATTCAATATAGAATTTTATCAATAATTGAAAAGTTAATAGTGGAGTTCACTCTTAATATCATTTTAGGTGTAAAGTTGCTATCGTAGCAATCTGTCGTTACAACTGCTTTCGAAAACATTGCGAAAATTCAAAAATTGCAACTTTACACCTAAAATGCTATGAAGAGTGAACTCCGCTAATATCAAAGGATTAATACGGCTCATAGCACCGTGCGACAAAAAAAAAAAATTTCACACCGAAAAAATCCATATGGGCGTGAAACAAGAGACGCAACATAGTATTACTGCATACTCAGTTGTTTGTTTCTACATCCTTTGTCCTTTTAAAATGACTTTAAAATTTTGAAGGGGATAAAAAATAAAAAAAATATAAAAAATACTTAACCTCGTTAGAATATAACGATATGTATATGAAATGAAAGAGGAAAGGCTCAAGAATTTAAATAAAATTAATTTTGTATCTATTTGTAAAAAAAGGATATGAAAAAGGTCCTTTGCAAATTTTAATCCTTTATATCCTTGAAACTTTACATAGAATCTTCTCGAAAAGTAAGTGTGTTAAAACCTTAAATCTCCATGATCACGTGTCAAAATTTTATTACTCAAACTTTATTAGTTCTAAAGTTATTAAAAAAAGGCGGATGCTGCAATTCTAATTAAGTGCAAAAATTCTAATTTATTTGAGTATCAGTATTTTCAATAATAAAAAGATACAAAAACAATGAAGCGAGAATAATGAAATTTTGAGACGTGATCAAGAAGATTTGGGGTTTTAACATACTTACTTTTCAATAAAATTCTATATAAATTTTCGAGGATATAAAGGACTAAAATTTTCAAAGGATATTTTTCATATCCTTGTTTTACAAATAGATAAAAAATTAATTTTATTTAAATTCTTGAGCCTTTTCTCTTTCATTTGATATACATACATATCGCCATATTCTAACGAGGTTAATTATTTTTTATATTTTTTTATTTTTTATCCCCTTCAAAATTTTGAAGTCGTTTAAAAGGACAAAGGATGTAGAAATAAAAAACTGAGTACGCAGTATTACTATGTTTGGTCTCTAGGTTCACGCCCATATGGATTTTTTCCGGTGTGAAAAATTTTTTTAATTTTTGTCGCACGGTGTAGTGAGTCCAGATAGTTTAAAACTTGTTTTAGATCAAAGTTCTGAGGTATCACAACTTATCAAACTAGTCTTAGTGTACCTTCATACAGCAGCGCACAGAGGAGGGAGGAGGTTCGGGGGTTCGAACCCCCAAATACAAAAATTGCTGATGTAAAATCTGTTTTCAACTGGAATTGAGCTGAAAAGTTGTAGGCAAAACTCCCCCAAAACGAAATTCTGTGTGCGCCACTGCCTCCCTGTATCCATGGGCTGAAGGTAACCTCTATTCTTCTTGTCTATCTATCAATCTAAGTACTAATAGATTTAATATTCATTGCATTTCTTTGAAAATTCAAATCAAAAACTAACTTTAAAGGGTAAAACAATTCACTAGTGTCCGGCCGAATATTCGGTTTCGGTTTCGGCCCAAATAAGTGGTTTCAGTTTTGGCAAAAAAATTACCGAACGGCCGAATCTGAAACTTTCTAGAATATTTTTTTTTTACATTTTATTGTATAGCAGATACATAGTGAAAGAAGGAGTAATTTAGATGCCACCAATGTAAATAAACTTTTTTTTAGCATATAATAATTATTTATTAGGTATTATTTAATTTTGAATATTAGCGACTAAGGTACGAAAAGGTGATTTTTTCATGTTTATGTTTAAAAAAAAAAATAAAAAATAGTTTTTATTAATAAGAATTTTTTAATTTATGTTATGTTTGTTTGTTTGTTCTTTATTTACTTAATGTAAAATTCGTTTGTTGAAAAAAAATGCTTGATATGGTGATTTTTATTTCAACTAGAATGTTTCGGTTTCTGTTTCGGTTTCGGCCGAATATTAAAAAAAAAACTGAAATTCGGTTTCGGCCCAAAAAGATGACACTAAAATTCGCCACAGTTGTCTGTGGTTAAGCGTTCTACTTGACAGCAAATGAGCCAAAACAGCCGAACGAGGACAACGGCGAAAATCTATCGAACAGATGTGCAAATTGCGAACCTATTTTTGGCCGTTAACAACAAAAAAACCGTAGATATACCAACAGCATTCGAAAGAGTGCTGTTTTTTAGCGCGTCAATGCAGCTTCGCTGCAATCCGCTGCAATCCGCTGTCGGCGACCAGCCCCAACGCGCCGTGACTCATGTGCGCGCGAAAAGCCCTGCAGCCTGACTGAGCTTTTGTCTAATTTCGGCCGGGCAACGCGCCATGCAACGGTTGTCGCTCTTCGCACCGACCGCGGCCCGCGGCATCCAACACGGCATCGCGTTTTCAACTCGGTCAAGCGGTCTTTGACTCTTTGCGCTCGCCGCACAACGGCAAATATTAAAGCAATAAACTTGCTGTACTTATAAACGGTGCGCCTGCAATTGCCGCCGAAAATATGTTGGCGACGGATGTTGCATCGCAAATGTTTGTGCAAATTTTCGGTAATATTCACGCATTTCGCGCGCTCGCCACACGCGTTTTTGCACTCTGCCGGCTCGGTGCGCCGATGTGTCCAAAATTAGCATGGAATATAATGTTTTCGGCTGTTTGCCATGTCGAATGGCTGACAGTTGGCAGGGACGGGGGTAGCTGCGGCCGTCTGTGTGCGGGGAGAGGTGTTGGCGGCGCATTAGCGAAAAATTGTTGGCGAGCCATAAAAATAGTCGGCCACTTGTGTGTTTGTTAGCTGACGTCGACGTTGACGATGACGGCGCGCCGAACGCTGCCGCTGTCTATGGGCGTCAATGAGGCCGAGACAGGCCGACTTTATATTTGTTTCGCTTGCGAATATTTTAAATATTGCATGTTGAGCCAAAAGCAACAACATTTTTATTTATAGTATGAGGAAAACATGCAAAAGCAAAGAAAACTTTAGTGGCACCAAAAAATGCTGTTCAGCGCCACTGTGCCTGAGGCGCACTACAAACTCCGTTGCCCTCGGCGTCATGGGAATTATGCACGAATTTCGGAAATGTTTCGAACGAAAATTACAGTGCGATTTTTATGTGTTTTGCACACTCCGGGCGGGCCAATCAAATGTGCTCAATATTTTTTGCAAAACATTGGCAATAAAAAAAAGAATTTTTTAACACAAAAATACGGGCCGACAGCAATAATATTGTTGCAATAACATGATTGCAATAATGTTTGTGCGGTTTCCGTTTGCATGCAGTTTGATTGTAACACCGTGCGACAGCATTTTTCACACCTGGAAAAATCCATATGTGCATGAAACTAGAGACTAAATATAGTAATACTGCGTACTCAGTTTTTTATTTCTGCATCCTTTGTCCTTTTAAAAGGACTTCAAAATTTTGAAGGGGATAAAAAATTAAAAAAATATAAAAAATACTTAACCTCGTTAGAATATGGCGATATGTATATCAAATGAAAGAGGAAAGCCTCAATAATTTAAATAAAATAAATTTTTAAAAATTTTTATCTATTTGTAAAAAAAGGATATGAAAAGAGTTCTTTGAAAATTTTAATCCTTTATATCCTTGAAAATTTACATAGAATTTTCTTGAAAAGTGAGTATGTTAGAACCCAAAATCTCCCTGATCATGTGTCAAAATTTCATTTTATCTAACTTTATTAGTTCGAAAGTTATTAAAAAAAGGCTGAAGCTGCAATTGTAATGAAGTACAAAAATTCTAATTTATTTGAGTATCACTATTTTAAATAATAAAAAGATACAAAATGTATGAAGCGAGAATAATGAAATTTTGACACGTGATCAAGGAGATTCGGGGTTTTAGCATATTTACTTTTCAAGAAAATGCCATGTAAATTTTATTTTTTAATATTTTTTATCCCCTTCAAAATTTTGAAGACCTTTTGAAAGGACAAAGGATGTAGAAATAAAAAACTGAGTACGCAGTATTACTATATTTGGTCTCTAGTTTCACGCCCATATGAATTTTTTCCGGTGTGAAAAATTTTTTTAATTTTTGTCGCACGGTGTAATCTGTGTCGATTTTTATATTGACATAACAGTAAATTGTATAAAACTTAACATTTGCGGAAACAAAAAACGCGTAATTACGTATTGGAATGGGTACTATAGGCAGTGTGTGTGTGTGTGTGTTTGTTTGTTTGGACTGCATGCAATGACAGCATCCACGATCTGTACTAATGGGTGTGGCAAAAGAGCAAAGTTACTCTAAGCATTAACAAAACTTGCTGAAGACATTTGTGTATATTCTGTGATTTTGCTCACGAAAAATCACTTACTTCGATTTTGAGCGCGATTCTGCAGCCCCAAAAAGCAACCTTGCACTGTGCCAAAATTAAATAATTAAAAAACAATTGAAAAATTAAAAATCAAATTTAAAAATTTTTTAATTATAATAATAAAATTTTCTAATAATTTCAATGGTTATGCCATACAGCTTAAAACATTGTAATTGTTATTTGTAATTGTAATGGTTTATTTAAACTGCGTTGTTTTGCTCTTCGCCAATGAAGTTTTTTCACTTATTTTTAAATCAAAACACAACTTTGAGTAAGCAAATTAATTTTAGAATTGATATTCATACATACTTCAACTCAGCAACAGAAATTGAGAGATTGTTCATATCTATTAAAGCAAATTGAGTCACGCGTCGTCTTTAAAGCAGTCGTCTTCATAGTATTTCTACTACACCTGTTTAGATTTGCATTATGTATATATACGACATTATAATATTGGGTCATCCCATAAGTAATGCGGTTGTTGGTTGGTAGAGCTCAAAGTGGGGAAAAAGTTTAATTCAGACTGAAATATACATTATTATTATTATTCAATAAATTTTCCTATATTGTTTGCAACATTTTCAATTTTATTGGGTTCTATTTGGTGGTTTCTGATTGAAACACTGCTCCAGATGGATTCCATTCTCGCAAACTTGCGAAAAGTTTAGTAAAGTAAAAATCTACCAAGAAAAATTCAATAAGCTGAATGGGTCGTAATTTCCCATTCAAACTGCTGCAGTTTTTAGAAGATTTTCTGTGCAATATGGGGTCACGGATTATCGTAATGGAAACTGATTCTTTTTCGAATGACCTTTTCAGCCCTTTTTTCCTCAATAACTTGTTTTAATCATGCTAAATGTTCACAACTGTGTATTTCATTGATTGGATTGATGGATGATTTCTTTCATAAAACCATTAAAAGCTCTCTTGAAGGGAGACCTGCTTTTGAAGCTGCAAGTAGAATGTGGCCTCCGTTTTGCATTGAATGTTTTTATACATCTATCTACTTTTCATTACCTGTAACAATTTGATTGAGAAAAGTTTCTCTTTGCTGCCTACACAGCTGAGAAGCGCAGATTCACAAAAGCTGTCAATTAATTGCGAAAATCACTGGCCCAGTTTTTGATACCACTTTTTTAAACTTGCATAATAGATTTTGAGTTCTGGTGAACAGTTGACTGGGTCGCTTGAAAAATTGCTTACTAAATTCCTAAACTGTTACTGCTAAAGTTTGTTCTAATACTATCCCAGATCTCGGTTCATCCTCAGGTCTATGATTCTCTGATCGAAAACTCTTCACTATAAATTTGGACAACTTTTATTTCAACGAAAGTCCCATGGACAACCCGTAAATGCTCCTTTGACGTTTTCTCCATCTTATAAGGCTTAATTTTTCACATTAAACTATTTAACTGATGTCTCAGTGTTGCCAGATACCTGAAATTATAAAAAAAGCTGAAATTTCCCCCCAAAATTTTAAAAAATCTAAAAAAAATTTTATTAATTTTTGTTATTATAAACTAAGGAATTAAACTTGTCTTAAAAAATATATGTTTAGTTTTTTTATTGCAGCCTTTTTATTTATTCAACTTAACAACAACACAAACAAAACATATACAAAATTAGATTGGTATGAAATTCGTTTTTAAAACCTTTTTTCATTCATTGCATAAATTATACACTTTGAAGCATTAAATTTAATTAAATTAAATTGTACACTTTAGCTTTCAATATTCAAGCAATATTCTAATAGAAAATCTTAAAATCTCCTAAACTTTTTCTTAAACATTTCTTCCTACTAAAAATTCTCCTAAAAAGCCAAGAATCTCCTAAATCTATTGGGTGTACAACTTTGCTTCCGCCGTTTTCCGATAGGTGGCTGTACCGGCTGAGCCTGGTTGAAATACATAGATGGTAATGCCTTTAAAGTGAGTGTGGACAGTGCCTAACGAATTGTCATCGCCGTTTCAGTGACAGTTGTTCTTGTTTTCGTATTATTCACGCTCGAAAATGTTCGTTTATGTGCCCAATTCTCGCCATTTGCGGGATCAGCTCGGTGTGATTTACTACGAGCTCTTAAAACCGGGTGAAACCATCACAGGAGATCGCTACCGAACGCAACTGATGCGCCTTAGTCGCGCGCTAAAAGAAAAGCGGCCACAATATCAAGAGCGACATGACAAAGTCATCCTCCAACACGACAATGCTCGGCCTCACGTCGCAAAAGTGGTCAAAAAGTACCTGGAAACGCTGAAATGGGAAGTCTTGCCCCACCCGCCGTATTCCCCAGATGTCGCCCCTTCTGACTTCCACCTATTCCGTTCGATGGCACACGGCCTGGCAGATCAACATTTTCAATCCTTCGAAGAATTGGAAAAATGGATTGCTTCATGGATAGCGTCAAAAGAGGACTCCTTTTTTCGAGCCGGGATCCGAAAATTGCCGGAAAGATGGGAGAAAGTTGTCGCTAGCGACGGACAATACTTTGAATAATACATCTGTAAGCACTTTTTCGCAATAAAGCTTTTAATTTTGGAAAAAACGGCGGAAGCAAAGTTGTACACCCAATATGTAGGAGGAAATCTTCTGATCTGGCAACACTGTGATGTCTAATGAATAGCAATACGTGGCAATTCGCTTGGACCAAATCAATAAATATCTAATAAAAGTAATCCAATGTAATGTAATGTAGTCTAATCTAATCTAATCTAATCTAATCTAATCTAATCTAATCTAATCTAATCTAATGTAATCTAATCTAATCTAATAAAAGTATTGAATCATTGAACTATAATGAATCAATAGAATACATCCCCATTACTTATGGAATGACTCAATATATTTCCAACAATTACAAAATAGAGTAAATATTTTCATGAACAATATCAGCAACCACTTAGTCCCGACCAATGAAACGGAAATGCATTTGTGTCTTTCAGTCAACTTTTATTGTCATTGTTACCTACAATCAACAGTTCATGTCTCATTGGTCGTGTAGGGGTTAAACGAGTTACGCGATAAAAACAAAAAACTGCGTAAAGTTCAACGCCAAAGTTCAAGCCGAATTCTTTTGCTGATAGATAGATCGTCGCTTCAGAAAACGAATGTCGTATGTAACATTGAGCCTAGTAAGACATACGACATTTGTTTTCTTAGGCGATGAGATGTGCTGGCATATTCAAGGTTAAGAGTTATTATCCTGTTGACATTTGATTAAAAATCACCTTGAAATTCGCTCGTCTGAGTTTTCAGCTAATTACGATCACATCAGCTACATTCAATTCTCATTGCCTAACCCAAACTTCGTTGCTTTATGGCAACGAGCACAAAATTTCACCAGTAAACTGTCAGCACCCCGAACACGTTTTCATACGAACTCAACCGACGAATGAAGGCCTCTAATGTTGTTCCATGTTGCATGTCATTAGGCAGTCGAAATGGTCATCATTACATAATGATTGTGTTCCATTTCCGTTGCGTTGGCAAACAAGAAATAACAAAAATTAAGTGCAGAAATTAATTTATCCTGATTAATTAACTTATCTTGTAATTGTGTTAAATGGATTTCCCTGCCGACTGGCGCTGTGCGTTATTAAGTGGCAATGAAGGCGAAACATTTTTCGAGGAGCGGACCGAGGAGCAACCGACTCGCAGCTCACTCGTTTACGGATGCCGCTAAGCAAGTCTATGCGAAGCCATTGTCGGCGTGTTTACAGGAGTCAGTGACACAAACAAATTCCAGGCTCAGTTGCGGCGTTTGACTTGCGCCTTCGCGAGCAGACTTGCACAGCTAAAGCAACTCTAAGCACCGCTAAGTAATTCACCAAATATTCATTGTGAATAGTTGCGGCCGAGCACAGACGATGGCAACAACAAGCACAAAGTGGCTGTGGGGGCGAATATTTCGAATGAATACAAACCCTTAAAATGTTCACAAGTGGCGGTTGGGGAGCCGCAAGAACTGGTGCGAAATAAAATTAATGGTAGAAAAAGGCAGACAATGCCAGATCGCCAAATATACACGAAGCAGAAGAGCCAAGCCAGACGCGCTGGAAGTGCATACATACCTACGATAGTGCATGGGGGAGTGGCGGCAGCGGGCGGTGCGCCACCAAGGCGCTAAAGAAATAAATGGAATCAGCGAGACGCTGTCAGTGCAGCACTGCCGCAATTTATCTTCCTGCATGAATTATCGATTTTAGGGCACAGTTCGGCTGCTTAGTCCACAGCAATTCAGTACATCGACTGGCAGCTCGAATCATACCAAACATATTTGGCATTTTTTTTGGGGGGGAGTACATTGTTCGGTCGCCAGTTAATGGCTAACCTATGCAAGCCGGCAGCTGGAATTTTCGCAAAGATACAAATCGACACAGTGAGTGCGATTGCAAGAAGAAACACACACACACACACAGCCAGCCATCCAACGCCAACGCAATTCAGCGGCACGATTATCCTCGAGCTTAGGCCGCAGGCTTCTGCCAGTGCTGCCAGGTATGTACGAATATCAGCGCTGAAAAACGTATGCCCAACCGCATCGAAATTTGCTGAAAATTGAGCAAATACATAGGAAAACCATGGCAGGGGAGCGGCGCGTGAAAGCGCTGAGAATGTGAAGGGGAACGAAGGACGAAAACAATTCATGAAAGCGGTTCGCCTTCGTTACGTGCCAACGCTGCGCAACGCCAAACGGCGAAATGGCATGCGAAAAAATATTTCAATTCTTCTCATACGATGAGCCGTCGTTGCGGCTGACATTGTCAGGCGATTGCTAAGGATGTGTTCACATCAATGGCGTACAACATTATGACGAAGTAGAAGGGGCCTGCGGCTTTGCACGCAAGTTTGAAGTCTATAAATGAAGTTCCTTCCCATCAGATTTTTATGAAACAATACATGTTTAATTTGAAGTGCTTTCACCATATTTGAAGTAAAACAACTTATTAAATCATGTTTCTTCATACAAATTTGAAAACCTTTGTTTACCGCTTTAAATTTTAATTTTCGAAAAACAAACAGACCTGTTTAATTATTTTTTATTTCAAGTGTTTAGACCAATTTTGGTCGGTTCATGTTTTTTTGTCTTCCCGTATATGGACCTTAACCCACTGTTGATATCTTTCAATTTTGATTTTTGAAAAATGAAAAACACGTGTCGAAGTTTAAAGTCAATAGGCCCATTAATTCATTTTTTTTACAGTTTCTTCAAACAAATTTTAACCCGTCGTTGACCCCGTCCGAATTTGATTTTCGAAAAATAAATAACACGTTTCGAATTATTTCACATTTGAAGTACACTCACCAAGTTCGAAGTCAAAAGGCGTAAAAAATCACGTTTCTTCGTACAACCTTTTAACACTTGGTTCAGCCCTTTAAGCTTTGATTTTCAAAAAATTAGAAACACGTGTCAAATTATTTTTGATGTAAAATTGTTTACCAACTTTAAGGTAAATGGGCCCATCGGTTCATGGTTTTTTCGTAGTCTTCTCGTATATGCAACTTAACCCATTGTTGACTCCGTTAAATTTTGATTTTCGAAAAATAAGCACACGTGTCGAATTATTTTCCACTAGGAACAGTTTCACCAAATTTGAAGTCAATACGTCTATTAATTCATATAATTTAATTTAATTAATTTAGTTTAATTTATAATTTAATTTAATTTAATTTAATTAATTTTTTTCACAGTTTCTACATATAAACTTTTAACCCGTCGTTAACCTCGTCAGTTTTTTATTTTGAAATAAATAAAAAACACGTATCGAATTATTTCTCACTGTGAGTATTTTCACCAAGTTTGAAGTCAAAAGGCGTAAAAAATCATATTTCTTCATACAAACTTTTAACCCTTGTAAGTAAGTTTTGATTAAAAAAAAATGAGAAACACGTGTCAAATTATTTTTGATTTTAAGGGTTTTCTTCAACTTTGAAGTCAATTCATGTCGATTCATGGTTTTTTGTAGTCTTGGTTCACCCCGTTAAATTTTGATTTTCGAAACATTGAAAAATACGTGTCAAATTATTTGTGATTTAGAGGATTTTCACCAAGTTTGAAATCAATAGGCTTATTATATCAAGTTTTTTCGTAAAACACCTTAACCCATGGTTAGCCCTTTTATACCCTGAATTTCAAAAAATCCTGTCTTAGCGGAGGTTAATTTTACAAGATGTATCTACAGTTTAAATTTTATAGATATTTGTAGCTTTAGCGGTTTGGGCTGGGCGATGATGAATCAGTCAATCAGTTAGTCAGTCAGGACAAACAATTATATGTATATAGATTGGAAAAAATTGGAAAAGTGAAATGGAAAAAAGTTTAAAGCAAAGATGAAAGGATGACCTTTTGGCTTTTTTGTTGCCATATGGCAAAATGCAACTTTTTGGACGCTTGAGTTGTCTATGTCAGGAATCCCTTTTTTTTTGCGTGAGAATACAATGCCCATGGATGTTCTGTTTCGTTATGAAATTTTTAAGACATTTATTTATAATCCCTTTAATCCCTTTAATTATTATTTTTTAACTTCAATTTCCTGATCTAAACATTCGAAAAATTAATTACCCTAACCTTAATTGTTCCATGTCCTTAAACTTTTTTATGAGGTGTGAACATAACTTCAGCTACAGATGAGGTTTTGCTACCGACAAGTGCCGCCGATGATTTTGTTTTTGTTTGTTTGTTTGTGCTATATTCGCTTTTCGGTTTATCCCTGCTGCCGAAAACAGTGTGCCCGTGTGTGTGTGTGTGTGTGTGGGTGTTTGTGTTCGTACTTCCGCGTGGCAGGATATTTTTCTTTATTCTGTCCCATTTCTGTTTCGTCGTTGGTCCTTCGTGTGGCGCCCGCGGCACTCCAGTTCGCAACAAGGCGTACTACGAGCTGACTTCTGTACCGCCGCAAAACTACAACGTAAGCTTCGTCGCGCTTTAAGCAGCCGTTGTTGTTCGGTTGGGCCAAACAGACAGGCGGACAGGCAGACGGCCGGATCAGCGTGCAAGCTCACTGGATGTGAGGCGAGCAGGAGCGTCGGCCATCAGTCATAGTCAGCAGTCAGGCAGCGAGCGTGTTTTGGTTGTTTGCTCGGTGTGAGAGTGGCTAGAAGGGGATGGGGATGGGGGGGCGATTGCTGGTGCGGTAGCCCAGAGTCTTAGCTGCTGCAAATCCGCAGCCTAACAAAACTGACACGCCACGCGCATATTAAACACGCTGACGACGTGCGCGTGTGTTGGAAACCCTTTTTGTTGTTGCCTTAAAAATGGCATATTTAATATGGAGTGGAGGAGGGGGGGAGGAGAACAGCTCAAAACAAACAACGCCGACAGCGCTTATTCATAACTTAGTTGGGACAAGTGCGTTGGTAGAGCAAAGATAGTGGGGTGAGGGGGGGTGGTAAAGGAGGCACAACTAATAAGCGCCAAGTGCGGCAAACAAGCACAGGTCCTCCAGTTCTCGTGTTGGCCTCAATTTTGTCTACTCTTAACATAGAAAAACAACAACACATAAAACGCAGCAAAAGAAAACATAACAACAGAGAACAGCGACAGCAACAACAACAACAAATAGTGGCAGAATTTATTTAGCTAAGTGGCAGCAGCCGCTTGGCCGTTCCGCTCCGGCAGTCAGCAGGACGGCCATTGCCGGCACCGTCTTGCACGACAACGTCACGCGGCCATGTTTGCCCAGGTCGTTTGTCTTGGAGTGTCGCGGCCGCTCCCGCTTCCACTCACACTTCGACTGCGCGTCTACGAGGCGCGGTGCGGCGCTTGGCAAAATTTGCATCGAGTCGATAAATCTTCAGTTTCGGGGTCAGCTGCATGGGCACTGTTTGTTTTTGTTTGGCGCTTTGTTGGTGTTGTGTTGTTAATGTTGTGACAATGTTGTAATTATGAGCGAAGGCATGTTCGCGTGCTCGAAGCCAACACGCAACATGTTGCAAGCGCACCAAATGCTTTGGTTGCTCGGCAAAGTTTGATCATATTTGTTGAGTGGGCACCGATCAGCGTTGCCGTTTTGGTTATTTTTAACCAAAAATGGTTATTTTTAATTTTGAAAATAGGTTTTGGTTATTTGGTGATTTTTGATCCTATTTGGTTATTTTTTAGAATATTGAAAACTGATACAAAATGTATCTTAAATATCAACGAGCACGATATTTGTGGGAGTGGCAATAATAATGATATTATTCTTGTAAAAAAGTAAGCAATATTGTTTAAATCGATAACTATGTTTAAAAAGAGTCAACAACACGTTCGCGGTCGTTCGCAACTAATTAAGAAAAATATATCCTGTCTAGTTTTGCAGCTCACTGAAATTTTTACTGTGCTCACGCACGTGTTAATTATAATTATTTATTTTATGCTCCTTAAGTCTTGAAATTTATGTATAAGTTATTTATTTTGCTTATGTCGAATAAATATTTTGGTTATTTTTGTTACATTTTGGTTATATTTATTTTTGTTCCTGGTTATAAATGTGTTTTTCTTGTGGCAACGCTGGCACCGATGCGCGATAATTGTCAATGAAACATTTTAGACGCATTCGAATGTAATTTGACTGAAACTAAAACATGTAAGCGCCGCCTTCGAGCAACAACAATGAGCGCGTTGCTCAATTTGTGCGCCCGAGCCACTTGCGGCCCTAGAAGAGTGAGTGCGCGCCACTTGTGCATTCATAATTCACACTCACTTGACCCGTCCCAACTTCTCCCTCACAACGCATCACAACCACTTCAGCACTTCAGCGGCATGTCATGTCGTTCGTCAGCTGCGGAAAGACGTTTTTCTAGTTCTTTTTCGTGTTGGTTGCTTCCTTCTCGTTGTTGTTGTTGTGTTTGTATTTGACTGCAGTTGTGCTTATCTGTGGCATAATTTGCCCTAAT
This sequence comes from Melieria picta, assembly GCA_964056695.1. Classification (NCBI taxonomy): domain Eukaryota; kingdom Metazoa; phylum Arthropoda; class Insecta; order Diptera; family Ulidiidae; genus Melieria; species Melieria picta. The sequence continues at coordinate 19,986,315 of OZ057399.1, forward strand.
GAGGCTTAGATGGCTTCAAGCAAATCATTTGGCGCGACATCGGCTGAGATAAATCAGTGCCAGAATTTCGATATTCATTTGTCTCGGATCGTCTTAGTTGCGAGCTTTAATTGTTTTATTTCGAGTGAGCGCTTTTTTATGCTTATTGATTGGTACGTTTTGATTAATGCCAACGTTGTAAAATGCTTTAAAAAATGAAAATCAAGGTCATCTGGTTATGGATTGAATGACTCGACAAGTTAAATTTGGTATTTGAATTCTTTATGGTTTTTGAATTACATTTGGGTCAGATTTTATGACAGGTACCTCACACGTCATGGTTAGCGTGTGAAATTCCAAACTACAACGTGGTGGGTTCGAATCTCAATTCGAATGTGGCAAATGACGGAGCTTTTTTAAGTTTCATCCATACATTTAGTTTGGATAGGAAAGAAGATTAGACAGTCGGCTAACTGATAGCTCGAATAGTACAATAGGAGGTATCAAAGGTCCTTTACGATGCTCAAGAAAAGTGTTGGAAGCTTCAGAAGTGGTTGATAGAGTTGTATTGTTCACGAACTATTCAGTTCTTTGAACTAATTCATTGAAATGAAAGTGTGATCTAGTACGAAATTTTATATGTACCTACTACTTTTTCAGAATTTCCTTATATACACACTTTCTGAAAATTTGCTATTTTTAATTACACGAAAATTCACATGGCAGGAACTCTGATATGTTATATTATGTTATATAGCACTGAATGCAGTGCTACCAGATTGCGAAATTTTTTGGTTTCAATTAACAAACAATACTTAAATTGGTTGGTATATAATATGAAATTGTATGCTATGTAAGAAATCTTGAAGTATGTAGTGTAATTATTTAATTAGTTGCTCTATTGTTTTCGGTTATTGTCCTAAAATAACTTAACATTTCTCTATTGAACTCAGTGTTGCCAGATCAGGAGATTTCCTTCTAGATTTAGGAGATTCTTGACCTTTTAGGAGAATTTTTAGGAGGAAAAATTGTTTAGGAGAAAGTTTACGAGATTTATATTGTATCTTAGGGGATTTTTTGGATCCTCAGTGGATTTTTGGGAGATTTTTGGATACGAAGTATGATGTATTGGGAACACTGGCAACAACACATATTTTGGCAACTATTTTAATAGTCAAAGCACCCTACTGTGTTAAAATTTTTTAAGCTTACAAAATGTAAGCTCGTTCTATCTCGTTCTCACTTATTGCTGTCACAATGAAATCCCGCCAAAAATTACACTTTTTGTTTAATTCATTTGTTATATTTTTGGTTTCTATTAAGTTTTTGTTGTTAAGCGGAAGATGAATAAAAAAGGGCTGCATTAAAAAATTATAAGTAGGGGAATTCTTTGTAAGGTGCCACTCTTTGTAAGGTGCCACCCCTGCTCCATTTCGACGTTCCAGCAATCCAAGCAACAAAATTCCTACCGTCATTTAAAGTATATATGACAACATCAATTTTAATGTGGTTTTTGAGGGAACAGACGCCATAACACGGTCTGGGTAAAAAAGTGTCAAATTTGGTTAAGAAAAATCATAAAAATGAAAACTGAAGGTTTTTCATGCGGTGAAAAAGTAACCAAAAACTTATAAAAAACTAAGGTAAATATCAGTGTTGGACTTAATTTTTAATGTTTTTTCATAATCCGAAATGATATCCGAGCATATCGTAAAAGGAAAAAATTTATACAATGATTTCCAAAATGGCATACAAATGTAAAGTACCACCTTTTTTCTTTGTAAGGAGCCACCACCCTTTTTTCATTGTTTTGGGATCCTTTATCAGTAAAATGCCTTCTTGTTGCTCGGAACCGTCAATAAAATGAATTTAAAGTGTTCTTAGTAAATTTTTCTCTAATCCTATCATGAGGAATAAAGTTCAGTTCAGTTTTGTTTATTAATTTCCATATAATTACCGTTTTATTCGTCACCATTCAATTTTCATTTTGCTTTCGGTCATTTTATATTTAATTCAAATTAAATTCAATAATCTTTCATACATTTTCTAAATCATGCATTTTTACTTGAGATTTTTACGTTTTTAGCGGTTTTTTAGGGGGTGGCACTTTACATTGAAAAAATTTTAGGAAATTGGGAAATTGGCTGTAAAATTCGTATTTACGAAAAATTCAAATGAAGTGTTACCTTGGATCATAGCTCTTTAGCCCTCTTTCCAACGGTATATTAACATTGGCGATACGTTAATTTTCTAACGAGTTATGCGCAAAAAAGCTATGGGGTGGCACCTTACAAAGAATTCCCCTAAGCAAAAGTAACTTGAGATATATATCTTTGAATGATTATCTTAGGCGAATCGACGAGGGATACTCAGTTGTCTGTGACATGCGTCGAAAAAACGACGAAGCCAAGAGTGGGAGTGCCCTGTTTTTGGTTGATTTAGAGAGAAACTACTTCGATAAAATTACCATTACGAAAGATGAGTTCCTAGAACTCGATTGTGTTTCTTTAATCAACACTCAGGGGATGCCCACTAAACACGAATGAACATTGAAATAGTTCTAGATGAATCCGGTAGGTTAAGAGAGAATAGAAAATTACTGGATTGGAAAACCAATCTACCATTCTAGGACCCCTTGAGAACATACAATAAATAAATTTAGATAGATATTATCTCAAACCAACTAAATATTTCTTCGACTCAAGGTACTACTAACATTTTTCCTGTGTCGCCTTCAAGTGCGAACTCTGCATCACTTCAGATCAAATTGACTTCAATAGCGCAATTTAAATTCCCAACATAGCAAGGAATATTTTCCAAAGCCCTTCGCTCCTCGCTTCCACGTCGGCAAAGTTGATTCTCAATTGCTTTTCACTTTCCTTGCAATCCACAGCCGAATACGGCAACCAGCCGTGGCAGGTTGTTTTTTGTTGGTTTGTCATTGCAACATTTGTCGTCATTATGAACGGAAAATGCCACAAAGGAATTAGAAAAGTTGACGCAAAAACACAGAACGACGCAACGCATGCGGCTGCAAGTGGGCGCAGGACGAAAGCGAAAATGCGAAAATGAAAATGAAGCAGCAGCCGCAGCCAAAGTCGAAGTCGACGACTTGCTGCGCAGTCATTAAAAATGGAAGCGCGTACGGCAAAGTTGTCGTCAGCGTGTCTGCGACGTTGGCGTCGTCTGCGCATCATTTGACGAATGGAATTCTAATGGAGTATGGCTGATTTCAAGGTAGACGGGCGTGTAGCGATTGCCGGGCGCTATTTAAAAATTCAGCCAGCGACGACAAACGCGAATGCCAACTGATGCGCGCAATATTGCACAGTCGAATGGATGCAGCAGTTGCTGTTCACGTTGTTGTTGTTGTTGTTGTGTTAGACTTTAAGCTGTGCGACAATTGTTCTGAAAGTTGTCATTGCTGTTGTTGTTGGCGAGTTGATTTACTGCGTGCGAAGCGTGTCTTGTTGCAACGCGCGTCGACTGAATGCTGAATGTGTGCAATAATAGTTGCGCAATTTATTTCTGTACCGACAGCAGGTAACGTGCAATTTTCTATGCTGCACACTTTTTGCCATGACAGCGAAATGAAGTTGCCAGATTTTATTGCAATTTTTTGTGACTGAAATCCAATTCAGTTGCCACTTGAGTGAGCGGTGCAAAACGAATGCTGACGCGGTGGCAAGAATTAAAAAAATTGGAACAAATGCAGTATAGCGAACCCTCATGAAAAAAAACTGAAAATTGGGCCATATACATAGAGCGTATTTTTGTGAATCTAACAAACTAAAAATTTTGCCGGGGAAACGCCCACAAAAGGCGTGGCTCGGGGTCAAAGATCAAAGTTTTATCAAAAAAACTCAATTAATCTCCAACTGATTTACACGATATGGCTATCAAACGAAAGGTCTTTTTCATACCTTTCTATTAATGTACAAGATGTATTAGATACGTAAAATGCACTAATAAAAAGTTTTAAGCAAAAAAGAAAAATTTTATAAAAATTTTTTAAAAACGGATTTTTTTCTCGAAAAAATCCATAATAAAGGTGCAATAAGTTTGTTACCATATTGTAGCCTGTGAAATTCCCTTTACAATGAAATATAAAAATGTATACTTTTGTTGTTTTTCAATATATATTTTGAATTTGTTCCAACTTGACCTTTGCCATCACTTTCGGACAATGGGGGGGTCGTACAAAGTACCTGCCGTATTAAAAAACGTTTTCAAAAGATCCTGATTTCTAGCTTTACATTCTTTAAGAAGCATAAACTTTGCCAGATAGCCATCGACAAAATCAGAAGTTTTGCACAATTGCAAAACATGGCCATTAGCACACCAATGACTACCTTCGCGGAGTATTAAGTTCCTTTCCATTAACTTTTCAAGAACATTTTCGCTGATCTCAAAAGCCTCTTCACTTTCAAAAAGTTGGTACAATTTGAAGGGATGCATGTGGTCCATATTGAAATAAAAATGAAAATTTTGGATAGTTTAGAACTAAAAAGCACACTTATATCCTTCGTTTATTGTTCAACGGTACTTTTCCACACTTATATTCTTTGCTTACCGTTCAACGGTACTTTTCCAGGAGGTGCCGGGTGGTAGTAAACCACTTTTTTCTGTGTTAATCCTTTCGCTATTTTGTTGCCATATGGCAACATGCTACTTTGTAGACGGCTGAACCCTCTATGGTTCCAGGAATAAATTTTTTTATTGGTCTTTAGAATAGTTTGAAGTTTTAGGAAAAATACGAAATTAATAAACTGAAAAGTTAAGTTTAAAGAAGAGAAGTATACACTTTTTTTAATGGTATATCTTGACATAGTAAAGGAAGAAGAAGCAGAAAAAATTAGAGAACTTTCTAATTTTACGTTTTCTTTCAATTTAGATACTTTTTTTTAATTTTGGCTGAAGTTAATGAAGAAATATTCAAATTTTCGTTATGCGTAAAAAGTTTTATGTTTAAGTAATTATTACAGCCACAACGATGTGGTTGCTCTCATAGAAAAACACTCTAAAATACAGGGTCCGAGTATAAAAATTAAAAAATTTCTTATGGAATGTTGCTAATATAACCACATAGAAGCCTAAAACGTAAAATTTAAAATTTTAATTTTCCCCAGTAAAAATCTGTAGCGACAGGGTTAACCCTTAAATGCATGGGGCAATTATTTTCGAATCAATCTAGAGCAAGCACAAACATGATTAAAATTGATTCAACAGATGTACGAAGGATTTAGGATTGTACCATATATGGTACGCCATGCATTTAAGGGTTACCGGCCACACAAAAGGTACCTTTTGTGTGGCCGGCCTTCGCCCGGGCTACTTGAAAAATAACCCTCATGGGAGTAACTAGGGGATCAGGTTCAGTAAGGAGCGTACAGTATTTTTATATTCAATTCCTATGATTGTAAAAGATCGCGCCTAAGCAATAACTTTCATAAATGCCATTTCAATATTGCAGGCAGATGCTTTTAACTCAATTTAAATTTAACCCGGCGTTGGTGTGGTGGAAAAAAATTACGTTATTGGTGTGGTGGGGTATGACATACCTCAAGACTTGATATAGCAGCAACCTCACGAAACAACACAAATATAAAAGTTAGCAATTATATATTATTCTTCATTTACTTTTACGCAAGAAAATACAAAAGCACTTCATGTGCAAACAATTTGTAAAAGAAAATACCAAATATAACAAAAATAAACGAAAAATTCCGATATTTTTAAGTTGACTTCATATAATGGGGTTTAAAAAAATTTCTGTATATAATTTTCCAAAAAACATAGTCTGTTTTAAAAATTAAATACATATAGTTATGTGATATAAAGTTTTTGGTAGCTACCCTGAAAGAGGGGCGAATTACAGGGTCTCAAAATTAGCGCATTTTTCGCAAGTCGTATAAGGTTTTTGCTCTCGGACAAACCGAACATCGAGTGCTGTATTGACGACGTTTTGGTACAGCTTCGCCTTATTTCAAGGATTTACAGAATCATGATTCATCATCATCATCATTTTTGTGTATTAATGATATTTTTTGGAACATATGATACGATGAAAACGATTGTCGTATGTGCTATTAAATTCAATGGAACATACGACATTCGTTTTCTACGGCGACGAAATGCGAATACTGAACTGCGAGCTTTTCTTGCACGTAGCAGTTGGACAGTTGGTATTTGCCTCTTATTTTTCCGTACGGTGAATTTTTTAATAAATCGATGACTACTAGACCATCGAAAATAACAATTTGAATTCAAAATCATTTACACAAAAAGTTACGTTATTGGTGTGATGGGGTATGTCATACCCCAATGAACTTTAGCAGGATGTGACTCAAATCTAGTAACACTTAAGTTGTTTTTGGATAGCAAATGTGTATGGTTGGACTGTTATAAACAGCTACTGGAAGCAATAGTGCCCACATAAAACTGATATCCGTATTATTTACAAAAATACAACCTCTGGGGTATGATATACCCCACCACACCAATGCAATTATTTTTTTCACGAGGGTTCGCTATACTGCATTTATGCCAAAAAATGTAAAACTGACAAGAATTATAAATGTTTATTCCTTTTGACTTGAATCATCATAAAGAATGGCAATCACACATTATGCAGTTTCTTTAAAGAGTCCTTATGCACGGACATTCGAAAGCTATATGTGAGATTGTCTTCAATTTATGTTGCAACGGTTGCAAGGCGAGCCCCTCACTTTCAATTTACCTCGTATGGGTTACAATACTTTAAAACCCCTCTGAGCATTGGAATCCACCTTTCTTCGAAGCAAAACTACTTCTACCAACTGGTTTCCTAATTAAAGCCAATATTGGGAAATCTTATTAGAGGCCGTTTAAATTCAATTCGCGCATTGTTTACACGTTTCTTACCAAAACCTCGGCCCAAATTGATTGAATTTCTAATCAATTTGCTTTGCGGCTCAACCTGGGGGCACGGAGTCGTGCTGCGTGCGCACCCGCCGCATCAACTAGTCGCATCCACATACCTGCAAGAACAAACAAAAGCAGAGAGTAGAGAAATCGTTTATTAATTGCAATGAAGTTGTTAATTATTTATTTATGGGATTCATTCAGTCGGCAATGGACAATGGGCAACGCATTGCAAAATGCAGCCAGCGCTGGGTGCAGCAGCGGCCGACACGCCAGCGGGCGAAACGCCATTAACCGCATTTATGCCGCGTTAATGACTTCTAATGCGGCCGCCGCTGGAGTCGAACGGTGCGTGCGGCCGCACCAAACACCGCGCTGCACATTTTCCATTTCCATTTCGATTTAATTTACAAACAATGCGCATGCAACTCGAGGCGCTACACATTTCACACTCTGCATGCTGCATGTTACACGTTGCATGCTGCATGCTGCATGCTGTGTGTTGTTGTTGCGTGCGCCGCTGGGCGATTATTTAGTGTGCGTGGCGCGTGCCGCTAAATTCAACTTTTTGTTTAGAAATCTCAATAAAAATGTTCCCGTTCGATTTTCAATTTTTCGGTTTTTGTTTACGCAAACGCGACTTAAATGAAACTATTAAGAGTGCCATGGTGGTTTTGTTGTTGTTTTAGTTGGTGGTGTTGCATTACATTATGGCCGCACACACCTTTTTGGCTCGGCTCGGTGTTTTGTATACGTTTGCCGTTATTTGCTTTTAACGTTTTAATTTATGAACTGCCAACGGATGCAGCATCGTACAACAAAAACAATGCTAATCAACTGATGCAGCCATTTAATTTCGACAACATTATTTGATGGTGTTTGGATTTGAGGCACTGACAGCTGGCGCTGCTGGCCACAGTGGCAGTGCAGACAAACGGCGCCGAGCTGCAATTACGCACAACAGCCGCCGGAAGCCACGCCTCGGCCATCTATGGAGTTGGCAACAATTTTTTGAGGAAATCACAGCGCACTGCACACACCGCAGTCTGCAATGCGCTGTGCGCTGTTTGATGCGACAGCAAACTGCGGTAATGTTGATGCCACAGTTTGTGATACATTCGACATGTCGACTAACTTTCGTTTGTGTGGCAAAAAACAAAGGAAATCGACCGCAAAGCGTTGTGCCACAAACTAAAGCAACGTTTTTTACATCGTATCGCAGTCTGTCAATCATTGTGACAACTTGTCACAAAGACAAGTGAAAGTGTTTGAGGCATTTTCGACTGATTCGACGGACACAAGAAATGCTGGTACAAAATATGGTTTCAAATGGTATTTGGCTCGAAAGTTGTATGAACCATCCCACAGTGTCGCGAGTCCATAGTAGCGAGGGACAAAAATAGAAGGAGTAGTCGTACGACAATAAAATTTTGTACATATGATTTTGTTATAAAGAGAAGTTAATATGCCAAAAATTACTTCAATCGCCCCACGGACACGCCCACCTCCCATACAAACCAAATACTAAGTTGACAGTATCTCGGAAACTATAAAAGATATATTGATGAAATTTGGTACAGCAACTCATATCATCAATATAAATATATATACAAAAATTCGATCAACGTACAAATACGCTTGTAATAAAAAGAGGAGGCGCACCTAAGTAATTTCAAACCCAAATAGAAAATAATAATACCTTTAATTAAATTCAGTAAAGCATATATTTTCATTAAAAAATTACAATTTGTTAATCTGTATTGCTAGGACAATCGGTTTCAGATGATGAATTATTAAAATTAAACCCTCTATGTACATTTATTTTTGATAAAATTTTAAATTAAATTTTTTTTAATATTGCAGTATATCAGAGTTTAGGTTTTCATGTTTAACTTTAATTTTCCTATTAACTGCTATAATTGGTTCTGAAGACATTAACAAGTTTTGCTTCTTTTCGAAAGTTGCTTTGATTCGATGGCAAGCCACCCAGTATTACCGAAGCCTTCCATCGAATCTACCTTTTTTTTGTAATTTTTCTAAATCAAGTGGTGTTTGCATATTATTACAAACAAACATTTATAGCTCAAGCGAAGCGCAGCAGTGGTCGCTATGATTTCCTGCCAACCATGCTGCAAAAAGGACCCCATTTTTGACTGCATACGTCACTGAAAATGTTGAATTTCTTAAAAACGTGGAAGTTTGTGCAGCTAAAGTCCATGGTTTCTATTAATACATACTTTCAGCTATATCACACTGTAAAATCTCGAAGTAGTAAGAAATAGTTTTTTTTTAAAGCTTATCTAAAGTTTGATGACACTGCACTTTTATTCCTATTAATTGACGTTTCTTCAAATAGCGGTACAAGGAATATGGAAAGCAAAATAAAAGAGGATAAGCTTCCCCAGAGTTGCAAAAATAGTATATTTATAGAATATATTTACTTCACATAAGGTTCCATGGGAAATTTTTCAATAAAAGTCCTCGAACTTACATTCAACAAATTTCAATAATTTCTACCCAAGTCACCAACCTTCACAAAGTGCAAGTTTGGTGGCCTGCCATCGGTACATAAATTGATATTTTTTTAATCCGTTTTCACATTTTAGTAAATTGAGGTATTTACTTCAGTACTACAAACCTATTTTTCTACTTTATGACATTCATTTATTTATTTTTGTCCCTACTCGCGACACTGTGCATCCCCCCTCCCTCCCAATGATATTCTGTGTGCGCCACTGAACCAAACTGAGCCAAGTCATGCGAACACTGTCACAGATTGAATACTTCCTCATACGTTTATGACTTTTTAACGGTCCATGCGTCCTTGTGGTCCTCCTTGTGGTACTAGGCTACAAAAACACAAAACGATAGAAGGAAAAACACTGTAGAACATAGAAGTTAGATCTCAGTCTTTGAGGGCGTGAACTGTCTCAAATATTCAACATCAGAACTGTTCTGAAATTTTAAGATTTGCATGCTCCACAGACCGAACACTGAGTACTTCCTAGACTCCTCGCAGAATTGGAGCTATTTTGCGTTTTAATGTGGCACATACCACACAACAACAATGTTCCCATTTTTGGGACACTGCCCTGCGTTGAAATTGCTCCAAAAGCAACTTGAAGCGTTCGTCGTTGAACGGTTTTTGTTTTCTTTAAATTAAATCTTGATGACACAGAACAGAAACATCTGCTTGCTTTGCTGAAGTTTTTTCTGTTTTTTTTTGCGACATGTTTATGCATTGTTTGTTTGCTTTTGACGAGCTGACTGCATGCAACTCAAGCGGCTGTTGCCACAGAAATGTCAACGACGGCAGACTCGATGTGCCGGTACCAGCAGCAGCCGCAATGACGCTGCCTGGTCTGAGCGGCGCATTGTGGGCGAGTAAACAAAAGCGCTGAAAATGTAGAATGTGCACAGGGAAAAGCAACAAAAATCAACAATTTGCATGCAACATGTGGAAGGGACGTAGCAGCGGCGGCGAGTCCGAGACTGGCTGACGAATCGTTATTGCGCGCAGACAAACCACTTTGCGTACAGATTTGATGAACTCACGCAGCTCAGGCTTTAAGACGCGGCTTTATTCAATTTCAATGAGTGCGGCGGCAAAACAGAAGCATGCAGAATCAGCGCAACGCCAGCAAAGGCAGCATGCATATTCATAATTTATGTGGCACGTTGTGAACTTGCAGCGGAGTTTATCGTCGTTGACACATCGCGCGCCACCGCATTCGCACCGCACACTGCACCGCAGCTGCCAATGAATGACACGCCGCGAAAGCTGATGATGATATTAAGAATAATTAATGAATCCATCATAATTTAAAGTTGCACTCTGCGCGCCGCCTTGACACGCTTCGCTCTGCGCGCCACATGTGCGTTGCACTCGGCGTTGCAAACTTCCACTGCGCCTCGGTTCAAGTGCGAACATGAGAACAGGGAATGCAGTGTCATGGGGGGGAAGGAGTGGCCTTTCATGGGGGTAGAGTGGCGCACGTAAGTTGACTGAATGACTGACTGGCTGCTAGCTGACAGTTGATGTTATGTGCAACCAAGAGACATCGAGGGGAGTCGGGTGGGCTGAGTGGTATTAAATAGCAGCAGCGGAAGGAGTGCGCGCAGTGGTGGGCCAAAGGGATGAATAAAATATTGCAGTGCCGGGCATAATGAAAAACAAATATCCAAACACACGCAGACGCAATGGAACACACGAGCGAAAATTCTCAACGCGCGTGCTTCATGTGCCGCTGACACAATTTGCGGCACTGTTGTTTTTTGTTTTTTTTTTGTGTTATTAAAACAACACTTAAATTTTGTGAAAAAAGTGTCGGGAAGTTTTAATTTAACTCCTTCAGGCCTTGGTTTATTAACAGATTTTGATTCTTGATTTTTGCAAACTTCACAAATGGTCGAAAATATTTCAATCTGTCACTCAAATACATAAAAAAAATGTGTTTTTTAATAAAAATATTCACAAAAATCACTCAAAAATGATGCAATAAAATGGTGCACATTTATTTGACCTAATTCGGATCATTGAAAAATAATGATTCATATTAGACCTGATTCGGATCACTAATGGATTTATTTTTAATGAAAATTATTTACAAAGGGTCGAAAATATTCCAATCTGTCACTCAAATACATACAAATATTTGTTTTTTATAAAAAAAATTTTCATAAAAATTACTCAAAAATAATTCAATAAAATGGTGAATATTTATTTGACCTAATTCGAATCATTGAAAAATAATGTTTCATATTAGACTTGATTCGGATCACTAATGGATTTATTTTTACTGAAAATTATATACAGTGGACGTCCAATATAACGAATCTTTTGTTGTACCCCCAATTTGTTAAATCGAAAAATTTGTTAAATCGATCGAACAATTTTTTTGTTGTTTTAAACCATCCTTAATGAAAAAAGTTTCACATATTTAGTTTTTAAATAAATATCTTGTTTTATTCCAGCATTTTCAAAATACAAATATGACTATGTATGTACACTGATAAAGTCTTCGATGCGCCTCTTTACCGCTTATTTTTTACCGATTATTGAAACTTTAATTTTTAAAAGAAAAAAGCCGACCGAACGCAAAACGAATCTTGTGAAAATTATTAGCAATGCTTACAAACAGAATTTGAAAATGTTGGTAACTTGACGTCAATTTGAAAGTTCTAACGTAACAAAAACAAAAACAATTGAGGCACCGTTCACTTGAAAAAACCAAACATTCATTGTTATTGTAAAAAATGTGAATGCTCAAATAAAATCAATTCGAAGGTTTCTTGACGAGGGTGAAAAAACAACAACAATATTCGTTATATCGAATAGCAAATCTCACTTTCGTTCGTAATATAGAACCATAAATGGAAAAAATTTGGCCGTACGTTAAATCGAAAATTCGTTAAATGGAAAGTTCGTTATACTGGACGTCCACTGTATTTAAATAAGTCTTTGAAGACGTCAGTGGTGACAGGATTTAAGATCTATTGATCCTTCGATTTATTGAACCAGCAAATTCAACTAATCTGGTTCCTTGGAACATCTCTCTGTTCTCGATAAAACCACTTTGACCCGATTGAAACCATAAAGCAACGACATTTGCTTTACCGAAAGCGACCAAAAAAAATTCTAGAAAAAACTGGCAAATATTTGTGTGCTGTATCAAGAGATCAGTCCCCAAGTGATCCAAAAATATTGATTAATGTTGAATAAATGACAACTCTGCGCTTTATTTAATAATTCCCGATAATTTACTGACAGACTGTATAAATGGAAAACGCTCGAAAATGCAGATTGCAAGTGAGAAGTGACAAACAGACGAAAATAAAAACTTAAATAAATAAAAACTAAAGTCAAATCTGAGTGAGTGAAAAATAAATGCATAAAATATGTGCACGCTGATGAATGGGAAACGGGATAATTCACAGTTGGAACATGCTCAAGCACACACACACACATACACAGTCACACACTCACACCACTCATTCCGAAGACAAAAGAGCGCCTGCTTGGCGATTAAGCCAAGTGGCACTTCAGAGTCAGTGGGTGATTATGATTAATATCAGCCATCAGCGACGGAGTCGTTGCAGTGCTCCACTGTCGCTGACAAGGAACGCGGTTGGGGTTCGGCAGCTGGCCGTGCTGCAGATTCGACAGATAACGTGGCAGATAAATGGGGAAATTTCACGTAAGTAGGAAGCATTTGCTTAAGGAATAATTTAATATTCATAGAAAAAACTGGGAGCCGCATTTGCACAGTGATGAAAGACACTTGGGAGAAAATGAGAGATGTGTGTTAAGACTGTCTGACACCGGTATGTGAAGAGTGACTGGCGGAGTGGGAAAATACGATTGAGAAAGATTGCATTTATATAGCAAAACACAAAAGTGGTTTGCTGGCAATGCATTACATTTTGGTTGCAGTAAACTTTAATATGTTAACTTTTTACTTGCTGATACTGCGCGGATTTTCAAAAACAAAGACTTTGCCAACATTAGGTCAACGATTTTATTGAACATGGCCAGGCCAGGGTTGTACAAAATCATTTAGAAAACTCCAAACCATACAAAGTTGAAGCTAAGCCTTGTTCTGGATAACTTTCGACCGCTTCGACAGATAAAAGTTTTGTAAAAATTAAGAAAAATTGTGCTCAGTGATAGATATTCCAGCCTAAAAGATCTCGTACTAGCCTTTTCAATCGATATTGTTGGGTATTGAGTGCATGTGGTTCATTGCTAACGTTTTTTCAGCAATACAATTCTGTCGGAAATCTCTTTAGAATCTTTAGCTCATACGGATTGAAAATTCATGGAATGCATCATAAGTGATTGAGACATGGATCTACGAATTTGACATACAAACAAGTCAACAGTCAGCTGAATGAAAGACAAAAGGGGAGCACAAAAACCACATCGAAAGTGTTCCAGGTGAGGCTAATTGCTTTCTATGACATTCGTGGTTTGAATGGTCTGGCTCGAATAATGATCCCGAAATCGATCCAAAGTGGTAGCCTATACTGATTGGACGTATTGCAGCAACCTTTGAGAAATTACCAGATTTGTAGAAGAATAACTTGAGAATTTTAGGAGTGATTCATCCATCAATTTTACACTCTATGTTACAATTTTCATACTTCCGAACGTTCTTTGTTTTACACCAGCTTAATCGAGTTTTTAATAGATAACAGGGAGATAGCGATGTTTATATTAAATCCAATCGTGGTTCTTAACATTCTAAAGGGTGTACAAGTGGGCTCTTTCAGGAGACGGCGACCACTCCAACCTAACCTAACCTTTGGATCGATCACAGGAAAAGTACAGTTGCCAAATCTACTCAGCCTACAAGTGGTTTAAGCAAAAGTTTAGGTGGTTTTAAAACCAAAATGGTACCACCTTCATAAGCGGACTTGCAATGGACTGAAGTGGCCACCAAGTGGTAGTGCGCCTATAGCCGTTTATAACTAATCTTACTTAACTCGGTTAAGGTCAGCATTATCTGCTCTATAACGTAGCTGTAAGGGTTTTCAATTCCTAAATCGAAGATACATTTGATTAAAAAGTTTTCAATCCTTTTGAGGTGCCACACAGGGGCGGCTATGGCCTCAGTGAGCTTCTGTAAAACTGCGCCACTTCAATCTAACCCAATAATTCAGTCATGGAGAGCCTCAAGCAGTGCTTCACACATTAAAATAAAAATTATGGCAGAGTGAACTTTCAATGCAAATGAAGAAAACAAAAGTTAAACCTCAATTAGCCGCGATGGTTGTGACCAGAAGCATCTCTAAAGCACTCTGGAAAGTCTCAGCTGAGGTTATTAGATGCTCAGAGAAATTTAATCAAATTTTTACCAAAATGTTTAATTACTTCGAAAATTCAATTCGGTTTTTAACCAAATTGTGACTGTATAATAGATTTAAAGTTTGTGCTTGTATTTAGATTTTTCCCAAAATTCACTTATTTTAATATTTTATAGTCAGTAGCTCCACTAAATCTCATCTGATTTGGACCCTTCGTATACTGTTGAAAAGGATAAGACAGATTCAAACAGGATTTTCAAAACAAAAATTGCGGAATTTATACTATACAAAATATTTTCTTTTTTTATTTACAGAAAATCAATTATTTATGCATTTGAGTGAATTTTTAAGAAAATTAAATTTGTTTTATATTTTATTTTTTATTTCCAGAAAATCCTTTATTTATTTGAGTGCATTTTTCATGTAGATTAGTGTAATCGAGGTTTGACATTTCATATACCTTTGAAAAGAATAAGACCCATTCAAACAGAATCTTTGAAAAATGTTCAGAAATTATACTTTAAAATACATTTTATTTTTCTTTTTCTAATTAACCGTAGATCGAGCTTCAAAAAAATTAAGGAATCCTATCCTATGTATCATTTTTGATACATACTAAAATTCATATGGAAAATGAAAAAATTTAGGGAATTGTGTTACAAATGTTTTTTTCTTTTTAAAGTAAGTATTTATTAGTGCAATCTGTGCAAATATTTTTGTCTTTGCAATATGGTTTTTCACATAGGTAGTAGAGTAAGGAGGTCCATTTATGTTTGCCCATTCCAGAATAGTAGCATTTAGGACACCTTGCTCAGTTCTTCTTGGATGATTTATCAGTTGTTAATTGTTACGAAGCCCATTCTCATTATTTTCAGAGTTGGAAAAATTGCAATGTAAAAGTTTCGAAAGCAACTCCTTAGATGCGTCGTTTCTTGGAAGTTTCTTTCTGTTCTGGATATAAGGTGAAGCCAGCGAAATTGCAAGCTCATGCAAGAATGGCTTATGTTCTGATTCTTTTTGGTCTGTTTCCATTTAGGATTGATTTCATTGTAAACAGTGTAAAATTCAGCGCCGCAATATCGATTATATTTGAAAACACAGCCATTTACATCTGTAGCCGTCCAAAATTTTGCACAACTGTATTAACACCTCCTTTCGTTGTGTTATAAAAACAAATAATTTCTGACAATATCTTTGAATCTTTGACAATATTAGGCCCGTGATGCATTGTGCTGTATTTTCCATACAGAGCACGTATTTGAATCAACAATAAACCATATATTTCGGGTTTAGAGAGAACGTACTACCGGAATTTGCAGCTGCCATGAAATACTAGTAATTTTTCATCAAAGGTCACGGAATCGTGAGGATTGTAGAATATTGAAAGTAGCTAAACCCATTCATCCCAAGGATTACGAATCGGCCCAAATTTGTGACATTTTTCTTCCTCAACCGACCACTAGTGTATGGTTTGTCGCTCCAAATAGTGCCGTCTTTCGAGTCAACACCAGGGTTACTGCCAATATTCTCATCAGGCTCAGATTAATCACTTTCACTGTCTATTTCAATGTCCCCTTGGAAATGTCTTCATTTTCGAATTCATCCTCTGAACTGTTATCCAAGACGTCTTTTACTAATTCTTCCAATGTCAAAAATCTTGGACGCAACATTACTTCAACAATCCACAAAATTACACACAAATCGATATATTCCAATATATATAAACCAGGAATTGTTTTTACACGTCTATCAGCAAATAATTTCACATGCCATATGAAGAAACAGAACGCAAATAACATTCACCATGGCATAGAAATGTTCGAAATGCCATTTGTATCAAAAGTGATACAAAGGAGAGAATTATAAACTTTTCAATTTTCTCACGGCCTCTTTATTAAAAAAGTGTGAAAGATGGTTTTAAACAAGCGTAATCCCAACACAAACAAAGTCACAAGGAGTGGTTCAATTAATTATATCCTGAAAAAAGTTATAACAAAACAAAAAACAAATGTATCATTTTTGATACAAAGCTCGATCTACGGTTAAATAACCAAAAATTAATCCCGAAAATCCTTTATTTATTTAAGAACATTTTTCGTGTAGACTAGTGTAATTGAGGTTCGACTGTATGTAATGAAATGTGAATAAATGTCTAAGTCAATTTTTAGTGATATTTGTAGTTCAATATTTTCAAATCACAGCAAACATTTTGCAAAGTTTTTGCTTCACCAAAATTATTTAGCAAAATCTTTTAATAATAACTCAGCAATTTCATTTCAGCAGGTTTCTTATCTTTTTATCATTGCTCGTTATACAAAGTATTTTTTATGATAAAAATCCACATCAGCTTTTTGTTGAAATTTCATATCGTGGCACATTCTGACGGCGTTATTTTTTTTAATGGCCTATTTTGTGCCACTAACCCAAAAGTGCGGTGTAATATTGCAGAAAAATGTGTCATTTTGGCGGTGACAAGTTAATGACAGAATTTCAATGGAAGCTTCTTAAATGGCAGCGTGACAAGCCACTAATAGGCGCGCAAGCACACTAAGCACAACACATATTTACATGTACATACATACATATGTGTTGAAAAGTGAAATTCTAAAAGTGCACATACTTAGTGAAAATGGGGTTGCCATGTGGCTGTAAAAATTTGAAAAATAGCAAAGTTTTAAAACTTTTTTGTATACACTTTTTGTATAGAAGACTCGAAATCATTGGAGTTTAGTGAACCTTTACTTGTCGCTGTGTTTGGGTTGTGCGCATTTGGTAACGTTTGAGCGGCGTTTGCAAGGTTTGTGCTCATGAGAGCTGCTGCGTTTGGGAGGCGAAAAGCTGGCAAACTCTGGCTCGACATTTCAAGTGCACACACACGAACATGACACCGCCGTGATGACACACGAGTTCAGGTCACAGCACACTCACAGCACCACTCGAGCAGGCAGCGCGACGCTGGTGGCGAACGCAGTGCGGGCAACGAAAGCCAAGGTGGACCGACAGCTAACAGCTGCGGAAGCTTTAATAAACATTCCGCCAGTGGCAAGTGGCAGACGGACTGGTTGGTTGGGTGGTTGTGTGGACTGTATTCGAGTGCTCATAATTTTAACATTGGTTTTAGCGCCAAGTTTGTGTGTGTGTGCGTGGGTGCATAAGGTGGCGACATACGTGGGCGGGGTCGCCGTGCGACCGACCGGGCAACGGAAGGTCAAAGTCAAGTACGAGTGCTTTCGTGTCAGCGACGAGTGTGCAGCGCACAATGCAAGATGACAGATCTCATTTCGCAATGAAAATGAATGCAGAAATTAGGAAATGCAACAACAACAATATGACAGCAAAAAAGGAATGCCACATGAAAACCCATGTGACAATCACAAAGAAATTGCGGCGAAATTGCGCCAAATGAGGAAGGCGCAACTTAAAGCACTTGAAACGCAGCGCACCGAATGTGCACTAAATTGCGCTGCAACTGCGATATTTGCGAATGGGCGGACGACAAGTGGCACAAGTGCGCGGCAAGTGGCCCTTCCGCTGTGTTCGGTTCATTAAAACGCCACAGCATATATGGGAAATGTTCAAAGTGGAAAGCTGCAAGAACTTGCACAACACTCGCCACAATCAAATCAATGCCATTTGCTGTGAGTAGCATGCTGCTGCTAGCTGCCAGCTACGCGCCGCCGACTGCCAACTGTCAACTGTCAGCTATTAACTGCCAGCTCAACGCAGTTCAGTTCCAACTCGAGAAATGGTCAATAAAATTAAGTTTAATGCAAAAAGTTTTGCCGCTGTAGTCGCTGTAGCATAGTCGAAAAATGGCGGTAACTCATACGCCATGTTGGCCAGGCCAAGCCGCGCAGCTTTTCGCTTTTATAGCGAACGTGGGGGCGATGTGACAGGCAGCTGCGAAGTAGATGTGGTCTGGCAGTCGCAGTTAGGAGAGGAGGCGGCGGCGCTTGTAACATGTTGTTGCTAACTCCCAATGATTTAGCAACCAAATTGCCTTCGAACAGCGGCAGCGGCCGCACAGTGAGACTTTTATCATTTTTAGGATGCCAAAAGTCATAGCAGTCAAACCAAAGTAGGTATGACGATACAATTTTGCAATAACCATGTAGAGATCAACATCGTATTAGAAACAAAAAATGGGCGTGATCCGCCCACTTTTTCTTTGACTCCCCATATAAGGTGTAATTTCAGATGACCATTATTTCTAATTTAATAGGGTTTGTGTGGACGGACGTAAATAAAAATAGTCAAAATAGTTTTTTTTAATACTTTTGAATTAGATTTATTCCAAACCATTTAACATTTAAAAAGATTTTTGACAAAAAACTCCAATAACCTGTGATATAAAGGAAACGGCATTTATTCGGCTAAAATGTGCCCATCTTGAACGAAAATTATAGAAGAGTTTCTTTACACAGGATTTTAATTTGAAGTGGACAACATCTTTTCCAATTAAACTCAAAATATATTTAAAAACCGAATGATTCTTATTTTTTTGCTTGAATTTTAGCCAAACATCAAAAAGTTCACTTCGCGGAACTGCCATGTTTGATTGGCTGTGAACTAAATTGGTGCAAAAAGGAGCAAAAATTGATTGCAGAATCTGAAACTAGGCACATTTTTCATTAATGTGGTTATAAACATCACATGGAACTCTCGGGAACTCAATAAGTTTTACTCTATTAAAAAATAAACAATTTTGGGAATCACTCAATTTTTAGTGACTAGCTATTTTAATCGATATAAAATTAAAATAAATTAATTAAAGCTTCAAAAAAAGCTCACCGGAGTTTGCACAAAATATTCAAGTAACTAAAATCAAAAAGATTTGTGCAAAAATATTTCTGACAAAAAAATCATGGCACTGTAAACTTCACAAAAAATCTGACATTGAGAAAAGTGTTTCTGCACTTGTCGGAGAGAGACAAATTCGATAACGGTTATCATGCTAACTGTTATTTTTCGTTTTGCTTTGAGCATATATTCGTAACACTTGTATATTCCTCTATTGCATACCAACAAATTTTTGCGATCGGAGAACATTTTTTTTTACTTTTGGCATCCTAAAAATGATAAAAGTCACACTGTGTGTGCCGTTACGGACACGCGCTGGAAAATTGTAGTGGATTTGGCCATGTTAAATATGTTGCCTGGCAGGTCTTGTGGATAGTCACTCCACTAAGCTGACAGCGACAACCGCAGACAGCTACAGATACGATAAGAATTGTCGCGCAGCCAGGCAGCGCGGAACGGCAAAGATGAGTTGTGAACGCATTCTAAAAAAATGCTTGCTGCGAATAGCGAATAGAATTAAAGGGAAAGGGGTAGCCGGAATTGAGTGGCAGCTTAGTGAGTGCGACAAAAATAAGTTGAGCACTTTTTATGGCCAAAAATAAAATGTGGATCCGCCGGCGGCAGTGATGCTAAAATGTGTCAACGCAAATAAACAGGCAACACACACACTCACACAACACATATTGCCGACACAATTTTATGCATAAATAATTTTCTCTATGATAAGGGACACTGCCGTCGAGTCGAGATATAATGTTTGCCGACAATGGCAAATTTATTTAAATACAATTCCATTAACTCTGCATACAATTACAGTACACAAAATAACAAAACTCACCAACACACACACACAGACACAGTGCGCGTGCATAAATATTAGTGTAGCGGCTAAAGTTGTTTGGTTATTTTGATTCACGTTGCATTAAAATGCAAAAATAGTTTACCAATAATTTGCCTAAATTACAACGACTAATTATGTTGCCAGCGCCACATGCTGCTGTTGTTGTTGTTGTCATTGGTTACACTTTATTACCAATGCGCTCTAACTAAATACACCGTGCTCCAAAAATCAAAAAATTTCAAAACACACGAAAAAACCTACATACTCGCGAAACTAGGGGCCAAATGTAGTAAGACTGCGTTTTTAGTTTTTCTCTCTGACGTCAGGATTTTTTTTAAAGGACTTTGAAATTTCAAGGATATGTTTATTTCAAAAAATTATTTTAAAAATTGAGCGCATTGTAGAATAACAATATTGGTATCAAATGAAAGAGAAAAATCCTTAGAATCTTAGACAATTTTTTGTTTTGGTGCAAAAGGACGAAGAGGTATTGAAAATGTCCTTTTAAAAATTTATCCTTGAATATCCTTGAAAATTTCCAATAATTTTTTGGAAAAAAATATATCTTAAGGACTACTATGTACGCTACTACATCCTTGAATTTCGTCCTTCTAACTTTATTAGTTTAAGATATAGAAAATTTAATACTTCTCTCTATAAAACAAAGATATATTGCACCGTACGACAAACATAAAATATTTAATTAACTCATATTTAAATCGTTATGCTGCTAAAACTAGAGTATATAGATTTTTTTGTGTGTAAAATTTGTTGTCGCACGGTGATATATACAAATTACAGTAGTCACCACACAATTCTTTGCGACTACGCACATCACTCGCAGCTATTTGTGGTTTGTCACTGGAATCCTGGAATCCAGGAGCTTTTATTTGACTCCTGCAATTTGGTATGCAAATTGGAAAATGAACAGAGTCTGGAATCTAGAATAATACAATAGATTTCTCTGCAAATTATTTGAAATGCGGTGGTTCGCATAGCAGAGGAAACGAAATCTTAACATTCTAATTTGTGGCATTACTTATAGCAAAGTAGATATGTATTAATGACATATTTATATGAATATGTATACATATATAGGCAGAATGCAGAAGCGCAGCCCCTCCCCCCGTAGCCCATCATCAATCAACATTTTCAATCACTATGCATGCTTTGTACATTGCCACACTAGCAAAAAGGGTCTTTTGAAAATTCAATTCTCGTTCTGCAAGTGAAAAATAAGACACTGCATAATTTTTATTTTTCCCCCAAAAAATAAAACTCAACAAATAATTTTTATTTTCTGATAAAAAAAAATCAACAAATAATTTGTATTCGGTGAGCGGAGAATAAAAAATCGAGAAATATTGGTTTATTGCTTTTTTGACAACTGCTTTCAAAAATAATCACTTTATTGCGCTTTTGCACTTTTTTTCCCCCCAAAAAATAAAACTCAACAAATAATTTATATTTTCTGATAGAAAAAAAAACAAAAGCAAATTTTTATTCGGTGAGCGGAATAATTCGAGAAATATTGGTTATTACTTTTTTGATAACTGCTTTCAAAAATAATCACTTTATTGCACTACATAATATATCTGCAATGCCTCCTTCATCTTGATTTGTTTTTTGATTAAAAATATATTGCGATAAACATTATTTACGGTTCCTGGTCTTTTTACTTTTAAACAATTAAAAACAATAATACCAACACTGTTTTTTTGGCGAAATTGATTTGTTTTATTGAAAATAGTCTCCCAAGGACTCATTACAGCTATTTCCATGGTCTAAAAGTATGTCTTATGAGCGTTTTAGATCATTGAACAGGATGTCCTTCAGGATATCTCAACGTTCTCAAAGCGCTTTTCTTTTATCGGTAAAAGCATTTCTCCGAAAAAGTTAAAGTCAGATGGTACCAAAACAGGCAAATACGAGCAGTGGTTAATGGTTAAATGCAATTTTTAATTAAACAAATCTTTTAAAATTGCGAATCGATGAGATGGTTTCAGTCAACTTGTGCAGAACAAACTGTGCATAGACTTTTCAATAGGCAAATGTTCAATTAAAATGCGATACATTTAAATGATTGAGATCATCAACTCCTATTTCAAGAATTGCAATGAAGATTTTGGCTCATCTTTGATGAATTCACACACAGTTTTGATGGTGATTTCAGTTGCCGATCGCTTTTAAATCGCGTATATCGCTCATGAATTCTGCCACAGTATAAGCAATCAATCATCGTCATAAATTCGGTTCATCAATTTACATGGTTTTGTTAAAGTTTTATCATGTTTTGAGCAAATCTTAGTTTTGGCTCTTTGTTCGATGCTCGTTTTTTTGCCGATGACACATACTTTCACTTCAGACACAATAACTTCTCTTTGAGTGAACCAAACATCATGCAAATTTGACTGAAAGTTGGAAAAAAATCTACATTTCCAAAGCACTAAGTCACATATAGGTGAGGCCATCAGAAAATGTCCCATTTCAAAAGATCGGTTCGCTTCAGAAACATTTTGTTCCTTTCCAATTAGACTGACGACCACAATTCTATCAGTTTTAATGATTAAAGTTTAATATGAAAATCTAGTTGCAACCATACATCAAGTTTACTTCAATAATGCGTTCCACAACAGTATAAAAAGTACAATTTTTATTTAGCATAGAAGGTGAAAATAAACAAATTTGAGAAGCCTAGCGCAAAGCCGAAGCGACTGGAGAGAACTTTTGCGACAAGCCATAACCCGGTAAAGGGTTGTTATGGCCAGTTAAGTAAGTAAGGACTGACTAAGAACTTCTAGTAGTCTAAAACCCTGTTTGGGGATTTACCTACGCGAATTATATGGCGAGTTCCTTTTCATGGCTAGTACATTTCTTCTCCGCTTTCTCTGTGGATAAGCCAGCGATTTGATCTATGAATAGCAGGAAACTGCAGTTTTATGTCGATTTCGAAGCACAAATTGAAAGCTATTTTATAGACTATTTCACTCCCTGAAGTTTGCCATTTCTTATTCACCCTTTCGCTATTTTGCTGCCATATGGCAACATGCTACTTTGTGGAGGTCTGCATCCTCTATGGTTGGAAGAATACATTTTTTTGTTGGTCTTTAGAATTGTTTGAAGTTTTAGGAAAAATACAAAATTAATAAATTGAATATTTAAGTTTAAAGAAGACGTACACGTTTTTTTTAATTGTATATCTTGACATAGTAAAGGAAGAAGAAGCATCAAAAATTAGAGAATTTTTTAATTTGACGTTTTCTTTCAATTTAGATACTTTTTTTTTTAATTTTAGCTGAAGTAAATGAAGAAATATTCAAAGTTTCTTTATGCGTAAAAAGTTTAATGTTTAAGTAATTATTACAGTCACAACGATGTGGTTGCTTTCATAGAAAAACACTCTAAAATACAGGGTCCGAGTATAAAAATGAAAAAATTTCTTATGGAATATTGCTAATACTTATGTATAACCAAATGGAAGCCTAAAACGTAAAATTTAAAATTGTAACTTTCCCCAGTAAAAACCTGTAGCGAAAGGGTTAAGAAGGAATTGGCTGCTGAAGGAACCGGCTTATTGTGTTCGCTCAGTCGGGACTCGAACCATGTTTAGCTTTGCTGCTCCCACCATAGAATGGCAATCGTATTTCAATTAGTTTGATTGATTTCGAATATTTTTGAATTTACTCTAAAATTAAAGGTCCATGTAAAAATCAGTATAAACATTGCAGGATGTCATAAATAATATCAAATATTTTTAAATTGATTTTATTTGTCTGATGAAAAATTTTTTCCCTTGTAACCTCGCCTCTTTAATTGGGCGATAACAATAACCTTACAGAAACTGTTCTAAATTCAACTTTTTGGTGTAATCGCGCTCGGGAAATTTCTGAACTATGCACTAAAGTGTTGCCCTTGGCTCACACAAGAAGTCTTTTTGTTTTGGGTGAAAAGCAAATATTTGCGCACTCATATTTCGAGCAAATTATAAAGCAGTCACAGTGAAAAGTTTCTTCCCTTCAGATTTAATTGAGGGAAGTATTTTACATAATGTTTACCATAAAAATTAATTGCTCAGCTAAGAACTTTATTTGAGTTCGGTGCAAGGGGGGGAAATGCCACTCACACACACATACACACAAACACACACACAAGCCTCAATCCTTGCCAGTCCAAGCTATGCGTACACACAAACACGCGTACTAATAGGCGAGGAGTGGGAAGCGGGGCGTACACAGTTGGACTCTGAATGGAGCAAACAGAAATCTAAATTTGGTCATTGTTTGTGTTTGTGGGCAAAGGCAAAAGTTCCTCAAGCTGTGCGGAAACCAACCGATGCGAGGCAGTGACGCTGGCAGTGGCAAGCTGGACAAAGCGAAAATTGGTGAAAATGTGCAAAATTGTGCAAATTCGAAAATATTGAATGCGAGTAACTGGCAGACGAAATGAACTTTAATTGAATTAGGATCTTTTTCTATTGTGAGCAGTTGTTGGGTTGCGCAAGTTTAATTGCAGCCAAGGCAACACAGATATTTTGTAGCATATGCCACAACAGAAACAACAGGAAACTTTCCATTGGTATTGTTGAGCTATGAATTGGCTTGTGGTGAATTTTTGGGCAAACGGTTTGGCATATTTGAAAATCGTAAAAGACACTGCAGTAGAGTTTAGGTCGGTGATAGGATGTGAAAGGGACCATAGAGCGAGAAGCAATAACAATTTACCATATAACTCTTCTGTTTAGGAACTGGGCCTCAGTTTATTTAATGGTTTTTATTTTGATTTTTGGTAAAATTACTGTAGTTAAATATTTTGGAGAGAACTGATGAGTACACGATGGGGGTTTATTAAGCCCATTAAAAAAGTGATGACAGAAAGGAAAAGAACAAAGGTCTTTCTAGTGAGGAATAACAGCAGTGATTGTGATGTCTTATAGTTAGATAAGAAAAGATGCGAAGAGTGAAGCCTCAAGAACATTATGGCCCAATTTAGATGGTAAAAGGACCTTCCTTTTCTTCTAGGATGGACTAATCAAAGTGAGAACGAAGTCTTACGGTCATTATGAACAAGGTTTAATAGGGAAAGGTTCTTCTAGGGTGGACTAACCCGAAGTGAAAGTGTAGTTTAAAGATAATTATGGCCAAAAATCCTTGCTTTACAAAGTACAAAAGTCCTTCTGTGCTGTTGTATCAATGATCCAACAATGGTGCATACCTATTAGTACTCTCCGAAGAAGTTGCATCATTGAAATGTAATGGAAAAAGGTAGGCAAAGACCAATTGTGGACTAACGAAAGAAATTGCAAAGGCTCAAGGTCAGCGTTAGATAAGAAATGTACAAAAGTCTGTCTAGGGAAGACTAACAAAAGTGAGAGCAAAGTCTTGAAGTCATTGTGGATAAAGTTAGATAAGAAAAAGTGCTTCTAGGTAGGACTAACCGAAGTGTAACCGATGTTTCAAGTTCATCATGGCTCATCATGGTTTTGCAATTGTGCAGTCGTCTCAATTTTTCATGCTGATTGCATACTTTTAGGGATGAAAAAAATACATTTTGTAGAAAAATAGGTGTTTAGACTACTTTTCAAATTGAATTATTTTCTGAGATCGGAAGATATCGGAAGATGTTTTACATTACATTATCCGACAAAGAAAGAATGCTCCTTAAAGTAAAAAAAAATCCAGGAACATACTTTCACATACTTTTTAGATATTTTCCTCTAAGTTTTGCCAATTTTCAGATTTTAAATTTAGAAAAATATTTTGAATTAAAAGTGAAGTAAAAGCCTCAGCTTTGCTAATTTTGAGAAAACATTGAAAGCGAAACTGGACACATCAGTCCTTAATCTATATTGAAAGTTTTAGCAACTTATTGGTTACCATGTATTTTTAAATTTTTTTTACTCAATAGACTAAAAAACAGAAAATATGTGTTTAAAATTTTTTGTGAAAAAAGTTTCAACTTTGAACCGCTTTTGCACACACACTAATTAAGTTTTTGGACAGATTTTTTGAAGTTTTCTTAGTTGGAGTTTTACCTTTCAAATAACATCAAAATCGTTAAATTCTGAGACTATAAATTTTTTGAATTTTGTCTATGGAACGAATCACTGTGCAACGCCCCAACTATGGCCCATACCCATTAAAACTTTCTGCAAGGTAGAATTTTTTAAATTTCAAACTCTTTAAAATAACTCAAAACATGTGTGGAATTTCAAGCGGATTTATCGACTTATGCATTACTTGGCCGATTACACATTTGCTTTGGCCCAATGTTTTTTTTTGGTATGTGGCAATTTTTGTGTCGACCCAATGCAAAATTGTGAAATGCTGCGCACTCGTCGGCACTTTCATACTTACGCTGCAATTTGCCATAATTTCCATGGCAAAGTTTATGGCGTGACGAAAATTCGGAGGCTGAAAGCGCCGCTAACAAAGCTAATTTAAGCCGACAAAAATGCTACACACCTCTTCAGAAACCACTGCAACTGGCAACAAAAGGCACAACAAAAATGTGAAAATCCATCTGCGCCCGAAGCTCTGGCAAATTAAACGTTTTTGCACTCAGCGAACAAATCTGCACGTTCTGTTGTTTTTTCAGCCTTTTGGCGTTGCGCGTTAAAAAAAAATATTATGGCGGTATTCACAATATGTCTTAAAAGACTAATATAGTGTAAAGTAAAATGGAGAAACGCCTTTTTAACGGTGTGGTATCGCTACAAAATCAACTCATTGCTGTTAATGTTGAAATGGCTGAGAGTTAATTTCATAGTACGAGTACAATGAAAATTTGCTGCATTTTGCATCAGTCATTGATGTATTTTGTTGTTGTTTGAAGCAGTAAATTTGGGCAAAGGAAAGCGGATACATCCTTCTGAAGGTTTTCTATTCAAATAGCTCCCGAAACCCCTGGTATCGATTACAAACTTGCCCGACGTTGCCCTCTCGTTCGTTTGGCGGCAGTTTGCTCTTTTACCTAAGAGGAGGCCACAATTCGTGAATACCCCCTATGGGTGCCTGTGTGGGGATTCATGTGGGGGTTCATGCAAGCATACAATACCTACGTAATATGTATCGTATATGCAAATGTTTGCCCATATCCCAGTGAGCCGTGCGAGGGGCTTTGCAGTCGCTGCGGCTCGTATTTTGTCGAAACTGGCACAGCCCATTTATTTCAGTTTTGTTGCATCGCATTGTATGAATCCTTGCGAACATTATTTGCTTGGCCGCATGTGTATGTGCCAGTGCATATGTAAGATTATATGTATGATTGTGTGTTTGTGTGTCATTTTCAGGACGCTCCCAGTTGAAGGCAGCACAAAATTGCCATTTAAAATCCGCACGCCGCACGATAGATACATTTAAAATATTCTTGCAATGCTCCATTTTATTTGGCCGCATTTAAAACAAAAACTTTAATGGCTGCAAGTTGATCCGCTTGTATTTTTGTTTCAGATATTAAACGGCGTTCAACGTGTCCACTATGCGAAAAATCAAATTCACACTTCACGGGCCAATTTCGGTCAGCGGCTTTTCACTGTTTCATTCAGTTTTTGAATGCATTAATTTTTGCTTTTGTTGGCATAGATTTTATTAAAATGGCGTCCACCAAAGCAACCGACAGTACTTTGCTCTGCGTCATCAAAAGCATAAAAGTGTTTTTGTCAGGAGCGGAAGCGAGTTCGGCGAGCACGTTTAATTGCCATTTAAAAGTTGTAAAAGGCATGGATCGTGAAAAAAACTAAAAGCACTCACACCTCCAATGTTAGTTGAGTTAATAGTTTTGTGTCCATAATTAATTTTTATAAATGCTGTAAACACATCGCTGGCTTCATTTCCATTGTGAACGCGGAAAATTCTGACTTCACATTTTTAAAGTGAAATTCTGATGAAATTCAGACTCTGCTCTTAGACGTTTTTATGGAAATTGATTTATTAATAGTTCATTAATTATTTGAATTTCCAAATCGAAACTTAAGCTATCTTGAAAGCGTTGAACTAAACCCCAAAAAACTATATTGTGCTTTTTTTGGTTGAATTACGCTGTGAAAGTAAGACAAATGGTTCGAAATATTTGTATCTTTGTGAATATTGAACCTCTGAAACCTTTAAACTGTTCATATATAGGTACATATGTTTTAATATAATTATGAAAGCAAGAGAAAGTTGAATTTGTTCGAAAAACACACGAGAATTATTTCTCTTTTAAGTGTTGGATCTCACAGGAATTTCTGTTAACGAGATTTTAAAAATTCGCGTGAAGTTGCCCTCTGGTTTCTATTAGTGTCGGATCCAAGAAAGATTGATTATAAAGCTTCACTGTTTAAAGCATCTATTGAGAACATCTACAAAAGTGATGCTTCCGACAGTTTCTAAATGCTTTCCTGCTCCGAGAGATTGCAGATTGTTTTCCAGAGTTCTGATTCGTATGACTCTTGTTAAAAAAACAGCTGAGTCTTATGGGCATTGAATCAGATGAAGACCCCAGTCTGACTAGAAGCTAGATCAACCCATTTTTAGAAAGCTAAAGAGTTATATTATAGAAAAGTTCCCATTTAAAGGCTTCGCTCTGTAGAAATGCTGATGGAGATATGATGCCTTTGATTTTCTAGGCTTTCCTGTTCGATAGCAGCCAGAACGACCCATTTTCGGAAAGCTAGAGAGATCTACTATTTTCAGAGGCCTACTATTTTATTTAAGGCAGCTCTTCTTTTGGTTCAGGGGCTACGCTCCATAGAAATACAGATGGAGATATGCTATCCTCGATTTTTTAGACTTGTGATATATTTAGCAGCCAGATCGGCCCACTTTGGGAAAGCTAGAGAGATGTATTAAATTAAAGTTGCTATCTAAGGCAGCTACTTTTTTGGTTTAGGGGCCATGTTCTATAGAAATGCTGATGGAGACATGCAGTCTACGATTTTCTAGGTTTTCCGGTGAGATAGCAGCCAGATCGACCCATTTTGGGAAATCTAGAGAGATCTATTAAATTAAAGTTGCTATATAAGGCAGCTACTTTTTTTTTGTTTAGGGGCTATGTTCTATAGAAATGGTGATGGAGACATGCAGTCTATGATTTTCTAGGTTTTCCGGTGAGATAGCAGCCAGATCGACCCATTTTGGGAAAGCTAAAAAGTTCTGGTTTATAGGCTACGCTCCATAGAAGTGCAGATGGAGATATGATGCCTTCAATTTTCTAGGTGAGCTAGGATTCAAATCGACCCATTGTTGGGCAGCCTAAGAGTTTTCATTTAAAATATTTTCGCTATTTAAGACAGTCATCTGTTTTCGTTCAGGCTAGAGAGATCTACTATAAAAAATTTAAGAACTATTTAAGGACGTCTGTTTTAGAAGTAGGGTTGGAAGATCAAATGTTTCACCGACAGATTCAGATGTATAATACTTGGACAATTCTTTGGTAAATATTTATCAGGATTTTGGAAAAGTTATAGTTTTCATTCGAAATTATTTTTTATTGCTCTTAACACTAGAAGTACCGAGCGGTCATTTGACGGTTTTCAGTTTTTGATTAACCGTAGCTCGAAAACGGTTTAAGTTACGAATCTTTTTCTCCTTGACTTTTAATATTTTGCAAAATATTGTTAGTGCAAAATATTAAAAGTCAAGGAAAACAAGATTCGTAACTTAAACCGTTTTCGAGCTACGGTTAATCAAAAACTGAAAACCGTCAAATGACCGCTCGGTACTTCTAGTGTTAAGTTAAGTTTACAACATTTTAAAAAAATTTTTTTTTGTGAAATAGACTCCAGGGGGTCTTAAGAATATCCCCCTCAAGTGGTTTTTAATTCTGATGACCCGTTCCCCTGCAGCAGCGCTTTATTGAAGGTCAATTCGTTCCGCATGATATCGGTAACGCAAAGTTTAAACCGAATTATTTCGAAACACTGGTTTTTGATTATGGAAGTAAAATATCTCGGTAAGTTTTAGTCCCACTGATCTAAAATTTGGGCAGCAACTTTTTGAAACATAGAACTTCTAAGTCCCTAAAAATTTCATTGTTTTTGGCGAAATCCGTGTCGCCATTTTCGGTAAATTAAGAAAAAAAAGGTACTTTTTTTCAGTTGGAGCGTATTTTTGTATTTTCGAGAAAATATTTTTTTTGTTAGTTACTTTAGAAGGTACATATATTTTCTCATAATAACTAATAGCAATATTTTTTCAGATGATTTTTGGGGCGCCGGCACAACTTCTACTAGAATTTGGGCCCAACGTTGGACCCCCACCACCGCCGCCATTTTGAGCACGCCAAAAAAAAAAATTGTTTTTTCTTGCACTGCTACCTTTTAGTAAAATAATGAAAAAAAAATTGTACATTGCATTAATTTTTTCCGGCGTATACGCGATTCCAAAAATATACCGTTTACACGTATTGACCCCCTTAAGAACCCACACAAAAAATATTTTGTAAGAGTACATAACATGTAAGTATTTATTTTACTTAAAGAAACGAGTTTTATTTATTAATAATGTAAAATTATTTATGGTTTTTGTTCGTTTAGTTACTGATATCTCTGGTTGAGAAATGTTTATAATAAACAAGAAAATAGCAATTTTTAAAATTTTTAATTTTCGCTCCCAGTCAACCAAAAAGATGGTTACTTTCCCCAAGGTTTAAGGACAAAAGAAGGGGTCTACAATTTTCGTGAACCATTTGGTGCTCTGAGCACTTGAAAGGTTTAAAGCTCTTTTGAGTAAAGTTTTCATAATTTATAGCAATTTTTCAAGCTCGTAATGTCAAAACTTGAGTACTTAAAATTAACAAATTTTGCTTTAAGTAGGTCCAAACATACACTGAGTTTACTAAGAACCTTAACTTTTAAGAAATTTTTGGCAATCCTCATATTTTTTTAAATACAAAACTACAGATCTCCCAACAGTAGGAAAAGTGCGCTTATCTTGGATTATTTTTTTACAGCAAATGATAAGCCAATTATAATTTACTGGAATTCAGGTTTATGATTTAACTATAATGTAAAGATTTTAAGTAGAATTTATATTATATATTATATAAAGTAAATCGTGCACATTTAAAGAGTTCTTTGTAATAGTTTTCGAATTTTGATGCACTACCTGCATTTTTTATGATTCCCAACATAACCACAACTATGATGTAATCATAGAAAACTCACTGTCTTCATATATTTGTGTGTATTTCTTTGTCTACGTTGAGTGAAAACTATTTTTATGGCAAACAAATTGGAGCATTCGATCATAAAATGAAAAATTTACATGAAGACTTCTTATTGTTCGGATTTGATTATCAATCCAAGAGTATTAAATCAGATATTTACAGCTTTGAACGGCTTTAAGGTGCAACTTTGTGGGATTGTGAATACACATACATACATAGCCACATATTTGTACATTTTTATGCGTTCCAGTTAACGATTGACGATAAATTATTCTCACGCCAACAAAACCCAAAACAAACAGATATAAAATCAAAAATCATGTAGAGTACAAAAAGTGACGCCACAAAATGAGGTTGGACAAAGCTAATGGCTATAAAATTGATCAGTTACGATTGTACCATTTGTGTTTTTGTTTTTATTGGAAATGTGTGTCAATTCCAAAATTGGGAACAGCTTAATCAAATTTGCCTCTATGGGATATTTATGTTGGGCAGTAAACTAAACAAGTTTGCGATTCTTATAAGCAATTATAAAAAAATAAAAAGAAATGTAAAAAAATTTAAAATTTGGTTGTTTTGTTTGGATGGATGGATGGATGTGAGCGAGCCGAGAAAACGAGCCCTAGAAGGTCCGAATCTTCAAGTACTCGGGCTAGGTAACTCATTGCACTTAAGGCTCAAGAGAGAAGAGGACGATAGGGGAAAGTGAGGTGGGAATACAGGAAAGAAATATTTAAAGTGGAGGGAAAAGAGTCTTCTTCCCTTCTCGTTCTCTTGAACGAATTTCTTAAATCTCTTAAAGAATCTCAGGAGATAGCACAGAGTAAGAGAATAGACATCTGAACCCAAATTGCGCACTCTTGTTTAACCCATTAGCGCTCAAAACGTCTAAAATTTTTGTACAACTTTGCGATTGTACCAAGCGATGAAATCGGCGTTACGGATAGTGAAAATAGTCATTCTATATGTTTTCGGGTCCGCTCTACATGATTATGCCATTCGATTTTCATTTTGGTCACAAGGAAATCCAATATGGCGGTGTTTTCGGAAAAAAAATGCAAAAATTTCGACCAGTTTTTTTTTCAAATCAATATTTCGTACCG
The DNA here is from genome assembly GCA_964056695.1 of Melieria picta. NCBI lineage: Eukaryota > Metazoa > Arthropoda > Insecta > Diptera > Ulidiidae > Melieria > Melieria picta. The sequence continues at coordinate 20,018,892 of OZ057399.1, forward strand.
AAATAGATTTTTGGTTGGGGTATAAATATGCACAAAAGTGCACAAACATGTTGAACTTTCAGAAAATACCCAAGTTGCCCCATGGGAATACATTTAACAACCTCAAAATGGCGGAAAAATTAAAATGGCGGAAAATTTGTTCACAATCATTCATGAATTTTTTTTTGGAAAACGACGCACTATAACGAAAAATGTTCAAGAACAAAAAGTGTTTAGAATTTGACAGAGAATACGTCTGAATTTTTTGAAAAAGTTTTGATCAACTTTTGAAATTTTGCAAATTGTCAATTCTTAACAAATTGCAAAAATTTCTCAAAAAATTCTGAAAAAAATTCATAGATGTTCTTAGACTGATTCTAAGCATTTCTGGCTAACAATTATTCTGTTAAATGCATTCTTTTTGAAATTCTAAACACTTTTTGTTCTTGAACATTTTTCGTTATAGTGCGTCGTTTTCCAAAAAAAAATTCATGAATGATTGTGAACAAATTTTCCGCCATTTTCATTTTTCCGCCATTTTGAGGTTGTTAAATGTATTCCCATGGGGCAACTTGGGTATTTTCTGAAAGTTCAACATGTTTGTGCACTTTTGTGCATATTTATACCCCAACCAAAAATCTATTTCGGTACGAAATATTGATTTGAAAAAAAAACTGGTCGAAATTTTTGCATTTTTTTTCCGAAAACACCGCCATATTGGATTTCCTTGTGACCAAAATGAAAATCGAATGGCATAATCATGTAGAGCGGACCCGAAAACATATAGAATGACTATTTTCACTATCCGTAACGCCGATTTCATCGCTTGGTACAATCGCAAAGTTGTACAAAAATTTTAGACGTTTTGAGCGCTAATGGGTTAAGCGAAGAAAATGCTCTGAGCTCTCTACCTCCTCCAGACAAGATTTGCAAGTTGGATCCTCGATGAGGCCCATATTGCCCATTTGTTGGCCCCATGGATTGTGTCCTGTGATAAGTCCGACCATACGGGAAATATCTTTCCTTTCTAAATAGTTTTGTTTACTTATTCCAACTCCTTATTAGAGGGTTTACAATGGGCTTTCGAATGGAAGGACGGTTTGTTTAAATCTAACCTATCCTCAACCAACTTTAACGTCAGTGCAATTTTTTTCAACTGAATCTTATTGACCCTTTTGGCTAGAGGATCTCAAAAATGGCTGCTATCCTCTTTTCGGACAGCGATCATAAAACCTCTAGCTGGGGTCTACAAACAGTCGAAGTTTAATGTTCATCTTCGATAGGTTTCCGGCTGAAGAGATTTGATTTGATCGGTAATTAAGTATATGAGCCTCTTCATCTCTCTTTTCTTCGCTTTTCTTTTATGCAGTTTTCGCTTAAAGAGTTTTAAGAAATTTGGAAATTGTGAAGCGTGGAACTTCATGCTGTCTGAAATCTTAAAATTTAAGAGCGTTTCACTTACTTGAACTCAGGAAATTTTTAGTTAATTAGCCCAAAGAACGGACTTTGCGTAGTAGGGGACCGACAGTAAAAATTGTTCGTAGCTTAACGGCAGCAAGATCAAAATAATTCTGACACCGTTTCAATGCACAGTGATTCGATTCCATACAACCGCGGGACAAAATTAGAAGGAGTGGTCCGTTCTTCATAAAATTTGGTATACTAGTTAATCATGGTCTGCTGAATTGATTAAACTGTTGTAGTTTGGCAATGCCTGAGACTTAAATTTGCAAATATCGTCATTTTTGGAAAGCTATAGCAGCAAGTGTGTTGGCTAGATTTTTCAGATTTTACATCAGTTACGTCAACATTGATAATCGCAATGAGTAACAGAAATTGTCGTAGAACCTTTCAGTTTTGCAATAAAAATGATATTAATAGATATATGTTTGGCATTTGTGCAGTTTTTAAATTTTTCATGCTGATTGCTTTTAGGGATAAATAAAATAAATTTTGTCGAAAAATAGGTGTTTAGACCACTTTCCAATCGGAATTATTTTCTGCGATTGGAAGATACCGGAAAATGTAATTACATTATCCGACAAAGAAAGAATACTTCTTAAAATAAAAAAAATCCAGGATCATACTTTCACATACTTTTTAGATATTTTCCTCTAAGTTTTGCCAATTTTCAGATTTTTAATTTAGAAAAATATTTTGAATTAAAAGTGAAGTAAAAGCCTCAGCTTTGCAAATTTTGAGAAAACGAGAAATCGAAAATGGCCACATCATTTCTTAATCTATATTGAAAGGTTTAGCAACTTCTTGGTAACCATCTATTTTTACAATTTTTTTTTATTCAATAAACTAGAAAACAGAAAATATGTGCTTAAATTTTTTTGTGAAAAATGGTTCAACTTCGAGCCGCTTTTGCACAGACACTAATTAAGTTTTTGCACAGATTTTTGGGGGTTTTCTTAGTTGGAGTTTTACCTTTCAAATTACATCAAAATCGTTAAATTCTGAGACTATACATTTTTTGAATTTTGTCTATGGAACGAATCACTGTGCAATGGTTTTAAATTTAACGGACACGTATAAGTTTTGAAATCACTTTATTTTGATCGAAGCTAGCGTATCGATTGATGAGTAGGGAGACGCTCTGTTCTCCTAGGCCACAGAGGCCCATTGTGGTAGCACAGGACTCAGATCCCTTTACTCATAAAACAACTTACAGATTTAGCTTCTGATGAAGTTTAAGAGACTGTGGACAGTTCTATAGACTAGAAATCGTTGGAAGACATCTATAGTCTTTTTGAAGGGGCACCTATGAGACAGTCAGCAGTTGGAACACCAATCGTGATTCTTAGTTGGTCTCTTTCAATTAATCCTGCATTATGTTCAGCTCATCTTAAGTAACATAAGTTTCTTGTATGGACAATGAAAATGTGATCTTAAAGATCTTAACCGTTTTCTGAAAGCCAGAATTGATGAACATTAGTCACTCTGCCAAAATTCAAAAACCGTCCCTTAATAAATTGAGGCATAGTTCTGAAATTTACATACAGCGCAGTGCAAAATCTTTTAGTAATATTCCCTTCGCATCTGTTTTTGTTACTTATTTGCGGCCACTACAGGCGACTTGGACTTCGTGACACAACCACACAAATAGACGCGCAAATAAATTGAGAACAATTAAAAGTTTGTAACGAACAAAATATGCAGCAGTCTACTTAACTTGGCCAACTTGAAAATCCCCCAATGCATAGGCGAACGACTAACGAGTAGACGCTGCCTTAACGTCCGCATGCGCGCCTGCACCGCAACGTAATTACACACACACACACAGACATGCGGCAATTAGTGTGACTCCCTGTCCGGCTAACCGTCTGTCTGGCGCTCGTCTGTGCCGCTGCAAGTGCGTCCCGTGCCGGATATAGGTGCACGTTGTTGTTGTTCTTGTTGCTGGCAATTGTCACCTTGACGCTGACGTGGTACAGGTGACTAGTCGCTTGTGGCGTCATGGCCTTCGCGCCGCTTCAGACTGTTTTGTAGCCGTTTCTCAGCGGCGTAAAGTGGCGCGCTGCCAGTTCGTCGCATTGCAAGCGGTGACTGTGCGCAATGCAGTTGTTGTTGTTGTTGCTATTGCTGCTGGTTGGTGGTTAGTGTGGGCTGCCTGCTTTACCATTCGTTGGGATTTCTTTCACCGTTGCTGTTCCTTCTATTCTTGCTGCAAGCCAATCTGACGCGACAAGTTGCTCGCCTATTCGATCGTCACACATGCCGACACGAGTTTTTACAGCATTTTCCGCCCCACAACGCGACTGCGTGTAATTGTCAGTTCCGCTTCGAAGGTTTTCGGCGATAGTTTTTTTTACGACGTTTTTAAATTTTCCCCATTTTAATTGCCGCACACTCCAGTGTCGCCGCTGTTGCATGTCCAGCCGAGATAATTTTTCTGAATTCCTTCTGACTGTTGCCGCCGGTGCGACGATTGTCGTTCTCTGACGCAATTTATGCGTCGCTCGCTGTCTTCGTGCAGCGATGGCAACCAACTTCGTGCGGAAATGGCTCGTGTATTAATCAGAGTGGCGGCCAGGGACGAATGAGTGCAGATGGCAAAGACTGTGGAATTTCCATTGCTTCCGTTAGCACTAACCGAAAGTTGCCACATCGCAATTAAGGCAAAATACACTCGCACGCAACACACACACACACACACGCATAAGTATAGAGAAACTTTGCCATGTGGCACACGCGCGGATCTTCCTTAATTGTCGTAATTATTTAAGGATATCCGGACGTGCTTCGTGCGCCAACTCGTCTGTCGGGCGAGTCGAGACCTGCCTGCGTAGGCGATGTGTGTTTGGGGCGGCGTGCAGTGTTCTATCTTTTTTGCTTTCAGCCCAGCTCGCTGTGGCTTTTTCGTTGTGGTTATGGTTGTGTTTCTGATTTATGTGTCATTTTAATTATTTAATGTGAAGCGGTTAAGCGCGGTGGACGCTGGCGATAAGCGATGTTTGTTGTCGAAAGTGTTTGCTGTCAATTGACTGTGCCGCAAGGCTCCAAACAGCGGCAAGTGTGCAAGGATGTCTGCGTTGTGCATTTTTTGATTGATTGATTGATGTTTTATTAATATTATTATTGTTGCTTATGAACTTGATTGATGCCTCAATTTGGTCATTGATTCATTTAATTCTTGAATTTGAATGGTTTTCTCAGTAAATTGACTACAATCAAATTGTTTCTTATGACTTGAAGGGAAGCAGCCATCATTGTTATTATAAGAAATTCATTGTTAAAAAAAAAATCAAGTCATGGTATAAACAGAATCAAATCGGCGGACGAATTTTAAGCAACGAACGTACGCTGTCAAAATTAAAACACACAGCAGTGCATGTGATTGCCCACAACGACGACGACTGCGATATTCGGCCGACGACCGGTCGTCCGACGATAGAACAAATTCTAATTTTATCGCAGCGTCGTGCGAACAAATCAGCTGTGCAGCTGTCAGAGGTGAAAATCAAAAATAATAACCAAACAAAAAATTCGGTAAAAAATTTCTAATATGTGCTACTTTGAGGTTGAAAAGTTGTAAGTGTTTCAAATTTCAATAAAAAATTGTGCAACATAATAAATTTCGTCTTTCCCTTTCGTATGTTTTAGAAAATGGACAAGACGGAGCTGCTAATTTATGAAGTTAGGAAGAAGGAAGTGTGTTTGCCGTGTTTGCAGGAATAATTTTTGTAAACAGCTGATGCGTATTTCGCACCCATTCTGTTTCACTGTGCGTATTTTCACGACGACTGACGCAGCGACGTCATTGTTTTGTTGCGTAAAATTCGGCCGACGATTTGTTTCTGTTTATACCATCAGCTATTTTAAATACGTTAGGAATTTAACGCTCTCAGCGCCCAGCGCTCTTGTTGTTGTACTTCATCGGGCCATATAAGTTGAATTAAGTTCGTTGTTTACGTTTGGATCTTAGTCGACTGGTTCGGTTCACAGCTCTCCTTGATTTAGTCTTGAAGCTCAGTTTGAAAATTCAGTTGTACCTATGTAAACCGAAGTCACCCTGCTTTCCCCTATGCAATACAAAAGGTAATTGAATTCCGAGGCATGCGTTGCACTTAACTAAAGACAAAGACAACTCTGAATGCGTGTCTCGGGTCTTCATATTACGGCACACATGGTTGCTAGAATTGAGAGGATCCAGAAATAATTTTTTTATTTTTTAGATTTTATTTTTTATAGATTCACTGCCCAACTATGTGTCGAAATTCGTATTAATAACCTCAAAATTCTTGCAAACTAGCAGAACAATCCTGTCTTTGTCTTTCGTCTTCGATGTACTCCGTGGTTTTGTTGTCTGTCCCGAACTCCTCGAGAGAATTTTCCTTAATATTCCAGCCAGATCTCTTCGTTTCCCAGAGTTCTGCCATATTGATCCTTTTAGGTCTCTGTATGCTCGAAATGCATCTATTTCCAGAGTCTTATTGGAGTTCAATAGGATCTCCAAATATGTCGAGTTTGATTTTTCATTTTCAAAAAATCGATTCATGTATTTTTTATATTTTTTTTAAGTAGTATAACTTATGTTTTCTCCAATTCTTGTGTAAATTTAAAATGTGTTCAATTTAGTTTATAAGAATTTTTACTGTTTTCATTGGCTAAATAAATAAATAAGTAAAATCATAATTCTGAACTGAGTAGAGTAAGTTCGGGTAATGTTATATACCTGTTTGTTTTACAGCGATTCCCGACACATTTTGCCTTAAAACACACTTTTTTTGGTCTCAAACTGTTCACTGATGCATTATTTAGTATATCTATGATTATTAACTCTTTAAGATAAACTGTTGACGAGTTTTTTAATTAAAAATCAAAATATCCAAATATTGGCGTCTGATAAAAGTGGCGGGTAATGTGATATACCCGAAAAAACGGTAATTAACAGACCGATTAGTTTTACACTTGGTGAAAATACTCCAAATCAAAAATAATTAGAGACGTGTTTCTCATTTTTTTGGAAAATCACAATCTGGCGGGGTAAACCAAAGGTTAAAAATTTTTACCGAGAAACATGATTTCATGGATTTTTTTTTATCTAAAACTTAACCATAACAGATTTTTGAGAATATTCCACTTCAAATATTATAAAATAAAGTATATATACATTTCTGTATACAAATAGTATTACTGTCATAAGTTTGGGTACTGTGATGTACTATATCACATTACCCGAACTTTGGTATATCACATTACCCGAAATTGACTTTTTACGAAAAAAATATTATAAAACAACAATAATAATTTTGTTGAGAAGAGCGTACCTCGCAAACTCATAATCGATATCACTGATTTACTTCTGATTAGCCTCTAACTTTGTAATAATATTTTTTTTTGGTACCTTTTATGCTTTCAAACTTCGTGACCAAAAACTTGTGCAAGCCTACTCAAAGCACTTCATCACACTGACTGTAAACTATTTACGCAAACACATCCAAAATCATGCAGCACGAGTTTTTTAGCTTTTATGATATTTTAAAAAGGTTAATTTTGAAAAAAGTCAACGCACTTGTGAAATAAGCCACTATATCACATTACCCGACCATATCACATTACCCGAACTTACTCTAATGTAAACTTTTATTAATGGAAAGTTTTTATTTGGCGTGAAGTTTTGGGTTTTACAGGATTTGTTTATCTTTTGTTGACATCTATGCTGTCAACAGTTATGCTACGATTTGGTTTCTGGTCTGTTTGCATGAAAGAAACGTTCACCCTGTATGAAAAATCAGTCTGGTGACTCACATGTTTACCAAAACATCCCACTTATGTTACCACACGGAATTTGAGATATCAAAACACAACGATTACTTTTTATATTCCTCAAATACTTTTATCGATAACGCGTTGGTTTAATACTTTAACCCTTTCGCTATTTTGTTGCCATATGGCAACATGCTAGTTTGTGGACGTCTGAACCCTCTGTGGTTTCAAGAATACATTTTTTTGGTCCTTAGAATAGTTTGAAGTTTTAGGAAAAATACGAAATTAATAAACTGAATATTTAAGTTTAAAGAAGAGAAGTATACACGTTTTTTTAATGGTATATCTTGACATAGTAAAGGAAGAAGAAGCAGAAAAATTAGATAACTTTTTAATTTGACGTTTTTTTCAATTTTGATACTTTTGTTTTTTAATTTTGGCAGAAGTAAATGAAGAAATATTAAAATTTTCGTTATGCGTAGAAAGTTTTATACTTAAGTAATTATTACAGCCACAACGATGTGGTTGCTCTCATAGAAAAACACTCTAAAATACAGGGTCTGAGTATAAAAATTAAAAAAATTTCTTATGGAATGTTGCTAATATAACCACATAGAAGCCTAAGACGTAAAATTTAAAATTTTAACTTTCCCCAGTAACTGTAGCGAAAGGGTTAAATCGGTTGAGCTCATAAGGTCTCACATAATTCTTAACGAAACCAGAGGGTTTCAGAGACTTGTTTATTTTGTTCTTGACCTCTGCAATTTCATTCTACGCATTTCACTGTGATTTCAACACAAACTTGCCCAAGGAGTAATAAAGAATGGAAAACAAAATTGAGAATGTCTTAAATGTTCGCTTATCGCAAAACCGCACCGACCTTTCTTTGATGTACGTTCCATGGGCAGTCCGAATTTGTGCCCTGCTAGCCCCATAAACGTGTCACAGTTCGGCTGCCAATCTGATTTGCTGTTCGTATTGCCAGAAGGGTTGCGCCTATCGGCAGCGATCGCTTACATAGAATGAAGCTGAAAATTGTCTGGAAAATCCTGGCAGCAGTGTTGCTGCAAAGTGTGAGCGCAATGACAGCGCTGAAAGCCTTTAAATTATGCATTGCAAACGTCAACAGCCAGACGGGAGGGGGAGCGAGATGGAGTGACGGCAGCAAAATGTGGCGGCGCTTCAAAGTTTATGCCGCAGCGTGGCAAGCGTTCGAACCGACTTCAGAACGTTGTGTCCCATGTCAGAGCGAACGACGGCACAAAACTGACAGCAACAAATTTTCTCAAATAAAGTTTGCTGCCAGTTTCCCTGCCCTCGGTAATGCGTGCCTGTTCATTTTTGGTCTATATGAAAATAAATTTAATTCGGGCACATTTTCCGCTGTGCTTTCATGCAAACTGCACACTCGCACAAATAACCGAAAACCACTCACACAAATAAAAGCCGGAAGTAGCTATTGGGGTGGCCGTATGATGAGCGCACTCGAGTGGCTGTTGAGGTGATTTTGCGTGCTCGTATGTGTCTGTGTATGCGACACTGTGCTCGTGTCAGTCGCCGCATCACAATTGACTCGCCCGAAGTGCCCTCAGACGCATGCCCATTGTCATCCCCCTCCCCCCTCAGCATCACTGCCACTTGCACTCTCGCTCACATTCGCACTTTATGCTCGTTCACACACTGCGGCATCCCCCCCCTGCCCCAGTCGCAGTCGCCGAGTCAATTGGCATGCGAGAGGTTGAGTCCGCATCAAAATCAAAAATGACAATCGTACACAATCACAATAACAGTCGCACTTCACAGCCGCCATTGCTGCCATTACTTTGATGGCCAACAAATTGTCAAATTGTTGTTGCTGTCATGACAGTTGCCTTTATTATTGTTGTTGTTGTTATTGTTATTGTTTGCGCTATTGATTTGCGAATATTTTCGGTGCCATAACTGTCGCTTCCGATGCGCTCACACTCCCCCTCGCCGATCTGTTCCGCCCCCACCCCTCCCCCACTTTATGTTGTTGCTGCTCGCATTAACAAAATGGAAATGTTGGCATTATTGGCAGTGTGCTGTTTGCCGGCGAATTGAAATGGAAATGAAAACTGCACACACATTGAGCCCACTGTGAATGGAAAAATAATCCACGTTTTGTTGCTGCTGCCGCTGTTGTTATTGTTGTTTCTATTGGCAGCATAATAATAAATAAATCACTATTCAGTTTTCGCTGCTTTTTTGCTTCATTGTTGGGTGTTTGGTGGTTGAAATTTCGTTATATGGTTTTGCTATTAGTGTTGTTGTTGTTATTGTAGTATTTGTTCCTGTAAGTATTTTCATTGATTTTTTTGTAGGAGGTGCTCCGAGCATCTCATTGTTTGCGTTTCGTCTTTGCCACTGCTCTGTTGTTTGTTGTTGTTGTTGTTATTGTTGTTCATTTTGCCATTTGTTGTTGTATGCTTTATTACTTGATTTTTGTTATAGTCGCATTGTTGTAAATGCGCCACCGATACAGCAATAAAGACATTTTTATCGCTCGTTATTTTGCTGAGCATTTACAAGCTTTGAGGGATTCAGTCGGCTTACACAGCGCGCCAATAAATACCAGAGTGATAAACTCGCACAGATCGTAGATAAACGAAAGGAAATCGTTTGTGTTGTTGCAGTTTTATTATATATTTTATTAATTATGAGCGATATTGAGATATGCCAAGACATTTGCACGCATGAAATGCTCATTAAGACTTCATTAGGCGAAATTGATTAGACTGTTGAAATTATAATAATGGCGTTTTCATATTGGCACAAATATGCTACATACATACATACATACGCAAACATGCACAATGCGATATTTGACTAATCTAACAATGCCGTGCAAATGGAATCGGTAATATTGAAAAGCATTGAGCGTAATGCGTATTGCACGAATCATTGCGCACAGCTCTGCGTATGTTGTACAGTGTGACGAGTGCGGCCAAATATAGGAGAAATTAAAGTAATAGTAATAAAATTAAAATAGATGAAGAAAATAGAGAGACAAATTAAAAAAAGATCCATAATAAAGTTTTAAAATTCTCATAAACTTGGATTCAAGCAGCAAAGTTTACTTTGCTATACGTAATTTTCTTTGAACTTTTCATTTTAAACATTAACTTTCTGTTAAATTTTTTCATAGAACAAAAGTTGACTTTATCATTAATTGTGTTACAAAAACAACTCGGAGCATTTAAGCCGGTTTCAAGCGACATACTCGTGTACTCAGTGTTGCCAGATACCTGAAATTACTTTCTCCTAAATCTTAAAAAAATACTGAAATTTCCTCCCAAAAGTTAAAAAAATCTCCTAAATTTTTAAAGAAATTAAACTTCTCATAAAGCAATAAAAATATATACATATAATTTTTTTTAATGCAGCCTTTTTTTATTCATCTTCCGCTTAACAACAAAAACTTAACAAACAAAAACAAATGAATTAAACAAAAAGTTCAATTTTTGGCGGGTTTTCATTGTGACAGCAATAACTGAGAAGGAGATAGAACAAGCTTTGTAAGCTTAGACATTTTTAACACAATAGGGTGCTTTGACTATTAAAATAGTTGCTAAAATATGTTTTGTTGCCAGTGTTCCCAATACATTATACTTCGTTATTCGAAAATCTCCCAAAAATCAACTAAGGGTTCGAAAAATCTCCTAACATAAAATATAAATCTCCTAAACTTTCTCCTAAACAAATCTTCCTCCTAAAAATTCTCCTAAAAGGCCAAGAATCTCCTAAATCTAGGAGGAAATCTCCTGATCTGGCAACACTGCGTGTACTGTACTGTAGAGATAGAGCTGGGAAACTATCGATAGTTGGCTCATTCTTTCTCACATTTATAAATTGCCGTGCACGTAGTTTTACATTCGGCAATTGTACTGAAAAATCTATTTGAACAGTGTAACAATCTATATTCACTTAAAAGAAATATAAATTTTCAATTCTTTTTTACAGAATCAATTATGCCTCTTTTACTCGAAATCGCGGTATCACCGATGTGGGTTAAACCAAACAAACTTGAACGCAACAGCAGCCAGCAAAGCATACGGCGGTTTTATGAAACATTGTGTATTTGAATTTAAAATGTGAGTCCTGCCAACTATGTAGTACCCACATATTTGAATATAACAGCGGCATATCCATGACAGCATACATTATTCTGGAGGCTTCAAAATAAAACCATCGATAGTACTATCGATAGTTGTGCAGCTCTACCTAGAGAAACCAAATATTGGTATTTGTCTACTTTCAGCTTTACTTCAATGCAAAAACTTAGCATTAAGTTAAAATATTCATAAAAAAATAAAATTAATTGATCAATAATGTATTAAAGGCTTCGTGTTTTGCTCCGCCAATTTGCCGACTTAATGAAGTTGGAACGTGACGTAAGCTCACAATAGGCTTTAGTTGTCAGGCTTTAAAAAAGATACGAAAATCAGAAGATGTATTATGTAAACTTAATCTAACTAGAAAAGCCTGGCACCTGATCTGTTGTGGTACTAAATATTGCAGAAGAAGGCATATATTTTTTATATTTCTTTCGTTGAAAGTTCCCTAAACTCGTTCGGAAACGAGACTCTTCCGAGCAAAGACAGAGCTGTCATAAATTGAATAGCATATCAAGATCAGCCAAGAAACGTTTGTAAGATTACAGACACATTTCGTTCAGTGAGGATACTAAATAAAGTGTCATCTATTGAGTCACTTCTGTAACAGTATTCATTGAGAGGGCGGTTGAGTCTCTATTAGCGATCTATTGCCCTGTCAAAACCAAGACTATTTGAGTCAGAATGGTACGACTTGAGCGTAAAAGTTGCTTGATACGATGCTCAACATTTCTCTTAATGGGGTTTGAATTGTTACCTTCAAAGGCAGGTAATACATATTTAAATGGCATCAGACTTCATTGTCCATATTGTCCTTATATATAGTAGAATTCAACTGTTTGCCTGTTGACTGTTCAAGTTTTGAAAATCCTTATCTGCGGACTTTGACTCGAAACATACCTGCAACGAAATGATTAATTCAAATTGATTAATTAATTGATTATTTTAGTTGATTTGTATCTACATAATATGTAGTACATATGCAAAATAAATATTTTTAGAAAAAATATTTTCATTTAATTTGTCAAAAATGGCGAGTTGACAGTTTATTTTTATATTTTTATTTATATAATTATAATAAATATAATCTAATAAAATTCAATAAATGCACAAAAATAAGAAAATTATATTAAAAATACTAGTGTCCGACCGAAACATCTTTTTTGGGCCGAAACCGAAACACATATTCGGTTTTTTTTTAAATATTCGGCCGAAACCGAAACTTTCTAGTTGAAATAAAAATCACCATATCAAGCATTTTTTTCAACAAACGAATTTTACTTCAAGTAAATAAAGAACAAACAAACATAACATAAACAAATAAATACTTATTAATAAAAACAATTCGTTCATTTCTTAAAAACATAAACATAAGAAAATCACCCCTTCGTACCTTACTCGCTAATATTCAAAATTAAATAATTTAATATTATATGCTAAAAAAATAAGTTTATTTATATTGGTGGCATCTAAATTACTCCTCCTTTCACTATAAATCTGCTATGCAATAAAATGTCAAAAATATTCTAGAAAGTTTCGGTTTCGGCCTTTCGGGCATTTTTTGCCGAAACTGAAATCGAAACCGAAACCGAATATTCGGTCGGACACTAAAAAATACCCAACTATGGTCAATATTTATGTCATAGTTTCATATTTTCTTTAGTTAATGCTAAAATAAGTGGTTCTAAAATATTGTTATATGTCATAGTTTCATATTTTCTTTAGTTAATGCTAAAATAAGTGGTTCTAAAATATTGTTTTAAGCTAAACTTTCTTAAAAAAAAAACATTTCATTACTACTATGTAGTTCAACTCAAATGATCTTTTAATTATTGAAATTAAATCAGATCTAATTAAGCAGTTTGAACTTTTCAATTTGAAGAACTTTTTCCAAGTTATTAGAAGCTGAACTCAAGCTTAATCTTTGAAATTTTAATGGACTGGACGTGTCTTTATGGTACAATGCAATTAGAAAAAGAGGAGAGATTACTTCGAGAAAGACCACATAACAAAAGCAACGCCAATAGTTCGTTAGTTAAGAAAACTGGGGAAAGATTGTTGAAGAAGTCAAAGCTTATAATTATTTAATTTGAAAATTTATAGCAGTTGTAAACAAGTTTTCAAACCAGTATCAGTTTCATGTAGGCAAAGTATTGGGAATTTGGGAACATTAGGTAGTCATATAATAGTGTTCAGAGCAACACAAAGTGTGCCAAAACAATCGCTTAACTAACACACACAGAGAGAGATAGAAAGGGAGAAAGCAGCTCACAGCCAATATTTTGCAAACTGCCACTTTCGAATGGATTGCCAACCGTCTAATTCAATGACCGCAGTTGGAATATTGTCTTAATTACAGGTTCGCAATATTTCACTTCAAGGCCCAAGACATTAGTCCAGCGCCAGATTTAAGTGTGACGGGGCTAATTACACGACAGCGCACCGGCAACGCTTAGCCGAGTTGTGGCAGCTGGACAAACGCTTGAATGTCAGTCTTGCGTGACATGAACTGCAGGAATACGAATGCGTTCATTTCTGCCTACATTACGCAAAGCATTGTGTGCCATAAATGCCAGCAACATGTGAACGCTTTTTCGACGGGCACAGGGAACACGTTGCCGGCAACAAGTTAGCGGCCATTTACTAGTACGAAGCGACTCGCACAAGCACTGTGCTGGTCACAGTTCAGCAACTGGCCTTTTACATTTTTATGAATGATTTCGCGTTCGGGACGTGTCGTCGCTGCGTTGCGCCCGTACGATTGCTTCGCCTGTGGCCGCGCCGAAATGCCGCCGCGGGCCAGTGCTCGTCGTAATCACGATCGTGAAAACCGGTCCGAAAATATTCTTGACTTTTGTTCATTGCTCTCGTTTTTCACTTTACTCTTTTTGCCGTTTCATTCTTTGTTGTTGGCCGTTTTTGTTTCTTCTCAACTATGCTACCTTTTCATATATTTTTCGTTTGAGTGTTTTTTCTTCTTTTGTTTGGTGTTTTTGTTATTGTAGCGAGTGTTGTTAGTGACTTCATACGGTCGGTCGGTTCTTTTTCAAGTTGTTAAATATTTTCGTATGAAGTTCCAAAGTGCTGGCCAAAGTCAAAGCTGCTGCTGGAGTCGGAGTCGCAGCCGCAGTCGGCAAAAGCAAACTCGGCACGTTGAAAGCCAAACGGAAAAAAACAAAACAAAATCACGCAACACAAATGTGAAGGAAGCAAGAAGAAGCCCGAAAAAGAGGCAACAACAACAACAGCAGCTACAGCCGCTGCCAGAGGGAAGCCAAGCGAAAGGCAAAGCGTGTAAAAATGCAGTGCCAGCAGTTTCGAGACTTTGCGCAGCCAGCAGCGAATCTTGCAAGAACGCTTCAGTTGTGGAGCGAGAGGGACGAGTGGGGGGCGAGGGTCGGTGCAGTGGCGAACGACTGCAGCGAAGGCCAGTCCTAGTGGCGGCGGCATTTCAGATGTGCTCCGGGCAACAGTGAGCCGCGCACTCAGCCGCAGCCGCGCCGATGCCGAGACCGAAAAAGCCAACGGCAGCGCTTTGGCTGGCAGGGATGACTCTGTGGTTTCGGCGGATGGTCGGCGCTTGCCCTGTGCCATACCTACATCGAGTTCGGTTGTCGATGCTGGTAGGTGTGCACATGTGTATTGCATACTGGTACCTACGTACATACATAAAAGTCGCAGGGAGGAGTTAGTATGTGTCGTTAAACAATGGCCACAAAGTCGAGAAAAAATCAAAAACTCCAACGAACAAACCAAATAAATAATGTGCACGTGAAGTGAGAGCGAAAATTCGAGTACGTTAAAAAAAACCAAACAAAAATGTGGCAAGTATGAGAGCTCAGTTAAAGGGGCGAACAGTAAATCTGAAAGGGACACGAGAAACACACTTCGCAATGGTAAACGAGAAAAGTACAAACTGACAATAATTACTGACATTCGTGGTGGATAAATAAATCATACTTTGTGACTTACTTAATTTTCTTGCATAATTTTTATAGGATTTTATGTTTGTAAAGGAATAACATACAACAAGTAAATAAATACTTTCGAGTTTACAGCATAGAGCGGAGTGTCTGAAATAAATACGAAAATCTAATAATTGCGCCGGAAATACGTTCAATTGAATGCCACTAAGTAGAGAATGGTTTCTTCCTTCTTCAACTTTTGCAGAAGTCATTGGCTATGTTGACGAGTCCTAATCTTCTTGCTGGGTTGCCAAGGATGCAAGGACTGGTGACCAATTTATCTCTCAGTAAATGTTTTTAACTCACTTTTACCAAAAACTTTAAAGTTTTATTTGTCTTCCACTTTATTACGAACTCTGGTCTTGAAGTGGTTAAATTTATTAAAGATTTAGCAGTCTTTTTCGATTATAAGTTCTTTGTTTTTTGTCCATAGATTTTTTTAATTTGTCGGAACAAGCAAGCGCAGCACTCAGACATGTTACCCCTTTCGCTATTTTGTTGCCATATGGCAACATGCTACTTTGTGGACGCCTGAACCCTCTGTGGGTTCAAGAATAAATTTTTTTGTTGGTCTTTAGAATAGTTTGAAGTTTTAGAAAAAAATACGAAATTAATAAACTGAATATTAAAGTTTAAAGAAGAGAAGTATACACGTTTTTAATAGTATATCTTGACATAGTAAAGGAAGAAGAAGCAGAAAAAATTAGAGAACTTTTTAATTTGACATTTTCTTTCAATTTAGATACTTTTTTTTTAATTTTGGCTGAAGTAAATGAAGAAATATTCAAATTTTCGTTATGCGTAAAATGTTTAATGTTTAAGTAATTATTACAGCCACAACGATGTGTTGCTCCAACGATTCTTGAAAGAATTAATTCCAACCAGATTTCTACAACGATTTGAGCTTTTTTATGTTATTTTTTATAGCACCAACTATACAAGAAAAGTACCGAAGTACCTACTACAAGAGTTCTAATTGAATTCAACATAATCTCAAATATTTTGGACATGGACTTTGCTTCATTTAAGAATGTATTTTGCAATATTCTTTCTAGTAAAAGGAATTTTTAAGTAAATTTTTTAACTGTTTTGAATTTAAATTTAATGAGTGGCTCAGTCATATCATCAGTTAGCCATTTTTTTTATGTCAGAATATTAGAACCTATGTAAGTGTGGCAGTTGAAAAGAGTCGCAGAAAACATATCCAATAACATTTCTATTTAGTTTGAAGGCGTTGGTGAAGATCTGACATGAATTATGTGTTATAGTGGAAATATATAAACAATTTTTAGTTTCATCTTAAGTTTTTCAGAAACATAATATGTACGTATGTACCTAAGTACATATATCTGCCAGCATCAGATGTGACGTGAATCTTTGGGTCAGGCCTGTCAAGAAGAGGGACGACAGTCACACTTTCACCCTGGCCCAGAGTTTTTGAGAGCACGAATTTTTAAATTGTATAAAATGTTTTTAAAACTTTATAAGAAGAGGACCTCACTAGATGGAAACCTTGCGTCTAGGCCCACGGTTCTGCATTCCACAGCTCTACTCTGGTCTATTACTGCGAAGCATAACAAAGTCAGTGTTCAATATTATGCAAAAAAATTCAAAATTAATATTCTTATTGAAATACAACAAACTACAATAAACACTAAAATTTTAAGTAAAAAAATATGCAATCAAATACAAAACATAAAACACACATACCTATGTTACCTATTGTAGGTAAAAGTTTGTAAGAAAAACTACAGAGACATAAATATTTGTTTTCATTTTCACTAAATCAACTAACAAAACTTTTTATAGTTACTGTCGCATTGATCACTTTCTGGTGTTGTACAGTGTTATTGTTCGGTTCGATTGTCAGTTTGAAGAAATGCAAAGATAAGTACCAACTATACATGATACATGAGTATATCTATTGACTGAGGCAATTTCAACAAATTTTACACTTGAACAATGCAACTTATGACACGCAACTGTGAGCACACAATGCGCACGAAATTTCTCACCGGCACGCACGTGGGTGCGGCTCAGGCTGTCTGTGAATTTATTGCTTGCCACTCACTTTTCATTGTTAGTTTTTGGTAAAATTATGCAAATCCGTTGAAATATGATTACGGCTGCCGACGAGAAGCTGCGAACAAACACACACACACATTCATTTACACTAATACCAGAGCCACTCGACTCTACAGGTGTCATTGTCAATTGTGCGACTGCTTCTTCGATTTTTTGTTGTGCCACTCATAATAGTTGTTGTTTTTTTTTTGCATTGTTTGTTCATTTTCATATTTTTCATTAATGAAAAATCCCCACTTCGGTCGCATTCGACGTAGAAATTCATTCTCATATTCGACGCTCGTTTACAACAAAATCGTTGGTAAGCCGCTTGCGATGCAAATCGTAACGACAAAAATCAATTTAATTCGACTATTTACGCATTCAAATTAAATCAGTTTAGCCAAATTAACACACAATCATCAAACAAACAAAAGGCAACAACACAACACCGAACATCACCGAGTTGACATTCAGGCAGCGATTTCGAGTCGTAATTGCATTAGTTTGCACTCTGGCAGCAGCGAAATTTGCATTTCGTGCAATCAAATTAAATGACAAATTTCGCATTCCGTTGGGCGCTCGCTCATTTTCCTAAGGCTGCACTTCTTCGCTTCCTTCCCGCCATGCTTTCACTGACAGTCGCCGTGGCGTGTGCATTGCAGACAACTTTATAATTAATGAAATTTCATAACATTTCAAGTTTTTCAATCTCATTAAAAAGAGTTAGTGGCAACGTTCTTCAAACACTTTCCTCGCCCTCGTTCCGAACAACTGTCAAAGGCATTGCCATAATTGTGAAAAAATAATGCTTGGGGAAATGCCTAAACACAACGGTTGAGTGCCTGGTAGGAATTTTTTAGTTTGTACTAACTAAATATAAACAAAATATGTCATGATAAAATTTTATGCTTAAAAGCGACTTGTGGAAAATGCTATTTAAATAGTTACACATGAATTTTTAAAATGTATAAACGTTTTTACAATTTTTCAGTGACTTTTTTTGGTACAAAATCGAATGTAAAACAGGGACATAACAGTTATAACGTTTTTAGAAAAAAGTTGGAAAGTAACTGTTTCACTGTAACAAATATTTTAATTGTTACTTATAATTATTATTTTGAAATAATTATTACATGGAATTTATGATCAGCGAACCTAATTCCATAGAAAATTTATAGTCGCATTCACCGATCAGACATTTGTTTCTTTTGTGTGCCGGTATTTTCAACGTAAAAAATATATATTGCAACATAATAGTTATCAATCAACGTAAAAAATATGTCCCATTCACAATAGTTACTGGCAACGGAAAAAATATTTCTCACAAAATAAACGTTAGCGAGCAACGTAAAAAATATTTTTCTCTCATAACAGTTATGCGATGACGGAAAAAATATTTTTCAAAAAATAAACGTTACCGAGCAATGGAAAAAATATTTCTTGCTGATAATAGTTATTAGGCAACAGAAAAAAGTATTTTTCCCCTCATAATAATTATTGTCCAACATTTATAAATATCTCTTAAAAAATGGGCAACGTTTTCGAATTTTTAAAATTCATAACTGTTATTTTCGGTCCCTGATGTAAAACAATGTTTTCTTATGTAAAAATGTCTGACTTGCGATATTTGCATTCAAAATTTCATAGATATGCAAATTGAAAAGGTTATGTTTATTTATTTGACAAGAAACATGAAAAATAAGTTGATCTAACTACTGAAACTTAAGCACCCATGGACCATAAACCTGAAAAGACAAGTAAATAGGTAAGGAAGTTTAATTAGACCACCCATCTTGCACATAGGCAGAGCCAGTTAACTATTAATGGCGTTTGAAAATTTGAAAACTGTTCTGGAAATGACATGTTCGAAGCTATTGCAAACTTTGGTTCAATCCGGCAATCCTATTTAGCGTATTGGGATCATATTTAGAACGTTCTTTCGCCAAGAAATCGGGTATATGGATAGGGAGGATGAAAGGATAGGTTAGGATGGTAGATAAGTAGGTAAGTTAGCATTGTAGGAAGGCAGATTAAAAGTAGGTAGGTAGATAGTTTAAGACAGCAGCTCGGAATGATTGAAAAATGACAGAAAACGCATCATCCGGAGAGAAGAAGGGCACAATTTTCAATCCTTAATGATAACTCAAGATCAACAAATTACAGTCAACTGAAAATTTGGCTCCAAGACGACAAAGTTTGCTCCTGGCCAAAGGCGGCTAGTGGTAATTGAGGTTAAAAACATCCTCGTCTTCAATAACACTGTACAACACAAAAAAAATAACAAGGTTCTGACAACGGATTCTGGTAGAGGGGGCCAAAAAAAATATATATGTATCGGCGTTTTGAAAGTTTACGTCTGCATTTTTTTTTAGGGGGGTCAAAGTTTTCCCCTTTTTGCACATTCTTATGGTGAACTGGCATACGAAAATCATGTAACCTCACATTTTAGGTATATGATGTGTTCAGCAATTTGATGTAAAATACTACGGAGAACATTTTTGTGGAGCATTTTAACCCTGTAGCTCCTATTTGTATGGGTCAATTTGACCCATTTTTTCTAATATGCCAAAAATATCCTGTAAAACAGGACTTTTTAAGGACAAAAGGTACCGCGAAAATATTCGCCATAAAATTCTACTATAGGTCTCTGAATACATCAAAGCTCAGGAATTAACTTGAACGCCAGATTTAAGCCAAAACTGAAAATGTGTTTCAGTGTTTATTTCGTACTTATTCAAAATTGGTACTAAAATGTCCTACAAAACTTGATTTTTGAGGGTTAGTGCGTATGGGAAAAATGGTGAACGCAAAATTTCACTATAAGTCACCGTACAAAAAAAAGAAACTGGGCGCTTTTTGACACTTGTATTAGATATGTTGAAAAGTTTGCACAGATTTTCTATTAATCTTTCCCAGCCCAACTGATATCTCTATTAGATCAGGTGTTCTAAACTGATAGGTTGTG
Organism: Melieria picta; assembly: GCA_964056695.1. Taxonomy (NCBI): domain Eukaryota; kingdom Metazoa; phylum Arthropoda; class Insecta; order Diptera; family Ulidiidae; genus Melieria; species Melieria picta. Next base: position 20,039,216 of record OZ057399.1, read on the forward strand.
TTCGAAAAGGAATTTTCAATCGACTTTGAAAAATACTTCAAGTTGATGAACATATCAGATAACAAGTTAGACGTTAGGATTGAATTCAGACTTTTCCAACGATTTGTGATTTTACATGTTTTTGTTTCTAACCTCAAACGTAAACTCAGTCGCAACCAGTCCTAATGGGTTTGACTCGTGCACCAACGAACGATTTCGCACTCGCAGGAAACACAATGAAATTAAGATTTTCGTCTTCCACCGCCCTCGCCAGGCAGCCTTGCCGCCGACAATTTCCGCCTTTGCCATTTGGTTCCGTTTGACATTTGCAGACATTTAGCGGGCGACAGTGTAAATTGTTCTTCTTTCGTGCTTGTCGCGCCACACTTGCAAGTACTTTGTTGTTGTTGTTAGTCTTTTTGTTGCTATTCTCATTGCAAACTTAAACAAATTGTTGCGTTTGCTTGCAGCGACACGAATTTTGCCGTCGCACACAAATCGCTCGCGCAGTTATTTTAGTTGGGCATTTTTTCCACTTTGCTTTCTTCGGTGCATTAAAATGTTGGGCTGAAACTTTTGGCGCGCCGCAATTGCACGAACGGTTTCTTGGCAGTTCCATGCTGTAAATTGTTGTTGCTGTTAGTTTTGCTTTTACGACGACAACAGCCAGCAAAACTAATTTGCGCGCCACATTATAAGTTGGAATGCCGTGTGGCAGGCGAAGGCACGAAGGCTTTGTCACTTCCACCCGCTGCCACTTCCACTGCGCCGCCATCTAATCGCATTTGCCGTCATGCGGTTGTTGTGTGTTTGTATGTTTGTGTGTATGTGCTGAAGACACACTCTCGGCACATTTAAAATATGCAAATTTAATTTAAGATTCACTCCAGCAACAAACCAAAACAACAACAACAACAGCAACGACATCGATGTTGAAAACACTAAACATTGAACGATGCTGCACGGCGTTGCCACATTGTGCGCTTCTATGAGTTCAGCTAAATTGGCAACTGTTGTTTTTGTTTTTGGTTCTTGTGCTTGCAGCGTTGAAAGTGCTATTGTGTTGTTGTTGTTGTAATTGTTGCTGTTACCGTTGCTCCGTTCGCCATTCTAATTTCCACCGGCATTTGTTGCCGTTTGCATGTCAAATTAAAATGGTTTCCATGCTGCTCGAGGTGGCCGTGTGCGCCGCTGACAACTCTTGAGTGGCAAAATTAATATTTGCCATGAGTTCACGAGCGCTGCATGCGCTACTTTGCAATTAAATTCTGTCTTGTATAAATTGATTTGTGTTGCTTCATTTAACTACTAACTACACATACTTGAAATTGGAAGGGCTTTCAGCAATTTTAGGCAAAAAGAAAAATTAAAAAAAGGACACATGTGTAAAAGATCGCAGACTAATATGTGAAAGCTTGAGGAAGCACATTCTCAGTTCACTCAGAAGTTCTTTAACAGGAACCAAGTACAGATGAAGTGGAATCTCGAAAGGGTTGCAATCGACTATAAGAAAGTCAACCCAATTTTAATTACTTAAAAAAATATATAAATGAATTAAAAAAGACACTCGTAAACACATTCCTCGATTGGATAAGGAACTCTTAGCATCGCATTACCTAAAACATTCAAGTTTTAAATTTTAACTACTTTTCATTTTCTTATGAAATGAATCCACCTTGAATAAATTAAATTCGAATAAACAAATTCGTACGTAATTTTCCACCAAATTGATTAACACAATTTTCAATCCGTTAAAGCATGAAATGCTCAATGTTTGCTCGTTGGCGACGCCGCGCATTGCCATCGAAATGCTAATACAGATAATCTCGTTAATCCGCAACGCTTTATATCAGTTACGCTCTTCAATTTGATTGACTTCTTAGGCCACTTGACTGCTGTACCGCACAGACACACGTACACATTTTCAGTGTTCGAGGGGAGGGCGGGGGCGCTTAAGACGCGCCATTTATTTTATTGTATTTTTATTTATTTGTGATTTGTTTGCGTAAATTTTGCAAACGTTTCATTGCTCGAAGTGCGCCGCCAGCATTCAACTCGGTAAGACGATCACTTGTGTGTTGTTGTGTAAGCAAATCGGTGACGATGCTTAGTGCTTACATTTCATTGTTTACTAATATTTGTGCTTGTTTATAATTCCATTAAAGTGCCCGGTTTTGCATAAGTTTGAGCATTTGTTGTTTATTAATTTGTCACGCTCACAAGGCACTGACGGACTGGGCGATTGTCTGCCTTGCTGACGAGCGATTCTATGGTTTGGAGCATAAAGTTGATTTGTATATAAGTTGGTGTATTTACGATTACATCGTTGAGTGGGCTGCCAAGAGAAAATTTACATTAATTATCTACAAAAGAGATTAGTGACAAATTCAGTACTCAGCTCTTGTAAAACCACTAACCCTTTCGAGCCATGAGAAGGTACTGGATACGAAATATTTTCACTATTTGCACCTCAAAGCATAAGAAAACATTAGACTTCGCCATATTACCCTGTCAAAAACTTTGTGTACCTACCAGAGACTTAAAATAATTATTATCCATATTTTTGGATATAAAAAAATTGCCCTAATTTAAGAAATTTCTATAATTATTGCTTTGTAATAATTATTCCCAATAAGAAATTTTTTACGTCGCCTATAACTATTATCATGTAATAAATATTTTTGAGTTGCATAATAAATCTTATAAGTAACAAGTAAATTTTTCGTTGTCGATAATTATTATTTAGGGATTTGTTTTTTTTAAGTTGTTTCGTAACTTTTATTTATGACTTTTTTTTTAATTACTTTACCGATAACTATTATTTTCAGAAATTTTTTTTACGTTGCTTTATAACTGTTATTTATGATTTTTTTAATTTACGTTGCCGGTCACTATGGTATTATTTTGAAAAACATTTTTTTTACGTTGAGTTACCATATTTTGGGTATCAATTGATTTTTAATTATTTCAAATTGACGAACGCAAAATAACTGCAGAAAACCAATTTCCACCAACAACTAAACAATTAAAAATCAACTCATACTCAAAATGTGGTAAGGCAACGTAAACAAAATTTCTTTCATAAAAATTATGAAGCAACGTAAAACAAATTTTCTTGGAAATAATAGTTATCGGCAACGTAAATCAAAAAAATCAGAAATAAAAATTATGAAGCAAAGTAAAAAAAAATTTTTGTAATAACAGTTATCGGTAACGTAAATAAAAACAGTCAAAAATAAAAGTTATAAAGCAACGTAAAAACAAAAGATTCCAAAATAATAATTATCGAGAATGAAAAAAAATATTTATTTCTCATAACAGTTATTATGCAACGTAAAAATTGACTGTCGCAAATAGTAATTATAACCAGGGAAAGGAATTTGAGAACCTAAAAACCTATAAAAAAGGCAAAATAAAATAGCAAAAAAGGCACGGAAAGGCACTGAAAACTTCCAAAAAGGCAGAAAAAGGCACTAAAAACTGCCTTAAAAGTCAAAATAGGGCATTCAAAACTGTTAAAAAGGCAAAAACAGACATTTAAAAATCAGAAAAAAATACTAGAAAATCTAAAAAAAGGGGACACGGTATGTATTTTTTAATAATTTTGTTGCATCTGACGTATGCAACATAAAATATTTATACCTCGTTTTTTGTAAAAGAAAAGGAAGATCAAGGTTTTAGGTTTGCGCTAACCGAACTTTTTGATTTTGGCAGGTTTTTTTCTTTAAATTTTCCACTGCACAACAAAAAATAACGGTTTAGGAATGATCAAATCAATGTAAAAACATCGATAAGTTAACGAAATTGCAATGTTGCCACTTAATTTTTTTTTAGTTTCAAGGTATTTTTGCGAAACAAAAGGTGGAAAATATTAAAAACGAAAGAAAAATAAATAGGCGCTCGACAAATCTTGAACAAGGCATTTTGTGGCATTTGTAGGTAAAATAGACACTAAAAAAGGCATTTATGGGTGAAAAAGGCAAACTGCCTTTTTAAGGCAAAAAAAGGCAAAATAAAAATGGTATATTTCTAATCAGGAGGACCTAATTCGTGCTCATTTTCAATCAGAAATGCTCTATCTATGCAAACAAAAAAGGCAATTTCCACAAAATCCTTTCCCTGCTCATAACAGTTATTATGCAACGTAAAAATTGACTGTCGCAAATAATAATTATAACCAACACAAAAAATTTTTGTTACATTTTAATAGTTACATTGCAATTATTTTCTTATAAAACTTATGATAATTAAGTCCCTGGTACCTATTCTTGTATTATGGTCAGAGTGATTAACTCATCTTAGATGATTCCATTCTCAACCAAATACTGTTTGGCAAAGATATCCATCGAGATTGAGTTCTTAATTAAACTGTCATAACCTCACATTTATCAAGAGTGAAGCTACTTCGATTTACCTCATTGCCTTCTTTGGTTTTTGACAGTATTATTGAGCCCCGCGGTTACTACGACTGTCGCGTTGAGTACTTTCATGGCCAAATTATCATGCAATATTATTCTTTTGCCATAAAAAGTCTAAACATGGACTTTTAAGACTGGACTGGACTGGATTGTCTAAACATGGACTGTTAAATGATCAAATTGATCGTTGTGCACTATTAATAATTTTATAGAAGAACCCCGCTGATCTTGGAATCTGCTGTCTGAAGCCCTTTTTTTTTATTGGGCTGATTAGGTACATTCACAAGGAACGTGTCCAAAGTAAACAAACATCAGCTGACTTTGTAATTGTTTTGATAGCGATGCCACACCGTTAACAGTTCATTCACTTTTCGAATTCGAACGTGAATCAGAGCATATTCTGAGTACCGTCATTGAAATTCTGAGCTGGATTGCTGCGATTGCTGCCGTTGATTTCTGCTTAAACTCTGGTTGGCTTAATTAATTCACCGTCTACAGCTATTTGGCGCCTATGGAGTGATGTCTTGTGCGCGGTCATCCAATGCTAGAATCTTTACACGCAATTCGATTGCCCGTTTATCAGCAGTCGAAGATCTGCCATATCGTCAGCCAAAATTCGAGCAACGGTCGCCATTGCGGCTGCTGCTCACGTATCAAACTCGACTTCAAAGCCGAACTTCTACGTAATCGCTGCCCGGTCGGTGTGATACATTTACTGATTTGAATAGCAGCGGAAATGCATGAATGATGAACTCATTTATTTTGAATTCTTTGTACATACCTTAATCATGTTTTCCCCTGTGTTGTTGCAACAACACACAAAATATGTGTACAAACCGAGAAGAACAGCGCGCCACGCCACACCACAGACGCATCATCAACGCACTCAACGTTGAGGCGAGGAATTTTTCGGTAGAAATCACGATTATGGTTGGGTAAACAAAACAAGGCAAGGAAGCTGATAGAAAGGGCCCCAGCGCAATGAAAAGTCACTTAACAAGACGCTGACAACGCTTGTGCGCCCCGGCCGCGTCACGCAGCAACGCGCAAGACTCGATTACGCCGGTTTGGTTCGGCAGCAACTGGCCGAAAAGCGGCAAATATTGCTTATGAATGATGTAGGCATTGCCTGGCCAAGGCCCAGACGCCGTGCGCTGAGTGAATGTCGAGGAATGAGCGAACAAAACGGCCGCTTGAGTTTTCCTCGCAGCGAGACGAAAAGTGAGGAAAAGTCGAGATGTGTGCGAACCACACACACGCGCGTACCAAAGTCATGACAAAGTCATGATCGGCAGAGTGACTGACTGACTGCGGCAGGTAGGTTTTTTACTTATTTTATTGTTTAATAGACGCTTTGTGTTTGTTGTTCACATCTACCTGCAGCACTGCACAATAGAAATTCTTTCTGGCGTTTCTCACGACTGCTCGGCGATCGTCCACCTACTACTACACATACACACATACACACATTCGTACATAACTGGTTGCAATTGTTCGGATACGTGAGTCATTTTCGAATACGAAATCTGAGCAACTAGTTTTTGATTTTGACGAATTCTTGAATGTGATTTAAGTGCAAGACAACCAGAATTGTTTGCAAAAATCCAGTTGTGATTTTAGTGTGTTTTGCGTGAGCAGTGAAAATCTTCATAAGTACTGAAGAATCCGGTTAAAATCACCGGTTGTAGGAGGATTGGCCAAGAAGAACAGTCATCCAAATGTCTGCCACAAAACGCAGCTTCTTGAGTTAATCTAGTTGTCAGCCAAACTATCGAACTGCTTAATCGAGTCTACATAAGTCTTTCGATCCCATCTTAGTCCCTATATGTATCTTTCCATCTGATTCATTGTTTAACCGTCTGGGCATGTTAGTTTATTTGCCGTTGGACGGTCAGCCGGATTTATGCGAGAATCAGGATGACTTTGATCTCCAATCAGAAAACAACTTACCTACAATGGAAAACTACCTAAACTTTTATGAATTACAAACGATTTATGCGTCTACCAAAACAACTTGCTCCCACTACTCCACACTATTCTAAATCAAAGAAGAAATCATGAGAAGTTATTTAATTATTTGTTATTTGGGTCCACAGATCACCACCCACACACGGAGTTAGTATTTTTCTGCAACTAAAATCGCTGATGATAGAGAAAATCAAGAGGCTTTGTATTGTATAATACGATGAATTAGCAGCTAATTCTGGACACCAACTTCAAATCTTAGACTACATACTCAGACTGCAAACTATGAGTGTTTAGAAATTCTTAACTTGATACGTTTAATGTTCAGAAATGTATCTGAAATGTGGTTTTATCGGAACATGAGGAAAGTGAAGATCACTTCCACTTAAATTTATAGTTAGTTTAGTTAAAGGATTTTGCCTTTTGACGAGTGTTTAGAAGTTCTTAACTTAATACGTTTAATGTTCAAAAATGTATCTGAAATGTGGGTTTATCGGAGCATAAAAAAGTGAAGATCACTTCCACTTCGATTTATAGTTAGTTGAGTTAAAGGAGTTTGCCTATTTTCGAGTGTTTAAAAGTTCTTAACTTGATACGTTTAATGTTAAGAAATGTATCTGAAATGTGGTTTTATCGGAACATGAGAAAAGTGAAGATCACTTCCGTTCGATTGGATTTATAGTAAGATGAGCTAAACAATCAACAATCGATAACTTTGTTTAACCCTTATGTGTGTGCTGGGGTACCCGGGTAGCCCAGCCCACTTTGATACTGAAATTGTATATACTTGCGGATAACCTAGAAAGGTAAAACTTCATGACAACTCCCAAAATGGTATTATGTCTTTATTTTGGAGTGTTTGATTTTTTATGGAGTTGCATGGATTTCTTAGATATTTCTTGTAAATAAAACTTACTAAAGCAAATAATTTGTAATAGAACAATTTTATCAACAAAAAATGGCAGCCGCTTTATTTGTTTGGGCTCGTAAAGGTCGGCTAGCATCGTTATTGAAACCTATAAAACGTAAAAATTTTTTGAACCTGTCGAAACACAGCTTTAAAACTTAGCAAAAACGGCAAAATGTCTTACAGTGCGAACAAAAAGTGATAAATTTTCATACAATTTGTACTGGGTTACCCCATCACATGAGTAAGAGTGTTCTTTTTTAACCACACACACTAGGGTTAATATTATAAATCTTTATTTTGGTAAAAACAGTGTTTGAAGCGACAACTTTTGGCAACAGCTAAGAGAAGAGGGGGAAAAAATGCCACCGATGAAAAAATCAAATCCAAAGTCTACCGAGAATTCAACGGTCAAAACCCATTTTGTACACAACATTTTCTTTTCATTGAATAAATTGCTATTTTAAGTTTAAAAAGTAGTTTTGTTTGTGTTGTAGGTCATTTGTGTAAAATTTTAGATTCCCAGTACTATTTTTTGTGAAAATATATAGGTGCAAAAATGTTAGTGTCTTGTAATTATGAAACGCACTGTAGTATGAATTCTACTCAATACTGGCTGAATTGATGACACGTGTGGAGCAAAACTCCTGAAGCAATCCGTTGGCGATCCGATAACGCTCGGTGTTTGCAAACATATCAACGCCATACGCAAAAATATTTTATATAACTTTTGTGAATATCCAAAGTGTATGTTGTTGTTTTTTATGGGGAAAATTTCAAGGGCAAAACACCAATGACCATCGAAATTGTTGCAATCGGTAAATTGTATTGATTTTATTGGACTGGTTGCTTTGACTAAACAACAGTCAGATACACTATCTTATCTATGGAGTGCGGAGAGAGATCGCCAACATGTCGAACAGCCAGTTATGTTGATAGTCAATTATTGAATTTCTCCGTTTGTTGCCAGCTACAGCAAAGTTAATGGTCGACATGAAAGTGTTAACCTTTAACTTGTTGTTGCGTAGCAAAAAGATGCAAGTTGTATTAAAATAATTAATTAAAATTTTAATTTATGAAAATGTTGCAGTTGCAGTTTGCAGTGGAAATTTATGAATCTGGATTTTGTATATTTAAAAATATGGACTCCATTTTTTTGCCGCTTCAACGTGTCGTGTCGCATGTGTGTGTGTGTGTGTGTGTGTGTGTGGGTGCCAGGCACTCGAAGTCGTTGTTCACTCACCGTCAACACGGCAGCGCAGACATTTTCGATGCACTCAGCCAGCAGCCAACAAACGGTAAACAAAGCAACAAACTCTCAAGCAAACACGCTGCAATCCCATATGGATGCTCTAAATTTTTGTTTGCGATACTTTTAAAAGTATTCACAGAGTAAACATTAACTTTAGATCATTTTCAACGGCCACCACTGCGCCGCGCCCGCCTTCGGTTGTCGGCTGCGCGTAGTTGACGGCGTGTTTGTGCAACAATTTAACGCATTCATTTCAATTCATATACATTTTCATTTCTACTTTTCGGTCCAAGCAAACATAACGAACAGACGTTATGTACCGAAAATTACGAAATCTTTTTCATTTTGCCAAAAGAACGCCAAGCCTTAGCCAACGGGCCGAGATAGCAAGTGAGAGAGTGGCAAATGTCTTTCTTGCTCTCGTCATTTCTCATTTTTGTATCATGTCAATAGCAGCAACATGAATAAATATTTAAGTAAATTCACAGTGCAAATACTCGCATTGTGCGGCGCACGAAGCGTATCCATATCGACTGGCAGGGGCGCCCCTGCCCGCCACTCCCACAGTCGAGTCGAGTGCTGTGTGCGGGGCACTCACCGACCTGCTCCACTAACTATGTACATGCTCGAAGTTGCGCTGGGAATCGCTCGCGCAGCGCACTCACACAGCAACCTCGCAGTTTATTTAATGCAGATACAGATAAAATTGCTAAGATATCACGTGTGTACGCACGCACAAACAAAACGCAGTATAAATGTCCGAGCGAGTGTGCGGCGGCCCAGTAGGAAATTTGAGGATTCCGGGGAAAACCTCTGAAACTCTTGGAGTCAACGACTTAAAAAGCTCTAACTATGTCTGATTAGCCCATTGCTGCCTAATGGGTAAAATTTTACCCATGAAAATATATTTTTTTTTTAAATCACAAAAAAGTCAATATTTGAGATCTCTCAAAACAATTGATAGGGATAGTTAGGGTAAAGATAGAACTACCTTAACCTAGCGAAGGTCACCCTAAAATTTCGCCATCTAGCTACAGTTACCAGACTCCAAAAATCGTGAATTTTCCGGAGGTGGAAAATGTGGCGAAACGTAGTGGCCTTAGAACTTCACAAAAATCTGCCTCCTAACTCACCTATAAACAATACAACTTTTGTTCACGTGTTTAGCTGATCACTTCAAAAAGTATGGACAAAAAGCTACCATTGCTGCGTAATGGGTAGAAAATTCCTAATGAATATCTCAGCAACGTGCAGAGATATAAAGCTGAAATTTTGTTTCTGATCATTTTGGGTCACTTCTAAGGTCGTGTATGAAATTTTATCAAAATCGTATGGGCGGAACTGGTATCCGGCTTTAATGGGTTAGGTCAGAGTTATGATGGATTAACTATTAGATGGAATAATTTCAAGGATCTGTAATGCAATGGAAAGTGTGTGTATCTGTGTATCTGAAGGACCAGAGACCAAAAAATCATTATCTACTCTAAGTTTTAGAATTGAACTTAGAGTAGATCATAATTTTTTAGGGTTGAACTTAGAGTAGATCATCATGTTTTGGTCTCTTGACTCTCATATATACACACTTACTATTGCATTACAGATCGTTGATATTATGAACAATACAGGGTCTGTGAACTACCAAATGTTCCATGGTCACATTACTAATTCAACCTTCTTTTGTACCCACCGGTGTGAGTGTTCCGAGGAGGTTATCAGCGCAACCTCAGCAAACGCAAAGCATGTTGTGAACTGCTGGGTTGCATAAGTACTGGAAACTGCCAGAAGTCATATGGATTAAGTGCTAATAGTAGAGCCCCAACAATTTGTAAGTAACTTGAGGAACGTAGGATTGAATGAAGTTATTTGTATAAACTACTAATGCCCTATGGTTTCAAGCTTATTTAGTTCCTATCGGCGCGAGAGCTCTGAAGGGGGTTTGCTGTAAATCCCTAATAAATCTTAAGCATTCTGAGAAACGTAGGATTCAAACAAGTACTTAGTTGGAACTATTAGATGTCCTATGGTTACAGGCTAGGTCAGTTTTTTTCATTGCTTTCGGCACTAGAGCTGTGAAGGTTTTTTGTTGTTTTTTTAATTTCAACAAATCGTAAGCGAGAGTAAGAACTTAGTGTGAACTATCAGATGTCCCAAGGTGACATGGCCCAGGCAGCCTATTTCATAACTAAGCAAGAGTTTGGAAGATATTTTCCATAGAACTCACACAAGTCCTTAGCGATGTCTGAAGTGCACTATTAACACTAATTCCCAGAAGTGACCCTCACAGTCTCACTAAAGTTTTCAAATGGTGATAAATCCAAAAGATTTTCGATTCCATTATTTTATGTAATCCTCTAATGGAATGTTAGAATTATATTGCATTTATAAATTTAACATTTTAGACAGTTTTTGTACTTTATAAAAAAATGTTTTCAGTAATTTAGCTCATATACCCTCTAAGCCTGACAGTCTCACTTCTGGGTTTACGTTAATTTTAAAATTCTGGGAATTAGGGTTAAGTAATGTAAAGCGCCAGATTTTTCGTGGTCGCAGTACCTATGTACACCCCAGGATCTATCAAGATTTCTCCGGAGGTCGGGTAGATTTAAAATACATTAACAGGGAACAATAAGTCGTAGTACAATGGACGCATAATTGTTTGAGTGCTGCATTTGCTAGATCGTTCAGACAAAAGAAAAAAAACCTATATACATTTACTAGCGTATGGGGAGCAGCTTATCCCGGGAGATGCGAAAAGGAAAACCTTGTCTCCGTGTAAACAAGGAGACCTTGTCTCCGTCCTGTCCGTTGAAAGTATCAAGATGATGAGAGTCTTTAATCTGTTGCTGTGATCAACACATCAGAGGCATCTTTATGGAAGGCCACAATCTCATAACGGGTCAGTTAAGTATTTAACTAAGTTAAGGAGATAGTTGAGTTTTGCCAAGTAAAGTAGGAACACTATTTGAAACAGTCAGTGAGAGAAAGGGACTATTTGAAAGAGAGATGCTTTGTAAAATCTTTGTTTCTATCAGTGTTAATACCGATTATGGCTTCTGGATGATTCATGAGCTGTATGAGCTTGACTGGTACCTATAATTGGCCCATAGAAAAGCAACAAGTACTCGCCATGAGATGGCGAAATTCAGATCAGGTAAGATAGAAAAGGTTTGTTGTGATTTTATGGTCGCCAGAGAAGTAAATAAGGACACAAATTAGCTGTTTAACGACATGAATGGACAATGAAGTTAGTGAACATCGAGGTCCTGTACTGCTTTAGTTATGTTTCTCGTGTGACTGATGAAGCTCCAGCGAAAAGACGATTCAATTCGAAGGTGAATTTGATAGGTGAAGGTAGTATTTGATACAAACCATAAGTGTAGGGAGGAAAGAAATGGCGGAGAAAGACCCGCGCAAATCAGAGGTGCCTGGTGATAAGTGTTTAAGCGGGTTGAAATTCCGTTAGGGGTTGTTATGGCCAGGTGGTACGATGTTATTCGAAAAATGAAGAACATTTCTTTGATATAGTAGAAAATGATTAAATATATGCCTAGCTCATCAGATTGAGCAAGAAATTACAACTTTTCTTGCTCAAATTAGAATCAATTGAAGCCAATACAATCACTATTCTTCGAATTTTACTACTATTAACAAATCATAGTTGAGTTGATAATGTCACATTTGAGTTAATAATGTTGTACTAACACATAGCAGATTCGTCAGCTAAATATCGCGTTTGATTGTGCGATGCCTACTGGGCACGACAAGTGAGTTTGTGGCGGGTCCAAGGAATTGTTGAGCATTAAGCCTGAGCCATGGCAAAGATAAACAATGAAATGTTACAAAAACAAAAACCCGACTAATAATGATAACAAAAAACATAACAACGGCAGCGGCAGCGGTACCGAAATACAATAAAAATGCCTAAAACAAAAAGTGTTTAATGCAAGATAGAAATTTCATAAACAAGCAAAACTTGCTGAGGCACTTTTGCATCTTCGCGTCTAACGTTGAAACTGGATTTTTTTTGGCTTGTTGCTGCTGCTGGAACATTGGGCCTGGCTGTGGCTGTCGATTTGGCTTGTATGGCTGATGATATTGTTGTAGTTGCTGTTGGGTGTTTCGAGGCAAGTTCGACACACGGCTGAAGTATGTATTTGCTGCTGATGTGGGTGGAAATTTCAATTTGTTGCCGTCTTGCATGCGCCTGAAGAACGCACACACTCGCACACAAACATACACACACGTGTTTTGTTTTATGCCCACATTATGTATCGGTTCGATGTGCACTTGTGCCGTTTTATGTACTCATCTGGTCGGTAATTGCCTTTGTTTGTTTGTTGTTTTTGCCAAGCGGCCATATCGATTTCCGCCATTGAGCCTTTATTGCCATTTCTGCCGGCCGCCGCCTAACTATCCGATCTCTTCTTCATTGGACACTCATTGTATGTGCGAGGCGCTAATTGCCCGCTGGCGCTTCACAAAATCTGCGGCGAAGTGTGATGTCATGACGCGCGGTTCACTGCGTCGCTGGCCTCGCGCACACTGGACGCGCACTGCCATCTATTCTAATTAAAATAATTACAATTTTTATACGTTAACAATTTAATTAACATTCTCAGGCCATATTAGTGCGCACATTGTTGTTGTTGTTGTTGTTGTTGTTGTTGTTGCCGCGAGAAGATTATCTTTGTGCAGAAATGACCCCATCATCTCGGCTCGAATGACTTTTACTGCCGACGGCACAACGAAATGTAAAAGATGAAAACGAGTTCATCTCAACACTGCGATCTTTGCTGCTTTGCTTGTACAGCAACAACGTTAACAACAACACTGATGACAACAACAACAATAAGGTGGTTTTAAATTTCCATGAATTTTTTATGAACCCATGTTTGCTCAGTGCGTCGACGACATTCAGTGACATTTGAATTCTTTTTTAATTTTGCCTTAAACTCATTTCATTTTATTTTATTTTACTTCATCTCTTTCTTCGGCGCTCTTTCATTGCCAGCCATTATATTACATTTTCATTCATTTCTTTCATGAAAACTTTGTTTCCGCATTTCATATGCGACCGCTGCGGCGCTAACTGCGCCACTGTTCGTGGCCGTGTGGCCGAAGCTGTGCAGCGCCAAATTCGGCTCTTGTATTAGTTTACGGTTTTCGACGGCCTGTTCCTTCTTGCCGCTGCTCAACTTTGCTGAACCTGTTTACGGCGCACAATTTTCCATGTAAACATGCTCGATTGCCGTATGGAGGCAGCCAAGTCGAGCGCTGTAATTGTTCTTTTCAGAAGTCTATAGCCCATTATTATGATTGTTGTTGTCGTTGTTGTCGTTGCGTTTGTTGCTCTTGATGATGACGATGGGAATATGTGTATCTCGCATTGTACAATGGCCACTTGTCTGTCCATTCAGCGGAACGTCCGTCCATTCATGGGTCCGTCCTACCGACCGACAGACTCTGCGTATGAACATTGTCAGCTTTTCGACTGACTGACTGACTGACTGGCCGAGGTGTCGACGGCATCGGCCAGTTAAGCGGCTAGAAACTTTTCAACTTAAGCCGCTTCCAACTGCTTACACTGCACGCAGCCCGAAATAAAGCCCAGCGCACAATAAAAATTGTACACACTCGCATTTGTATAATTTAATAGTGTTGACAAGTGTTCTGAGCGCTTTTTTCATTACTGTAAGTGTGTTTTACACATACATAGATACATAAATACAAACATAACCAATAAACATTTCATTGAAGCTTATAAACGCACATACTATGTACAAAATTATTGCACAATATTTTTTTCAGTCCCTTAAAGTTTTGTTAGTAAATATTTGTACTCTAAAGAGAACACAGCAAAATGTTTGCAGACTACATACGGAGCACCAAACACAATCATACAGTTTTTTAAATGCATATGTTAAATATATTGAAAGAAAATTATGGAATTTTCCAAAGCGAAAAGTTTTTAAGAAAAATATATTTGTTTCGAGTATAAGTTAGAACGCTTCACAAATTTTGTCGATTCTAATTTTGTCTTTCTTTCTAATTTATAGATCACTTTAGTGTTTCCAAACTGATGGGTTCCAAAGAAAGAAGAAAGCTTCTATGTAAATACTGGGTAATAAATTTCACAATTAAACAATGAAATCTGATGAATGTGATATTCGAAGCGGTAGTAAGGGGTCGAGGACGAAGAGTGGGACCGTGTCTCCGGTGAAAAGTTCAAGTTGAGAAGGGGAGAAGGGCCTTAGACGTTTGCTCAATAAGATCTAAGACTGTTCTCAGCCGCAACATATCAACATATAAATTGATAGTCAACTAGCTACGATTAAAACTCTGTTGGAGACAGTGACATGGGGATATTTTAGGAAATTGCACTGCGGTTAAGTCAGCACAAAACAACTTATCCAGAGTCTGATTAAGCGCGGTACAGCCCAATGGAATCAGTTTATATTGACGCTTCATTCTTATATCTAGTTAGAGAAATAAATATGGTTCAAACCAGGGTCCTTAACAGTTATAAGTTTTATTATAAAAATTAATGTTTAAGAATAATTTTTTAATTTTCATATTTAACTCAACAAATAACAGTTATTTTTATTTATATTTTAAAAATCCTATAATAACAATAATTTTTGATTTTTTCTTATTAGTCCACAAATAATTTTATAATTTTTTTTTAAAATAATTTTTTTCGATTTTTATTTTAGTTGTCCTATGGTAACAATTATTGGTGATTTTTTTTATAAAAGTGGATGATTTTTATTGATGACTTTTATAATCCTAATTCCCAGAATTTTAAAAGTAACGTAAACCCAGAAGTGAGACTGTCAGGCTTATATGAGCTAAACTACTGAAAACATTTGTTTAAAAAGTACAAAAACTGTCTAAAATGTTAAATTTATAAATGCAATATAATTCTAACATTCCATTAGGGGATTACATAAAATAATGGTATCGAAAATCTTTTGGATTTATCACCATTTGAAATCTTTAGTGAGACTGTGAGGCTCACTCCTGGCAATTAGGGTTAAATAAAACTCACTGAATGATTTTTATAAATAAAATACACTGATTTATGTTTATTGATGACTTTTATAAAAAATAGTCACTGAATGATTTTTATTGATGACTTTAATTTATAAAACTCACTGAATGATTTTTATTGATGACTTTAATTAATAAAACTCATTGAATGACTTTTATTGATGACTAAAAAAATAAAAGTCACGGACTGATTTTTATTGATGACTTTTTTAAATAAAAGACACAAATAATTGTTATCATAGGATAACGGAAGTAAAAATCGAAAAAAACTGTTATGTGTGGACTAATATGAAAAAAAATTAACAATGATTGTTATTAAAAGATTTTTAAAATATAAATAAAAAATAATTCTTATTTGTTAATTTTTTCGTAAAAATTTCAAAAAACAAAGTTTATTGCCAAGTTTGATTTTCCGTGCGAAAAGAAATGTCTTGGTATATTTCATTTATTTGTATGATCTGGCCTTCATAGTAATTTTTGTCAAATATAGTTTTTATAAATGACTGTTATTTCCTGTCCCTGGTTCATTTATTTGTATGATCTTTCCTTCATATTAATTTTTTCAAATATAGTTTACATAAATAACTGTTATTTCCGGTCCCTGGTTCAAACAAAGACTTTATAATTCAACTTAAAGAATGGTAACACGAAGGATGTTGATTTAACTTTGCTCAATGCTCAATCTGTCTTAGCAGATGATATCGCTTCCAAGTTAAAGCTGTTGTAATGGTTTTTGTGGGCTTGTTGTTAGGCAGTCAATAACTTTTCAAAAGTTGCAGATATGAGAATGAATCAGATAATGCATACTCTGCACCTTCTCAGCATGAAACTCCAGCGAAAAAGGTGTTCGATACAGTAAGTAGTTGAGAGTCGAGGGGAATAAGTAGAGGAAGACCGTGTCTCCGGTGAAAGGATCAAGTTGAGCACGCCCTAAGAGTGACCTGGAGAGAACTTTTGCGGAAAACCATAACGCGGTAACGGGTTGTTATAACCAGTTAAGCAAATATTGGAGTTGGAACTATGAAAGGAAAAACTGGAGCGTAAAATATATAAATGCAAGCATAGAATTTAAGGCCCTGTGAACAGGCAGCCATCGCCATCAACTTTGCATATATATTTTATTTTGTAAAATTTGCATTATAAATATTAAATTATTTAATCAAAAAAATTCACTCAAGTATACAAACTGAAATAAAACTAAATCATAATTCTTGACTAGTTGTGGTAAAATCATTAAATGTTGAAATTAAAATACAGCCCACAATTAATTTGCCACACTACAACAATTCATAGAGAGGTCTTTTGTGAAGTTGTATATTTCGGTTGACTGAGTTAAGCTCATTTGCTCACTTTTTGCGAAACACAGCCACACACTTCGCTGTGCAAAAGCTGAGCCAAACAGGGCAGAAAATTGGTTTGTTGGAAGCGTGTTGTGCGCAAATTTACGTCGTCGGTTAGTTTCTTATGTAAAGGCAAGAAGCTTTGCGCCAGTAATGAGAAACAATACAACAATTGAATTGAGCTGATTGTTGGTTATTTTCAGAGCAGTTAAATTAAGTTTGTGATTTTATTATGCAATTAATGTAGTATAGTTTGTTCTGTTAATGGATATAATACCATGTCTTTACATTTATTAGAATAATAATAAAAAACCCTTAAAAATTCAGATTTGGTAATTTTAGCCCGAGTTTTCGAATTTTGCGAAAACATTTTTTGACTGATTTAATAAACAATTGAAATATTACAATTTTGGAGTGCATGTTTAGTGTGACTAGGGGCACAATAGATCAACTTTGGTCTCAGTGCACATTTCCCCTTTCAAATCTATCTTAGTGTGACCATGTGGTCCCCGGTTAGGCGCTACCGGGTTAAGTTGATATTAAAAAAAAGTTGTTATTGGAGTCAACATTTTAGGCAATGTTGGGTTTTGTTCTTTGGAATAGTTCAGCCTTCTCGGATCTGTATACACATGAACTACTAGACGAAGCATAAGGAAAGCTACAAGTTGCCTTTCTTAGAGTATAGAAAGTCTTCTAATCGAGTAACTTATATACCATGGAGAGCATCTTCAGTCTACTATCTGACTTTCGCTCTTTATGAGTTAACTTTAAGTTACGATCACATTATTCAGAAATAATTGAATAAATACATAGTAAGGGAATGAAACAAGTAGGTTAGGTTAAGTTAAAGAAAGGGAGTGTTCATCAAGCACTTCCATTCGGAGACCCCAATGGGGCTATTGTGAACCGCTTCATTCTTAAATCCGGTGTCTTGCCTATCTGTTGAATTCCTTTTAGATCCAGACAGGATCTTTTGGGAACCATTTGGCCTTGGCGAGGAAATTGTGTAGATAAGTAATCTGTGCATCAGCTATGTATTTCTGCAAGTCCACTGAAGAATCTGGCCCCAAGAGTGTGGAGCCGTCGTTTTTGCAGTGATGGACAATGGCATAACAGGTGCTTGATTGATTCCACTGTATCCTGTATCCTCGTCTTCGCAAGCGTGTATATGTAAATAACGTATGTTAATGTAAATAAGATAAATATTCCGCAGACCCCAAACTAAGCCGCCTGTTGTCCGAAATCCATTTTTCTATTGTCCAAATTGTCTGTGGACTGTGGACAGGAACCGACACAATTAAATGGGAATATAATTGTTATTGATAGTCCGACGTTGACGCGTCGATCTGCGCACCTTTACGCACAATTACCCGCAGCAGCGCAGCGTGCGTGCCCCAAACCGCGCAGCCGAATGACGATTTGACGAGTAAATGTCTGCGAGCAGTAGTTGTCCGGAATGTTGGTACCTGTGTGCCAATAAAAGATCAAAGGCGCTGCACATCACTCAATTGAGCTGAGCCAACGATGAGCTCAATTGCAATCGAATTGTTGCAAGTGTGGAGCGGGTGAAGCGGCGGCAAAAACACATGTCAGGTAGTTGCCAGCTGAGAGTACCATCAGCAACGACACCCGCTAGCACTTTAGAATTTTCAGCGGCCCCTTGGGAACGGAAAGTGGCAGCAACGGCCATGGCATTTTGGTGTTCAGAGTGTGTCGGCTTATTGTTGTTGTTGCTGTTGTTGAAAATTGACGAAACACTTTGATGCGTGTAAATAACTAATGACGGCAGTGAGTGTAGCTGGGATATGCATTTCAGCACATCGTGAATTGTGTTACTTCTGGAGGCGCTGTGCGGTGCTGGTGCTGGCAGTGTGAATGTTCATTTAATGCTGGGTTGTGATTTTAGTTTAACTGTAACAAAATTGTACAACATTTCGCTTCAGGTATGCCATGCAAGCAACAAATACAGCCACACAAATACCAACCATAGAGCGGAAAAAGAATCGAAATGACTAACAAGGCATTTGAGTTGGCACTGCAGCAGGCAATTTGAATTTGCTTAATGTTTTGGCCGTGTTAGTTGTCTCGCAGTGTGCTTGTGCGTGCCGGTGGCTGCCAGTTGGCCTGTCGTTCGTCGAAACTCACACTCGGCCACTCGTAGATACATTTGCGCGTACAAGCATAAAATTGTTCATTAATCTCCTCTACTTGACAGCTACAGTTTGAGTCGACTATGGTCCGGCAAAAACAGTACAAATCTATTAAGCACCGCTGGGGATTGCTGCTGTTGCTGGCCTTTCTTCTACGCTTGGCTGTCACAGGGCTAGGGATGTCTGGGATGTCTGGGAATGCCGAAAACCAGCATAATACATATGCATGCACATACATACTTACAAATACATTCAGCAGCCGCTTAGCGACTACTTCAACATATCGGCTCTAATTTTGATTTTTGCTAAACGAGGTAAACGTTGTGAGTTGTAGAAACTATGCTTGTTGGAGAAAGAATATTAAGATATTAAGAATATTAATGTTAGAAATATTTCAGGTAGTATATGGTATACCAAGAGGTCAGTTTCTTATGGGAATCATGAAATTCAAATTTCAAATTTACTTTGTTATTTATTTTAAACTAGAAGAGCTTAAAAAGCAATAAAGTACGATTAAAGATGTTTATTTTTAAATTCAGAATGTCCAAGGCGAACGAAAGGATCAAAATAGTTGACCACTTTTTGGCACTAATGATTTCCGAAAAGTCTTGAGTCTTCAGTTTCAACTGACATGTTTGCTAGTTGCACTCTGAATCAGTTGGAAATGGATCAAAATGTTAACCCTGCATTACTATCGTCTATTACACTAACGCCATTACTAACTATGAGTGTAATCCACCCACAACTTTTGATTATCTGTTTTATTTATCCATTGAGGTAAAATAAACAAAAATCAAATTTTTTCGTAGTCAGAACATCATCACATGTAAAAACAAAAATAAATTATTAAATTTTGTTAATTAATTTATTTAATATAAACATTTGTTTATGTGTATCTCATTTCAAGGAAAAAAAAGATGAAATAAAAAGTTGTATTGGGAAAATAGCCACATCTTGCACAATATTTAAGCTATGTTTCTTTGGCTCAGTGATTTAGAAAGCTAAAAAAATAAGTAATAAATAATTATTAAATAATTTTTTTCGGATCGAGGTAAAATTTTGCGTAAAAACTCAAACAAAAATCAACAATATACCTGCTACTTTTAAAGGTTGCACCGTGCGACAAAAATCAAAAAATTTCCAAACACACGAAAAAATCGATATACTTGCGAAACTAGGAGCCAAATGTAGTAAAACTGCGTTTTTTGTTTTTTTCTTTGACGTCAGGACTTTTTTTAAAGGACTTTGAAATTTGAAGGATATGTTTATTTAAAGGAATTATTTTAAAAATTGAGCGCATTGAAGAATAACAATATTGGTATCAAATGAAGGAGAAAAATCCTTAGAATCTTAGAAAATTTAATGTTTTGGTGCAAAAGGACGAAGAGGTATTGAAAATGTCCTTTTAACTTTAAACTAAACTTTATCCTTGGATATCCTTGGAAATTTCCAATAGTTTTTTTAAATATATCTTAAGGACTAATATGTACACTACTACATCCTTGAATTTCGTCCTTCTAACTTTATTAGTTTAAGATATAACAAATTTAATGTTATAAAAATTTTGTTACTTATCCTAGAGCATAATTTTTAAGGATTTTCTACTAAGTAAATGGTCTATACGTTATTTAAAAAAATTGTCGCCAAAAAGTGAATACAAATATATAAATGTATTTTATAAAAAATACAACTTCATTACTAACAATTGGTGTTACGCATCCAGCAATTTTATAACGCCACTACTATCGTACACCCACGACACACCCAGTGACTTTTTAAAACAATTGTATAGAAGCATCAGCTTTATTTATGCAGCTGCAATGTGCTCTAAAACCTTCCGAAATATGCAAATGTGGATAACATTATAACTTTATGTTGGTTTCGGTTAAAAAATCTATATTTTACTAAGAAATTGAACTCACAGGGTGGATTCCACCCTGACGATAGTAATGGAGGGTTAATGCTAGTTGAACCAGTTGCAAACGCATACAAATTTTGATAAAATTTTAAAAAAGTTTATGGTCTTCTTCAGCAACAAGTAAAATTCAGCAACAAGTAAAAAAAATTCACATTTAGGATTAAACCATCTGCAGAAGCATCAAAAGTACCCATAAGCCGTGAAAATTACTGTTAGGTCGTTATTTATAGTAATTTTCTGGAAACAGAATGCCAGACTGTGACTGTCAGCGCCCAGCGATGTCGCCTAATGAAAACTACATGACTGCATTTCTTCACAAATAAAAAATACATAAAACATTTCTTGTCATAACCGCAACAATTGCTGAACTATTCTCCTATTGAAAATATTATCAACTATTTGTATACAAAATACAAAAGTTGAATGCAGAGAATGACAACAGATAGCATTATTTGTCTTACTTAAGTTAACCGCAACATATTCTATGCCAATATTTATGACAACCACATCGGCTGTGTTTTCATTTGGCACTCGACACACATTCATCAATTGTTCTTGTCCAAGAATATGGCAATTTATCTTCTCTTGAACAGGAAACTGCAAAAGTTCTATTAATATTGGCCACGATGGAACCATACTGTTTCATTGGAAAAAGTTTTAGTAAATTACATTCATAAATACGCAAATGTATGTACACACTTCACGCATACTTATAAAAAAATATTTCAAATGAAATGCAAAG
Source organism: Melieria picta (assembly GCA_964056695.1). Classification (NCBI taxonomy): domain Eukaryota; kingdom Metazoa; phylum Arthropoda; class Insecta; order Diptera; family Ulidiidae; genus Melieria; species Melieria picta. Next base: position 20,060,937 of record OZ057399.1, read on the forward strand.
CAGTCGAACAGAACCAACATATAATGCATAATTAATCTCACATGTACTTATGTGCGATTTGGCGATAATTCGATTTCCTGCTGCAAGCCCAACTTTATCCAATTCACCCCACGGAGCTTTCTTTCTTTCCATGCTCGACTGCTTCTCCGCCAGCTTTTGCTTCCTTCTTCACTTTCTCGTTTTTCGTTGTATGTTGCAAGTTGGTTTGTTTTCATTGAAGTGTTTGCCAATGATTTACACTCCTACAATTGACCTGACCTTCTCAATAAAACCGAACAACAACACAAACAGACGGCAGCAATTCCCCGCACACCACCCAACAATCAGCAGTTGGAGTAATTTTTATCGAACTTAAACAACTTTTGCGTGGCGTTTGGTGCAATTCGTTTTTGTTTCATTTCCCTTGCACCGCGTTCGGCAGCGTTCGTCGATGGCGCTTTGTGTCGTTCGAACGTGCAAACTTTTTAAGTAACTAAGTTGAATACTCGTAGTTTTCCAGCTGGAGGGCGTAGAAGAAATGTTGTTCGTTGTTTTGGTGGGTGCACCAGAAAAGGGCGAAATGTGTAATAAAAATGAAAAGTAACGAAAAACAAAAACAAACAAAGAGTAGCAACTGCCGACATTGAATACGAATAAAAATTAAGGTTAGAGCGAAAAATCAAAGCGAGTCGCCTTGCGCGAGCGTTCCATGTGAGCCTTGAAATTCATAAATTGCGCTTCAGTTGCTTTCAATATTTTCTTGCACATTATTATTTGAATTATTTAGTTATTTTTTTAAGATTTATGCAAGCTAAGCAAAATTGAAACGCTATGATGTAAGACTAATTAAAGATATTTCCAACATTTGCTAAACGCATCTAGTTGGAAAAAATTTGAATGTTAACTAGCATTTGGAGTTTCAAAGTTATAAAAAAAGCTTGAGTTGATTAAAAGTGCCAAGTTCCTTTTCCAATGTCTACGAAATTTTACCAGTGGAACGACAGATCTAAACGATGAGGTCTACCAAAATTCAAGGATGCGCGTCTTATAATTTCAAAGCTATTCCATATTAAAGACTCGAGTTGTATGGCCGATGCCAAGCTTTCTCTCCCAGTTACAGTAGCAGACATGAAGAAGCCTTCCTAAAGACAGACATTTTACAAAATATTAAAAACAAATTAGTTCTGGTCTATAACAGAATCTTGGTCCTCAGCTGGTAGTTTGACTCTTTCATCAGTGTCAAGTGACTTGGCAGCACTGCCTCCAGACGGTGCTGCAGCCAACCTCACGTGAAGCAAGGAGAAAGAAGACACAAGACCGGCCGAATTCGCGGCCGATATAAATTTTTACTACTACCAGAAACTTTATTATTTCTTTAAAGTAATAAAATACGGCAGCCGCCGTGGCTCAGTTGGTTAGTGCGTTGGACCGCGAGTCGAAGGCAGCGACCCAGGTTCAAATACTGCCTGTAATAACACCTAAAAAAAATAACGGGAAAACTCGTTTTCTCTTTCGGTGGCTGTCCTCTCAGCTGGAAATGGCAAACCTCTGAGAGTATAAATTGCTTATGAAAAAGCTCCCAACTCGCCGTTCGGAACCGGCATAAAACTGTAGGTCCCTTCCACCCGCGTACAAATTCACACGCACAACACGGGTGGTTGCGGGAAGCTAGGCCTTAGTCTCGCGTAAGCGGGCTGTCGTGCCAGTCAATTAATTAATTAATTAATAAAATATAATTTGACAAAAGACTCTGAATTAAAGCAGATGAATGAAACAAATAAATATGAAACATAACAGATGAAGTCTATGAATTTGCATTGACAGAACTCGCTAAAAAACCAAAATTTAAAAAATAATAATAATAAATAAAGGCATTCTAAAAGTAATTCTTGATCTGCATAGCAGATTTTTGAGTTCTACAGCGATTTTGACATTTTATTTAACATATTTGAAGCGTTTTTCTAGCATTATTAAAAAGAGAATCGTGAAGCCTCCAGTTTGAAGTCAGCCGTACAGGAAGATCTCCAACAAGATGTACGTACAACATTAAGAACGAGGCTTTTGTATAAATCAACCAAGAACAAACGTTTTAAATATTAAAATTTACTCTGAAGTGCTGGGACTTACTGCTCCTGGGAGTATCTTTCTGAAACGAGCTGAAAGAACTCTCAAAATTGAAAGTTTTACAGATTCTTCAGTATCTGAATATGAAAAGATTCTTACATTCAGTAAAAGACCCAAGAAAAAGGTACCAAGTTTGCGGTAGTAAAATTAAAGTGAAGTGGTAAAAGAGAACTATTCCTCTACGATTTTCGAAGGACTTTAAGTTTATTAACAAACACCAAAAACTGTACTGGATGAGTGTTGTGGATAAGTGTTGTGTTAAAAGCTAACCAAGGAATACTTGCTGGATTCTTTCAATTTGTAGGAAGTTTGAATTATACTCGCAAACCAGGTTTCAAATTGTTATAAAATAATATATTCAAATTTTAGCAGTATGTATGTTAGATCGGAAGTGCTGATTCATTCAGTAATTTCAATAAAATAATGTGTATTTCCAAAACAGTTAATTCATTATGTTAAGAAGGTATTGTAATTTTATGAAAACTTTTATTAATGGGTTTCTTGTTGTGTTCTCTGACTACTGACGGCTGCTAAACGACTCCCTGGCGGCTGACATCTGACTACTGACGGCTGACCGTTCAATGATTGACTGACTAACGGCTGACCCCTGACTATTGACTCGGACCGCTGTCAAGGGTTGCACCTTATATGTATACGGATTTTTAAAAAGTTTTTTTTTAAGGTTTTAATTCTTCATTTGTATCAAGCGTAAGAAAATCACAAAGTCTTTAAACAGGTTTTAGTTCTCTTTTACACTCAACTAATTAATTAGATTGTTTTCGAAAAGGTTTTATGCAAAACTTACTTATTACAGAGAGCGAGTTCGTTTTATTCCACTTTATAGGTTTATTCAAGTTTAGTTAAAGTATGACAAAATTAGGCAAACTATCAATATTACAGACAAGTTTTAGGTCTTTAACAGATTGCAAAGATAGAAATGATAACAAATATAAAATTTAAATAAATGTCAAAACAATACTAGTTATTACAGCTACAGTTGTCCGTCGATTGTTAAGAATTCAATCAACTGGAATTTTATTTCGGCAACGCTGAAGCACAGAAAATTTATTTTATAGGGGATAGAAAAAAACTATTTATAGTGTGTCAATATTAGTTGTGAACTTTACTGACTTGAACTGTAAACGTTAAGTAATCACAAATTCAAATGTATATGCAGCTTGAAGGGGAAAGACCCCTTTTTCCCAAAGGTATTGTACGATGTGATCAAAAGCATAAACTTGTTTGTTTGCTTTTGGAGTTTAATCGCTTTTAAAATTTTAGTAGTTGAGTTGAGGATTATTGGTGTTTGATATTACAACACTGTGCGATAAAAAATCAGTTTCGTCAAGTTGATGTAGGCGTAAAGATCAGAGAGAGAGTCTTACAAATATTAGGGATATACATATTTAAGAAATTTATGCAAGTATTAGCATTCGTTAGCGTTTCTCGCTTTAACCCAGTCAAATTTTTTGCGTGTGTTCCTTATGTTTCCTCTTCACTGAATCTGTCGGTCTGTTTGTTGGGTGGGGGAAAAAATGTTTTTTTCTTGAAAAGTGTGTCCAGTAGACAGCATCGTTTTTCAACCCTTGTTTTTTCTCGAAATGTTTCCAGACGCGCCATAGTGTAGTTTGGGGGGTGGGGGGAGGGGATGAGTAAAAAAGTTGCCAACTGCGCTGAGGCATAGCCAACTTGACAAATGCGCTGGTAAGGCCGCAGCTTGCAATTAATTTTGCAATTTGAATAATTTCACATCGTTTCGCTTCATAGAGAAGCGGCAGCAGTGCTAATTCATTAGCCGACAATTTGCCGCCCACATTTTGCAAAAACCAAAACCTACGACTTACCTTTTTCATCGTAGATCCCATTCAGCTTGATGTCAATCGATTCGAAGTAATCCCTGACGCCGTTGCACTGCTCGCGCACAATCAGCTCGTTGCTGTCGGAGTTGCGCTGCATGCGGCGCCGCTGCTGGTGGTGGAAGTGGTGGCTGCCGCTGTCCAAATTTTTGGCCAATGTCTGCGGCAGCGCCAGGCAGCAGACGGCCACAACGACGAACACTTGTAGCAGCAACGACTTGGGGCGGCCGCATTTGCTGTTGTTGTTGTTGTTGTTGTTGTTGGCGGTGGTATTCACGGCCATTGCGACGACAAGTAGACGCAGAAAAAAGGGTTTCAAAAGGGCGGCGCACGAAAAATACGCAAATGTGTTAGGTTAGGTTTGGTTGGATACACTGAGATTTGTTGTTGGTGTTGTTGGCTGTCAACGGCGGCTTGCGCTTTGAAATTCAATTTTGAATAATTAATGTCGTCGAAATCACGAACCGGTCGCAGGCGCTGTTGAAATTCCCAATTTACGGCGTGTTGTCGTCGTTGTCTTCTTCTTCTTCCTGTTGGGAGCTGCTGATTTGTTAGTGCGTCTCTACTGGTTGTTGCAGAGGTTTGGCGCTGTAAATTTTATTTTTAGTTTTTTGTAAATTATTTTTGTTAATTATGAATTTAATTTCTGTAATATTTTACGTATTTATTTATTTTGAATTGATTACACAATACTTTTTTTTTTTGGTTTGGGCGCCTTTACTTCACTTGCAAAGCTGCACTGCTGTCAACACGTGTCACCAACAGCTGATGCTCACTTTGACTCCTACACTCACGGCAACGAGTGTTTGCGCACGCTGCGACAACAACAACGACGAACGGCAACGCGCGCATGTGCGGTCGTTTGGCGTATTCGTTGGATGCACGTTCGCTCTTTCACTTTGGCGCTTTGGCACACAAATATTTGCTTTTGATCTAGTTGCAGTGTTGTTGTTGTTGTTGTGTCACATTAACGAATTTTCATGTGATTTTGGTGCTTTGTTTTGCATTCCCGATTTTCTTAACAAATTTTCGCGTTACTTTTTTAGGGGATTTTGTGTGTGTGCGCGGTTTTCTGTCAAGTTCACGCACGTATTCACTTCCACCACTTTGCACGCAAAGTGCACACGCCGTCTAAGCACAACAAAAACAACCACAACTGTGTACACGAAACGGCGCGGAAGCCGGCAACGAACGCCGACAAGAACGAACGCGACGTTGCTGTCGCTGCTTGACTGTCGATTCGCGCAAAAACCACGCTGCAGCGAGGGGAGCCAGCTGAGTCCACTGCTGAACGTTCTGCAGCAATGACAACGGCGCAGCCGACTGTACAGTGAGCACGCGTTCGTTTGCGACTGCTTGACAGGCAGACACTTTGGCAGGCGAACTGGATGCCTGAGTGGCTGGCTGGGGCGGTTCGGCGCGGTGCGGTGCGACTGCACGTGGGCGACAACAGCAGGAAGGCAGCGATACGTATTCCGCTGCTGCTTTCTCCTTCCACGTGAACAGGCTGGCAGTTGGCGTTTTTAGCGATTTTCTGCACGCGTGTGCGTCGGTCAATTCAGCCGCCTATGCGCCACTGCGGCTGTCCATTCGACCACGCTACGTTTGACCGCACAATTGCTTGTTGTTCTTGTTGTAAATAGTTGACTCGAGCCGCGTGAGCGTATTCCGAATTGGCGTATTTAATGTGTGAAATTAAACATTCGAAAAAACGCCTTAAATCATGTGTGCGTGTGTGTATGTGTGTGCGTCGACTCGAGCTTTATAAACAAAAATCGCGCAATAAAAAGTGCGAAAATAGACTGAAACGAATGAATCGAAATGGTAGAAAAACTATCTCGCAGATATCGCACTTGTATCGTTGCTGATGTGTTTGTGTATGTGTGTGTGTGTGTATCGCAGCGCCAATTCGAAGCTTCTTTTAACTCTTTCGCCAGCTGTCTCCACTGTATTTCACTTTGTTGTCGGCATCGGTGTCGACGACGATGCCGGTGGCGTTGTTGTTGTACGGTTGCCGTCTGCTCGTCTCAGCGGCCGCGGCGCACACAGACAGAAACTTTTAGCAGCTACTCGCGATGAAAACAATTTCGCATATAAATACGCGTTTTCAATGCGGATTTCTTGCAACGATTTCCCACTACGAACGACGCACAATCGTGAAATTTTTCTCGCGCGCCTCGCTATTTCCAATCTTTCAGCTCTTTTAGCAATAACCATAAATTCACTTAATGGAATTGTGACATAATCAGATGCTCGAACTCTTGAAGCCGTTGGCCGCGCTATCGTACGCGCACGTACTCGCTCGCTCGCGCAAACAGATCGTCGCCGCGACGTGCAATTAATCGCACAAATCTATACTGTAACGAAAACAATTTTTACTTATGTTGCACCTAAACGATTACTGTTACTTTGTTGTTGTTGTTTGCACTGCCTTTTAATTTGTATTTTTTTTTTCAATGCACTAACTCGTCAATGCTATGAGTGGTTGTGTGATTTCATCGCGCGTTTATTATTGGATTCATTCGCTTGCAGGTATTTTGTATTTTTTTGCAAATATTTTCGCTAGATTTTTTACACTTTGTGCATTTCACAAACGGCTCGCTTGTCGGCAATTCGCTCAGCTACTGTCGGCCACACGTCCAAACGGTTTGAATTCTCGTTCACGTTTGCGTTCGAAAACGTCGCGCAACTGGCGCAAAGAGTATCTGCCAGATGCGCCCCACACATGCTCGAGTTGTGCGGCTGCAGTTCGTTGTTGCGGTCGCTGGTCGTGGTTGGCTGGTTGTAGTTGAATGTTATTGTTGCGGTTCGATTGGAGCGTGCAACCGTTGCGACAGTGGGGGCCAGCGAATTGGCCAAATACGAGTACAGCGGCGTCCACTATGTTACACAGGTCAACAAAAAAATTATTTGAATTTTTTTTCAGTAATTTAGGATATGGCTAGACTCATTTGTCTTTTAACATAATATTTTTATATTCGAAGGTATCCTCGAGCAAATATTTTAGTAAGAGATGGGGGGGTTCCATTTATACTCACCATTTGTACCAGCAGATTCTGGCCAGACCCTATATACATATTTCACTCTAATGTTAAGACGCATAACCATAGCCAGCAAATAATGTGGTAAATGCAAGAAATTTTAAAAGGAGGCAGGAATTGATCAACATGGAAGATGCTGTGTTTCATAATAAAAACGCTGGACCACACTAGACTTCCCAACTATTAAAACGGTTTAGGGAGGACAAAATTTGGCTTGAGGAGGAATTTATATGGTAACTAATTTGTTTCAGAAGGACATCACATTCCTACAATATTTCACCATGTTATTAGAAAATACAAGTGTAAAAAGAGAAAACCTAAAAGCACATGTAAATTTTAACTTTTTAATCACTTTAAAAAATAAAACAAAACGCATATTTGTGCGACTGTAATCAACAATATCAAACAATATTTTCAATATCAACATCGAGATCACACAATGCTTTTTTTAATACATTGTATATGATGTCCGCGTGACAATTGCCTTTTAATATGTTTTGGTTTGAATTCTTAAGATTAACGAAAAGGGAATTATTTTTACCAAAGTTTGCATTTGTATTATCAGCACTTAGGCACACAACATTTTTTATTTCTAAGTCTAATTTTTCCAATGCAGCCTTAATCATGTTGAACATTCCAGCAGCTGACTCATCCGGATTTTCAACGAAGTCTATAATTTTATTTTGATGCCCAAAGCAGCATCGAAATATTGGACACAATTTTGAAAAATTTTCCTCATTAATTGATTAAAAAAATAAAATCTTGAATACAAAAATAACAAAAATTTAAATTTAATTTGAACTTGAGGAGGACTTTTTGGCCTTTGAGGAGGACGGAGAACATTTTCTGTTCAAGGAGGACTGTCCTCCCCAAAGGACGGCGGTTGGGAAGCCTAGGCCACACACATCTTTGTTAAATGGACAAAAATTAAAAAATTTTGACTGGGAAGTTTTGATGCATCCTATGTCAGATTAACATTTGTTCCAATGTCTTCAACACTCAGTGGGTGGACAAGACAATTTTCTTCAAAAGAGAATTTTCTTCCTGAGAGAACTGCGAAGACAACCTGCGACAGTTTTTTCAAGTTAAAATCCTAAAATCATGTAAGGCAGGAAAATGGTTCTCACCGAAAAATGGCAAAAGGAAATTGAGAGCAATGGGCAATATTTGGATTTATTGAATGGTTTTTGAATTAAAAATAAAGCTGAATACTTTATGCTCAACTTAATATAATTATCTATATATTTATTTTAATTAATTTAATTAATTAATTGAGCAAAGAAATTTTGTTAAAACATATTTAAAATTATATCAGTTTTGGTGTCTGGAGTTGTCAATTTGAAAATATTTAACCACACTCGCATTTTCATTCAAAGAAAATTTTAGTAAAAAAAAGGTAAAGCAATTCATATATAAATCCATAATATAGTACAAGTATGCAGTGGCGCACACAGGAGTTTATTTAGGGGGATCTTGCGTACAAATTTTGAGCACAATGCCATTTGAAACCATTTTTTGCACCAGCAATTTTTTATTTGGGAGTGGCGGAGGTTCGAATCCCCAAAATCCTCCCCTGTGTGCGTCACTGCAACTATGTATGTACAATACATAATTTAAGGACTCTGCTGATCACATTTTGCACAAAATTTGTAAGTTAAAATAAAGGTAGTTTTTATTAGACTTCTTAATTATTACACAACTATGAATTCACTCCACTTTGTTTACTTTAAAAAATATGTACATGTGTTATTTTCCACTTCTTTTTATTTGATTTTTACGATTTAAAAAATATGTTTACTTTTTAGTCGTTTTATATTAAATGTCATGATTATGAAAAAGTACTTTTACTTGTTTTGATTGAAAAGCCGTTCAATTTAAACAAAAACAAAGAAACATTTAAATATAACGAGGGCTTGTATTCAATTGTCTCTATCTACAAAACACAAAATTTTCAGGAGATCAAAAAACCCGTTTATAATTCTAGATGTCAACCGTGTACCACAATGTTCATAACAATTGGCTGTCGGGAATAGAACTTTGTTTGGAAAAATTAGTCAGGACAACACCATCTTTTAGGAATATATATACCATTGTTATTCTGTTGTAAAAAAATGCAATGATTCTTGGTTGTAAGGTAATTTGAATATTATGTATTTCGTGAAAATTACAGATAGAGACTATTGAATATAAACCCTTTTTAATTAAAAATTTTTTTAAAAATTTATTTTGACACAAATCCATATTTTTATTATCAAGTTTTTATGAAGGAAATAATTGTATTTACGTTTAAATTGTTATTAAAATTAATACATTTTACAGCACAAAACTTTTACTGCGATGACGAGCGAAAAATATACTCCTTTAGTTCCAATGTTGTCCAAAGAGTGGCCAAATGAGGGGTCGAGTCTTATTTATTTCCTCTTCAGAACAATTTTGTATTATTTATTTATTTATTTATTTATTTATATTAGTTCTTCATCGTCATATTTTTTTTTGCACTTGAGCCAGTTGAGAAATAATTTTTAAACTGGTACTTATTTGAAACCAAATGAGTGGAACGTAGCAAAAAAGGGTTCAATAAGTACATCTCGAATGTGAATTTTTCGTAACTTGCAGTGTAAAGTTATGTATGAGCGGGTTAAGAAAGGAACGATAGGAATAGGTCCAATAGGATCGAGTAGGAATTTATGAGCGCCATACTCGTCGTTTGATAAACTTAAAGCAAAGCAAAACTTACACAATATTTTATTAACTTTGCTTAAAATTTCAAAATATTTGAACAAACTTGAAAGTTATCGAGTAGTGAACATGAGATCTTAAAACTAAAATTTAAAAGATATTCATAAATTGTTCAACATTATGAACTTTTAAAATCGTAGCCGTAATACGTACAGTTTTTCTTTGAAATATAGCAATTTAAACTCGATGATTCATAATCCCACGCTTTACCACCTGAACAATGGTGACCTTCTTGAGAAAACTATTTCCTGTCGAATGCGCAAAATCTCTGCAAAATGAATTTAAGTAAAACAAAAAACATAAAAATACACAGAATTTATCGGTTCATGACCAAATATGTACACAAATGAGCGAGAGCGAGTCAAGAGGAAACATCAAAAAGTTGATGTGAAATTAAAACGCTGCCACATCATTAAGATAAAAGTTATAATTTATAATGTGAGATCCCTTGGTCGGGCCAAGCGCTGGACATTCGGTATGCGTTGCGGGCCGCATTCCGACGTGAGGAATACGCAAAACCGACACAAACACACACACACTCGCACTGACGCATCAGTGCGGCGGGCGGAACGGCGTGAACGATGCTGCGACCGCAAAAGGAACCACACACGTACTGGTCGCAGCCAGCGAGCGGGCACAGAGCGCGTTCAATGGACAAATGGAATGGAATGGGGAGGCAGCAAAAATGCCAATTTACCGATTATTGTTGTTGTTGCTTTTCAGTGTGTGCATATGTGCTGGCTGTTGACGGTATCGCCTGGGAATGCTGCTGATCGTTGCAGAGCGGCTTAAAGACGATGCGACATGGACTCGCCAGGGGCTTGAAAGACTGGGTCACCGTTCAGAAATCTTATTCATGCTGTGTTGCCGGATTAGGAGATTCACATCTAAGTTTGAAACTCAAACTTTTAGAATGAGTTATAGGTGCGAACATTTTTTAGTAAAAAGTTGGAGGTCGACGGGGAAGAAGGAAGCTGTGTCTCCGCTGGAGGGACCAAGTTGACGACGCCTAATCTTACGTTAGTGTGATCAACTGGAGAAGGCTCGCGCAAAGCAGAGGCGCCTGGAATGAATGGCGCCTTTTGCAGTAGGCCGTAACCCGTTAACGGTTTGTTATGGCCAGTGAAGTAAGTAGGAAGTTTTCGCGTTTTTAGGAGATTTTTGAGAGATTTTTGGATAACATTTAACAATATGTCTCTGTTTCGGCCAGTGATGTCTGCAGGAGCTGTGGTGATGAAGAGTAAAGAATGACTATAGAACACTTGCTATGCCACTTTTCAGCTCTACAGAAACGCCAGTATTTAGGATCTAGATTCCTGTCTATTCTGAGCAACGCAATAGAAGCTGACCTATCGAGCCTGCTTAACTTCATCAAGAAGTGAAATTGATTGTATCAGGGTTAAGGAATTCAACTACTTATATGAAGGAATAAGTCTTCTTCAGGCTTCCTAATGGAAGTGCGGCCTGTAATGCACGCACTCTTCATAACCTAACTTAATTTTAGGTAACCTATGTACAGTGGCTGGTCAAGCAATTAGCACGCTTACGAAAAATCTACATTTTCATGTTTAAGTGGAAGGAAGATGTACTAAAATAGTTTCTTGTTTGCTTAGATTATTTGTCCCATAGTATTTCTAATGGTATTTGTGAGTTAATGTGCCGTGGGTGAGCACGATAACGGGAATTTGTTAGCAGCAGTATTAAATTGAACATTTGTTGCAAATCTTGAATAGTGAATTGTGCATTCGAATTGTGAAATCATTATGAGAAAGTCGTGCATTTTTGGGAATAAAATAAATAGGAAAACGATATATTGAAAAATACTCGCGTTGGGGGTAGGTAATTATTGTTTTAACCCTTTCAGTCACAATGTCCAATATATTGGACTACAGCCCATACAATTCATACAGAACGGGTTTATTTTCATGTCGGAAAGGGTTAAGTAGTTTGGAACGGTAAACAGTGTGACTTTTATCATTTTTAGGATGCCAAAAGTCATAGCAGTCAAACCAAAGTAGGTATGACGATAAAATTTTGCAATAACCATGTAGAGATCAATATCGTATTAGACAAACAAAATGGGCGTGATCCGCCCACTTTTTCTTTGACTCCCCATATAAGGTGTAATTTCAGATGACCATTATTTCTAATTTAATAGGGTTTGTATGGACGGACGTAAATAAAAATAGTCAAAATTGTTTTTTAATACTTTTGAATTAGATTTATTCCAAACCATTTAACATTTTAAAATATTTTTGACAAAAAAATCCAATATCCTGTGATATAAAGGAAACGGCTATTTATTCGGCTAAAATGTGCCCATCTTGAACGAAAATTATAGCAGAGTTTCTTTACACAGGATTTTAATTTGAAGTGGATAACATCTTTCCAATTAAACTAAAAATATATTTAAAAACCGCATGATTCTTATTTTTTTGCTTGGATTTTAGCCAAACATCAAAAAGTTCACTTTGCGGAACTGCCATGTTTGATTGGCTGTGGACTAAATTGGTGCAAAAAGGAGCAAAAATTGATTGCAGAATCTAAAACACGGCACATTTTTCATTAATGTGGTTATAAACATCACATGGAACTCTACGGGACTCAATAAGTTTTACTCTATTAAAAAATAAATAATTTTGGGAATCACTCAATTTTTAGTGACTAGCTATTTTAATCGATATAAAATTAAAATAAATTAATTAAAGCTTCAAAAACTTACCGGAGTTTGCACAAAATATTCAAGTAACTAAAATCAAAAAGATTTGTGCAAAAATATTTCCGACAAAAAAATCATGGCACTGTAAACTTCATAAAAAATCTTACATTGAGAAAAGTGTTTCTGCACTTGTCGCAGTGAGACAAATTCGATAACGGTTATCATGCTAACTGTTATTTTTCGTTTTGCTTTGAGCATATATTCGTAACACTTGTATATTCCTCTATTGCATACCAACAAATTTTTGCGATCGGAGAAAATTTTTTTTTACTTTTGGCATCCTAAAAATGATAAAAGTCACACTGTGCGGTGTGTTGAACAAATTTCTGTTTTTTAAGGATGGTGCAAAAAACTGAACAATTCACGTTAAACATATCTTCTTATTTGTTCTGAAATTAAAATATAATTGAATTCAAAAATTAAAATTGTAAGAGTTTGTTTTAAACAGAAAAAGCGTTAGATTGCTTGAAGCGTGCTAATTGCTTCACCACCCACTGTAGTAACATCAAATGAACCGACATTGCCAATGTCGAAACTTTTATGAGTAAGGATTTTACAAATGTGATTTTGAAATCAACATTTATATATTTGATCTCGTTAGTGACACTGAAGTTTTGAATATTGAATCAAAGTTTTTAAGTTATTTAATGAATTTGTAGAGTTCATTGTAGAGAGTTTTTAAGTAATGCAATGAAAATGAATTATTGTTCTTATTTGTTCAGCTAAACTTTAAACAATTCTGATGTAGTTTGTTATGAAATGTTAATAAAAAATACTATTTAATTTAATAATTCATTGTATAGAGTTTTTAAGTAATTAAATGAAAATGAATTATTGTTCTCATTTGTTCAGCTAAACTTTAAACAATTCTGATGTAGTTTGTTATGAAATGTTAACAAAAAAAATATTTAATAAACTATTAAATAAATGAATCTAAATTTCATTTTAAATCCTCTGTCCAATCTGAGTTGCTGTCTATATTTTTGCCTATTTCTAGTATAAGTAATTGTCATTTCGTTTTATGTAAAAGTGCTTTTGAATGTCGTAATGTTTGATGTACCAAAATGCGTTTATTATTGTCCTTAATATTTTTGATTGTTCCCTTTGTCCTGTTAAGTAATGTTAGCTTTCATTCGATTTGACCTGCATCCTGTGTCTGTTTAATGGGCTCTAAGGTCAGTGGTGGTCAGTGAAATTTCAATATTGCAGAAATGTTAGTTTCGTTATTAGATTTTTGTAGCAACCCAAATTTGCATTCCATACGTCCATCTCGGTTTTATTATTGCTTTGTTAACAAGAAGCTTGCTGTCGTTGTGAATTTTTGGGGCCCTTTCGTATAGGCCAGTATAGTTGATTGAATTTCAGTTTGATTTGTTTGAAGAAATTGAAAAATGAAATGGTCCATGCCAGGCATGAATTTGTGTCTTTGGCGCTCCACTAGCCTCACGTCACGTGTGTTAATTTGTGCTCAAATTTCATCGAGTCCTCACTGCCTGTGCAGCTCGTCTGCCCGCTTTGGCTTTGTTCGCCTGCACTTGGAGCAGCCGTCAGGCTCCAGCTCTGGCTGGCTCCACGCTCCTGTCCCCTTTGCCCCGCAGCCGCTATCGAGTGTCGTTTTAATTGTGCGCCCTGTATGCAGGTATTTGCCAGTTCGCATGCACGTAGCCTGGCACAAGTACTGTTTCCTGTGCATGTGCATGTGTGCGTGTTTGTGTGTCTGCGTGTGTGTGTGTGTGTGTTGCAGCTCACATGGACGCAAGTATGATTTGATTTGGGAATCTCTTTTTGGCCGTTTTCGAGCTTAGCAAAAAAACTCTGTAAGATTTTTGTTTTCTGCTCTTTTTCGCTTTTGTTTTTATTCTTATTTTTGTTGATTGTTGTTTTATTTCAATTCTTGGCGTGTCCGCTTTGCCGTGCTGTCGCTGGCAGCGGCAACACTGGCGCGCTTCGTGTTACCAAGGCGCTGGCGATGAGTTGGACGCATTCTGGTCTAACAGGTTCCAGGCTGACTAGGATGACTCTCGGCGCAAGCATTCCGCCGCATTCGTTTTATTCGCTTTGTTCGCGTTGCATTTTTGTGAATACTTTCCCCCTTGCATCCGCCTGCGTACCTGTTTTCCTCTTTTCAGTTGTGTGCTGCCTTTGCTCCGGTGGCTGGCCGGGCCGGGCTGTTTGGCCAACTGCTGGCTGCACGGCTGGCGGGCTCTGGTGGCTCGCTGCCGGTTTCGGCATTCGCTCGTCGCAGCACCGCAGTCTCGTTTTCGTTGGAGGCTGAACTTGGGGAGTCGCGTTGTGTGCGTTTGTATGGAATGTGTGAAGTCATTGCTTCATTTGCAATGCTCTTGACGCCGTCGCACAATCGTCATGAAATTTGAATTGCTTGCAAACGCGGCGATATGCCTTGGCAACACATTATCTGCACATACGCACATTCTTACATACAAACATACATACGTCTGTGATTGCAGTTGAAAGATTCTAAATGTGATATGGAATGGAGTGAAGAGCTCGACAAGTGTAGAGCGAAAAATTTCAAATCGCAGAACTTTGCAAATTTATGTTTAAAAGTGTGAACATAAATTTGCCGGTTCTTCAACTTGTCGGAAACGCAACAAAACGAAACGGCCATCAATTGCACTTCATCAAAACTGTTTGTGTAGTCATCAAAAATCTGTATAGAATGTGCAGGAAAATCGTTTGATTCATCAAATTGTACAATAGTTGAAATGAAGCGAACAGTAAGTGGGCATCCCAGTAGGAAATGGTGTCAGCGATGGTATCAGTAAAGCAGGATTAGAATTCTTCTTGTCTTTCAGAACGACCTTTAGAAGGAATTGTTTAGGAGAATGTTTTGAAGATTTCAATATTGTGTTGGCGGATTTTTTTTTACTTTTTAGTTGATTTTTGAGAGATTTTTGAATAATGAAGTAACATTAATTGAAAGGACATTACCAATGATAAAACTGTGAGAATGTTTGAATTGAATTGGTTAAATTGATTGAAATTCATTAGAGAGGAAGTTGACAAAACCGATTTTGAAGCGAAATGTCATTTGAGGGCTTGGGGTAATGAAATTCAAATTCTTTATTGCATTAACGCTTTCGGCACTACTGGCATAAAACCGTGCGACAAAAATTAAAAAAATTTTTCATACTGGAAAAAATCCATATGGGCGTGAATCTAGAGACCAAACATAGTAATACAGCGTACTCAGTTTTTTATTTCTACATCGTTTGTCCTTTTAACCCGGCGTCATTGTGGCTACTAAACAGAACTTGGCCGTTGTGGCCGGGTAAATTTTACCCATGTACATTATTGTACACTGAATCAAGCTTATGTCAATATTAGTTTTCTATAATAGGGAAATAGGTAGTTAAATACATTATTAATAAAAATCAAACATTTATTTATCATAAAATGAGCATATTACTCATCAAATTAAATCTTTTTATTCTGCGATAATTTTTTTAGAACATAACTTAAAATGCGTCGGGTATTAGATACCCGGCAACAATGACGCCGTTTTAACCCGGCCCGGACATCAAAATTTTGATAAATGGGATAAAAAATAAAAAAAATACTTAACCTCGTTAGAATATGGCGATATGTATATCAAATGAAAGAGGAAAGGCTCAAGAATTGAAGTAAAATTGATTTTTTATCTATTTGTAAATAAAGGATATGAAAAAGGTCCTTTGAAAATTTTAATCCTTTATATCCTTGTAAATTTATTTAGAATTTTCTTGAAAAGTAAGTATGTTAAAACGCCAAATCTTCTTGATCACGTGTCAAAAAAAGGATATAAAGGATTTCAATTTTCAAAGGACCTTTTTCATATCCATTTTTTTACAAATAGATAAAAAGTTAATTTTATTTAAATTCCTGAGCCTTTCCTCTTTCATTTGATTTACATATCGCCATATTCTAACGAGGTTAAGTATTTTTTTATATCTTTTTTTTCCCTTCAAAATTTTGAAGTCCTTTTAAAAGGACAAAAGATGCAGAAATGAAAAACTGAGTACGCAGTATTACTATATTTGGTCTCTAGTTTCACGCACATATGTATTCTTCCCGGTGTGAAAAATGCTGTCGCACGGTGTAATACGTCCCACCAAGTTTTTAATATCCCTCAGTAATTATTCCAATCTTATAACCCATGCAGAATATTTATTCGAATATATGTCCCCGGATGAAAACATTATTTCAGAAATTGTGAGCAGGCAACATAAATTTCTAGTCCCAACTTTCATAGCATGGAAACATTTGTACCAAGAGTATTTTTTCAAAATCAAACTCCGAACCGAAAGGGTTAATTTGTTGTGTTTCTACAAGGTGCGTTTCAAATTAAAGCGGACTTTGGAAATAGAGCATTTTTTATGGCATTTTTTATAGCATTTGTTATGGCATTTTTTATGAATGACTTATGGAGTTCGAAAGGTACATCCTTTTCCGATTTCCAGTCAAAATATCAAGACATTTAGTTTACTGGAAGCGGAGTTATTGCGTCTGAAGCGAAGTATGTTTGTGCCCACTGTGCCAATGTTAAGTTTTGTTTAAAACTTGATCAAACTTTTAACGAAACATTTTGATTGATGAGCCATGCTTATGGTGATGATTGTTTATCCCGTGGCAGAGAGAGAAAGAGAGCTATACGCGTTTTAAAAACCGTTGTATCGGCATAAATCACGACAACATGTTGGCCAATCGAAATCCATGATCGCCGAGATTCCAGCAAAACGGTGCATGAATTCATCAAAGATCAGCTAAAATCTTCATTAAAAACGCTGTATTTGTTTCAATTCGGCCATATTATGTAATCAGTGGTGTACACAGAGATCGGTTTTGGTAGTTCAACCCCCCACAAATACAAAAATACTGGTGCAAAATATGGTTTCAAATGATATCGAGTTCAAAAGTTGTACGCAAAATCCCCACAAAATGAAATCCTGTGTGTGCAGGCAATATATTCCCTCTTTAGGATTGAGAGTCAAGAAAGAGTTCGAAGTAAAAACTCGTTGAAATTCTTAAATTATTTTCAGTCAGTTTTGTATGCATGGCAACAATAGCCGCCCGATTAGTCATTGATTGTTGAATCATATTCTTATTTTAAAACAGCTGTTTCGACCACAAAACTAGTAAATAATTTGCAAAAAAATATCTCACAAATGTTTTAATTCAAATGTGTATCCGATGACAAAGAGTGCCTGTAATTTTTTTCACTGGGCAAAATTCCATCCATATAAACACGGGATTGAATTTTCATGCTTGAATCGGCATAACTTTCGCTACATTTTGTTGTTGTACGCATATATGTATATATGCTTGATAAAAGTAAATATATAAACTTGTGTGCATGTGTAGACATTTGTAAGTATGTATGTAAGAGTATCAAAGAAATCCGCCATCGGTAACCGACCGGATATTGGTCGGTTACGGTTCAGAGTGCAAGCAACGGCAGCGCTGCGTCATTCCTTTGTGTGCGGTGCGTCTGTCAATGGCGCATGATGAGTGGCATGTCAATGACAGGCGAACTTGAGAATGTGAATGAAATCAATTTTAGATACAACGATACAACTGTCTGTGTGCTGCCCTGTAAATTCACACTTGTCCAAGTTGAAATCGTAATCACCATTGCGAAGGGGAGGTAACAGATGGCAACGTTGGGTGTCGAAGCCGAAGGGGTAATCGATATTATTCGAATAAGTTTTAAATTGTTTGTTGAATTTAAAGATAATCGAAGTTAAGGCTGCCAATGTTGATGTTTATTAGACAAATTCAATAAAGTAGGATCGAATTTGGTGCAGCAGGAACTTGGGAATGGGTTGTAATAGTCTGTCAAGCAGAAAGAAGGAAATTTTATATGAAGGAAATGAGTTGACATACGATTTCAGACAAATCGTGTATCACTACAGCCTTTTGAGTATAGGTTGTATAGGTTCACAATATAGAATGAATTTAAATTTGGTGAGAAAAAACTTCGCTAATATTGAATGTGAAATACGATGTTATAACTGAAATAAAATTAAAGTAAACGAGGTAAGACACATATAGAGTCCAGTTAGAGTCTATAACATCGGCAGCATCATACGATTCTTCTGGGCTTTAGCAACTGTTGCCATGCTCTATGTCGAACTCATAAACACGAATGTTGACAACCTGGAGGCACTGGAAAAGTTCATGCAATCTTGTTAAGTTAGGTTAGGCTATGTTCAGTTTTGTTAGCACTAAAAAGACCATTGTGGTAATTTTGAGGATTTTTCATTTTGAAATGTCTGTATTTTTTCTAGTATTTCTATTAACTTTTGTTTTTTTTTTAATATTTTATCGTATATATTTAAAAAAAATTTATTTTGTGAAAAATTAGCCAAATGCAATGTGTACTTTTTGAGATATCAGCGGAGTATTTGTGGTCATTTTGACGATTTTTCATTTTTAAATGTCTGTATTTTTTCTAGTATTTCTATTAACTTTTGTGTTTTTTTTTTAATTTTTTTATGGTATATATTTTTTTAAATTTATTTCGTGAAAAATAAGCCAAATGCGATGTGTACTTTTCGAGATATCAGCGGAGTAGTCTTTTTAGGTATGGAAAACTTGCGGTCTTTCTATTGTTTAAATCTGTTTTTTAAGGTTATGTTATGTATGCTTGATGTGTGCACTTAAAGTCATAACTCAGGCATGGAATCTATCAGTATTGCCAGATGGATTTCAAGCAATCTCCCTAAAATGAAGTCCATTTCCCCCTAAAAATGAAAATTTCCTCCCAAATTTATAATGCACACATAAAATGAATATTTCATGAAAATTGCTCATTCTATTTGGTACATGAAATAAAAAAAAACACACTACCCAATATATCTGAATAAGGTGTGATGTAACAAAAATGCAACCTGGTTGCCCACAGACATTTTTAAAAAGCGTAAATTAAAAATGTCTGTAAAATATTTCCTCCTAAATGTTCCCCCTAAAATCTGGTTGGCCACAGACATTTTAAAAAGCGTAAATTAAAAATTTCTGTAAAATATTTCCTCCTAAATTTTCCAACTAAAATATTTATCATAAATTTTCCTCCCAATCCAAACAAATCAACCCCAATTATAGGGGGGAAAACCCCTAATCTGGCAACACTGGAATCTATTGTGTTACTACAAGGAGCACTAGATGCGATTAGAATTATACTTTCACTCATAAGCCAAGGACGACCTCATCCATAGAATTTCTGTCAGACCAATGGCTGCTATAAATTAATAAATAACAAAGGAATCAAGTTAAGAGATTCGGCTCTTGTTCAAGATATGTTCTCCGAAACTTTAGCATCTTCTGTGTATTGAACATATGCAGTCTGTATTTATATGGTGTGATGTTTCCTCACTCTTTCCTCTTCCTCACTCAGACGCTTCCTTCGAGGGCGCATAAAGAAATCTTTGAAAATTTAAAGTAATACTCAGTTTGCAAAAACCTCTTTTCATTTTCAATAAAGTCGCATCTAACTTCGTTCATGATCTCTTCAGTCGACCTCAGTCTAGATTCATATTACACTGACTCTTGAATTATTTATTTTTATTTATTTATTTATTTATTTAATTATAAAATATTAGCATTTAAGAATTATTTCTTTTGCATGCCACAAATTGTTACTTATTAATTAATAATTGATTAGCTCAACAAATAACAATAGAGTAACAACAATTCATTATTAACAATATATTTTAATTCAGTGGAATCTTAATATTTAAAAGAGAAGAAAGAAAAGGAAAATAAAAGAGTGCAAAAAGTAGAGAGGGACAGAGTTAAGAAAAGTGTTTGAAAATATAATGCTTAAAGTGGCGTCTATTGGCAATCGATTTGATATGTATGGGCAACGAATTCCATAATCTAATGGTGCTAACAAAGAATAGTCGACTGGAGTTGGGGAAATTGTGGGCTGGAGGTAGTAAATTCATATGTCGGTGACACTTGGAAAACTTAAGTTTTTCATACAAATACTGGGGCCTTTTTGAATGAATAATTTTATGCAAGAAGATGCAATTTCTTGCTTCCATGTAGCTCTGTAAGCTGCAGCCCAGTATTTTGTTGCTGTAGATGGAAATGTGGTCAAACCTTTTGACAGAGTACACATATCGAGCTGCATTATTGAAAGCAACCTGTAGCTTGTGCATGGATCTGGAATCCAATTTGCTATACACAGCCTCCGAGTATGTCATAATAGGCAACAACAACTGAATCACCAACTTCCGTTTGGTTTCGACTGGTACAAACCCCGAGGTCCGCCTCAGATTACGTAGTCCATAATAGATTTTCGACACAACGGAATTAATGTGGTCCACGCAAGACAGTAAAGAGTTGATTTGATACCCAAGATTGACAACTTTACTAACAAACTTCAGTTCTACGCCATTGAGAAGAATAGGTGGAAGATCTGAACAGTGGGAAACAGTTCTCGATATGGGTAGTACAAATGATTTCAGGGGGTTTAAAAATAGTTTGTTTTCCCTAGCCCACTCACCTATAGCTCCTAAGTCTTCGTTAACTCTTGCACATAAATCCTCAACCATCCCAATTGGTCCCGACAAGTACAATTGCAGGTCATCTGCATACGCATGCATGGTAACATGACTGCAGCTGCTAAATATATCATTAATAAACATTGTAAACAGCAGAGGACCCAGGACAGAACCCTGAGGCACCCCGCTGGCAATACCTTTAAATGCAGAGAAAGTCTCACCAACCTTCACTCTCTGAGATCTGCCAACCAGGTAGCTTTTTAGCAAGTTAACCGCAGAACCAGAAAAATCAAAATAACATTCAAGTTTGTGACAGAGCATTGCATGATTAACTGTATCAAACGCTTTTGAGAAGTCTAACAGGCAGAGTAGAGACAAGTGTCCCATATCATAAGGCCCTCTAAGATCATCTAAGATTTTAACCACGGCAGTAGAACAGCTATGCCCTGACCGAAATCCTGATTGTAAAGAAGACATAAGGCTAAACTTGTTCAAATACGTGGTGATCTGCTCAGCCATGAGTGACTCACATACTTTGGAAATCGAGCACAGAATACTAATGGGGCGAAAATCACCAGGTTCACGAGCTGCTGATTTTTTTGCTATTGGAATAATAGTTGCTACTTTCCACACTTCAGGGAATCTGGAAGTAGTGAAACAGTGGTTAATGATGTGAGTTAGAGGACCTAACACAGCGGGTAATATGGTTTTGATAAACTTTATAGCTATTCGGTCATCTCCAATGGCGTTCGACTTGATTTTCATTATGCAGCGAGCAACATCCATTTCACTAACCGCGTCAAATTGAAATTTAATTTTAGGGACTCGCGTACGCTGAAATACGGATACAAAAGTTATTCTAATAATAAATTATTTAATTTTGAATATTAGCGAGTAAGGTACGAAAGGCTAATTTTTTTATGTTTATGTTTTTAAAAAATGAATTAATTGTTTTTATTAATAAGTATTTATTTATGTTATGTTATGTTTGTTTGTTCTTTATTTACTTAAAGTAAAATTCGTTTGTTGAAAAATAGTGATTTTGATGCTTGATGTGGTGATTTTTATTTCAACTAGAAAGTTTCGGTTTCGGCCGAATATTAAAAAAAAACCAAAACTCTCTTTCGGTTTCGGCCCAAAAAAGTGGTTTCGGTTGGACACTAATAAATATTGGAGTAAAATACATATTTGCTCACGGAAAAGAGACTTTACTGGGTATTTGCTTGGACCCAATACACTTTCTTCATTCTTGCCATTACTGCGGCTGCGTCTTCTACAGAATCTATTTAGTGAAGTCTTAGTGTATTTAAGTGTTTCAAAGAGTCATTGTCCCGTTAGAATAATTACAACTAGCCCGATGGCGGATCTAATTGGTGAGATGTGAGTTACCGTCTCGAAGGTCACTTACTATTCGTTTTTCGTACGAATTTTATGAGTAACAACTCAATGCTGCTACTGCTAAAATGCACAATGGAACAAAACAATTTTTAAAGATATAGAAATATGAAAAAATCTAATAATTTTTTTTAATAATCTTTATTGAGATTTTGAATGTAAATTTGACCAGTTGAGGCCGTTACTCTTTCAGTAACCTTCGTACCTATGAACGCAGAGCACTAATCGACAATAAAAACGCACACACAAGCATTCCTCAGGTGAAGCAAATATCGTACAAAACCTAATTTCCTGCATACATTCGGTTAAACGAGCCGCTCGCTTGGAAGTGTGTTGCTGCGACGAACGCAGGCGGAGTTGGCAAATTCAAACAGCAACATTGCAGCAGCGGCAGCGGCATTCCGACGTGAATGCAAAGTGTCCTGCCGTTCGATGCGCAACATGCAACACGCATCACGCCATTCGCACCGCAGCAGCTTGTTTGCGAAAGAAAGCGAATCGAAGACTTGGCGGCAGCAGTGCAATCGCCGTTGCCATCGCCATCAACGGCAACACCGCGCACCAGCCACCATCAACGGCAGCATCGCAACGAGCGTGCGGCCCAAGGACCAGCGAGCAGACAGCAGCAGCAACAACAACAAAAATGCAGCAACACGTACATACGTGGCGCGCTACCTGTGCCTCGTCCCTGCGTGCGCACCGGCCGGCGAGCAACGAGCATCGGGCACCGGGCACCGGCACGCCGGAATGCGCCTACATGCGCTCGACGCCTCGTCTACCTCGGGCGAACGAGGAAATAAATCAGTGAATTGGACTTCTAGTATTCGAGATAACGGCACAGTGGGACAGATTTTGACAGCCAAATTTATGATGTTCCATTGTTGAATCTTCTGGGAAGCAGTCAAAAAACGAAAGTGCCCACAGTTGCGGCATTCAAAGTGAAATGTAAAAGTATCTAATGACAAAAACATATTTTTATTACCTTCGATTCAATGCATTATGGTGTGGGTCCCTGGTGTGATGTGTGCGAGGGCAAGGCGTCCGTTGTGCGGCGGCTTCGGAGTTCGGCAAAGATTTGTTCATCATTACAAAAACGATTATGAATAACTGAAAGGATAATTTCTAGCCTTCTATAAAGTGCTTAGAGAGTTCTATTACACTACACACTGTTGCACGGAGTTTTTTCATGAATCTGAATCGTTTTTCCACGCTGTTTTCAAAACCATACTCCGTTTTTATGTAACAGCTCTAGTTTTCGCAAAAAATGGGCGTGCCACTTTTTGAATTTTCCTCGGTTTTTTTCTCGTTTTCGACTGTAATTTCTGAACCAATAATCCTATCGACATGATTTTTATATAGTTGCACTTACAACATTTCACGCCATTTTTTCTGACATTAATCAACTTTATGCGTTCTAAATTGGCGTTTTAATAAGGTTTCAAAGTAGGAAACTATTGAATTTCAAGGCGTTTTTTCTGATGGCGAAAATTGTACAGATGTTTCATAAATCAAGTTACGAAGAAACATCAAACAATACAACACAGCCAAATTATTTGGCGGAATGCACATTCGCATCGAAATAATAGCAAAAATGTACCATAGCTATTTTCATCACTTCTCATAGATTTTCCTTAAAAAATTTGGGGACTAAAAATATGCAAAGTTTTTAATTTTTATTGTTTAGAGCAATTCAAAATCTGTTTGTTTTTTGCTTGTGTTTCAGACTATAAATCTAACATATAAAAGAGCATATTTTGAGGCTCCTAATTTTTTAAGGAAAATTATGAAAATGACTATGGTACATTTTTGGTATTATTTCGATGCGAATGTGTATTCCGCCAAATAATTTGGCTGTGTTGTGTTGCTTGATGTGTCGGCTTTCATTATACATCTAACTCATTAATTGATTTACAAAAAATGTGTATGTTTTTGACCATCAAAGAAAACGCCTTAAAATTCAATTTTTTCCGACTTTGAGGTTCAATTACCGCGGCATTTTAAAACTTATAAAAATAAGTTGCATCGGAAAAGAAGCCGTGCGGTGCTGGTAATGCGATAAGGTGAAAATCATATCAATCGGTTTTTTGGTTAGAAATTACCATCAAAAATATGGAAAAAGTAGAGGAAAAACTGAACAAATGACACGGTACCTATATCTCACTAACTAGAGCTGCTAGAAAAAATCTGAGGGTAGATTCGAAATCAGCGCACCCAAATTAGTAAGAAACAGTAGAAAAACTCCATGCAACAGAAAAAAAGTGTTTTTTTTGTTGTGCTGTGTTATAGATCGGAACCTGGTTGGCTCGATGCGACGTTCAATCGTCACCAAGAAGTTCCCACTTCCCTTGTTCCCACTCGTTGCAGTCCAGATATCTGAGCATAAAATCGACACCAAAGAGGTAGACACGATTTTGCTATCAATCCCATTGATTCTCAGGCGCTCCTGACTAAACATCTGAGTGTAAAATTACACTCTGCAACGAAAAAAAAGTGATTCGCTTCTGCTTCACTTCCGCGCCAAACCGCTTTTCATGCAAAATTGTAACTAAACTAAAGTATTTTATTTTTATATTTCATCATCACCCAACTGCCGACCACAGTGGCAATTTATATTTAGCATTTTGCCGGACTGGGCCGCCACCTTGAAATGCTCTGCACAAGTCATAGAGGTTCACATTCGTACTTGCACCCCGCACTGTGCGCCAGTGCCGATGCAGCGGAATGCGCGCGCGGCGGCTCTTATCATTTCCATGATCTCACCTGGACAGTGTGTGTGTTGTTGCAACATTTTTGTATGCTTTTTCGCTATAAATAATACTCCAGAGCAATGCGAATTATCGAAAGCCCGCCCAGGCGACATGGCGCTGCTGTTGCCGGGCATCACAGAGTATTTAGTTGTGGAATAGTTAGGCGTATGTGACTTGTTGGCGACACCAAAACGGCCCAAATTGCAGTCTGTCATTTCTTAGTCTTTCTGGCGCTTTTAGGGAAGAAATTTAATTATTTTAGTAGATTTATGTCGCACCAAATAATGTCGAAGAGAAATGTGAAACAGCTGCATTTCTTGCCTTCAAGACTTTTTTTAGCGACTTTATTTGATACAAAATGGAACGTCATAAAATTCGCATAAAATGTTTTCCGACGCTAAATTGTCTAAACTTTCATAAAACTACAAACATAAAAGGTTATGATTGTTTACTTAAAAAACTTTATTTTTTTGTTCACTTTTTGCATTAAAAAATCAAATCATGGGCTTGATGCAGTTCTTCCAGGAAGTACATATATCGTTTTCAGCTGTGGCAACATAATTCGGTCCCTGGTTGAGATTTCGATCATTTGGCAATTTACTTGCTCTGACACTCACTCTGCCCAAATTCCTGGTTCAATACTACACAAAAATTAAACTTAATTTAGCCGAATTATTACCAATTCGGATAAATGAAGAATTTTCTTTTTAAACGCCTCTGTGGGCATAAATAAAATCGTTTCTCTAATGTCGATGCTCTCATACATTCGCTTATTTCCCTTTTTATAGGTTAGGTTAGTTAAGGTTACGAAGAATGCGTGCAGTACAGACCATAATTTCACTTGAAGCCCTACAAAAAACACCCATTGTGAGTCGCTGCAAGCATTTGTAGGAATATCCAACTATCTCTTTTCACATTTATACTCAATCAATTCAAATTTTTCAGAAGTTTAACTTCAAAACGTTCAAAGGGTGGCAATGGTGTCCCTGGAGATCCGGAAAGGGTACAAGAAAATGTGGTGCTGTCCCTTGTTCTGCTTCATCATCAGAGCTTCTGCAGACATTGCTGAATAAGAAGTTAAATTTGCCGAATATAGATCTTATGATGACTTCAGAGCAGTCTGGTAGAAGTACCATTTTATTCTGTACAATATTTTTTCGGGTAAAAAGACTAGCGGCTCAAAACAGGCAAAGCGTTTGAATATTCAAGAGTTTCTCAAGCTCAAACCTGACAATAGAATTAATGTTATATTTCAGCAAGAAAAAATCTTACATTTTCAAACTCTTTGCTTGTTTTAACCCACTCATCTACTCATCCAAGGTGAGTTCTAATGTCATATTGGAGCACCAAAAATTCAAGAATTTTCACACTCTTTGCCAGTTTTGACCTACTCGTCTACTTACCCAAAGCGAAAATATTAAAGAAAGCCTAGTAATGGCTCGCAGTGCAGCAATGTTTCTGGCAATTATAATAAAAGTTTCGATGACAAATGTTTACTGCTATTTTGTTCATTACTATTCGTTTTTGTCGCCAGCCATGAGACCTACAAATACGATTTCTGTACTATCCTCATGGTCGATTACAATAACAACATTTGCTGGCATTTGATTTATAGAAGTCGTTGGCGCCGTTGAAATGTTGAGCTCAAACACTTTGGTCGCTAGTCTAATGTAGAAGGCTTAAAAATATGTCACACATAGTCACTTCCCCCATGGAGACCTTCGGCGGCTGCAGCCAAGCCAAGTACGCCACGTAATGTTTGTATCTCGTCACATTAGTTTGGCTGCGAATTAAGAAACGTTCGATGGCAATGTGCCAGTATTGCTTTGACCTTCTTCGGATTATGTTTTTGCCTACAAATGAGAACTATTCATTCGAGTATGGGTGGCTGTATAACTGGGCAAAGAAGCAGCAGCAATGCAGCACAGATCAACTGAATAGACATATGAACGGTCTAAAAGGATATTTCAGTTATAAATTTTGTTTGGTAATTTAAAAACATTGCATTATGCTCATTTAGCAAATAAAAATATATCTTGATTTTGGGTCATCCATCAGTTTGTTTCGATCGTCGGGATATGGTCTTCAGATCCACTACCATCTCTTTTTTTCCTTTTCTCCAAAGTGTGTCGTTTCAAAGACACTGTGAGTTGTAGAGTTTTTGTTCATTCTGGCATCATAGTCGAAGTACTCAGTGCAGTAGGCGAAATTGTCACATAAAAGCTAATATAGGTCTTTATTCAGTAGAATGCAATATTTCGCCTTGCTTACAGAACGAAGACCAAACATTTTCGTTTACCTGAAACATAGATGGTCTAAAAATGGTTCTTTAGCAATCTTGTTCTTGTTTGGACTGAATATAAGAAAGTAAAAGTGACAGAAAAGTAGATCACAACTGTTCTTTTCACCCAGTATTTTCGAAATTTTCGAACTACAGAACGAATACCAACAATTTTTCCTTTACCTGAAACATAAATGGTCTAAGAATGGTTCTGTAACACCATTCTTCTTGTTTTGAGTTAATATAAGAAAGTAAAAGAGACAGAAAAGTAGATCACAACTGTTCTTTTCACCCAGTATTTTCGAAATTTTCGAACTACAGAACGAATACCAAAAATTTTCGTTTTCCTGAAACATAGATGATCTAAAAATGGTTTTGTAACACCCTTCTTCTTGTTTGTACTGAATACAAGAATGTAAAAGGGACAGAAAAGTAGATCATAACTGTTCTTTTCATCCAGCATTTTCGAACTTAACAACATTTGCGTGATAAGAGGCAATCGAAAGAACTTTTACGTCATACCACCCTTCACATTTGAAAGCACTTATCACTTACTATGACAGGCCTACTTATCGGATACTGTAAATTGAATTCGCCGAATTTAGGGTTGATTGCCATTTTTAGATTTTTTTCTGAAGAAGAAAGGATCTTATCACAGATATTTAAGTATCTTCCTAGGTTCTGTTAGGGATATGAAAACAAGTTTTTAATTAGAAGAGACACTTGCATTTGGTGAGAGTTTTTGACTAAGTTTTATATCTTTGGTTGTACGAAAGAGTAGCTCAAGTCGAAAATTCCAGTTTGAAAACTATGTGTGCGCATAAAATGTTCTGACAGTGCATTGTTGTTTTAAAAGACTTGAGTTAAAAAATAAAGGCACATAATATTGTTGAAAAAAGACAAAATTTTTCAAAACGTATGAAAAATATTTAAGTTTTTTGACTTCTTTAAAGTTCCCAACGTAATTATTCAATTCTCTCTTATGTTGACTTAAGCTATTCTGCCATATGAGCACAGATACGATATGAGATGTTGATAAGACGGCGGAGTTTATATCAGAGGGTTGGTGTCTTCGCTCTCAGTTGTTGTTGTTGCGCTTTTACGGCTACTGGATATAAGGATTTGGTGCACACTGTTCATCACAACTGATTGGAGTGTTGAGGATAGGAGCAATGGGCAATGTTAATGGTATGGAAAAATGATTAGAAGAATGGAAAAATTTGAAAATTTGGAAAAGTGTCTTAACTGGGAATCGAACTCACGACCTCTGGGATGAAAGCTCAGTGCAGTTAAACTGCGCTACAGAGGCGATTATCTCAGTAGACAATAGTTTATGAAAAGCATTTTGTAAATTGACATAAAAACGTGGTTTCTCAGATTAATTGGGGGGGAAAACAAATGCGGAATTCTGAGCTTTAGATAACTTTGGAGATGTAGTCGCAACTACGAGAATGTCCGATCTCTAAGGAAGATATAAGATTTCTAGAGGATAAAACTCCTGGAACAAATTACGTTGCAACTGAACCAATCAATCAGGTGCATTTCTTAATATGACAGTCTTGCTCATATTTTGGATTTTAATTTACTGAAAACAACTTCAATTTAAATCTTTTTAAACTATTCAATTAAATTGTTTATAGCTTCAGATTTTTTTGTATTAGTCACCAAGATTTAATATCGGTAGACTGAACAAATAAATACAAAAAATCAATAAAGTATACATGTATGTATCTATTGCAAAAATATACACAAAATACGCGCTTTAAATATAAGTGAAAGACTATAGCCAAATTGTTAAGAATCTAAGTATCGGGTGCGCCATGTAAATGTGGTCGATGGAAATATTGAATAACTTTGACAGATTTACACCGATTGACGTCGTCGAACACATTTCGGAAAGGTTATTGCATTACAATTTTAACCATGAATCGATTCACGCCCAAAGAACGCGCGGAAATAGTAACAATGTTCATTAAATGTAATCGTTCAGTTGTTGCAACACATCGTGCATATCGTCAAAAGTATCGCGGTTGTTCTGCGCCTAACCCGAGATCGCCCGATTTAACGGCACCGGACTTTTTTTTGTGGGGATTTTTAAAAAGCAAAGTGTATGCCAAAAAACCAAAGACTTTAGACGAGCTTAAGGACAATATTCGAGCCGAAATCACTGCGATATCACCCGAAATGCCGGAAAAAGAGCTGAATTTTCAAATTTTATAAAAATAAATAGTTTTCCAAAATCGATTGAGAATTGTTCAAGTTATTCAATATTTCCATCGACCACATTTAGATGGCGCACCCGTTACAACAAATTTTTAAAAATTTGCATTTGCAAAAATAAGCTGTGCAAAAGTTCAAATATTAGAATCTGAGCTTCTATGCAATCAAATCCACTGTGACACCCAATAAAATGTAGATTTTTTTAGATTTACTCAAACAAAGCAGTGACGATATTCCACTAAGTTTTGACGCAATCCAAAGAGTCACAGAGCAAGTTCGACATAGCTGCACCTTTCAGAACGTACATTATTTCAGCCGATATCCCATAGTGGACAAGTCGCAGAGACATCGAGACAGCACACCGTCGAAGAAACACTTCGACAGCAGAGAAGCACAAACGAAGGATGCTGCATGGACAATGGACTGTGGTGCAGAAATTCGTTCAGAGCGCATGAAAACGAAGCAAACGTGCATCGCATTCGGCGGCCATGTTGCAGGGTGTTGCCCTCGAAATCGGACACTGGCACCACTGCCATGACACGGTTGCCGCGTGTGATAACGCCCTGTATTGCATGGCGTGTCGAGAACAAATTCTGCGCTGCCATTTAACAATCCTACGGGCCAGCCTTTCTGGCCACAAGACTGGCTTCAGCGTTCGTTCTGCTGCCAATGTGTGGGTATTTTTTTGCATCTCTTTTCATTGCTTGTTCCAATGGAATGCGTCATGATTCATCCATGGCCAGTTGATTTTTATGTCTTATTCTATACAATGGTTCTTTGTCTTTTTGTGGTTGCTTTCGTTTGTACTTCTTCTTTATGGACAGCGTGCTCAGGTGTTGCAGTTTAGAAGCAAAGAAGATATAGAATTTGCGCACAGGAAGTTTCGATTTGTTCGCTTTTTGAATGCAGAGCACAAATCAACAACATTTGACAAATTTTCAACTTCATAACTCGATCCAGCGACTATAATTCGTCACTCTATGTTAGTAGTACTTTAAAAATTGGGCAGGTTACATAAATGGAGGGTAAGCATCTTCTAGCTGATGGTTATGGGTTCCTGCGAGGTCAAATCAGCTTCAGCTTTTGGCTTTAGTTTTTCCCCAGTGTAGCTTTAGGACGCCACTAAAATTTATATTTTCTTTGGAACAAAAAAATCCGAGCCAAACATCATTTTACAGTGTTTATGATTTGGAAGTAGCAAACTGATTAGATTACTTTGTGTAAATGCACAACTCTGCCCCAACTGATATAAATGCAAATCGGCGCATGCAAGCAACGCCACAATAACCGTCAGTTGCAAACGTCAATTACGATGTCATCGCCAGTTCAACACGCCGTTGTTCTTCTACTCGTAAGTG
Organism: Melieria picta; assembly: GCA_964056695.1. Lineage (NCBI taxonomy): Eukaryota > Metazoa > Arthropoda > Insecta > Diptera > Ulidiidae > Melieria > Melieria picta. Next base: position 20,091,900 of record OZ057399.1, read on the forward strand.
AAACAGCTCCGAAATCGCGGTTTTCCAAGTGAGTAGCCAAATGTTGTGCGTACATTTCAGTTAGTCGCATTGACATTGACGCAGGCCGCTGGACAAGAGGCAGATGCGGTGGTGAGCGAGTGCAACTCGTGCTCGGTGAGTTCGGGCAAGGCGTGCGTGTCCGACAATCAGTTTCGCAACTGTGTAGACGGCACGCCCACCGGTCAGACCTACACTTGCGGCACTGGCCTGAAGTGTTCGCTGCAGGGCTACTGCGAGCCGGAAGCGTCGATAACGGTTTCGCCGTGCGCCAGCTGCAACATCTGCAGTGAAAACAAAATATTCGCCTGCACCGGCACCAAGACGTTTGCATTGTGTTTGGGCACCGGCAACACATCGCTGATCACCGGCACGTGCAAGGATGATCTGTTTTGCAATGTATATAATCCGTATATATGCGGCAAAATCGAAGATGGGGTAAGTGGGTGACAGGGTGCAAACTCAAACGAAAGCTCACAGTTTGTCAAGCTATGAGTGAGTCGCGAAGAGTCCACTGGATTCGATTTGAGTCAACTCAACTCTAAGCAGGCCAAATCAAGTAACGTCAGGTCTAGTCAACTCAATTCAAATTAAGCCAATTCAAGGTAATCAAATTAAAATCAGACAATTGAACTGAAGTAAAATCAAGCCATCTCAACTCAAGTCTAGCCAAATTATATATATGGGGCATTTCACGTCAAGCGGACATCCCAAAAAAATGAATTTTGTTTATATTCTGGTCAGTTATACTTCTAGTAGACGTGGATGTGTACACCCAATTTTTTTTTTTTTTTCGTATGATGTTTTTTTGCTGAGTTATGAGCTTCTAAAAATTGACTAAACATAAAGTCATGAATTTTAGGATGCTTATTATCTGTATCAATTAATTTGTAAAAAAAAAAAAACTAAAAAATATTGTTTCTGATAGTAAAAAAGTTGTTGTTTTTTTGTTTTTGTCGAATTCTAAATTTTAATTTTTTTTTACGTATAGTAAACCGGAAGTGAAAATTTGAAATCGATATTTGAGTAACTTCGACACTTTTTTTTTTAATTATTTTAACGTAAATTAAAGCTTCGAATGTACTCATTCTCCACAAAAAAAATTAAAACGTGATCTCCAACCGTTTAAGACTTAGAGCACATACAGTACATACACATAGCTGAAAATAATGGATTTTTAAACGACGCATAACGTTCAAATAATATTACTTGTTGACTGTTTGGCCCGGCGGAAGGAACTCATAATGCATTCATAATTCATAAATTCAAATGTGACCTTATTTTTTGGACACAGTAGTATATAGTCTTGTGAAGTCAACTCAAGTCAATTAAACTAAAGTCAAGTCAAGCCAAATCAACAAATTATGAATTAACAAACAATAATTATTAATTAACAAACAATTAAATTCAATTGAACTCAAGTTAAATCGAGCCAAGTCAACTTATTTAAGTTGAGTAACGTCGAGCCAATACAAGCCGAGTCCAGTCGAGGCAAGTCAAGTCAAAGGCAAAATCAAGACACGTTCCGTTAAGTCAGATCGAGTCAATTGGACTGAACTTAATTCAACTGAATTCAATTTAATTAAACTCAAGTCTAGTCTAGTCTAGTCTAGTCTAGTCTAGTCTAGTCTAGTCTAGTCTAGTCTAGTCTAGTCTAGTCTAGTCTAGTCTAGTCTAGTCTAGTCTAGTCTAGTCTAGTCTAGTCTAGTCTAGTCTAGTCTAGTCTAGTCTAGTCTAGTCTAGTCTAGTCTAGTCTAGTCTAGTCTAGTCTAGTCTAGTCTAGTCTAGTCTAGTCTAGTCTAGTCTAGTCTAGTCTAGTCTAGTCTAGTCTAGTCTAGTCTAGTCTAGTCTAGTCTAGTCTAGTCTAGTCTAGTCTACTCTAGTCGAGTCGAGTCGAGTCGAGTCGCGTCTAGTCGAATCTAGTCGAGTCTAGTCTAGTTTAGTCCAGTCTAGTTTAGTCGAGTCGAGTCTAGTCTAGTCTAGGTCTAGTCTAGTCTAGATAGGTGCTCACACGTTCTTACTATATAAACATATATTCAAAATTTGTGAGTTCGATCTTGACAACAAAATCATTACAGTTCCCTTCGACATGCTCGTACGATGACGATCCCGCAACAGTGGCGCCGACTACAACGCCATCACCGATCCAAAATCCGGTTAAATTTTGCAACGTGATGGGAAAGCCGGGCCGCTACCCGGTGGGCACCGACTTGTCCACCACCTGCAGACAGTAAGTAGGCGCACAAATGCGTTGCAGTACCCATACTAATGCGTCAAATGCTTTCGTCAGGTACGTTCACTGTGTGCAGAACGGCGACGCGTGGGTGGGGGCGCTGTACTACTGCCCGGGCGGCACCTACTTCGACAGCGCAAAGCGAACTTGCGGCACCGAAGTGCCAGTGCAGTGCAACGGCGCTGTGGGCACTCTGAATCTGCTCGATCTGGAGCTGCACTAAACCGAAGTGAGCGGCGTTGAGCGGTAGAGCAGTGTCCTTGCAGGATTAAGGCGCGCGCTAAAAACTCTTTTATCTGAACAAGCAACACCACACAAGTGATTTATGAATGTGAAAATATATAACTAGTTGCATATTGTTTGTGTGTCTGTCTATTGTTACGAGAAAATGAGGCTGACTGGCTGGTTATTTCGTTTTCATTAATCTCAAATCTTCATTCGGCTGATAAGATAATGAGCAAAATTTGCACGGGGCGGCATATTTAAGATTGAGACAACAGCCACTGTGGTTAGTTGCCATTGGTGCCCCACTAAATAGTAACCGGAATTAGCGATGCGGCCGCATTTGAACGCAACAAAAAAAGCGGATGCGGAGTGTCGCAGCCACTTTCGAATGGTGAGTTGACATAGCGGCGTCCTTAACAGTTGTGTGATGGTTGCTTTTACGACGCTTCCCCATAGCTACTGATGTGTTTCGTTTTGCTGTTGTTGGCCGTTGCACGCTCGCCGGTGTGTGCTGAGTGCAACAGCTGTTCGGCTTTCAACAACTTGGCGTGCGTATCGCAGACGCAATTCCAAGTGTGCGTCAACAACTATCCGAGCGGGTCGATCAACTCCTGTCCCACCGGCTACGTGTGCTCCACGAGCAACGCGACCATTTGCCAGCCGAACGTGGCCAACGTGTTGGGCGACTGCACCGACTGCAACAAGTGCGATCCCACCAACACTTTTGCCTGTACCGGCATTCGAACGTTCGCTCTGTGCCTGGGCACTGGCGTTATGACGGACCTCACCGGCTCCTGTGCGCCTTATCACGTCTGCAGCATCGACTATTCCTACATTTGCAGCAATGCAACGTTGGGCGTAAGTTGTGGCCACATGTGGCCAGCGCATTCATAGTGTCTGTTTTTGGTATTCAGCAGCAAGCTCACTTTCGCAGATTCCGCCAACTTGCCCCAGTACGGGCGGCACCATAACTTCGCCGACCCAGGCACCGAGCGTCACCAATCCCATTGTTTACTGTCAAACAGTGCAACAAAACGGACGCTTTCCGGTCGGCACCAATGCCTACACGACATGCAAACAGTTGAGTATTTCACTTAATTCGGTTATTTTGTCTTGTTTTGAGTTAGCAACTCTTAAATCGAAGCATTCTAAAAGGAAACAGGAGAAACCAAATAAGTATATTGCGTTGTCGTCTTAAGAATGCTCACATATGGGTTCTCGGCCATAGGAACATTGAGAGTAAGCAAAGAACTGACATTCTTGCATAGCTTGGTTCTTCGTTTGAATCGAAAATCACGGAACATGTCCAATTTTAATTCATCGCGGTTAAACCTAGGATTGTGTAACGTTACTTCAGGAAGGGACTACTTGACAATATGTAAGATCTTGGGATATATTTGGCCAGCTTACATTGACTCTAAAACTGGTAATCTTCTTCGTAGAACTTGAATAGCTGTGGCCAGATAAACGGATATCAGCATCGGTCACTGAGGGTACAGGTCATTATCGCAGCTGTTAGGAAACCATCGAAAAGGAAATGTTCGATGAGATTCAGTAGCCTGATCCTATGTTAATGATTTAAAGGGCTGGAACGTCATAGTCACGGCAAAGGAAATAGTTTTTTCCCCATCTCTGAAACTGTCCATCTGACTAAATCAATCTCCCGTCTGCTTCTTCTTCTGAGCATTGCAGTCTCCATTTTTAACGGGGCAGGGGGTTGCTCGCTTGGTTGAGTGATTGCTACCACGGTTTTGGTGCCACATTCTAATTTGGTATTGGTTGGTGTTTTAAACTCACTCTGTGAGATCCAGGATGTGTAAATACTTCCTGATCTCCATAGCTGAAATGGTTCTGAGGGACTCCCGAGCGAGCGAAACCTTGATAAGCTTGGACATGTATATAAGAAGTGGGGTAGTGTTTCCCTGTGATTGGTAAAGGGCATTTGTAACCGAGCCGCGTGTTTCCAATCGGCCAATGACCCATAAGAACCGCAGTGAGCACCCTGCGCTATTGCCCTGGGTAGGTTAGGTTGGGTTGCGGTGGCTGCCTCTATAAGAGACACACTCGGAGGCCTATTTTGAGGCCCATTGTAATACCACATATTTCACCCGTTTTTGAAATGTGTATGCAACACTTTTTTCCAACATATGTTACAGCACACATTTCAAGCGGATGGGGAAAGGGAGGGGAGGGGACCTACAGTTTAACGCCGAATCCGAACGGCGATTGACAGTTTTTTCGTTCACACTTGGAGGTTTTGCCATTGCCTGCCAAGAGCGCACTTGTGCGATTCTTGTAATTCTCATCTGCTTCATGTGGATAGCGATAGAAGTAGATGAGTGTTTTCTTCCAGCCCAAGCCAGGAATCGAACCTGGGGCCTTTGGTATGAGAAGCCAGCGTGCTACCCGCTGGACTATCGAGGCCGGCTTGCCCTGGGTATAACGGGGGGAAAATTAAGGAGTTCCCGGATAGCATTAGATACGAACTCCTCCAGTATGGAAAAATAGATTCAACACAATAGTTCAGTATTGGACGCAGTGTCTCGGGCAATTGTTGCTCAACTCCCGTAACTTATCTAATCTTATCTTGCGGAGGGTAAAAATAGTTTTGATTTCAGGCTTCCCACAAAAGTGTCCTGACATGTCCAGTGTACGCTATAGAAGTTAACGTGATCAAGTTCAACTCTGAACCGGTTAAAAAGTTCCAGACAAGTCTCACACTTCAAGTCTTTTAAATCTTTCCAATTGCTTACAGATACATTTACTGCTTTCTCAACAACAATGTGTGGAGCGGCGCACTGTACAATTGCCCCGGAAGCACCTATTTCAACAGCACCTCTCGCTACTGCACCGCCACGTTGCCGGCGAATTGTGGCGGCACGGTCCAAGGTTTGTCGCTTAAGAGTTCGCAACTGTTATTTGATGCAAATCCCTGAGATTTGATTGGTCTTTGCTGGAGTACAGGAAAACCAAATTTTATTGAATTTTTTTTTGGGACAAACAAATATAATAAAATCGTTAAAGTTATTGAAGATTTGCAAGGTACATACATATGTACAAATGCCCATCTGTAATATCATGTAATATATATATTTGGATTTACTTGATTACATGCATATTATATACAGTATGCCGGCTTATACATTCTACATTGCTCCATTTCCATATTGTAGTAAGTGGAAGTTGGACAGGTATTTTCGCGCCCAATCATAACACCACCGACCTGATAACAGTATATGTATCTGAAATATATAAATAAGATGTATGTATATAAATAAGTTTTGTGAGATATGGAAAGTGAAAGATATGAGAAAATGTGTCATATGTATTGTGATCCCTCTATGGCTTATCACACAAGGACAATATCATCTCTGGAATCTTTGCTAGAAATTTGTGAATTTTAGATAGATCAAGTTGAGAGAGGCGGCTCATTTCCATGATTTTTTTTTTTTATAAACGAGCCAACGCGCATGGGATACCCCTTTAAATGCGAGGCATTGCGCTGGTTCAGGAAGGATATATAGGTTGGGAGAAAGGATGTTGGGTGAAGAATTTGTGGACTCTTGGCTTGAACCCATCAAGATCATAAGTGCTGGGGAAAACATCTGCAGGGAGATCATTCCACAATCGCGCTGTACGAGCCAGGAACGTACTTTCTCTGTAGTGCGTAGTGCGCTGAAACATCGTTTCGACGTGGAATGCATGGGCGCCAGTGTTCAAACGGGTTGCCCGGGGAAATACCCGGAGTGATGGCAGCAAGCTGCTCATCTCCACTGAGCAATTACCGAAAAAGTATCGGTAAAATAAAACCACACATGCCACGTTTCGAAGATGTTCCAAGGAGTCAATAGAGCTGGATGCCCTACTGTCCCCTATAAGCTTAATCCCACGGTTTTGCACCCGATCCAGGAGCTCCAAATGGGTTTTGGAAGCCCCTGCCCATAGGTGCGAGTTAAACTCCATTTTAGGTCGGATATAGGTGGTATAAATAGTGCAGAGATCGGACGGGGTGAAATATTTTTTGCACCGCTTTAAAAAGCCGAGGCACTTGGCTGCTTCTTTCGACACGCCAAAAATATGATCGTTTCAACGAAGATCGACGAAGATGATATAACGATACGAAGATAAAATGCGTCACAGTCTATGTTCAGTTGGATAAGTAAGTACATTCATTGGCCGGTGAAAGTAACACTAAATAAGTATTATGCCACGATTCGAATATTTATTGAACCTTAGAAAATTCCAAAAGTTGCGATGGAGACCATATAAGGGCTTTTGTCGATCAACTTGGTTATACTGAGAACAGTGGTACTAAGCATGAACCGGACCAGTACATGGAAAAAGATCGACATGGCGAAGGCGCATAGACGCATCCCATGGATGGCATAGGTGGATTGAAGTCGACCGAAAGCTCCTGCAATACACTAATTGCAGACGGACGGACGGATTTGTATTTTTCTGGTATTTGGTTTTAGTATTTTTACAGATGGATCTTTCATGAATGGGAGAGCAGAGCCTGAGTCTTTTTGAAAAAATAGCTCTCTGCATCTCTGAGGTTATATATCGATTTACCGAACAAAGATGCTGGAACTGTTCATTCATTGGATCACGTATTCATTTGTTTGTTGGTCACACGACACTAAAACTCAACTAGACGGCAGATTGAGCTGATTCTTTCATGGAATGTTCGTCTTGATTAAATCTCGGTAAACCACATAATGCGAAGACGATGCGACAGGTGGGCGTGGCACCTCTACAAGCTAACTTTTTCATATTGAATATCTTCAGAATAATAGGTCGGACAGCATTGAAATGTTGTACAGGGCTACCATTTAGGTGTGTCGTTTCACTGGTAAAATTTCGTAAGCGTTGGATAAGGGGCATGGCACCACTTCTGAAGCGACCCAAATGTTTTGAATAACTTTGGAACCACAGGTCACACATCAATGACATTTGGCACAGACTTACGATTTAGACGTGCGCTTCGAAAGAGAAAATGGAATTTGGTATTGGACATGGGGGCATGGCCCCGCTCATACAACCCAAATTTTCAGTATGGAATAGTTTCGGAATTTTGTTTGGGACATCTTTAAAATTTTGTACACCGTCACCTCATAGATCTGTCATTCTACTGGTAAAATTTGATGGGCGTTGGACAAGGGGCGTGGCCAATTGTTTGTGACTCAAATTTTCCGTGTAACTTTGGAACTGTAAGTCGCACATCAATGAAACTGGGTGGCACCCATCGACTGGGAGAATGGATTTGGCATTGCATTAAAAGTGGCGAGGGGCCCTGCTAGTTGTTTATATGCTTCCTTGTGCCTCTGTCAGTAACCTTTATGGGAACCGATATCTATAGTTTGAACTTTGCTTACCTCTTGCAGTATGGATCGTGCGGCGTGGTGGGATACAAACCCTTTTTCGTATATTGTGCGCACATTTGATTCGGTGTCAGTGGATATGTGGTTGGTGGAGTTATAGTTGTGGTTGGTGACCTGGTTGTTGGAGTTATAGTTGTGGTTGGTGGAGTCGTTGTCTCCAGCTGATTAGAGTTGATGTCACACGTGACAGTGTGAGGCTGCAAAGGATGCACGCAGATGTTCGGATTGGATGCGTCGCAAATAAATCCGCTGGGGCAGTAACCGATTTGACCCGAGGGTAGACTGGCGCCGAGGCACATCTGGAACGTGTTGCGGCTCTGGCAAGCGAAAACGAAATTCGCACTGGCGCTGCATTGGCCGCACTGCGAGGTCGAGCCGCAGCTGGGCGGGCGCAGGGCGTTCGCCTGCATGCAAATGGCATTGAAGTCGGTGCACTCAAAACCGTCTTTGCAATGGTAGAGCGTTTCCATGTGCGGGATATTATCTGAATTGAGCGAGATTGAGAGTGCATTAAGGGAATGGATACTGCGGCAAGTACGTACCACCAAAGCACAGATAGAACGAAGTTGAATTAACGCACGCCACACCATTCGACTGGCAAACATTGCACAGTCCCGAAGCGCCGCTCACGAACAACTGAATGCTGAAAATTATCTGAAAAGAGCGAAATTGCAAAATAAAAAGTTGGCAGTGTTTGAAAATGTTGCATTCGTTACAAAATACAATGTTTGAAATAATGCTGTTGTCTTTTGATGCGTTTAGATAAGATCAGGTAAGATTATAAGTAGAGCATAGTTTGAAATGGTTGCATGCAATGATAGTTGCGTTCAAACTTGGAGGCTACTCCGACTCATTGTGAGTCCATTCATGAAGGCTGTGACGTTTCGGTCTTAATGTTCAAATCACTTCAACCTTTTGTTGAGTTCATGGTACAGAGTTGTCGTTCTTTGAGACCTGATCTGTTACACTGGAAGTGTGGTACCGTTTATTTAGAACACGCTTTTGCATATCTGATCCTAGAGATATCACTGTACCAGAGGAGGTTGAATGAGTCCACGCACGAATGTAAGGCAGCGTCGGTGTTGCTGCTAATTGCGAGGACTAGAATGGTCATCACTGGTCTAGAGTCTGAGGAACTGTCAGTACGTACTTGTCGGTAGGGCTCGGAGATAGTATATATTTTATACTCTATTTACGTAATTTATTTGACAGAAGGAACGACTTGTACCACAATCGCTTCAACCGAGTTCACCACGTATTTCGTTCTTCTACAAATTGTAATATATATGTATGTGCATATCGGCAGATATTGATGATAATATACCATGATATATCTCACTGTTATCCATAGCATCGTTATCCCTTGCCTGTCCATGAGCTAACTTGTTTCATTGTTCTGTTGGTCGAAACCCCCAACAATTTGGTTGGATATATAATTTTGTGAGCTGCAACTGCTCATTTCGATTTTAGTTATTTTTTTTTAAATATTTTAATTTTTACTTTTAATTTTTTAATTATTTTAAATTAAGATTTTAGTGAGTTTTTGTTTTTATTTTTTATTATTTTAAACTAAGATTTTATTGAACTTTAGAATGAAATTCTTAGTGAGCTGCAAGTGAATGAAGTTTTTGGGTTATGGTTATTATGATTTGGTTTTTTTTAATTTAATTTTGAGGTAAAAGTTCAAAATTATATTTCTTATCACAGTACAACAATTTGTCGAAAAAAATATTAAATTCACAGTAAAGTATATGGCGTTTTCGAATACATCTGCACCGAAAACCTGACCTGAACTGAAAATTCTGAGTACACAGTCGTGATCAGCGACTCCGAAAATATCAGAATCGATGTAGATACCTCACGGGATTTTTTCTGTTGTTGTATTTAAATTGTTATTATTTTTATTACCAATTAACAAATTTATTTATTTATTTATTTAAAAGCGTGGAAAAATAATACAATTATTTTTTTACGAAAACTAGAGAGCACTGGCTGCCAGGACCTTCGGCTCGCAGATGATATGAAATAAGATAATTTAATCTTTAACTGTTATAATTAACCAATTATTTAATAATACTTTGCAAACTTTTACATTTTTCAGTTACTGCACAAAATCTGATACTAAAATCACACATTTTACCGACAATTTAATAAAAACTTAAATAAAAATTTTTCAGCGAATCCCTGAGAGCAAGTAAGAATATGCAAATATTACGCCTGTCAGATGCCATTTCAATATATGGCAAACATTTTTTCCGTGTTTTTTTATCTCATCACAATTGTGGTCACTAACACCAAATAAGGACTTTTCGTTTTCAACAGGCGCCGCCATTCCAACCATCACTTTTCTGTATTCTCTCTTTTTGCGTTAATAGCACTTTTTAGTTACTGATTAATTTATCTCTGTTTTCAATGCACTCTTGAGTTTTTTTTTTAAACAACTTTTATTTTTAGTTATTTATAAAATGTAATTTGCACTCAATATAGAACGTACTTGCAGAACGTAAGGCCATCGCTTTTCAAGGACACTGCTCGCCATTGCGATGAAATCTTTTCAATCTTGAAAGTCTTCGCTGGAAATCTATTCAGTCGAGCAACTGTAAATCAACTGGCCGCGCACTGAACCCGACATTTAGTTTTGAGGTTGCTTCTTAACTCTCGGAAATTTATATAAAATTGTTGCTTTTTTTGTTGTTGACATAATTTGTAGGCGCTAATTGCTTTGTTTATATTTTCTTTTTACTCTCTAAACATAGCCACTGACTGGTGGAGCTAAGCCATTAGCTTAAGATATGCCGCACACAATACACACCGGTGGAATACCTTTTACGTGCCGTTAGTTGCAACTCACAAGCGAACATTTGGAATTATACCCACACACACACACACATAGAAGTTGGAGCCTAATTTCTTTACACACCTACATACATATGTACACATGTTGGAGTAGATGCGACACTAGACACATGAAGACGAGAGATTTAGAAACTTACATAGGTATCTCAATCTCCAGTTTATTGCAGCAGGAAGTGTGGGATGTAAGAAGGAAGATGTAAGATGTGAACCAAAATCAACTAACTAGCGCCAAAATGTGGAATCTCTGTTGTGAGTGGCATTTTAGTTGCCAGAAGTTCCTGTCAGAACTTGAAATTAAGCCTAAGTCGGCTCTAGATGAAGGGAACCTCAAAACTGCTTCGAGGTGTCTAATCGAAATGACATCTATTACAGTGATTAGGGTCAGTTGTAGACCGTAAACTGGGGCCAAGACTCTCATTTTGCCTTTTTGACTACTGCAGCGTCTTTCAAGCCGAACTGATGGACATACTCGCACTAAAAGTCTTGAAATATGGATCGTTTACAATGACTACGCAACCCGGATAGTACAGAAGAATTAATATCGTTTTTGAAGTTTTTTTACATATTGTCGTCTGATTCAAGCAATTTGCAGTCACAATGAGACGCTGACCTCTCAAGCAAATAAGGTCCTCCCTACTTGAAGGAAGGACCAGTGCCATTACGCTATGCCGTTTCTATTATAAAAAGAAGAAGAAGCGTGGCGAAATATCTACACCTAATTCTGTTTTTACACGGTCTTTTTTTACACGGTTTTGATTTAACACGGTTTGAAAATAAAAAAATTTTTGATTTTTCGTGCTAAATGGAATAAAATCGTGTAAAAAAATGAAAAATATTTTTATTTTCAAACCGTGTTAAATCAAAACCGTGTAAAAAAAGACCGTGTAAAAACAGAATTAGGTGTATAAGCTTCTTTATCTTAAAATTAGGGATTTGTACTTTTTTCGGGTCTACTTTCTTTCAACAAAACTAACTTTATTTTGATTATTTGTTTACTTAATTGGCCAAAACAATCCGTTATCGAGAAGTGTAAAGATGAAGTTTCCCCACGTGGAAAGACAATGGGCCACATGATCTTAGTGAAGTCCTACAGGTGCCCAGTTAATTTTTTTAAAATTCGAAATAAACTTACAACAAGCTTCGATAGTCCAGTGGATAGCACGCTGGCTTCTCATATCGAGACCCTAGGTTCGAATCCCAGCTCGGGTTGATGAAACGCTCAGCAACTTGTATCGCTATCCACATAAGGCAGATGAGAATTACAAGAATCGCACAAATGCGTTCTTGGCAGGCAATGGCAAAATAAACCTCCAAGTATAAAAGAAAAACTGGCAACCGCCGTTGGGACTCGGTTACCCCCCTTTTCCGCCATCCTCTTGAAATGTATGTTTTAACACATTAAAAAAAACCAAACAGAAAAGGGTGAAATATGTGATATCACTCTCCTCTCCCCCCTCCCCCTATCTCTAATGGGCATAGTACAATGGTCGAAATGGTCTGAGTGCTATGGAATACTTCTAGCCTTCCTGCCCCTCCTCACATCACATTACACATCACAACCTATTTACCTATGAAATCATCCTATTTCGTATGTAGCTTTCTTAAAAGTTGGAAATAGAGAAAACATTTGGAAGAAAAATTTTATAGGAAATATAAATTGTAGTAGATCTTCATTTAACTCGTCTGGAAGTATGAGGTGAACCAGAAAAATTTTAGAATTTTTAAGGACACATTAAAAAAGCAATCGTCTGATTTTACTAAAATAAACTGCAGTTTCTTATACATTTCTTAAACTCTAATTCACAAAAAAATTTAATGAAATATAATTAGCGGTTGCAAAATGTTTTGATATTTTTCATAAAGTTCTTAGTTAGAGACTGGACAGTATATTCGGTGACTATTGCATAGGCTTGCTTCCATCGATTTCAGAACTGTACATCATTTTTGCAAACTTTGTTTGTTTTTCTTAGGGTTTGCTTCATTATAGCCCAATATCTTTCAATAGGCCGAAGTTCCGCGCGTTTGGGAGGATTTGCCTCTTTTGGGACCACCGTGACACAATTTTCTTCATACCATTCCATAGTTGACCTGGAGTAGTGGCTTGTCGCTAGGTCTGCCCAAAATAAAACTGTTCCTTTGTGCTGTTCAATAAATGGTAGAAGGCGTTTTTGCAGGCATTCTTCTATATAAATTCTAGAGTTAATTGTTCCTGTCGTAATGAACGCCTTGTTCCGTAGACCGCAGGTGCAAATAGCTTGAAAAACCATGAAGCGTTTTGGAAATTTAGTGTATTTCACTTCAGAGTATTTTCTATGTGTTCCATTCTTATTCTTTGTAGTGAAATAGGCACTACCAGGCAACTGCTTGAAGTCCGCCTTAGAGTAGGTTTCATCGTCGAGAATCACGCAATCGAACTTGGTTACGTAATCGTCATACAGTTTTCGAGCCCGCGTCTGCGCTATTTTCTCTTTTGCTTCCGACCTGTCAGGCACTTTCTGCTGTTTGTAGGTCCTTAATCCTTGACTTTGCTTATATCGCATCACAGTTGATTGCGATGTGCCCTCTGTAGCTGCAACATATCGAGTCGACCTCGTGGGGATATTCCAATATGTGCTAACAACCCTTTTCAGCACTTCTGGGTTACTTGGACCCGTTTTTCTGCCTGATTCTTCGGCTCTCTAGATGGAGTTTCCGCGTTGTAGTTGTTTATAACATTATAAAACGTCGCTACGCTCGCTTTGCTTTCCCGTGCAATGCTTAGTCTAGACTTCGCCTTATCAGTCAAGTAAATGTCCAGTATTAATTTGCGGCAGCGCTCTTGCGGGCTGGACATGTTGACTAAAGTAGATCCAAGATGCAATTGACTAATATAGCAAGAAACTCCAATATTTATAGACATATTTGTAGTCAAGACAACTCTTGACATTTTCGTATGCTGGATGCGTAAAAATTGTAAAATTTTTCTGGTTCACCTCATATTATAACTTCTCTTCTTTCTATAAAAATCATTATTTTATTTGATAGTTCCATCAAAAGTTAGATATGTAGGGTAAGTCTCTTCGTAAGAAATGTTCAAAAGAGAAGCTAACTGTGATTATGCCATATATCTCAAACCTCTAAAAGCTACTTCTGAGCAGCTGTGGACTATACAGTTTTAGAAAGTCGTATGTCAATGCGATGCTAGGGGGGCTCTACATGCCATTTAAGTACTGCAAGCCCCCATTTTTGCTGGCTGCTAAAATCAGTGGTTCCAGAGTATCGAAAACCCATTATTAATAAATTCCACACAAAAGTTAATGGTATCTAATGTATAGTGTGAATGTGTATTTGATTTAAGCAGTTCTTTTTATTCATGTAAATTATATTTATGGAATATACTTCAAATAAAAATTCGGTTAGACATCATTTCAGCAGTTGCTTGGCCTCGTTATCTGGCAACTATGTGCAACGGAATTAAAGTATCTACCCGTAGGACAAGTCAAAAGGCGACCAACTATTACTCCGCCGCTAAGATAACAGTAGACATATCTGAAATGCATATAATGAGGGGATTTGAGAAACTCATGCATTGAGAAGTATTGATAAAATGATGATATATGTATGTATTATATGTATACGTGAATATAAATAAATAAATGGATATATGTAAATATATATAAAAATATTAACTGTAGAATGGGTATATTAAATTCCTAAATTGGTTAATTTAAAAAATATATACGTACCTGGTGCACGTGGTGTCATTGGGATATGAAAAGCGTCCGACCATGTTTTGAGTCTGGCAAATGGTATTTGGATTTGTAGGAGCTGGAGTTGCAGTGGTCGGAGTTGTGGTGGTGGGCGTTGCAGTGGTCGGAGTTGTAGTTGTCGGCGTTGTAATTGTGGGCCTCGTTGTGGTTGGAGTCGGTTGGATAATGGTGGTAGTGGTTGGAGGCGCTGCAGTCGTCGCCACATCGATTGGCCAATTAGTGTTGCACATATCGGCAGTGTCCTTGAGACACTCATTCACACAGGGCATGTTACCCAATGCGCCGCGCGACACCAGACACACCTGTCCCACGGCGCAGGTGCCCTTCACCGAGCTCAGTGCGTTGTTGAAACACATGGTGAAGCTGTTGCGACTAGTGCAGGCGTACGAGCCGTCCATGTCACACAAGCCGCACTGCGTTTCGTCGCCACAATCGGCCTTCACGGCATTCGCCGTGTCCACGGCATTCGCCGTGTCAACACAGATGGGGCCGAGTTTGGTGCACACCTGATTCGCCAGCGGGCAAACAAACGTCCGGCTGACCTGAGCTACATCTGTAGAAAGCCACTGAAATCGTGAGAGACGTGCCGACGCTGTGTCGTTGAGCGATACTTACTCGAGTCGCAGAGATGAAATGCCGTTTTGTTGATGCAAGCGGCACCGTTCGAATTGCAGACATTACATTCGGCAGCGGTGTCCTGCACGACGACACTCACCAGCAACGCGATCAGCTGCAAAGAAGAAAGCTCGTTATTCACTCGATCCGACTCAACGCAAGTCCAAATGTAATTACGCAAATTTTCCACATATTCAAACTGAACGCAATGCTCTCTAGTTGGAAGTGTGTATTTGTTATGTGCCCACAAAAATTCTCAGCGACACTAGCACTTTTTTCCGAGTACTTTGGTTTTTATATCGCAATTCATCTGCAAAGACGTTTAGTGGCTGTCGCAGCTGCGCGTCTGATAACGCCATAATCTCGGTCAATGTCAGCCAAGATTAGAACCACTCGCGGTCGCCTCCACAAGAAGACGATTTATTGAGTTTGTCGGCGCAGAGTGGTCGTGCCTCCTGTTTCCTGAACGCGCGTTCTTTGCAAAACTGCTGATTTGAAACTGATGGACAGCACTAGAGCGGCGTCCAGAACTGCACTCCGTCCAATTGGCAGCCACACGTGTGCGCCGACGACATTTGGCCCATTTGCGCATCTCATGACCGCGCACCAGAAGCTCTGACAATTCCGTGAAATCATAAATCTGTCCGGCCCGGTTCGGGGATGCTGTTGTTTGCGTGTCGCTTAAAATTAAATCGTTATCGCCGCGCGTTCTAAGCTGCCCAACGGCAAGAAGAAGACATATAAAGCGCCTCGAGCGCACCTCTTCAGTTTAGTCTGTCAACTGTGCGTTGGAGAGCAGCTGCAATGAAGAGTTTAGCGTTTCGCCTGTGTTGTTTGGTTAGTTCGAGCGAAGGATTTTTTTGGCGTTTGCGATTTGTATTTGCAAACTTTAATGTGCTCTTTCATTTTCTCAGAGCGTTGTGTTGCTGGGAGCCCTCGTGGTGCGGCAAGTGGCTGCAGAGTGCAATGTTTGCGGCACAAATGGCATCGCCTGCATCAGCAGAACCGAGTTTTACCTTTGCTCCAGCGGTCAGCCGATACAAACCCAGAACTACACATGTCCGAGCGGCACCGTGTGCACCAAGTTGGGAGTGAAGTGTGCGGCTGGCATTGATCCCGAATGCGCCGAGACCGTCTGCAGCTGCGACGGCTCAAAAATGTTCAGCTGTCTCAGCCGCACCACGTTTGCGCAGTGCAATGGAACGACGATCTTGCAACAGGGCACATGTCCCAGCGGTTCTCTGTGCGACTCTTCGCAGCCGGGCATCTGTGTGGACGGATGCAAGCTGGAGGGCAAAGTGCTGGAGTGTGACAAGCCCGCTTCGCCGTAGCGACTTCCCGTTATCGTCTAAGACTGCTGACATTAAAAGAAAAACGTTTTAAATAAAGAGTTTCGTCTGTTCGAAAGCACACTCAATGAGCAACAAATTATTCAAAATAGTCGGGTCAACTTTGAGCTCTGGGCTGACCATAAATAAGGTGTGGTGATATGAATTGCTGGTTTTTGTTTTGATTGAAATGGGAGAAACATCACTTTGTCCTGAGGTAACGTCAGCAATTTGCTGCCCTCATTAGTTTTTGTTTTATTGATAAACAATTTGATTGATTTGAAAACAGCTTCTAATCTCACAAGAACAATTTAATATACGAGTAATATATCGTATAATATTGTACTATGCACCACTTGCGGTGCTTTAATAACATATAACACCGTGTGACAAAAATTCAAAAAATTTTTCACACCGGAAAAAATCCATATGGGCGTGAAACTAGAGACCAAACATAGTAATACTGCGTACTCAGTTTTTTATTTCTACATCCTTTGTCCTTTTAAAAGGACTTCAAAATTTTGAAGGGGATAAAAAATAAAAAAATAGAAAAAATACTTAACCTCGTTAGAATATGGCGATATGTATATCAAAGGAAAGAGGAAAGGCTCAAGAATTTAAATAAAATTGATTTTTTACCAATTTGTAAAAAAAAGAATATGAAAAAGGTCCCTTGAAAATTTTAATCCTTTATATCCTTGAAAATTTACATAGAATTTTCTTGAAAAGTAAGTATGTTAAAACCCAAAATCTCCTTGATCCCGTGTCAAAATTTCATTATTCTCGCTTTATTGATTTTGTATCTTTTTATTATTTAATATACTGATACTCAAATAAATTAGAATTTTTGTACTTCATTAGAATTGCAGCTTCCGCCTTTTTTTTTAATACTTTCGAACTAATAAAGTTAGAGTAATGAAATTTTGACACGTGATCAGGGAGATTTGGGGATTTAACATACTTACTTTGTATGTCGTTAAGAAGGCATAACTAGCCTTTCCAACGATCGATTGTCCAAATCAGATGAGATTTGGGGAAGTAACTGACGATGAAAGTTGAAAAATTGAATTTTTTGACCATTTTCAAAAATTATACATTTTCGAATCGTTTTTTATAGATAAAATAAATTATCTCCTCTGATTTTAAAATCTAAGATGAAAGATATATTATTTGAGGAAATATTAAGCCTAACATCAATCGAATTGAAAGAAAAGTGACAAAGTTATGATGCACGGAGTGAAAACACCAACTTTTCATTTATTACACCGTGCGAAACAATTTTTTTATTTTTCCGAGACCCATTTACAATATCCTGGCATAGTCAGTTTTTCATTTTCTGACCTAAAAACCTTTTTAAAGGACTTTAAAATTTTAAGGACATACACATTTCAAATATTTTTTTAAATATTTGCGGTTGTGCAATGATCAAATGAAAAAGGAAAATTTTCTCCTTTTAACTAAATTTTATATTTTTAACTTTCAGGACCAAAATATGTCAGGTATGCAAAACATAAATGTTTTGGATCACAGTCTGTAGATTCATACATCTAAATTTTTTTCTTTTTCAAAGTTCTGAAAGTTCAAAATTGATATTGAAATTGAATTGATATCGTACAATTTTTTTAAAGGCTTGGGAAAAATATTTAGACCCAAAAAATGTTAAATTTAATAAGTTTTATAAATTAACTGCGATTCAAACTTTGATAATGTTTGGCTATTTTTACCAAAAAACATTATATATTTAAAAATTCCTCCGCAGAAGTCCCATCATTTCAAATTCTTGCAAAAAGCTGCTTACAAAAGGCACTCATACTGTGTAGCCACGACTACTATTATTAATATTATTAATATTAAATATTAATAATAATATTATTATTAATATTAAATATTAATAAGAATATTATTAGTAATAATATTATTATTAATATTTAATATTAATAATAATATTATTACTAATAATATTCTATTAATATTAATAATAATATTATTACTAATAATATTCTTATTAATATTTAATATTATTAATAATATTATTATTAATATTAAATATTAATAATAATATTATTATTAATATTAAACATAATGATACAACACAGCCTACTTAATAAGAATTAAAAAGCCGTTCCATAAAAAATACCTTCGCTGTCAAATAAAAAATCTAAGAAAAAAATTGTACGATATATCGTACAAATTTCTGGAAAAGGTTAATAAAAAAACAATTATATCTGGAAAATAATTGATTCTTGAAACGAGAGAGACTTTAAATACTTACAAATATTTTCATATAACGCTGACTAAAAGTTAAAGCAATCATAGTAATTTTCCAAAAATGTTTGGTTAAATTTCTTAAATTTGAACATTCAAGGAAATTTTAAATTACTTTGACATGACCTTCGTTTATCTCGACCGTACTTTCTGCCCATTAAAACTCTCATGCCTTATCAAGTTTCGTAGTTCAATCTTTGTTTTGGTACATTAACATATTTGTTCATGCCAAAAGATATATGTAGACATACTTGCATTTGTGCTTAAAAGGCTCAATGTCATATCATAGAAATATATAGGTTTTTATAAATTCTAGGAAATTTGTGAATGTTGCACTCAAATATTTTGGCGCCTGTCTTGGTGTCTTTAATTGAAATTTAACTGATAACATGAAAAGCAACAACGGTGTTGAATTGACTTCCTCTTTTGGTCTTCGACTCTTCTTTCTCTTTGATGCTCTTCTATGGTTATTTTTTAAAAATGCTTTACTCACTACTTAGTAAATTTCTTTCACTTTTGATCTTCCAGTACACACAGCTTCCTCAACAAATAATTCTTTTTATACAATATTTATTTAATGGTAATTACTGCAGATTCAAATTTCTTCTTCAATTCGACCGATACATAATATTAGAGAATTTGAGGCACGGTTAGGTATATTTTTGAATAAGAATGACTCCCCTAGTCGATAGAAAGGAGCCATTATCTATGTTCAAGGACACTGCCACACAAGTCTAACCTAACTTATTAGCCGTCTGGTTTAACATCTTTTGTTTTTTATTAAAAAAATTAGTGAATCATCTTCAAGGAAAGTAGTTCAACTCTCTTCTAATAAACATCAATGAAACTCGTTCATGCTTGTTGTTCTTTCAGTTTTCTTCTAGAAAGACATTTCAAGATTTTCGCGCGACGTGCAAAAGGATGAAGATTACGATTTGGAGAGTTTTATCACCAACAACAACTTGGCCCTAAATCAAACGCGAGCACGCAACTACAAATTTCACCCACACTTGAGATAAATTCAAGATCTGTAAATAACTTCAAGGCTTACTTGCACACTTGCGGCCAAAATCTTAATTCTCTGTACGCGGAAAGATGCATGAAAAAAATGTGTGATCATGGTTGGTCTCCTCTCATGAAGTCGTCGCAGAGCGAGTCTGCGCCTATAAAAACGGAAATGCTGTACATTGCACGATTTAGTTCAACCACTCTGCAGAGACAGTCACAGTCACAGTCCCACAATCGCAGTCATGCAATCCGACACATTACGTCTACGGCTGCTGGTTCGTAAGCGCAAATCTAATCGGTGTTGAGGTGTGGGACAGCAAGTAATCATGTCGTCGTTTTCTCATTTCCTCAGAGCTTCCTACTGGCGACCGCACTTGTGCTACCGGCGGCACTCGGCAGGTGCAACACGTGCAATAAGAACGGCGTCGCCTGCATCGACGACACCAAGTTCTATCTGTGCTTCGGCGGCGACATACAGTACGCGCAGATTTTCAGCTGCCCGAAAGGTAAAGTGTGCTCCGACTCGGACGATCAATGCACGGCCCAGGGCGCGCCAGCCTGCATGGAGGCAAAGAGCGATTGCGGCGTGTGCGATGACAGTAAAATGTTCACCTGCACCAGCCGCTTCACGTTCGCCCAATGCAACGGCACTGCGCTGCTGCCAGAAACCACCGGCAACTGTTCACTCAATTTGGTTTGCGATTCAACGCAGGCCGAGATTTGTATGCCCGAGTGGCTTCTGCCCTTAGGACCGGAGTGTGATAACGAACTGGAATTATGAAAGGCAGCCAAGTTAGCAAAGTGTTGCACTATTCATTTGCTGGAAAAGTTGCAATTTATGATGCTTGGTGAAAACTGTACAACCTATAATAAACTTTAAGATATCTATCTCAGGTTTTCATGGTGCCATTTCCAGCTAAGGACCTTTGCTTAAATTGGGAAACGATTGTCAAAAGTTTTCTACCCACAACAAGGATTGGTTATATATTGTGCTGGTGTATTGAATTTGCTCCATCACTCAAAAGTGTATTTAAGAAAATTGCTAATGTCAGCGGGCCGAGTAATTCGGTGACTCAGACCAGGGCTACCAAATTTACAAGAAATAAACGGTAACGATATTTTTAGGCTCCCAAACTTACAATAAAGATACGGTAACAATAAATTTTAAGCGTTTTTTCAAATGATAATTTCCAGGTACGTTTTTGTTGAAGTGTGTTTATTTACGCTTTGCGCTGACACAAATCGTCGTTCAAATCCGAAGCCACAAATCTGGCACATTCGGTCTGCTGCTGCTGTTTTTTCTCAAACTTTCCTACAGTGGGCGGGTTGGTACGATCGGTGTCGTCGAAAACAAAATATTTGCTAATGGCCATAAATTACAACGTAACCAAACAATTTGTGCGTCTGAAAAAAAGCGTCCAAAGCGCTAAGCAGACTGTCACCACAAGTGCGTGAATACGTCGACGCAACATTGACCCAGTTAACGAGAGAATTAATCAGCGCACACACATTGTTTACTCTACGTAATTCAGATACGAATTAGGCAATGAATTACGCATAATTTATTAGTGTTGCAATTTGTGTCGCAATCGCATCGACAATTGCTCACACCTCGCTCACCGATCGGCTGGCTGTCAAAATTTGTACAATATTTGTTTTTGAAGCGCCACAAACGAGTGTAACGCATTGCACGGTTCGAGGCGCCACCAAATTGTGGGAATTGCAAAAGTGTCGAGCCATTGACATCAGGAAGTTGCCGCCAAAGCGTTGACAGCATTCACCTTCCCACCGTTGTGCGATCGCTTGAGTGCAGCGTTTTCGGATGTGTGGCGAGCGTGTTGCATCTTGACACCCGACCAAGCAGTGCGTACAATTGCGATAAGCGACAATTGTCGGCGCAGCGTGTTTGTATGTGTGTGTGTGTGTATTACGTCTGATGGCAACCCTGCTGGAAACGGAACAAAGGCTGTGTTACGGCATCAGTTTCAGAACTCAGGAACTTGAAAGCTCTTCTAGTATCAATTGTTAAGGAAATTTTTACCGATAAGTGATGAGATCTGCAAACCACAAGAAATGTCAGGAAATTCTTATTACGCTGTAAGATTGAGTTAGGTTGGAGTGGCAGCCTTCCACCGCACAGTGTGACTTTTATCATTTTTAGGATGCCAAAAGTCATAGCAGTCAAACCAAAGTAGGTATGACGATAAAATTTTGCAATAACCATGTTGAGGTCAACATCGTATTAGGCAAAAAAAAAGTGGGCGTGATCCGCCCACATTTTCTTCGACTCCCCATATAAAGTGTAATTTCAGATGACCATTATTTCTAATTTCATAGGGTTTGTCTGGACGGGCGTAAATAAAAATAGTCAAAATAGTTTTTTTTAATACTTTTCAATTAGATTTATTCCAAACCATTTAACATTTTAAAAGATTTTTGGTCGAAAAACTCCAATATCCTGTGATATAAAGGAAACGGCTATTTATTCGGCTCGAATGTGCCCATCTTGAGCGAAAATTATAGCAGAGTTTCTTTATACAGGATTTTAATTTGAAGTGGACAACATCTTTTCCAATTAAACTCAAAATATATTTAAAACCCGCATGATTCTTATTTTTTTGCTTGGATTTTAGTCAAACGTCAAAAAGTTCACTTCGCGGAACTGCCATGTTTGATTGGCTGTGAACTAAATTCGTGCAAAAAGGAGCAAAAATGGATTGCAGAATCTGAAACTGGGCACATTTTTCATTAATGTGGTTATAAACATCACATGGACCTCTACGGAACTCAATAAGTTTTACTCTATTAAAAAAAAAAACAATTTTGGGAATCACTCAATTTTTGGTGACTAGCTATTTTAATCGATCAAAAATTAAAATAAATTAATAAAAGCTTCAAAAACTTACCGCAGTTTGCACAAAATATTCAAGTAACTAAAATCAAAAAGATTTGTGCAAAAATATTTCCGACAAAAAAATCATGGCACTGTAAACTTCACAAAAAAATCTCACATTGAAAAAAGTGTTTCTGCACTTGTCGCAGTGAGACAAATTCGATAACGGTTATCATGCTAACTGTTAATTTTCGTTTTGCTTTGAGCATATATTCGTATCACTTGTATATTCCTCTATTGCATACCAAAAAATTTTTGCGATCGGAGACAATTTTTTTTTTACTTTTGGCATCCTAAAAATGATAAAAGTCACACGGTGCACCGTGCGACAAAAATAAAAAAAAATTTTCGCACCGGAAAAAATCCATATGCGCGTGAAACTAGAGACCAAACATAGTAATATTGCGTACTCAGTTTTTCATTTCTACATGCTTTGTCCTTTTAAAAGGACTTCCAAATTTTGAAGGGGATAAAAAATAAAAAAAATACAAAAAATACTTAATCTCGTTAGAATATAGCGATATGTATATCAAATGAAAGACGAAAGGCTCAAGAATTTAAATAAAATTAATTTTTTAACTATTTGTAAAAAAAGGATATGAAAAAGATCCTTTGAAAATTTTAATCCTTTATATCCTTGAAAATGTATATAGAATTTTGAAAAGTAAGTATGTTAAAACCCAAAATCTCCTTGATCATGTGTCAAATTTTCATTATTCTCGCTTTATTGATTTTGTATCTTTTTATTATATAAAATACCTACTGATACTCAAATAAATTAGAATTTTTGCACTTCATTAGAATTGCAGCTTCCGCCTTTTTTTTATACTTTCGAACCAATAAAGTTAGTTCCTCAGACCACAATTCGTTTGCTTCTTTTTGATAAAATTGTTTGAGGAGAGCCTCCACTGGGAGAAAAAACGCTGTAAAGAAAAAAATTCTAACAACGTGAGTTGCCGAGCAATGAAAAGAGCAGTCTTTTGTATATAGATTTACTGAAATCTCTATTCCGAGAATTGATTTTGCTGCTGGAGTCTACCGAGCCTTTCATATATTCTTTCCTGACGTCAATATTTGTTTAACGCACAATTGCAATAAACCAAGTTCTCGTTTCGAGTCCCAATAAACGTCGATAAAATTTTCTTTACCAAGTACAGAAGAACATGACTACAGATTTGGCACATAAAATCCAACATGCCGATAGATATGGGTTTATCAATATCTAAGAAAATGTTTGCAACCTGCAAATATCGGTCGATCCCGTCAGTTCTTTTCTGCATCCTTTTCAAACACCTGACAAATAAGTTGTAAAATAAGTCCTTTTGAAATGAGTTATTTCCGACAATGGAAAACTTGTCAGCCGCAGGGAAGCAACCGCAACGCGCTGCGCATGGCGGCGCTCGTACGCGTTTTTAAATGTGGCGCAACTAATTGATTTACAACACCGACAAATTGTTTGTGGTTTTATGAAGTTGGCATCTGCTAAATTCCCCCATTAACTGTCACTGCGGCACAGCTTCGGATTGAATTGTTTATATGCACGTCGCCAATTGGCGCCGCGGTGGGGCGCAACGCGGCGTGGGTGGTACGAACGGTGTTGGCGACATTTCGCAGTTGCATGTCGACGAATTTAAATAATCGGCGTCTATGCAGCGCGAGCGACGGTCATTAAACCTAATTTTCGCGCCAGTTTCGCGACACTTTCACATAAATGACAACATTTGCAGCGCAGGCGCTCCAGTTGGTGTTGGCATTCCGGCGTGCGTGGTAGATAACAGTGAATAGTGAAGTGAACTCGAGCAAGCAACTGTTGAAATATGAAAATTCCTTTGAGTGCTCGGCTGGCGGACGCAACGATTTTGTGGCTCGTGCTAAGTTTGCACAGTGGCGCGTGCAAGGTGCAAGTCTCGTCGTGGAAGGATTTACTATTCGGCAGCAAGTGGATGTCGGCCAATGCACGCGATTCAAGGTGTATGTTGGTATTAATGACGCGATCGCAAACTATTCAAGAAGTGCTACTGTGACGACAAATTGTTTTGAAGGGTACTTGACAGAACCGGTGCTGAAAGTATCGAATACTCGTTGCTCAAATGCGTCGATATGCGATTTGAATGGTGGGACTGAAAGAAGCAGTCTTTGCTAGTATGACGACAAATTTTATGTAAAGGCTACTCGACGGAAGCAATGCTGGATTTTGATAGTTGAACTCGGTTTTGGGATGTTTTATTCGTGTAAAAAGACAAAGAAGACACTGGAATGAGTCATTCTTGGTGAACCAAAACTAGTTTGATGAGGAATTTAATTTAATTTAATTTAGTTTAGTTTAATGAGGAATGAGTTTTACTTGTGAAGAGCACAAAAGATCTGAAGCTCGTAGTGCTACCATAACAATATAATTAATAATATGTAGTTGGAAGTACCAAATGTTAGTTACTCAAAAAAGTCGATATTGAATTTCAATAGTTAGACCGAAAACAGCGGTTTTTGTTTGTTTGATTTGTAAAGCAAGGCCAAAAAAATCACTGGAATGGGTATTTTTGTGTCTCTCAAAATCATTCAAGCCTAAACCATTCAAGGAAGCAACTCCACTTAATTATTAATATTAATATTTGAAAATATTTCGATTTTCGATATTCGGATTTATAAGACGGATAAAAAGATACTGGTATAGAAGCCACTAGAATAGAGTTCAAAATAATTTTTAGTTTAGAGAGGAATCAATTTCACTTGCCGAGAACATAATCGATCCCAAAGTCAAAGGGATACTACCTACTACGATATGTGTAATAATGGTCAGAATTAATAAACTACAATAGAATTGATTTAGTTTTGTACGGAAATTATTAATAATGGGTTTAAATATGGCTTAAATGGGGAAACGCGAGTGATAGATACTGCAGAAAATTAAAGAACTTCAAAAGAGTGTCACATAGATTTCAAAGCAAAAAAGCCTCTCAATAACTGCGCTCCTCAATAATCGGGCAGACGCCCTTGTCAGTTGATTAGTGCCTGTAACGTCGCGACGCCCGAACACAGATTCGAATACCCGAATGAAAAGCAAAAAGAAAAGAATTATTACAATGTTTTCAACCAGCCAGTCGAAATCGACATAAAAACTATAGGTCTCTTCCCTTCGTTTACAAATTCACATACACCATACGGATTGGTTGAAAGACTGAAAGGTCTGAAACTTAAGTGCCAGTTATATACCTATGTACATATGTAAAATACTTATAGTATAGTTAAGGGTGGTAATGTGAATTTTTACAAGTTTTGTCACACTTAAACGATAAACACGGCTGTGTCTGATTAGTCATGAGGAGTCCTTGAAAAAACTATATAGAGACGTCTGTTCGTGTGACGGCCGAATGATACGCCTGATAACTAAAGTCTTAAAAGTTGAGATGACATAACGAAACTTGGCACATTTTGTACTGGAATTCAATAAGCGCAGGACAGTATTTCAAAGGAAGCGAAAATGTTTACATTAACCCAGATAAACTTACCTACTTACTTAACTGGTCATAACAATCCGTTACCCCAGTTCTCCCCAGGCCTCTCTCAGGTCACATCAAGAGATGATAGGGCGTCCTCAACTCGATTCTTCCATCAGAGACACAGTTCTCCTCATTGCCGATCTCCAACTAATCCATCGAACACCATTTTCGCCGGAGCTTCATCGTCCATACCCGAGACAAGTCCTTAAACAATTCACACAGCATACCCAGATAATCACTAATCAGTTTCGTGTATACAATATGGACATAACATACAAATGACACTTCTAATGACTAACTATAGATAGGTTTTGTTTTCCTAATCCCAAACAGTTTACAACTTGGAAATGTAATATTCAATTCTGAAAGATAAATTCGTAATAATTTATATCGTTCATTCTTTTAACCTTGCGTTGCCCCTAAAAAAAAATTACCTTTGCGTAGATTTCAACGTATACAGGATTTCAGTACATATTTAGCGTAATATCTAAAGGAAACGAGTACAAAATATTTTTTTTATTATAATTCTTGAGGAACCAAATAAGAAAAGTTAAATAAATTTACAATAGCTTCTCTTCAATACATTTTACACCAGCATTACGATTATGTTCCTTCTTGCAGATAGATTCCGCTCCTTCTTCATTAGTGATATATTTTTGTTTGTACTGGGTTTTTTTTCTTTTTATTTTGTTTTATAAAAAATCAACTCTCTCTTAGCTTTTACTTTCTTTGCTTTGTTCTCGTGTATAGAAATCCGATATAAATATAATTTTTCCCGAAAAAAAGTATAAACGCGCCAAATGCGTAGAAATCTACGCAAGGATAACCAACGTAACTTTTTTATGAAAGCTCCAAAAAAATGTTTTCTTCAATGGGAAACCCTTTTTTGAGTGTAAAATAATGCTAATGATAAAGTCAGAAATTTTCACAAAATTTCATTAGAATCCATTGACTCATAAACTTGACTAGTTAGAAAATTTTTTTACGATTTCCAAATACAAATATTGAAAGATAATAGTGTCCGACCGAAACCGAATTTCGGGGTTTTTTTAATATTCGGCCGAAACCGAGACTTTCTAGTTGAAACAAAAATCAAGCATTTTTTTTCACCAAAGGAATTTTAGTTTAAGTAAATAAAGAACAAACAAACAAACAGAACATATATAAATAAATACTTATTAATAAAAACAATTCATTCATTTTTTAAAAACATAAACATAAAAAAATCACCCTTTCGTACATTACTCGCTAATATTCAAAATTAAATAATTTAATATATTCTAAAAAAAGAAGTTTATTTACATTGGTGACATCAAAATTACTCCTCCTTTCACTATATATCCGCTACAAAATAAAATGTAAAAAATATTCTTCAAAGTTTCAGTTTCGGCCGTTCGGGCATTTTTTGGCCGAAACCGAAACCGAAACCACTTATTTGGGCCGAAACCGAATATTCGGTCGGATACTAAAAGATAACATATTACCGATTTGGAAAGTTTAGCCAATTTTACGTCAGAAAACATTTTTATCGAACTTTCTGACATTCGATTTTGTACCGGAAAGAGTCGCTGAAGAAAAGCTTCGAAAAACGTGCGTTCAGGTGCTAACGGCGATTTTTTTCTATTTTAACTTTTTGCAAACTATACATGGGATTGATTTGGAAATTCACACAGATATCTGAACTGTAAATTATTTATTTATTTAAAAAACTTCATATCTTAGGAATAAAATCGATAAAGGACCTTATTACGACTTTTACTTTATGCTTTTGAGAAGGAAAAGTAATCGTAAAATGTTCGACTCGACCTTTTTTATTTCCATTCAACATTTTCTCACTTTGACCTTTTTGATTTCCTTTAAAAATTTTGTAATTACTAGTTTAAATTTTCCAATATTTGAAAAGTCTAACCTTTTTGATTTCCATTCAACATTTTCTCACTTTGACCTTTTTGATTTCCTTAAAAATTTTTTTAATTACCAGTTTAAATTTTCCAATATTTAAAAAGCCTACCAGTCTTCTAAACACTTTGAATGAACGTTGCTTTACTCAATTTCGACCTTTCAGTTCTGCCGATTTTCGCTGTGGTGCCCATTGGACCGGGCACATGCACAGCCCCGTCCGGCGAGATCGGCAGCTGCATACCGAGCAAGGACTGTCTGCTGCGTGGCGGCATTCCGGCCGGACCGTGTGCCGGCGGCTATGGCCTGTGTTGTGTCTGTATGTGACTGTGATCTTGCTTAGCAAATATGAAAAGTTAACACGCTAAACTTTCTGCATGCGACATTTGCAGTTCTGCAGACGTGCGGCGGCATTATACGGGAAAACTCCACCTACTTTGTAAATCCCAACCATCCCGACGTGTACGACGGCACCGGCAGCTGCCAGGTCACCGTGCAAAAGATGCATCCGGGCATCTGTCAGCTGCGGTAAATTGCATTTTTCCAATGCGCACGCGCCACTCAATTGAAACCGCTTTCGCGCACTTTCAGCCTGGACCTGGACATGTTTTCGATAGCGCCACCGGACCCCTTGAACCACGTGTGCAATCAGGATCAGCTGCTGGTCTCCGGCGGCAGTCCGATGCCGACCATTTGCGGCGTATCGTCTGGCGACCACAGTAAGCGACCCACAACCGTTCAAACCCGCTCTGACATTCGCTTCCCTGCAGTGTACATCGACGCCGGCCTGGGCCAGAGCAACGCCATTGTGCTCTCGATCATCACAAGCGGCTCGTTCCCGCGCCTGTGGCGCATACGCGTGACGCAGATACACTGCGGCAGCGTCAGTCGCGCCGATCAAGGCTGCGTGCAGTACTTTACCGGCATCAGCGGCCGCGTGCGCAGCTTCAACTTCAACACAGTGTCCGGACGGCAGCTCTCCAACCAGGACTACAGCATCTGCATTCGGGCGGAGCGCAACTTCTGCAGCATCCAGTACAATGCCTGCGCCGATGTTGGTGAGTAGTTTTGACCGCAGAGTGTGCGCCCACTGACAACCGCTGCTCCCCTCACATATTTGCAGAGAATAATCGCTCGCGCTCGTTCACCATTTCGGGCAACTCGAACAATCCCACCGGCTCGATGGTGGGTGGCGGCACGCAGGTCACCCAGAACACGTGCATCAACGATTGGCTGCTGATCGGCTGCATGCGCTCGGTCGATCGCATTCCGCCGCTGAACGCGTGCGAGGATCGCGTTTGCGGCGGCACCTTCAGTGCCGAAGTAGGCAATGTGCAACGAACTGTTCAATGTATGTAAGGCAGTGATGGCCATTCTGCTGCACGCATGGCAGTGGTCGGTGCTGCTCGCGAGTAGCGAAATGGCCATCACTGATTTAATGCTTCATGCGTTTCATAACAATTTGAATAATTTTGACTTCGTAACAACAATTTGCAGCCAACGTGCGACCCTTCCGTTTGTATTTCCACTCGGATAGCATTGAGGCGCCCACGGACATTGACAATCGGGGTTTCTGTCTCGACTATGTGCAGCAACCATGTACAAATGTATTCTAAAATCGTCCTAGTTATTGTATTTAAAAGTCGCGTTGCACGCATTTTAGTTGTAGACTTTATGATAATTTAATTTAAAATAAATAATAGTTTACGCCTTACATTATTTATTTGCCTTTTCAAGTTAATTGTTTGGGAAATTAGGTAAATATTAAATTAGTTTGGAAAGGAGTTGATTGAGAAAATTGAGTTGAAAGGAAAGATTTTGGGTCACTTGTAGCCCGTTTTTGCGCCTTCAGGGAAAACGATTATGATTGATTTTTTACAGCTCCTGTTTCTGACATTAAATAAGTGTTGCGTTAATGAGTTTCAGATCGAGTGGGCAAAAATATCTGCGTGCTGTATTGTAACACCGAAAGATAAACCTTTGGAACAGCTCGCTAAATAAATAATTAAATAAACAAACCATTAAAAAAGTTGGGGTTTTGTACGCGAAATAGAAATATTGCATTAAATTTTTTTTTAGTATTTGCGAATTATTTTATTTGTTATTTAAGGCCAAAGTCTGTAAGAGTCAATGCACATAAAATTGTTTTAAAAATAAAAAAAAAAATCGCAGGATTTACATAGGCAAGCAGATTTAGGTACTTAAATAGAAATGTTAGGTGAAGACCCATTACGGCCCATTTTGTGAGGTTCCCGCTAAGGTAGGAAGGTTAAGTGGACGTCTAGAAGACGTCACTTAAGCCATTTGGCCAACGATGTTATCACGTGAAGTTTCCGCTTAAATTGGACCGTTTATGCCATTTGGCCCATAGGCCAAACGCGTTTCCACGCCAAGTTCTATCTTGTGTAAAAGTTCCTTCCTTATGATCAAAAAAGAACGGGAATTAAAAAAACGCCAAATTTCAATTTTTAATAAATTTCATTATTATCCCCTTCAAAATACTCTCATCCTGCGTCAATACATGTATGCCAACGTTTGATCAAATTTTCCATTATAGGTCGCCAAAGGTATGGCCTTCAGCTCACGCAGCGAATTCTCTTTTATGGCCTCTATGGTCTCAAAACGTGTTCCCCGCAATGGCAATTTGAGTTTGGGAAATAGAAAAAAGTCACACGGGGCCATGTCTGGACTGTATGGTGCTTGACTGATGATTTGGGTTGCTGTCTGCGTTGGAAATCATATCTTTGGCCAAGATATGCTCAAGACGACGCTGTTTTTGAATGAAATTCAGCTTTTTTGGCACCAGCCGAGAAGCGACGTTTTTCATGCCCAAAATATCAGTTAAAATGTGTTCGGCTGATCCAAATGAGATGCTCAACAACACAGTAATCTCTCTAATCGAAACACAACGATTTTCCAACACGATTTGCTTCGCCGATTCGATTTTTTCTCCGGTAACAGACGTTGAGGGCTCTCATCGTGCTCTAGGCTCTCTCGGCTGCCTTTGAACCTTCTATACCATTCGTATGCTCGTGTTTTCGACATACACGCTTCACCCTACGCCTTTTGTAACATTTTCAACGAATCGGCACACGAAATTTCATTTCTAACACAAAATTTTAGGCACGCGCGTTGTTCTAATTTTGCATCCATTATAAAAATCGCCACAAAACAATTTTTCGACTTCGTCGTATAGACGCTAATCGAATACTAACCTTACGATATGCGTCAAAATTTGAAAGAACACCAATAAAAGTGTGCAAACGTTGAGAAAATAAAAATTTACCGATTGGATAAGCGCGGCAATTCAAAATTCCCGTTTTTTTTTATCATAAGGTATATATAAAAGCTACTTTGTGTCTCTAAGAATCGATCAATGTATCTGCTGTGCAAAGCAGGAAGAGAGTCGGAAACGAGTTCTCGCTAGCGCTGGGCATTTGTAGAGAATATGCTTAACGGGTTTCCTCCAGTCTTCGTCTCAACAGCTTCTGCAGAGGTGACTGTATAACAGACCTATTTTGTTAACACGTTGACCAATGCGGCAGTTCCCAGTTATGGTTCCTACGACAATCTTTATAAAGTGTTTGTTTAGTCCTTAGAATCAATATGTTATAACTGATCTTGTGATGAGGTACTAAGCTTATTTCAAATAAAATTTTCAACAGCCAATTTAAGTTCTTCATAGTGAATATATAATGAGAGAAGTTCTCTATATTTGAGAGAAGTTCAATTGACTATCACTATTCTATAGGTCACTCAACAGGGAATGACACGAGTACTCAAATAAAAGGGCTTCACAATGGACCCAATAGGATGCCCGAGTGGGCGTGCAAGTACATACTGCTTTTTAGGAACCTAACCTATCATTACTCTAATTGAAAAGTCTGATTGTTTTTCTTCCAAATTACTTTGTTTCCACCACTAACTCAACGTTTGTCCTAACGCGATACAAAATCGTTCATTAATTCGACTAACCTAAAAAAAGTCAGTCCTATGATTGACTACAGAACTGTGAACTGCTAGTGAGGTCTATTTTTTTAATTCAATAAATTAAAGTTGCGAATTTAATATACGGTGTCCCAATAAAAATTCAGGACATAAATTTATGGCATGATTTTTCTGTGTAAGCGGTTTGAAATTTAAATGAATTAAATCATAAATAAAATAATAATAAATAAAAATGTATTAAATAATAAATTAAATTAAAAATAATAAATTAAATATATGTAAATGGGGCGCTACCCAAAGGAAGAAATAATCGATTTACTGTAGCAACAATTTCCAAACCGAATCATCTCCCGAAATTCCGCATCCAACTAGCTACCCGCTGGGCATTACGATTGCTTAAGTAGCTCAGGGTGGTTTTATTTTAGGAGTAGATGCATTTTTTCTATGAAAAATCCTTAAACCCTAAAGCCCTACCACACAGCAGAAAAGCAACAGCTCCCAATTGAAAAGTCTTCTTGAGGTCCTAAGCTCCCAACCGAAGGGAATAAGGAGTGAAAAAATACTCTACATTTACCTTTAGTTAGAATATTTGATATATCACTACCAAAACGGAAATCAGAAAATTCTACACTAGTTTTCAAGTTATTAACCCTTTCGCTACAGGTTTTTACTGGGGAAAGTTAACATTTTAAATTTTACGTCTTAGGCTTCAATGTGGTTATTTCAGCAACATTCCATAAGAAATTTTTTTTTTTTTATACTCGGACCCTGTATTTTAGTGTTTTTCTATGAGAGCAACCACATCGTTGTGGCTGTAATAATTACTTAAACATTAAACTTTTTACGCATAACGCATTTTACTTCAGCCAAAATTAAAAAAAAAGTATCTAAATTGAAAGGAAACGTCAAATTAAAAAGTTCTCTAATTTTTTCTGCTTCTTCTTCCTTTACTATGTCAAGATATACGATTAAAAAAACGTGTATACTTCTCTTCTTTAAACTTAAATATTCAGTTTATTAATTTCGTATTTTTCCTAAAACTGCAAACTATTCTAAAGACCAACAAAAAAATGTATTCTTGCAACCATAGAGGATGCAGACTTCCACAAAGTAGCATGTTGCCATATGGCAACAAAATAGCGAAAGGGTTAAGATTCAAATATTCAAATTTATTAAATAAAAAAACATAAATAAATAAAAATATAAATTTAAAAAATTAACAAAAGAGTTCACCTCCAATGACCACAACTGAATGTCAACAATACATTTTTCATATTTTTTAGGCGTAATTTATTCGCTAAAATACAAATTAAATACTAGTAAAATATTTTATATACCATTAAATTAATGAATTAAAATTACAATATTCTGTTACACATACACTTTTGTTGTTGAGTGCTTCTATACGTTGCTATCTCTAATCTGTTTAGGTATTTGGTGCAATAAAAGCGAATATCAATTTTGCAAATTTATTTCAATGCTAGAAAAAATCTCACAATCAATAAGTCTTACAATCGGATCAAACAAATCAAAACAATTTAGATTTCTGTTATATACGTTGGACTTAAACAAAATTTACTTTCTAAATTTTAAAACCGGAATCACTCAACCAACTGTTAAGTGATTAATTGTAGGATTTACAAATCGTTGGATACATAATTTTGTATATCATCTGGGATAGAGTCAGGTAGGGTAAGATATTTTGTATGTGTAGTCGCTTAAGCGTTCGTTAACTGGCGTTTGATTATTCTACGTGCTTCTTTTTGTTTGTCGTTGTGTAAAAGTTTTCTATGTAAATAACTACGACTCTCAGTGGCAGTTGCGTTGCTACCAACAGCAACTGCCGCACTACGTCACTACACAGTCAATTCTATGAGTCTGTAATCGTGCGCGCATTCGTCTGTATGTCTGCGCTTATGTGTGTCTACCCGTATTGCCACTAAATACAATAAGTAGTAATGCTGCGAACTGTGGCCACACTACGACGCTTCCACTTTCCACTTTTCACTGGTATCGCTTGAGATCGTCCGTACATCGGCAAAATCTTGAAGTTCTCTTTCAGTCTGTGAATAGGCTTTTTGACTACGCTAATAGGTTTTGATTAGGGCCGCAACGTGCTGCTTCTCCTCCTCGGTCAGACCGTTCTTCAATGTTCGGCGCACTAAAATATAAAGAAAGCAAATTAATATTCCTGGTGGCAATGCATTTGGAAAGCATACAGAATTTTCACAATGAAAACTAAATATTTGTTTATCATTCGTCAGTGGGTGTGAAGAGCGCACATGCACGAAACGCTTTTCGAAAATTAGTGGACGCAAAGCGTGTTTCTTTATTTCAATGCAGCTGGTTAAGTCGTCAGCAATGTGTACATATAACACCGTGCGACAGTATTTTTCACACCAGGAAAAATCCATATGTGCGTGAAACTAGAGACCAAATATAGTAATACTGCGTACTCAGTTTTTCATTTCTACATCCTTTGTTCTTTTAAAAGGACTTCAAAATTTTGAAGGGGATAAAAAAGAAAAAAAAAATAAAAAATACTTATCCTAGTTAAAATGTGGCGATATGTATATCAAATGAAAGAGGAAAGGCTCAAGAATTTAAATAAAATTTATTTTTTATCTATTTGTAAAAAAAGGATATGAAAAAGGGCCTTTGAAAATTGTAATCCTTTATATCCTTGAAAATTTAAGTAGAATTTTCTTGAAAAGTAAGTATGTCAAAACCCCAAATCTCCTTGATCACGTGTCAAAATTTCATTACTCTAACTTTATTAGTTCGAAAGTTATTAAAAAAAGGCGGAATCTAATGAAGTACAAAAATTTAATTTATTTGAGTAGGTATCAGTATTTTAAATAATAAAAAGATACAAAATCAATGAAGCGAGAATAATAAAATTTTGACAAGGAGATTTTGGGTTTTTAACATACTTACTTTTCAAGAAAATTCTACATAAAATTTCAAGGCTATAAAGGATTAAAATTTTCAAAGGACCTTTTTCATATCCTTTTTTTACAAATAGATAAAAAATCAATTGTATTTAAATTCTTGAGCTTTTCCTCTTTCATTTGATATACATATCGCCATATTCTAACGAGGTTATGTATTTTTTATATTTTTTTTATTTTTTATCCCCTTCAAAATTTTGAAGTCCTTTTAAAAGAACAAAGGATGTAGAAATAAAAAACTGAGTACGCAGTATTACTATGTTCGGTCTCTAGTTTCACGCCCATATGGATTTTTTGCGGTGTGAAAATTTTTTTTTATTTTTGTCGCACGGTGTAAGCTGAGTTCACACGGCATCAGCTAACGTTCCACTATGTTAAAGCCCATTCGAGATGCGGCAAATGGAATAAATATCTATTTACATATCTCGAAGACTTCTGTTAATATTATTATTGCCAGGAATGTTTGATTAGTAGTCAGGTGTGAAGTCATAGCGATTGTTCGAACGAGTTGCGGCGTCGGCCAAAGCAGGCAATGGTGCTGAATCAACTGTGTGGGTAGGTGGAGTGAGTGACATGAATGACAGCGACTCCATGCTAACAGTACGCAAATCGTTTGCTCATAGTTGAGTCATTGAGGAGTATTTTTCCAGTTTGGATTTACATTTAAATTAATTAGAATAGTAAATACACAAAATTTACTGCGAACCGCATGCGGTGTTAGTATGGAAAAATTCAAAAATTTACAATTTACATTAACATTTCGCAAGGGGCAAAAAACAAAATCAACAAACAGGAGATTAACAATTCAAAAATGCCAACATTGCACTAACCGCTTCCCCCACTGGCAACATGTGGCACGGATATTACGGCGACGGCGCCCTTTCAACTGTGAATCCTTCCCTTGTGCGCGATCGCTTCACTTTGGATTTCGCAACGGTGCGATTTGTTGGGTTTGGCAAATTTGGTTTGGATTATTAGAGATGAGTAGAGTTAATCGAATGGGGTACGCACATTGAAATCGAATGATTCGCAACGTATTACAATTCAAACCCGATTGCGCGTGTGTGAGTTTGTAAGAATATGAAATAAATCAAAAGAGAGAGAAAATAAAAGAAAATGCTTGAGCCAAGTTATTCATTTCATTTGTAGCTGCAGTAAAACTAGTCGCATGAATGCGGCACCCAATTGTGTGAGCCCTGCAGTTGCAACTTCGTACAGTACTACAAATTCTCATAATGCGTTTATATGAATGTGTGTTGTGTTATTTTCTATGTAAAAGCCAAATACGAGTAATGTAGAGTGTAGAGACCTTCACCATCAAGATAACAACGATTTTATTGTGTTAGAGAGTCTATTTTAATGAGATTATCGGAATTTGGAATTTCGTTTTGGTTATTGTTTTATGTGTTCTATGTTGGCGATGTTCAGTGTGGGATGTTTGAATTTGTATGGTTGACGCGTACTCGACTGCGCTATACTTTTGTGCGGGCATGTGTGCGCATAGGCATGTCTGAGCACAGTGCCTTACTCTCTATGGAAGATATGTGTATACATTGGGGGTGTTCATTAGCCAGCCGCATGTTAGCGACTTACATGATTTGCGATCGGCATGGCGTGTACGTTTGCGTTCGCGTGGTGTGGTGCGCGTGCCGGGCGCCTTGGTGGCCGTCTTGACCAGCGATTCCAGTATCTCGTCGTCGCCGTCGGTGAAGTTCTCCTCGCTTTGGCGTGCAATGGGCGAGCGCAGATTCTCGGCGCGTCTGCGGCGCCACGTTAACGTTCCATCGGCCGTATCCGAACTGGGCGTGCCGAGCAAATTTCTGCAAAAGCAAATGCACATTACAGCTACAATTGGACTTGAAATTTGATGTATAAAGTTTAATACTTGAGCTCGGCATCGGCGCGATCTTCTTTGGTTTTGAATTTGGCCATGTCGATGATGAGTTTGCCGCGCGTCTTGTTGCGCTCGCGGTGGTTGGCCTTCTTCTCGAGCTGCTGCTGGACGCGTTCGCGTGTGGTGCGATATTCCAGCGCAAACTCGGACAGCACGCGGCAGAACTCATTCGGTTTCGACTCGGCAACGCTGTGCTGCGGTGCGCCCAGCCACAGCAGGAACTTGCGATATCTGCAACGAGCGTGTTTTAGAATTTTACAGCTTCAAATTCGTGCCAACTTTGCTTACCGATTGATCACGCGCCGATGCACTATTTGCAAAATGATAATTCGCTCTGCGCAGTCCGCTAAAAAGTCGACCAGCTTCTGTTTCAGTTGCGGCGCACAGTCGTGTTTTGCTATTAGTTTGAGTCGGTCCCACGAGGCCTTGCATTCGCTTTCCAACTGGTTCAGATTGTGCGCCAAGTCTGAGAAGTCCGCCTTGGAGGCGCGCGTTATGGGACCAATTTCCGAATACAGGTCCGTAGTGTCCGGATTAGACTCCATCACCATGTGGCACAGGTGATGCAGCAGTGAATGCTTGTGCACAGTGTCTTTGACCTCAGGTACCTAGCGCAATGAATAAATTTGTCATTGGCATTTATGCAGAAATTTGTTTAGACACACCTTTGCTAAATACTCGATCTGGAAACCCTTCACTGGTGCACCGTTCAAAAATATTCCCACTGACAGCAGCGTCGACAGAATGCATTTGAAGGTACGATTGTGGCGCAGGATTTCAATGCCTTGTTTCAGATCCATTAGGGGTTCCGCTATTTCTTTCTGTTGGATGAATTGTGAGAGCATTATTGATTCTACTTCAAACTATATTCTGACCCGACGCTACTCACCTCACTATTGTCGAAGTCCAAACGGAACGCCCAAAGCTTTAGTCGTGCAGCAAGCTCCGAAATGGATGCCAACGTGAGTAAGAATTGTTCGGCGCTGCCCAGTGGCAGTTCGGGATTTGCCATCTAAAACAAATGAAAAGGAACGATTAAAAGATGTAATGGTTGTTGAAAAAAGTATGTATGTACCTGTGCTTCTTGAATTTTGCCTCGTTCCTCGTCGGTCGGCAGCATATTCAGCAGCTTATCGATGCCTTCGCGTGTAACGACGGTGGCGTCCATTTTCAAAATTGCCGCCTTGATTGCACGTGGCGGCGGCAGCTTTGTCATTGCAATATTTATTGCATTGGAGCGTTTGTGATCGAGCACAATGACTTCTTTGCTCTTGTTCAATTCTTGTTGTTTCTGCAATAATAAATGCCATATCAGAGAAATATCATGGAGCATATTTAGAGGCGATAGCGAGCTTTAATGCAACTAAAGAAGTCGATAACATGTGAACGGAAATATGGGCACTGCAGAAGATTGTTTTATGATAATGCGAAAAGTAATGTTTGGGCAAAGGCCCAGGAGTGCGTGGCACGTCTGGAGAACACCACGTGAGGGGTTGAGTACTTTTAGCGTAATTAGCTGTTTGCGTAATAAGTGTATTGGTGGAATAGTAACCTGAGCATTGTGATAGCCATTGCGGGAATTTTCAATGCGGGTACGTAGAACTGTTGTCCCGTCGTAGTGAAAAGAAGTGTGAGGGTGAATGTTGAGAAGAAAGAAAAGAAAATTTGCTTCCGGGGAATAAATGTAGGATGCATTTTACAAGGTGAATGTAAATCAAAAGATTTTTCGACTTAAAAAAATGAAATTTTTTTGATGGTATATAAAGAAGCTGCATTGCTTCCATTCAAAAAATTGATTAAGTTTACTTCTTGAAAAATGTTTTGCTCTTTGAATAGTAACTGGTAGTGACTGAGTTCATTCTATTCGTAATTTTTTTTTAGTTTAATTTGTTTTAAATTTGAAATAAATAGGTCAGCCGATGGCCAAAGTCGCCAGTGCTGCTACTGTGATATTTGTATAATAATTTATTGTTGTACAAATCAAATAAAAATAAAAAATAAAAATAAAAATTGAAATCAATTTCTGTCTGAACCATTTATTATTTTATCCCTTTGACAACCGTCTGAAGCTATTGCGTGATCTGCTACACAATTGTGTAAGATTCTTCTTCTAAAAAAAATTAAATAGACAATTAGAAAAAATATCGTAAGGACGGAACCAAACAATAGTTATAATAAAAAAATGGCTACAACTTATTAACTGAAATAAAAAAGAATTTAATTAAAAACAACTTTTGTGGAAATAAGAATAAAGTTTCTGGTTGTTTCTCAAAGGGTTGTATTCAATAATTGTTTTAAAAAAAAAAATTCAGTTCACTCCAAATATTTCATATCGCAACTGCTTTCGTTGGTAACTACAGAAATAATTTCTTCACGAATTCACAAAACTATTCGTGCATCAGTTGTAATGTTGAAAATTTTTCTTAGGAAGAAAAATGTATTTTACATAGAAGAATTTTTCAATATTTTTTATACAAATCAGAATTTAGCAGAAATTCCTATTAATGTGAAATAAATGCAAATTCGCGAGTTGTTTTAAATATGAACATTTGTGTTACTATTATTAATACTGAAATGTAGAGGTCTGCCTCAAGGCAGCCTAACATACATATAAGAACTAAGAATTGCAATCCCGTACCAGTTTTACAATTCCGGGACTTTCGGGACTTAAAATCGCAATTCCGGGATCGCGGGATTTTTCCCGATTGGATATATTTAAAAAAAAAACTAAGTCAGACGTCTTTTTCAATCGTATTGAATACGACTTTGTGATCTTACTTTTAAACTAAGAACTAAGAAAAATACTAATGACAAATAACATAAAATTAAAAACATAAAAATGCATTTAGTTGCCAAACTACCTGGCAAATCTGCTCATGAAAAGCATATCTTTGGTTCAATCCTAGTAGGAGAAACCTTATGTATGTATGTAAATTTTCATATACTATTTGGGAGTTTTGGCCACGGTTTCCGCCATTTCAAAATAAGTTAATATTTTTTTTTACAAATTTCTGCTTGATTTTTTATGGTTTAATTTTTGAGAGCGTAAACTTGCTGATTTTAGCTGCAGGCAATTTTTTACTGGGGACGTACACAAACAGAGCTATTGTTGCATTGAAAGTTATTTAAACGTCACAGGCAGTATGAACTTTATTTTTTTTATAATAAATAAGAAATAAGGGTGACTTTATTTTTTATAGTATGCACTTTATTTTTTATAAGAAATTAAGGTGACAAAGCAAACACCGAGTTATTTTTATGTCCCGAAATCCCGAAAAATCCCGGGATTGACAAAATCCAATCCCGAGATTTGCGGGATTGAAATTGTCCAGGATCCCGGGATTTCGGGATTTGGGATCCCGGGATTGCAATCCCTAATAAGTACATATTTTCAAATTAAACCCCCATAGAATTTGTTTAAAACGAACAATTAGTCCAAAGTATTGTTGCTACTATTTAATAGACATTTTTATCAAAATGGTTTTTGCTGGTAATATGCATTTAAAAGAAAAAGAACGGTGTTTACACAACCAACAAGAAAATAATTAAATTGATAAAAGTTTCACTTGACATATAAAATCAATCCGAAATTGTTTAAAAACATTAGACATAAATACATCATAAATAGATCCTCTGTGATTTTGACAACGTTTTTTATTTAGTTTTATTAAAACAAGAAGCTGTCTCAAATATCTGTCAGTGTCGTTTTTTTATACAAAAGTGCATTAATAATATAAAACTACCACAAACATATTTTTGTAACGCAAACAAATTAATTAAGCCACACGATTTACGTGCTTGATGTGTCCAATGTGTTCCATTTGAATAGAAACTAATTAACATTTAGTGGTATATTACACATTACTGTAAATTATGAATCATGGGGGACGTGAAAAATGTGCACGTTAGTGACAGACTGAACCAACACAACGCTACAGAAATGAGCAAACATAAACGTACACGTAAGAAAACTGAAAACACTGTTTGTGGCAATGTCGAGTGTAGCGAGCAGTGTGATGAAGGGGGCAGGAAAATGCAAGTAAAAGAAATTTCCAACACCGTTTTCAAACACCATTATCAAAGTCATAGGCACTCACCTCCTTTTGGAGTTTGGATACATTAATAATTGATTGGTTTACATTGGAATAGTTTCAATGGCATTGCATTTAATACGGAATTACAACAAAAGGTCCACATTATTTCCGATGACATATACGTGTAGTAGGTGGGCAGGCAGTACGAGTTGAGATGGCACACGCAGAGAGTATTGCCATAATTTTACAAAATTTGAGTATTCAACAAAACATAAAAAGGAGACAAAAATATTCATTTCGTTTATTGGCATTCGGAAACAAATCCAGACCTAGTTTAAGCTTATTCAATGCACCATTTATCGGCAATTAATCTCGAGTGGTTAATTCAATTCGACGGTTGGTGTCAAGCATTGAGAAGGCTTACCTTGGTCATTAAATCTTTGGCTCGCGACTCGAACAGATGTTCCAGTTTCTGTGTGTCCACATTGGTCGATGGCAGCTCGTCCCAAATTGTTTTGCCCACAACAACGGGAATCATGTCTTCGCGCACCTCCTTCCAGAACAGTTTCACCTAACAATCAAACATGGGTTTAGCATTATTGAAAGCCTTCCGAAGTGCTAAAGTGAGCCCTCACCGTTTTCTTATTCTTCTTGATGGTGTTCGTGTTGCCGATGTCGCCGTTCATGGAGCCGTTCATGGAACTGTTGGCACTATTGATCAGACTGGCGTGGCCGTAGTTGCCGTAGCTGAAGAGCGGCGGCGGCACCAAGCCGCTCATGCTGTTCATCGGCGGTGGGCA
This sequence comes from Melieria picta, assembly GCA_964056695.1. Classification (NCBI taxonomy): domain Eukaryota; kingdom Metazoa; phylum Arthropoda; class Insecta; order Diptera; family Ulidiidae; genus Melieria; species Melieria picta. The sequence continues at coordinate 20,133,494 of OZ057399.1, forward strand.
GCCGAAGTGCGATGGCATCAGTGGTGGCGGCACGCCGCCGAACGAACCGAACGGTGGCGGTGGCGGCGGCACACCACCGCAAAGGCCGCGCGGCGCGAGCATGTCTTTCTCGTCGTCCGAATTTAGGTCGGTAAAGTCCAGATCGCAGAGATTCAGCGGGCGCGCCATGCTGCGCACCAGCTCCTCCCAGTGCAGCTCATTTTCCGATTTTTTCGGCTCTGACTTTTTGATTTCCTGATCGACGCTCGATGAGCTGAAAAAACGCAAAGCATGAAATGTGGTCATTGAAATGTGCCAATTGGTCGATGAGTATTCCACCGTGCGACAAAAATAAAAAAATTTTTCACACCGAAAAAAATCCATATGAGTGTGAAACTAGAGACCAAACATAGTAATACTGCGTACTCAGTTTTTCATTTCTACATCCTTTGCCCTTTTAAAAGGACTTCAAAATTTTGAAGGGGATAAAAAATAAAAAAAATATAAAAAAAACTTAACCTCGTTAGAATATGGCGATATGTATGATATATCAAATGAAAGAGAAAAGGCTCAAGAATTAAAAAAAATTGCTTTTTTTATCTACCATATTTGTAAAAAAAGGATATGAAAAAGGTCCTTTGAAAATTTTAATCCTTTATATCCTTGAAAATTTACATCGCATTTTCTTAAAAAGTAAGTATGTTAAACCCCAAAATCCCATTGATCACGTGTCAAAATTTCATTATTCTCGCTTTATTGATTTTGTAACTTTTAATTATTTAAAATACTGATACTCAAGTAAATTAGAATTTTTGTACTTCCGCCTTTTTTTTATAATTTTCGAACCAATAAAGTTAGTATGTATGTAATTATGTATTAGTATGTATGTTTTTCATTTGATGTACATATTGCCATATATTAACGGGGTTAAGTATTTTTTATATTTTTTTTATTTTTTATCCCCTTCAAAATTTTGAAGTCCTTTTAAAATGTAGAAATGAAAAACTAAGTACGCAGTATTACTATATTTGCTGTCTAGTTTCACACCCATATGGATTTTTTCCGGTGTGAAAAATGCTGCCGCACGGTGTTCCCAGTGTACAGCTACAGTCGGTATTGCCGATTTCATAGCCGAACTGAATTTTATAATTTTCGTTTAATGAGCAATTAGCTGCAATCAATTATCTAAAGTCGATTGTATGTTTGTTGCCACGATAAAGGGAGCAAATTTTATCAATATCAAGAATAGCCCACCTTGTTTGGCTTATCAGCACGCTTTGTTTTTGCTTTACCATTTTTCATAATTTCGACATACATTAGCCATGTTTTAATACAGTTTTGTATTATCGGCTAAAACGTTTACTATAATTAAGAACTAATAAAAGAAAACGTAGAACTGAGCGCCACAATAAATTGCACTTCAGTATAAAAGAGGATGGAACACTGGCAGTGATCACAGTTTAACAGAACTTGTCCTGAATGTAAGTGCGAGAACGAAAAGTAGACGCGACAACTTTCTCAACACTAACAACTGCTTTCGCTTTTGATTGTGATTTCAGATCTCTCCAGCTGCTTCAAGAACCCACTATGGATGTGAGTGCAAGTCGCAATTTCGCCATGGAGCAAGGCAATATTTTTATTAACTTGTCATTTGTGCTTGCAGTTCAACACCGCCTGCGAGAAAGCCAAAAGTTTCACCAAGAAGCCAACTGATGCTGAATTCTTGGAATTCTACGGTCTCTTCAAGCAGGCAACCGTGGGAGACTGCAACATCCCGAAACCGGGCGGCGTGGATCTGAAGGCCAAGGCTAAGTGGGATGCCTGGAGCAAAAACAAGGGCCTGTCGCAGAATGCCGCCAAGGCTGCCTACATTGCCACCTACGAGAAATATGCCCCGAAATACGCCTAACCTGATATCGCCACTGCTGGGACATAGTTTGTGAATGTACTTAATACTGGAGCATTAGCGAACTAGTCTTGATTTAAATTAAAAATTATGTTCAGTTTTAAACAATAAAGTTTACGAACACATATTTAATACGATTTTGATTTTGATTTGAAACAGAAAAATTAGGGTTGATGGATTAAAGTTGTATGCATGATTCAATTATTTCAGGGTGTAAGTTAAAAATGATATTCAATATTAAACAATAAAAATTACGCATACATAATACAATTTTTTTGAGTTGGATTTGATTGGATTTGATTTTGAGTTGGATTAAGAAAAATTGGGTAGATCGGATTTTAGGGTCTAAGTTCAATATTGAACAATCGATGTGATCTTAATTTTGATTTGGAAGAAGAAAAATTTGGTTGAAGAATCAAATTATTGTGATTGATTCATGACATCAAGTTAAAGCAGCATTACAGAAATAAAAACGAATTGTATATTTTTTGCTGCTTCCTAGATTAGATTCTAGATTATAAAATAGATTATAATTGATAGATATGAAAGCAAACAATTGATGGTATTTAAACGATTTAACTCAATTCGATTCAGTAATTTCCACCTAAATCTATAGAAGATCGTCTCTCATAGTGTCAAGAACAATTAATCAGAGCATCAAGATAAATAAATAAATTATCGTAACAATTACGACCACAGTCAATGGTCACTGGTGCCATGGCTGTCAATATTAATTTTGCCTAATTTTAATTTTCTAAGTTTTTTATGCTTAGGATTTTTATAGTTTAGAAACACAAAAGTTTTTTGTACTTTTTTTGCTGCAAATAAGCCATTTGCATTTTCCACTTTCCGTGTAGTTCAGATATACATAAGGAGTGTCTGCGAAAAAACTGATCCCTCAAAAAATCTGTATATTTTTGGAAGTATTGACGCAAAATCGAACATTTTTCGTATGAAGATGCCTCTGTAATAGTGTTAGTAATAGGATACAATGCAAAAAAAAAGCAAACTGATTATTTTCTATAAAAGGCCCGAACCTTTCCCGTTACTCCTTCCATCATGTCTTGCACAGTTGATTCTGCGATCTTTTCAGCGGACTCCTTCCACTTTCTTTTGAACTGATTTTCATTTTTGACCATATTTTTTGTTTTTTTAAGGTTCCGCTTTACTATTGCCCAATACCTTTCAATGGGACGTAATTCTGGACAATTTGGTGGGTTGCATTCTTCGGGTACAATATTGACATTACGTATATTGTCATTATACCAGTTCAAGCCTGCTCTGGAATAGTGGGATGTGGCTAAATCTGGTCAAAAAAAAAAGTAGAAACATTGTGGCTTCTTAAAAATGGCAAAAGCCGTTTCTTCAAGCATTCTTTGATGCAAATTTCTTGCTTGATTGAGCCTGTTGAAACAAAAATTTCGCTTCTTCTTCCACAGCTGTGGAAGGTACAAATTGCCTGCCATACAAGGAACTTTTTTGGGAATTTGGAAATTTTTTGTTTTACATTTTTTAGAAACAGCTCCTTTAGCTGCGGCAACGTAAAACTGCTGCCCGGGCAATTGTTGGAAGTCGCCTTTAACGTATGTTTCATCGTCCATGACGCAGCACTCAAATTGTGTACGGAACTGCTCATACAACTTTCTAGCTCGCTTTTTGGCCTCATTTTCCTTGTCATCGCTTCTATCCGGAACTTTCTGCACTCTATATGATTTGAGTTGAGCATTATTTTTAGTTTTTTGGACAAAACTTTTTGATACTCCCACTATGGATGCTGTATCACGGACGGATGCATTTGGGTTTTTCTTAAAATGCGCCTTCACTGCATTGGCAAAATTTTCGTTGGCAGGACCAGCCTTTCTCTCATAACCTGAAGCCCTCTCAACGGAGAAGTGTTCCTTAAACTTTTTGACTATCCTTTTCACCGTTGCAACACCGACACCCACATGTTTTGCTACCCTTTTTTGGGTCCATGTAGGATTTTCATTCAAAGTGTGCATAATTTTTTTTCGCTGCTGAATTTCGTTCGCTGCCATTTCGCTCGAGAGTTAAAATGAAAATGAAACTAAATTATTAGTTTTAGTTAGTTTTTGTGAAGTTCAAACTTTTTGAAAAAGCAAAGCCTACTGTTGAGGTGCGCTCCCAAAAATTAAAAAAATCAAAGAAGGGGGATCAGTTTCTTCGTGGACACTCCTTATATCGGAGAACCAAAATCGCAAAATTCTTCCAGAATTCAAATATTGTTCAAAAGATTTGTTTTTTAAATATATATCTTTGAAATTCGCATTGTTTTTGAAGACTTTTCATTGTGATCAAGAGATTAATTGAATAATTTTATACCAACGGCCATAGGCAGTCAACGTCTTTTATCCTAATCGAATCCTAAGAATTCTTCAGCATTTTTATATTTAATGGATTTTTTGTTTGTTCATATTGTGAACATAATTGGCATTGCTCTGCAGCATTTGTTTTCGGTAGTCGAAGTACGACAGAAGCACATTTATTATGAACATTTGTATGTGTCAGCCATATTGTTAACGAGTAAATAACTGGAGTTAATAATGATAAAGTCGTAAAACTTTATCAATCTGATAAATTGTGGTTTGAGAAAGCATAAGCAATGGTTTAGTACAGTTTTAATTTATCCACAGCTACCCCAAGACTTATTTAGTGGTATTTCAAAATGACGCTGAGTCAGAGCACACTTGTAAAAGTAATCAATCAGTTAATTCGGAAAATTTCCGCTTGGTTATTGCAGTTGGATTTCTTATGTGGCATAAGCTTCTTCAGCTCTGCCAACAACGAATGCCAGTGCAACGTACAGTGTACAATCGTAATCCCTGAACATAATTTACAATCCTACTAATGAAGTAGAACCCACATTTACAGCGATTGGTATATTGCAAATCCGTTGCAGTGATAAGATTTAGTTATATTAGCTGTTGTAAAGCAGCTAACGTTGCTATAAATACGAAGGCGGTTCTAGAAAGGTTTATACTCGTAGTCTTGCAACAGCCATGGATGTACGTCTGGACTTTGTAGCGTGTAACTAGTCGCAGTGTTGTTAAACTAATTGATTCTCTTTTTGCAGTTCCACACTGCCTGCGAAAAAGCCAAAGCCTTCACCAAGAAACCCACGGACGCCGAGTTCCTGGAGTTTTACGGGCTCTACAAACAGTCCACTCTGGGCGACTGCAACATCGACAAACCGGGCGCACTGGACGTCAAGGCCAAAGCGAAATACGAGGCTTGGAACCAGCACCGCGGCATGGCCAAGGACGCTGCACAGAAGGCCTACATTGCGACCTACCAGAAATATGCGCCGAAGTACGCTTAAGGAAACAAGACACATTGAAAGGGCCTTGAAAGTTGCCATGCAAAGGCAAACTGCATAAACAAAAAATGTATAGAAGAAAAAAGCGAATATATTGATCAATTTTATGGTGCGTTAAACAGTTAGTTTGTGTGTTGGGTAGGGGCTGATTACGCCGATAAGAAGTGCATAACGATAAGAATTTATGGGTTGCACTCTCTACCGGCTGTCAAAGGCGCTGTGTGCATGATAAGACGTTTATGTTTGATTGGACTCTGCACCTTTGCCGGTGGTTGGACGATCTGGACAGCTAATCATGAGACAATTTGTAATTTGGCCAATACGAATATTGGCCAATTTGTGTCATGCAGCGCCTTATCACGCGTTGATAACATTGCGGTATGAAAACTCTATAAAAAGTTGGCAAACCCACTGGCCGAATATGCATTGACAGTCGTGTCATTGGAAAACTGTGTTATTTCACTATGACATATACCGGTGTACCATGCCTACGCATGATACAAAAAATAAAGGTAGAACCGTTTTCAAATTTTTTGACAATAAACGTACTAATTGACGTTCTCCGTATTCGTAAAAAGCTTGAGTCGTGATGCCACTTCGATATATTAGTAAATTAGTGTTATTTAAGGTTCTAATAATTTTAAGATCTTTTTTAAAATAAACACGGAATAGGCATTTCACTGTGACCGCTGAACACGAAACTGAAAATCAACAAATTTTTTTTTAAAAAGCGTTTTCGAAAAATCTTCGAGAAACCAGTTTTTTCCCTGTTGTTTCAGAGCAAATATCTCGTAAACAAATCATCCGACTAACACAAGCTGTCCGTCGGTCAGAAAATAATACCTTAGCCTTTCCAGCGCTATACAGATTGTCCAAATCAGATGAGATTTGGGGAAGTTACTGACGGTGAAAGTTGTAAAAAAGTGAATTTTTCGACCAATTTAAAAAATCATAAATTTTCGAATGTTCTTTTATAGATAAAATAAATTACCTCCTCTGATTTTAAAATCTAAGATGAAAGATATATTATTTAAGCAAATATTAAGCCTAACATCAATCGAATTGAAAGAAAAATGACAAAGTTATGATGCACTGAGTGAAAACACCAACTTTACATTTATTACACCGTGCGAAACAATTTTTTTTTTCCCGAGATCCATCCAAATGTTGATATACCATAGACGTGAAACTAGAGGTCGTTTATAGTATCATGGCATAGTCAGTTTTTCGTTTTCTGCTAAAATTTTACCCATGAAAATTGACTTTTTAAAAAAATCACAGAAAAGTTCGTGGTAGAGATATCTCAAAATCATTGATAGGGATGGTTGGGGTAAAGATGGAACTACCTTAGTCTAGTAGAGGTCAACCTAAAATTCCGCCATCTAGCTAGAGTTACCAGACTCCAAAAATTGTGAATTTTCCGGATGTGGAAAATGTGGCGAAACGTAGTGGCCTTAGAACTTCACAAAAATTTGCCTCCTAACTCACCTGTAAACAATACATCTTTTGTTCACGTGTTTAGCTGATCACTTTAAAAAGTATGGAAAAAAGCTACCCTTGCTGCGTAATGGGTACAAAATAGCTAATGAATATCTCAGCAACGTACAGAGATAGAAAGCTGAAATTGATCATTTTGGGTCAATTCCAGGTCGTGTATGAAATTTTATCAAAATCGTATGGGCGGAACTGGTGCCCGGCTTTAATGGGTTAAAGGACTTTTTTTAAATTTTTTTTAAATATTTGCGGTTGTGCAATGATGAAGATATGGGTATGGGTATGAAAGAGAAAAATTGTATCCTTTTAACTAAATTTTCTATTTTGAACTTTCAGGACCAAAATATGTCAGGTATTTTGGATCTCAGTCTGTAGATTCATACATCTAAATTTTATTCTATTTCAAAGTTCTGGAAATTCTTCGGAAGTTCAACTTTTATTTTTATGTGCATTTTTCGTGTCGAGTAGTGTAATTTATTGCAGTATTAAAAAAATGTTCAAGAGATTTTCTAACAACAGTACGGACGGTAGCACATTTTGAAAGGAGAACGCCAAAAAATCGTTTAGTGTCAGATGCGCAACATGATGGCTGAGAGGAAGCATTGGCTACCTTTATTTTTTGTATCATGATGCCTACGTACAAGAAAGTCATAAGCAGACTTGACAAATAAAATTTAAGCTCAAATGAAATTTTCGTTTGTTATTCTTTTTGCTTGGAGCTCGGTTTGACGATTCAATAGGCTGTCGGAAATGGACGTAAGTAATGCTGCCGAAAGCGTACATTGAAATGATGGGCCTTGTTACTTTGCAGTTCCACACCGCCTGCGAGAAAGCAAAAGCCTTCACCAAACGTCCCAGCGACGATGAGTTTCTGGAGTTCTATGGACTCTACAAGCAGGCCACGGTGGGCGACTGCAACACCGACCAGCCCAGCATGCTGGACCTAAGGGCCAAAGCCAAGTGGGACGCATGGAACAAACAGAAGGGCCTGTCAAAGGAGGCAGCTCAGGCCGCTTACATTGCAACCTATGAGAAATATGCCCCGAAATACGCTTGAAACACCTGAATGCAATAAATGCAACTAAATTATCTACGCTGACTACTTGCGCTGCTTTGCTTGATAGATAATGGCAATGCTCTGAAAGTCCATGAGTCATATATTTTATGTACATATATATTTTTTTTATATTTTATGTAATTGTATTTATTTCACTCACCGCGACATTTCGCCTTTGCTTTTGCTCTTGGCAAGGCCTTCTTTGGCTTTCGATATGAGTCCGGACATATCGCCGACAATGCGATTCTGCAGCTTCTCCTCGTGCGTTGGGCTGGTCGGCATGTTGCTCAGCTTTTGCGTCAAATCTTTGACCGTGTGATCGCGCTTCAGCTGCTGCAGCAACTTCCTGTCCTCGTTGTCAGATTCTGTGCAAAAATATTCGATTACTTAGTTCGAGTTGTTGCGGGCGTTGTGGAAATGGCCAAAACTGGACACAGACAAGTTAGAGTGTGGACGGAAAATATTGAGCAATAAAAAAGATTGTCATGGACTGCAGCAATGAAGTGATTCTGCGCAAGTGGGTGCGGGCTATGCATGGTATGGATGACTGCAAAGCGGCCTCGCGATGAACTGCAGCTCGTACTTACCTGCAACTTTCAATAAGTCAACGTTCGCCGAATTGCACGCAACATTTTCGGAGTCTGTATTTAAAACGGGCAGTACGAATGGTCTGGCGTGGTGTATGTTGAAGCCGAACAAGTCGGGCGGTGGTGGTGGCGGTGGCGGCGGTGGCGGAGCGGCAGCTGAGTTGGACGGTATGTATGGGGGCGGGCTGAGAGGTGCTGTGGCGTCGGGCGTGGCACTCGGCTGTATCGACGGGTTAATCGGGCTGAGCGGACTCAGATTGCTCGGTGTCGAGTCGTAAACGGAGTCGGTTGTTGCGTCTTGTGGTGTTTGCGGTGTTTGAGATTCACTGGTGTTGACCAACGTTGTTGTTGTGGCTTGTGTAAAGTCGAAACCGTTGAGTGCTTTCTTCGGGCTCAGCACGGCGGCCAAGGCGATTTGTATGGTGGGACTTGGAGTGGTGTTGGCGCTTGTATGCTGATGTTGTTGTTGTGGCTGATGTTGATTTTGATTCTTTGGTGTGCTTAATTGGCTGTAGTAGCTGTTCAGGCGGTTGGCATCGTTTTCAAATTTCTTGTAGGCATTGTTATTGTTGGCATGATTCTCCGGCTCACTGCCGCGATGAATGTTCTTCATGATGCCGTTGATCACAGTCGCATTGCGTTCCATTAGCAAACTCTTTTTGGTTAGAAATTCTGGTGTGCCCTGTAGTCTATTGTTGTTGCTGTTGCTGTTGCTGATGTTGTTGTTATTATTGTTGTTGTGTGCTTTGTCCAAGCTGTTGTTGATGATGGAGATGGTGCTGCTGCCCAACAAATGTCTAGTCGGACTCGTGACATTGTTGTTGGTCGTATTGTTGTTGTTGTTTTTGTTTTGGTTGTTGCTATTGATGTTGGGGTTAGTAGCATTGGCTGTGATATTGGGATAGGTTATGTTTAAGGTATGATTGCTGTTGCTATTGTTACTATTGCAGCTGTTGTTGTTGTTGTTGTTGCTATTGATGTTGTTGATGTTGATGTTTGCGATAGATTCATTGGTTAGAATTAATGATTCGGGTGGACTGTCGCCATTCTTTACCGTAGCTGGAATGGCAGTTACAATTTGTCCTGCATGAATGAGACAGAAGCATTTCGAGCAGAGTGATCCAGCCACCAGAACGTGGTTATATATGGTTTGAAATTATTCGTTTTTAGTTCATAATGTCGAGTTTGGTCCAATGCATGAGGCGGACCACGTTAAATGAGAGGGCACAAGTTGTTAATCGAGACAGGAGAACAAATTAAAAGTTAGAAAATAAACAAAGTCGGTTAGTTGTGCTCAAATTTTATATTAACTTGAAATTATTAAGCAATTCTGCAAACACTCTTTTGCAGTATAGAAATTGCCAACTCACCCATTTCTTCGCGCTTCTCCAGGCACGCAAAGATGCCATTGGCCACAGCCTCCTGCTGCTCTTTGAGGAAACTCTTGTGCCGCTCGGCTCGTTCTCGTCGGCGCCTAAGACCGGGCGTCACGCCCACTCCTCCTGCTGTAAAAATTTATTTTATAAATTGGATTTTCTTATTCCGTATGAAAGACTGCAGCTTAGCTTACGCCTTCGCTCATTGAACACACCGCTGCTATATTCCGCCGAGTTCGTCGACCCGGAGCTGTCCTCGTCCAGCACTCCGTGCGTGGGAGTCATTCTCTTTGGTGTCACTCGAGTATTCGCAGTCGGACTGGTGCCAGTGCTGTGGCGGCGCGATTTGCGCCTTTCGGCGGTATCCGTGCCGGGACGGTGTCGTTGTGTCTTGCGCAGAGAGTTCTCCGGCAGACGTATGCCATCCGACTCGCCATCTTCAAACCTGCAAAAGTTATATGCACAGTCAGAAAAATTGATTTCCACAAGACAGAATACACGACTAGCAAACTCACTTCAATACGGCTTCATAAAGCTGTAGCTGATCCAGTAGATCGAGATCGGTGCCTGGTTTGGACATGTAGCGCTGTATCACCGACTCCATGCCTTGCTGCTCCAAGAGATCGCTCTCGTCGTAAAAGCTGTCCTGATCGTTGAGACCTGCCAACGTTTTGTTGATCAACGATGTGGCATAGATGACAAGCTCAGCATCGGCATTGTCATAGTCCTTGAGCAGCCTGTAATGTCGATTAAATGTTTATGCTATTAATTCATGAATGAATGTATACAAAATCACTTTTGTGTGAAGCAATGACATTCTCTTCATAGAAACCAAAGCAAGTGCAACCAAAGAGCACAAACTAGTATGAGCGACTTTGTATTCTTTGATGCAACTTTTTCGTATATGTAAACTTTTCAGTGTCATTCTTCACTTGATGCCTAAAAGTATGCAATACAAAGTTGCATTGTTTGTAACCTACCTCATAATGTTCGACCATGGCAATGTGCCTTGTGATTTATCCACCGCATGTATGGCATTCACCAGCGCATAGCAATTCGGTTCGGCGTATTCCACGAACACCAGCAACAGCTTCAGTGCCGTTTTCACCACCGAGCGGTAATTGGACGCAATCAGCGAGTACAGCCACTGCATGGTGGGTTCGTGCTTCATCACTCCATTCATGCCGTCCACATAGAGCATCACCTGTTGAATAACAATCAATGTGCAAGTAAAGTAAAACATTTTAATTGCATTGCCTCTACCAACCTGACCCAATGCGCGCAAAATGTAATTTTGATAATTCTGATCGGCTCCATTGCCGACACGCACCAAACAGTTGAGTCCGCCCAGTGCGACAAAGGCGTGCACCAGATCCTTGTCCTCCTGGAAAACTTGCTTCAACGAGAACAAGGCCCTTCGCAATTCGCTGCCCTCGGACGAGAGTAGCTTTTCTGTAGCGTAAATGAGAACAATACAAATTATAAATAAAATTTTTAATGAGAACAATAAAAATTATACATGAAATATATGTAAAGACTGATAAATATTTTAGAGCGATTCGCTCAGCTCTTGCAAGAATCAAGGAGAAATGTGCTGAACCGAAACGCTCTTCGTTAGATCGCTCTTATGAATTTATTTATTGGCTAATGGTGTGTTATCTCACTGCCATAACGGATAATTTAAATGATTTATTAAAGAACAGATTTCGCAGAAATGATTAATAAAGATTGAGTGTTTGGTTCGTAGAAATTTGAGTGGGCATTTCAGTTCAATTCAATATTAAAATGGATGATTCCATGTATTTATATGTGGAGACACTGCAAACATAGGAACCACATTTAAAAATTGCAAATTTTTTTTTGGGACAATGCCCAACGTTATAAATGACTATGAATGCAATATTTTTTAGGCACTTAAGCGAGGTTTGTATTTAAGCGGGTTGAATAATTGAAGGGACATAGTGCATAATGCCCACAAATGTTGGTTACTCAAACGTGGTCGAATATGAAAAACTAAAACTTAATCAACATAATGCACCCTTAATCTATTTTCTTCTTCGAAAATGTGACTTATTCCTAATTTTAACGTTGGAATAAATTTTAAGGTTTTTAATTAGATCGAAGAGACATCATAAAACAGTGTACAGATAAGTTGGTTTAGACCAATTTAGACAAACTCCAATCTTAGTAACACTGACCGAAACTGCACTAAAGTTATGAAAACTTTATTGATCGTTTGAAAGCAAGACTAACATCTTTCAAGTACTAACCAAGTACATTTTTCGTTAGCTGCTACATCAGTGGCAAATATCGATCGGAATTAACAACCGAATTAGCTAATTATGTGTTTTATTTTCAGCGCATGCAAAGCAATTAGCAAAATCCATTGCGAAATTATTTTTATGACTAACGAATAAACAAACGAAATTTATAACAAAAATATTGCATTAGCGTGGCAAAGTTAAGAAGTAAGAAGGTCTATGTGTATGCACAAAGTTGAATTAACGTGAGAGATCTGCGATCATAATGAGTAAGTAATCTAATGATTTCCGACTTCAATCGATTCATTTCGACTACAAAATATGTTCGATCAGCCGCAGACGACTGCATCCGACTTCTGATTGAGATCTTTGCTACATGGATTCCAACGTTTGATGTGTTTCTCTTTGTTTTGTTATCGAGACAAATCAAGGCCAAAAGCGAGTAGCATGTTGACAGATCTACTCGATGTTTATGCCGCACGCGTTTGCATCCAAAAAGTATAAATAACACAGGCAAAAATTCGTATTGTTGGTATTAATAAAAATCGAATGGTACATAGTATTGGTTTAACTTCGGTTAACGACTTTTTTTCGGTGTTGATTTCTGTATGTATCAGAGATCAATAAATGCGATTGATAATATCTGTGATCAGAAGCAATAATCGCTTAAAGGGGTATTCTACTCTTGAAATTCGAAAAAAAATCAATTTTTTTTTTATTTCATTTTTTCAAAGTTTAGACCTTTAAGAATAATTATTAATTATTTTATTTTCGGAGTTATAGTTAATTTTGTGACGCGCCACTCAGACTGCCCGAAATAAGACTATGAACTTTACACACGTTTTTCTCGAAACTAATTTTTTCGATACGGTAGACATGATATCTCAAGTTCTAATGCACCGGTTTACTTGAAATTTGTAACAGACTTTCTTAATACTATTAAAATTGTGTCGATGTAGGGGTTTTTGTAATTTGTTTACTATTTAAAAAAAATGCAAAACATGAAAAAAATTATCTTAATTTTCAGAAAGACGCCATTTTGTGCAAACAAATTTGTTTTCCAAATCTGCTACGTCCAGATAACTCTACATCCTTGTTTAATAAGAATTAACGTTATTTTTAGTTTCAAATCACCAGGAAGATTGGAGATACCTTTTTTTGAGTCCCCTTTTTTTCAGTCCCCAGTTTGCCAGCCTCTATTGACTTCAATTTTGAATTTTTTTTCTATTATGCATTTTTATACTTTTCAAGTATCTATAAAAAAATTGATAAAAACATGGATGGTAAAAATTATTACACTTTTTTTATTACCCCCGTAAAATCACCTCAAAATCGAGCCTCTAGACTGGAATACCCCCTGCTTTGAGCAGCACACTTTAAAGGAATAGGCTCCTTTAGCTCAATGATGTCTTAATTCGACCTAAGCGTTTATTGTTTTGGACCAGAGATATATTAGAAAAGGCATGGTTTTCAAAACACGTCTTTAAATGTGACTCCATTGTGGAAACACGTTCCTCCTTCCTGTTGCCTTTGATTCTTATAAAATTAGACACTATTGAATGGGACTCCAACTTGGAAGCCAGACTGGCACAGTTGCTTGCGATTCATATGAAATCAGTCAAAATTATTTAAATCAGAAACACGTATTTGAAAAGGAAAGGAAAATTAAAGCACTTCTGGCACTTTCAGGTCCTTATATATATTGCATATAAGTATTAACTCTTCTTAATCAATTTTAAATCCAAATATTGATAGCGCAATCTTTACTACAATCTATGGAAAAAAGGAAATGAAAAAAATATACACCGAACTGAACGGAAGAGAACCAAGTTTATTAAATGGAATGAAGCTTCAAAAACAAAAAGCGGCGCTGTGCCCAATGCCAGATCAGGAGATTTCCTCCTAGATTTAGGAGATTCTTGGCCTTCTAGGAGAATGTTTAGGAGACTAGAAAGAAAGACCATTGCGGTCATTTCGACGGTTTTTCATTTTTAAATATCTGTGATTTCCCTAATATTTCTGTCAACTTTTGCTTAGGTAACTTTTATTTTTTTATCGTGAAAAATTGTATAATTTTTTTAAATGTTATTTTGTGAAAAATTAGCCAAATCCGAAGTGTACTTTTCGAGATATCAGCGGATATGATATGTAGTCTTTGTAGGTATGGAAAACTTGCGGTATTTCTAGGGTTAAGAGGAATTTAACGAGATTTACATTTTTATTTATCATTTTTTATATGTTTTGTTCGTGTTAAATTGTTTTTAAGCTGAAGCTGAATGAATAAATAGGCTACAATAAAAAAAATAAATATATTTTTATTTTTTATAAGTTTGATTCCTTAGTTTATAATGAAAAAATTATTTTAAAAAAATTTTTGATTTTTAACATTTTTGGGAGCCAATTTCAGCTTTTTTTTAATTTAGAAGAAAGTCATTTCAGGTATCTGGCAACACAGCCCGACACACAGCTGATATTGGAAATTTCTGGGAAAACAATATATTTTTTTAATTAGTACTTAATGTGTGTGAAATGAGAATCAGATAAGAATTCAGAGTTAAACTTCATGTTGATTTAATGTGATTAAAGGTACTCGGAACTCATTGTGTCAGCTGCTCACTCCGTTGTTGCGTTGTACTCACCGATAATTGCATGAACCCGTACGCTGAGCTGTGTCCGCACCACCAGCGAGTTTTTGCGGCTGCAAATAAGGAAATGCAAAGAAAAGTCGATTAAAAATAGAATCAATTTCGAATAGACGCAATCGATTGGAGTAAGAGTGAATTTTCGCACTCGCGATCGGATGCTCGCATGGCCAGCGGAAAGTGCTGCTTGGCGCACTTTACTGTAAAAGCCGGCAAGCTGGAGAGCCGCTGCGGCGGTCGCTGCGATCGAGCCGCGGAATCGGTTCAATGACCATTTAAGAACATTGATTGCTGTATAATGACAATGCGGCAGCGCGCATAAAACAGAAAAAGCCTGAATTGCAAAATGATAAACTGGGTGTGATCAGATAGGCGGAGTAGTGGGGGTTGGTAGGCCAAGGCGAGCAACCAAAGTAGAATGTAGAAATCAATAAGAACGAAATCGTGTAAGATAACATAAGAAGTCATTGTGCGGTGTTTCTGTTTCACGTGTGTTTTCCGCACGTGTGAAATGCTGTGCAAGCGTTGGCAATGGAAATAAATTTATTATTCAATACGGTAGCTGACTTTTATAGGAGCGGTCAGTAGTTCAGTGCGGCTTGAACGTGATCTCGGAC
The DNA here is from genome assembly GCA_964056695.1 of Melieria picta. Lineage (NCBI taxonomy): Eukaryota > Metazoa > Arthropoda > Insecta > Diptera > Ulidiidae > Melieria > Melieria picta. The sequence continues at coordinate 20,148,747 of OZ057399.1, forward strand.
TGGTCAGTATGTATGTATGCGTGTATGTGTGTGTGCGTCTAATTTTGAAAAGCTTGCCATATTTTTCACGTCCCCTTTACTAATAAAAAACAAAATGTTTTAAGTTATCAGAAACTAAGCTCATTCATTCCTGTGCCACGTAATTGCAACGCTTCCTACTTCAGGTCGTTGCCAGCGAGGCTATTTAATCTCGATGCTGGGCCTTATTGCATTTTGTGTTGTAATTTGCATGTCAGCGACATCTAAATGCTGTCAATGCGGCATTGCTATTAAGTCTTAAATACGTTTATAATGTGATTGCAGCCAGTTTGTAAGCCACACTGTCCCCGTTCGGTGTGATGTCACGCCCGGCTCTGCGTGTTCTACGAGCGAATCTTTTTTTCTTCAGCCACTTGCACATTTAATGCAAATTAACTGACAAACTATGCAATGCAATGCTTTCTCAATGCCCTGAAGTTGCAAGACTTTACAACATTTTTAAATTGGAAAGGCCGATTGGTGATGACAGAGATTAGTTGGAATGTCTCCCAATGCATTCAGCGCATTGTACAGAATACATAGTTTCTATAAGTCCAGCCCAAGTGCGGCACCAGGTTGTCAGAACCAACCAAAAACCAACAAATTTGGTCGTTGAAATGATAATGTTTTTAACACTAGAAAGACAATTGCCGTAATTTGGACGGTTTTTCAATTTAAATATCTGTATTTTCTTTTGTATTTCTATCAACTTTTGCTTTGATGACTTTTATTTTTTTATTGGGTTCTACAACTAGTTCTACAATTTGGGTTCTACAATTACAATTAACCAAATCCGATGTGTACTTTTCGAGATATCAGCGGATATAACATATAGTCTTTGTAGGTAAGGATAACTTGGGGTATTTCTAGTTTTTATAAATAAACAGAAAAAAAATTGCTTCCGTCAAAACAAAACAAGTTCGATAACAGTTAAATTGAGATAAATTGAGGGGTGTAAAAAGCAAAAGCAATTAAACTCAATTAAGAACTAAATTGCCTCAATTTATTTGGCTGTCTGAATAAAATATTTGCAAGTACTACTGGTGAGTTTCCAATACAAAATAAACAAAACTGAAGCTCAATGTCCAGATTATTTGTATTCTATCACCACCTTCGAACTGATACAGACACATAGTGGCCATTTGAATGTTCTGGAAATGTACAAACATTTTTTATATTCTTCTAGAACGAGACAGTACCAAAAATGTTAGAGCCATTTGCAAAAAATATCCAAATTCAGGCATTGAATTCGAGGGCATTGAACAGTGAGATTACAAACATTTGAAAAAAAGATTCAAGCTGCATATTGATAACAAAAATTTGATCGAAACTTGAGTTACCGGTGTTTTATTTAACTTTACTTTTTGAAAAAAATAAACAATAGTGGTATTCGTTTAAGTGTATAAGTTTACCAACCGCATATATTTATACATTTACGCCCTGTCTTGTAATGTAATGTACAGCTGTTTAGTTGTCAAAATCATAAAATTAAAATGCCGAGAGTTAGCGAAAAAGTGAAATTTCTTAAATTTTGGGAAGAAAGCCTTACAAAATCGCAAAACTTTTTAAGAAACGTTTTGCCGCATTTGGATGAAAACAGGTTTAGACAAATTGTGCGAGTCAGCGGAACAACGTTTGATGTTATCGTTAATCTAATAAAATATGATGAAGTGTTCAATGGCCGGCGTTCGTGCAAGCAATTTCCTTTTTCACATTGAACAATAAAATAAATCAGCTGACCATTTGGCAGGGTTGCATTCACAACCTCGCAAACTTGCGCACATTGTTTGCACAACGAAATTGCTGCGCAAACTTATCCGATGCGCGTAAATAAATTTTCATATAAATTTTGACAACTCATTTACGCAACTAAACTTATACGGTTTACGAGGTTTGCGAGGCTTTTACACCTTTAAATGAATACCCTTAATGAATGGAGAGGTACTCGTATGTAGGTAGTTAGGTAGGAGCATAATGAAATTAATAAAGTGTGCCAGATAGGAGGAACTCTCTCTTCATCGTACACTTATTTTCTGACAGTTAATGTCATTTTGCTGACAAATGTCAGAGTTCATAACCCGTCTGTGCTGTATGAAAAAATTTCAAATAAATTATTGTTTGAAAATACGTTCTGCACCAAAACCGACACTAAAAACGCAACTACATGCCAGGAAAAACGTGCTGTCTCTGCAAAAAAACGCACGGCAATGCAGTTTCTTTGTTTTTCTAACATAAAATACATTACGAAAATATATATTTCTGGAGTACTGAAAGTAAATTTTACATTTAACGACAACAAAAATAAAGATTAATCGAACTGACACAAATAAATTGACACATTGACAATTGCTACTCAGAGAAATAAGTGTACGTCATCTACCTAGCACACTTTATTAATTTCACTATGGGTAGGAGAGACTGTTTCGAAAGGAGCTCACTTAGGCCACAAAGGCATTTCATGAGAGCACATTTGACGGACTTAAATATCCTTCCTCATAAAATTACTTGGAGCTTCTCACGAGGTTAAATAGACTGCGAAGAGTCTTATCAGTTAAATTTCTGATTGAAAAAGAAGACCTTCAAATGACCTTCTTTTCTTACGAAGTGTAATTCAACCATACTATTTTTATAGAAATCAGTAGAATACTATCTGTGATTAGTCTGTAAATGTCTGATGAAGTATCTGTGTCTGAACTGTAATTAGTCTTAAAATAGAAGCATGCAAGGCTCAAACATTAATAAATTAAATGCAATCATTGCATTAACTGAATTATTCTAAATTTGAATTACTACTGCAGACAATATACAACATTCTGTACAACAGTCAACACAATCGACAACTAAGTACCCAAGCAGTCAGAGTTTCATTCACATTCTTCTACGTTATTGGTGCAAAATCTCAGACCAAAGACTTCGCAATCACTTCAGCTACCACAGTTTCCTTGAGTTAGAAACTTTTATTGGTTTGCCACTCTTCATTTAATACAAAATTGGTCGCGCAGCTAAGTAAACAAGCATTTACAAATACAACAACAATCCACCCACTCAACCATTTTGCCACACCGGCAACACTGCAACCACGCACGTCTCTGCAGGAAGCCGACTTTAATGCGCGACTTGCCCCAGAAACCCAGTGAAAACACAACACCAACATCAATTGTCAACGTAGCCGCAGTGCAGCAACCGCACTGCCATGAAATCGCTGCCAGGCCGCACTTTTCAACGCGCATTGCCGTCCGAAGCCGTTATTGTTGTGTTACCGTTTGCAGTCGCCTGCAACTGGCGAAACTCGATTTGGCTGCGTTCCGCCATGTGTTGAACGTATTGGCGCCCAGACGCACAAACAAACAAATGCACACACACACACACACTTAATGGGTTCAAGGTAAATTACTGCGTCCGCATTGTCCACTGTCGACAGTTGCGAAAAGAGAACGGAACAGAAAGTGAAATTGAGACACAAAAGATGTCGATGCGCTGGACCTGTGCGTGGCTGTGTGTGTCTTTTTGCTTTGAACTTTCCACAGTTCTGGCGAATTTCTTTGCCGCTTTTGGCCATTCAAATTTAGTGAATATGCATTCGCATCGACATGGACTTCGGGCACGACAGGCGCGCGTGTGGCTGTGTGTGGATGCGCGATGTCAGACGAGTGAACGGCGGCAGCGCCAAGAACAATAAATCTCTCTGTTGCACACTTTCTAAATCAGACACGCTGACGCTTCCATAAAACTTGCGGTGTTAATCATAAAAGCAATCAATGTTGATAACAAAAAAGTAAACAGTCAACTACAGCAAACGTACACAAGTGAATAATTTGATCCACTGAATCACAACGATTTTTCGTTTTTCGTATGAAATCGGTGACCGATTTTAGCGATCGTCATGTTTGTTTGCAAAAATTTAGTTTCAAATTTGCAAACATTTCTTATCGGAAAGAGAGAATTTGTGCAGCTGTTGTTGCGCTGATTATTTTGCAGTTGTGCGCATTTGAATGGAGACACCTATCACATATATAAAAGTTGAGTAAAGGGTTTCAGTCATTCTCATCAGAGTGGAAAAATGAGTTGGCAATAAAATGAAAAGAAGCAAAGTAAGAAAGAAAAACATATTTGTAGGTTAACCCCGGCAACACTGGCATTGGGATTGAGCGAGGTTACTTATTGATATTCGTACTTTGATGTCAGAGTAATTATAATCGGGGCATCAGTGGTGCTATTACCGGCACTAGAGGTGAGAGAAATAGATTTTGGGGAGGTTTTTGGGGTTTCGACAATACATTTTGATTTTTGCTTTGTAGAAACCCAAAAGTTGACAACCTCACAACTCCGATCGTATGGGAGACGCCCTCTGGTGGTGAACTTTTGAACTTTCATTTATTTTGTATTTTTTGCACTCAAGAATGTTGAAGATCGCTAAATAAATCATTCAAATCGGTTCAGTAGTTTCCGAGATACGGACAACCTCACAACTCCGATCGTATGGGAGACGTCCTCAGGTGGTGAACTTTTGAACTTTAATTTATTTTGTATTTTTTGCACTCAAGAATGTTGAAGATCGCTAAATAAATCATTCAAATCGGTTCAGTAGTTTCCAAGATACGGTGTTTTCTCGCTTACTTAACTACTACATTTACAAGTGGGGAGCCAATTCGACAGAAAATGGCCAGTTTTGTATGGCAGCCCCCTTAAGACTTCGAGATAGCGGGTAGGTATGTTTGGAAGAAACATTCGGAAGGAAAAATAAATGGGTGTCGGACATACATTTCATACGTCTGGAGGCAACTTGAGAGCAGTGGGAGCCTATTTTATAATAACGACCATTTTGTATGAGAGCCCCATTGAGGGTTGGAGATAGGGTATCAATATGTTTGAGAGAAATGTTCAGTAGAGAAAACTAGTGGGATCAGTCATAGGTTTTAACCCTCTAAGAGTAACTTCTGACCATCTGTGGAGCAATTTGTCGAATTTCCCAGCTTTTTTGTGAACTCTGACCTCGATGCGACGCCGTTTAGCCCCACTCTAGCCCCAAAATTTTCATCATGTCTAATGTACATAAACTGTTGGCGTCGGAGAATAAAGCATAATGTTATATATATGTATATAAAAAAAATAAATAGAAATTTTAAGAAGGAACGAAAGGCCGGGTTTCATGTGTCGTTTACCAACATTTTAATGGCCTGTCAACACTGAAGTCATTGTAGCAAAAATTTCTTGCACCAGAAAGAAAAGTTACTAGGCAAAGTTCTTTAGAATATTCAGCGTAAATGCTTCTCTATTCTTCTTAACCCATTTCGTACCATTATTTCGAGTAAGGTTTTATTTAAAAATTTGTTTAATAGGAGGGCGAATTAGATGAAAAAAGGCACGGAAAATTAGTTTAAACAAGATCCATGATGGTATTTGTCCGTAATCACAGATTAAAATTTAATTTTTTAACACTTTTGCGACCTCTGTGGCCCATCTGAACAGAATTAAACGTACATATTTTATTGTAATACAAAATTACTAATTTTGTATTTCCAATCATTGTGTTTGGGTTTTGCATAATTGTAGTTATTTTTAGTACTTTGAAATAATCATTAATAGGGAAGGCGTGTCATGGCAAACAAATATTTTATTAGAAAGCCAATAGATCTAAGTATAATATAAAAAACATAAACTTTAAAACCCGCAAACATTACTAATCTCTATGATTTGTTAAGGGGGTCAATAGTGTAAATTTACAAAATTTTAAAATATTTTTTTTTGTGAAATAGACTCCAGGGGGCCTTAAGAATATCCCCCTCAAGTGGTTTTTAATTCTGATGACCCGTTCCCCTGCAGCAGCGCTTTATTGATGGTCAATTCGTTCCGCATGAAGCCGAACGCGAACGAAGTTTAAACCGAATTATTTCGAAACACTGGTTTTTGATTATGGAAGTAGAATATCTCGGCAAGTTTTAGTCCCACTGATCTAAAATTTGGGCAGCAACTTTTTGAAACATAGAACTTCTAAAGTAACTAAAAATGTTATTGTTTTTGGCGAAATCCGTGGCGCCATTTTCGGGAAATTAAGAAAAAGGGGTCATTTTTTTCGGTTGGGGCGTATTTTTGTATTGTCGAGAAAATATTTACGAAAAAGGTACGAAATGGGTTAACAGATATAAACGATTTTTATTATAATACAAAATGAGTGTGGCATTTTTTCAATCATTCTGTGTCGGTTTTGTACTAATCTGGTTAGTTTTAATATTTTTAAAAAATTTAAGAAAAAAGTCTATCTATATACGTGGTTTTTTTCAATGCCCGCCCAGCTTTAATGGGGAAGGCGTGCCATGGCTAAAATATATTTTATTAGAAAGCCAATAGATCTAAGTATAATATAAAAAAAATAAACTTTAGATTTAGGTTTATTGTAATAAAACAACTGCTAACAATACTAATCTCTATGATTCGTTAACGAATCAAAGGTACGAAATGAGTTAAACTCTGGTCGTCTGTAAGTCTCTGAACGTGGAATTGTAATGGGAAATTTTTTATTCTTCTTAAACGCTGATCGTCTGAAAGTCTTTGATTGGCAACTTTTTCATAGACAATGTTTGAAGGGTTTCGAATTCGAACGAGTCTTTTATATTTGTCATACAAAAGGTTCCAAAGCGAGTCACGGCTTTCAAGTTTATATGCTGAATTGCTGTACTTGGCTTGGGATTCAATCAACGTATGCACGTACCTACGTATGTATGTATGTATGTGCATGTGTATGTGTGAAATCTAAAACACCTGCTTATTTGGCATTGCTGTCATCGCATACAACAAGTTGAGTAATAATAATGAGTATTCAAGAATTGTTGTTCAGAAAAACGTTGAATGGGCCAGCAAATAGCGTAACAAAAATTTTAGGTGTGAAATTTGTGGGATCATAATAACAAAGCGTTGAATTACCGCATTATTGTGCGACTGACTTGAATACGCGTAATTTTCATGTGACTTCTTATTGAAAGAACCAACTCCCAAAGCCATTAACGCCACTGAACGTGTGGGTGTCATTGTTTACATAGAAGTAGTAATTTGTTGTTGTTTTTCACTTACTTCGAACTGAGGCCTTCGATTTCTTCGGCTTGTTCGGCTAGGGAGGATTCCAAGTCCAAGTAGGCGCCATAGTCGCCGTCTTTGTAGACCTGAATGGCCGCATCGTCAATCTGCAAGTAAATAAAAGACGCCAACATTTAGTCAGTGCAATTCCAATTGCTTCAATCAATTCATTCTAATTAAGTCATCAATTAGTGGCGCTCATGGGTGAAACGGTAGCGTGTCTTGAAATGCCATCGAACCCATTTCTAAAACTAATAATAGGCCAAACGCATCAGGACTGCGGCAAATAGCTCTCAGCAAGGCTGCGCGAATTAAAAGTGGCGCGTGTGTGTTTAGCGTCGAGTGCCAGCGGCCCGTTGTGCACCTTGACGAGATGTGGTCGCAGTCGGAACGACTGGAGCGAGATTGATGGCCGCATATGCATTGATGGCCGCAATCGAGTGCGCCACTGTGGCGTGCCACATCACGACGTCACGACGACGTTGACGCTGCCGTTGATAGCTGATGAAAATACAATAAAGCGGCGAAGAACGCTTAGCCGCCGGCTAACTAAGACTCGCTCGATGCTGATGATGGGTCACCTACTTTTCCCCGTTGTTGGCGGCAGCTGTTGCTTGGTCGTGCGTTGCATCTTTAATTGAAGACATCGATTAATGTTGAAGAAATGGAAATGACCGACACAATTCTTGGTCGCGGTGCGGACATTCCAGCGCTGCCATCTTTCACTTGTTGCCGCTCGCAGGTTGAAAGTAATGTTTTGAATTTTGTTTTCATCCTCCTCGTTCGAACGGGCTCAGCCGGCGTTTAGAGAGCAATTACAGGCCTCATTGTGGCATTTCTTGCAGCAAATCAAGGCGCACTAATGTGAGAAAATTCTTGCAGCTATTTAGCTAAACATCCAATCCGGTTGTATGCGATCGTACGCGAACTCGTAGTTTGTAAGATGGATTTAGTTGTCTCGGCACAGAGATGTGGAAAGCGATTTATCGCTATTACAGATGACTTAAACCCACAGAAAGTCATAATGAAGCTTTCAATTACACTGTGCAACTAAGAAAATATCGAAATGCATACTTTGTCCAGGTGTAACATAAAAACTATATATGTAAGTAGTTATTTCGAATATATCCACAAAAACTGAGGTAGAAACATGCGACGCATTTGTGAGAGATTCCAAAAGTACCCACCAAGCAAAATGTGAGAAATAGGCAACAATCGTCAGTGGCAACAAATTAGCGATTCGCCGATTTATTGCCGCAGCGACGAATTACAAAAACACTTTGTTTTCCAGGACTTTGAAATATCGAATTGAACTATGTTTTGTATTTCAGTGAGATTGATCGTATTTTAAAAATTTGTATTCATTCGTCGACGGTTCATTGATCAACAACATTGATTCAAGCTCAAAACATCAAACCATGAACTGCGGAAAATATAAATTCTGACTTGTCTAATGACAACGATGTATTTATTGACAATGAGAGCAACATTGAATATTTGTATGCAAGTGGTGATGATGAAAGAGCTTCAACTGAAATTCCATCCCAACCAAAACTGATTGACTTTTTATATATTCATAATTTTCCAAGCAACATGATGTATTTAGATTTTAACATAGACGTCCAGGCGATATGAAAACGACTCGTCAAGGCGATATGAAAACGACTCGTCCAGGCGATATGAAACCAACTCGTCCAGACGATATGAAAACGACTCGTCAAGGCGATATGAAAACGACTCGTCAAGGCGAGTTGCTTTCGGCGGACGTTTTAAAGCGACTGGTTATAAGAAACCGATACGTTGGCGATAAATTTGTTGCCGGGGGCGACTCGTTTTCTTATTGCCGGCAACAAAAAATGTCTGGTGGGTATATATTTTGGCATTTAAAAATGGTTGTTTGTAGTTTGAAAAGATAAATGTCAAGGATTTTTTACGCTTTATGGTTGTTTCTCACTTGAGGAGGAGAGCATTTTATTTGTGAGGTTATAATGAATAAAAATCACTCTTGATTACTATCAAATTTTATTTTACTTTTTATTTTACTTCTTTGATAGTGATCGGGGTTTTGGAATTTTTTATACACCATCACGAAGATGTAAGCAAAGAGCGAGAATGATTTTCACTTGAATTTTCTATAAGAAACCCTGCAAAAATTATATTTTATGCCCTTTACTACTGGAATCGCCCCCTAGCAAACTTTGCTTTAGAGGAAAGAATTGACAACAATCGAACCGACTACAATCGTCCTCTACTGGATCGAATCTTTTACGAAGTGATTTTGTGACTGTTTGAGAAAAACATTCGTTTGCCAAATTCCTCGGCTCTATTGTCGTTCGTATAATCGATATGGAGTGACCTATGTAAAAGACGCTTGGACTTAGTATTGAAGTAGGCCGAAAGATGGGATTGGATTCAGCTTCCTTTGGCATATATATCACATTCTATTGGGAGATATAGAATCGAAAAGTTCAATGATGGGAAATAAAGCCTTCGTTCGTACCATAGTGAAATCAATAAAGTGTACCAGGTAGATGACGTACACTTATTTCTCTGAGTAGCAATTGGCAATGTGTCAATTTATTTGTGTCACTTCGATTAACCTTTATTTTTGTTGTCGTTAAATTTAAAATTTACTTTCAGTACTTTCAGAAATATATATTTTCGTAATGTATTTTATGTTAGAAAAACATAGAAACTGTATTGTCGTGCGTTTTTTTGCAGAGACAGCACGTTTTTCCTGGCATGTAGTTGCGTTTTTAGTATCGATTTTGGTGCAGAACGTATTTTCAAACAACAATTTTGTTTTGAAATTTTTTCATACAGCACAGACGGGTTATGAACTCTGACATTTGTCAGCAAAATGACATTAACTGTCAGAAAATAAGTGTACGATGAAGAGAGAGTTCCTCCTATCTGGCACACTTTATTAATTTCACTATGGTTCGTACAAACAGCCTGTAGGCACTGTTTTCCTGTAATCTACAACAAAAGACCCACAATCCAATGCCGATTTCCAACATTGGTTTAAGAAATTTTTCATTGACAACTACACACACAAATTTTTTGATTCCTTTATCTAAATATAATACTTTTACAAATATGCTTAAACTGCATTTGAGTTAAAATAAATCAATCAATGTTATAAGCGTTGTTTTTAAACAATTTTTCTCACTGTGCACGCACTGCCGAAGGAGTTTGCTAAAATCCTTACACACCCTTTTTTTATGAGCCCATGCAGACAGACTTTTCAAAATACCCATCACTGATAACCGACCATGGCGCAGAGCTCTGAATGGGTATTTGCAATAAGGAAGTAACGACTCCCAACGCTGTGGCCTGGCTCCTTTGTTTACACACACACACACACACTCACACACCCACCTCGTCAGCCACACCTTGCTCATCGTGGCGGCTCTGTGCCACAGCGCTATTCTAAGCGGAATGGATGTTGAAACTGCAACGGCAACTGAGCCTCCCAATGAAAATAAATCCAGTCGCGTTGAGCTCGACGCGCTGAACGCGCCCATCATCGCGTGTGGCGCTCGACGCACTGCGTTGTGTAGCTGGGACTTTCTGTTGCATGAAATGGAATACTTTACCCTTTGGTGTGCGCAACGTTGTTCGCCTGCAGTGCGCCGAAGCTCTTGGCCGCCATGAGCTCTTGCTGCCACCGCGTCCTTGACCAACCAATAACTTGTGCGGCGCATACGAGAGTTTAATAGTGAATAATGTGATGGATACTCGTAGATATTCCTTACTTCGTATCGTCATTATGAGACCTTTCTATTTAATTGGCTCATTAATTATACAAATTATGGACTTGTTAACTGTGCGAGCGTGGCTGACGCTTCAAGTTGACGCTAAGTAAACCTTTCTAATGACTTTTAAGGTTGGGGTTTTCAACACTCTGCCCATGAGATCATTTCATTGCTCGTTTCACCAGTTGGTAATTTAAAGTTGAACGAGCATGTGGCGGAGCTGCGCTGGTGCTGTTCCAAAAAGCAAAACGCGAGCGCAATGGCCAATTGGCTGTGCGCTGTCAGACAATGCGGCGAACTGTCGATCGGCGCAACGCCAGTACAATCTAAGCGAAAACCTTAACACGAGTATATTTCACGTCTAAAAACCACGATGACTCGTTCTGATAGCGAAAACAACAATAAACAACAACCAGAACGAACGGCAATGTTTACAGCTGCAGAGACAATGCCAGTAGGAAAATTTAGATAGAAAAGCGAGATTTCTTTAAAACGACTTTTTCTTTTGCAATAAATGCAATTTTCAAGTAATTAATCAAAAATTTGTGTTAATTGTCGTTGAAGATTTAGTTAAAAATCATAATTTTCTCAAATATTTCAGCGTCCAACGGCGAGTGATTACTGCGTAGGAGAGTTGAGGTTAGGTTAATTTTTCTCGCATTTACGTTTACAGCAGCAAATGACTAACCTTTGAGAGTAAAGCAAAAACCTATTACCTACCTAAACAAATTAACAAATTGGTCACCCTACAGCTAAGAAATCGCTTGTAGTCTAAAACTCCATTCAGCCGGTTTTCCATGGCATGGCTCGTTTTCGAAAAAAACAGTAAAAAATACTCACTCGGAACTTGGAATCATTTTACAAAATATTGGTACAATTTGTTAAACAATATTTTAATTTTTTAATTTGGCTTCAGAATATAATAAAATTCGTTTGTTTTAGAAATCGATGCACTAAAGTTAAAAAAAAAAGTTACTCCTTGGGGCGTTCTAGTGTTAAATGACATGATCAAAGCACTATGAAGTACCGAATAACTTTTGAGAGATTCATTAAGTTGTTTTGGAGGAACAGAATGTGGTGGCATTTTCTTACATGAATAAAACCATATTTTGTGTTAACCCTGGAAGTGCATCGTTAGTCGAATCGACTAGTAAATACCATACTTGTTCAAAAATAATCGGTCAAAATAACGATGCACCTCCAGGGTTAAAGCACTAAAGCCATAAAAAGACGGCCAGACTTTTATGACCTTCAAGACAAATCTAACCATTGAAATTTTATGACAGATTTTTCCCAGTTAAAATAACTTCTATTTCTCAATATTTTTAATTAAATAAAATAACCACACATAGAAATGATTGATGTTTATGCAAAGGTTTATGATGACCTTAGGGTGATTTAGGATGACTTTCTTCCAAACATGCATACTGTGTCCCACTTTTAATAATAAATAATAAAATATATATAAAAATAAAATAGAAAGATTGATTGATAAAAAGATCTCAGATTGGTACTACAGAAGACTACAGAATGTAAGAATAACACTTATTTGTTTTCCTATTTCAATATTTCATATTTGTCATCAATTCGTTAGAAGATTTCTTGAACAATTTATTGACAATTTTTTCGAACGAACGAACGATGCAAAGGTTTTTGATGGCCTTAGGGTGATTTAGGATGTCTTCCTTCCAAACATGCATACTGTGTCCCACTTTTAATGGGATAATAAAATAAAAAGATTGATTGATAAAAAGATCTCAGATTGGCATTACAGAAGACTTCAGAATGTAAGAATAACAATTATTTGTTTTCCCATTTCAATATTTCATATTTGTCATCAATTCGTTAGAAGATTTCTTAAAAAATTCATTGACAATTTTTTTAAGTTATGAGATGAGGATAAGAATATCAAAATAGAATTGCGATAGAATATAAATCTCCATTTCCACTTTAGCAGTTAAAATAAATATATGTTTGTGTTTTACAACAGTAATTTAGTCTAATAATAATAGATGATGGTATTCACAATCGTTCGTAGATCAAATACTTCTGACTATTGGGCTGGAATACGAAATATTGTTCCTATTGGGTTGTCACAGATTTGTTTACAACTTAGGCCGCTGTCTTTTCTATTACCAACTAAGGAATCTGTACATATATGCAGATGGTTTGAAATTGATTATTCTTACTTTTATTGTTAACATTTTGTACTATTTGCATAAATGATGTATTACACAATAGGAACATAACTGCCAATGCTTTATGACACTGCATAATATAGAATACTTGGAGCAAAAAAGTAATCGAAACGATTTTAACCTCAGACTTTGCCATTTTTAGCTGGGAGAAAAGTCATTGAGAAGAAATATTTGCTTTATTTGGTTTTGATTGAGTTGGCATTTGAACCTTCGGCTCTCTAATGTGTGATCCAATGCGATTGTTGTTGCGACTGTAATTTTAAATTTACTAATGTTTATGGTATCAAGATGAGATTAGCTAATGTTGATAAATAAATCTTCTGGTAGTTGATAGATTAGGTTAGGTTAAGTTCGGGTCAAAGTAGTGATGCTCGAATGCATGGAAGGCCCCTATTTCAGGTTTCTGCTAGGAAAGATTTAAACCCACCTGAGCTTTGCACGCAGTTAACTAATCTGTCGGCACTTGCCAAGTAAGTAATCTACGTTTTTGTAAGAGGTCAAGTAAAAAGATCACCAAGAACGCTGCAATTCGAAATCAACAGCTTAGCTGCCACAGCAATTTGAGCCAACTTTTACAGTGTTGTTAAATAATTTGCGTGTTGTTGTGGTGGCAGCAGCGTCAAATTAGGATCGCCACTGCAGCGGACGGCCCCAAACGGCATTGGCACGCTGCAGCTGCTGCTTCTTCCGCTGTGGCAGGCATCGCCCCAAAGGATGCATACATCTTGTGAGACTGCCATAAATTCTAACAAACAACCGGCGGCCTGCGAGCATTTGCGAGCGAATCGGCGGTGAAACAATTGTCGCTTGATCGCCTCGTCCCGTTGGCCATCGAATGGACAATCGGACCGGCTGGTCTGCGTGCGCAGGAAACATTAAATTAGAAAATGCCATTGCAAGGAGCGAATCTGCCGGTCGTGTGCCCTCTGAGTGCGGCTGCAGATTTATGACCAAACCGAAACAGGGGGTTTTTATACATAAGTATATAAGTATATATGTATGTATTTATATGGCTGACAGAAATGGCGAGAGGAAGAGCTCATTCAGCTGTTTATACCAGCGGCAGCGTCAGCAATTTTATCTTTTTGCGCTGATTATTTAAATTGGCTGTGAGCATCATTCACCACAAAAAAAAACAAGTATTTACTTTAACGAATAAATAATGTGTATAGCTACGTGTGTGCGTGTACTTTTATAAATATTTATTTATTCTTTCAAGTTCATCATCAGCATTATCAATATTGCTTTAGCAAATAAGTAGCAGCCATTTGGCAAATTAGCGATGTTATGTGATAAGGTGGCAGATGGAACTTTCGGGACTTGTGTTGGATAAAAAAATATTTGTTTAAAAAGCAGTGAAGTTTCTCAAACGATAAATGATTATTTTTTGGCAAAACCTTTTTTTATTTAGCAAATATTTCATTTTTTTCAGGCTAAACTAAAAATTGAAAGAGGGGAGAATTATACATGTCGTAGTTCTAGGTAGATAGTAGATAAATTTTTAAGCCAAGGTCTAGAAAACTTATTTAGAGCTCGTTTAAAGATTGTCACTGTAATGGTTAAAGGGTCAAGGGAGTGTTGGAGCCTTAGTTAGTTTACTTTGGTGAGTTAGGGTCCAGTCAAATCTATTGAGGGTTAAAAAGCACAGTTGGTTTATTTTTTGGCTGTCACTCTAATGGTTAAATAACACTGTGCGACAATTTTGGGGTCATGGAATCTAACCCAGAACCGACCAAGACTAATCGATAGTACTCTTATAGAGTAACAAAACCCTAGCTGGGTTTTGCAGAGTTAGTTGCCTTTTAAAAGTTACAGCTGTGTAAAGTTTGTGTGTATTTTATAACCAGTTTTTTCTTATAAGTCTTAAGATATTCAAAATTTTGTATTGCTGTCTTCAGCAAACTTACTGCTAATGCTTAGATGAACAAATTCTCTGAACACTGTGTAACAAAATTATTACACATTATCGAAATTTTGGGGGCCAATGTTAAAAAAATCGACTTTTTTTGATTGTAATAAAAAAAGTGTTTTTTATTCTATTAATATTTATGCAAAAACGCATTTGTATTGCCAAAAATAAAAAAAAATATGCTAAACCCTTTAACGTCACAAAATAAAGTGAAAAAATTTTCAAGCCTAAATTTAAAATTTTATTGTATACGTATTTCAGTCTGGTTTTTTTGAGGCTATAACCAGTGAAGTTTTCGATATTTTATTACAATGCTATTTGGTTAAAGCGAAAAATTTATTAAAGAGTATTATAGTCTTATAGGAATAGTTTTAGACAAATAGCAATTAATTTGATTTATCCTGAGGTTGAAACATGCACTTTGTGCAACTTTGTAGGCTGTGACTAACAGTCACCAAAGTCTAATAAATGTTATAGTCATAAAAAAGTCAGTTCTTTAGTGTTATAGTCTAACCCTATCTAACACCTACGATTCAGAGACGCAGTTAGGGCTCTTTTGAAGTATGTAACTCTAACATTTAAACAGTGTAGACAGTGTTAAACTCATGCAAAGTCAGTTCCAGAATGTTTTAGTCTAACCGTTTATGTACTTAAGTCTTGAGAATTTTAACCACTGTTGCAGTTTCGTTGATGAAGAAGAAGAGAAGACTAAACGTTACCACTTCTGCTCAGGCAGCCAGCTAAATTGCGTTATCAAAACATTTTCTCAATTTATGCTCAATTTAGCTCTAAATTTAACTCAATTTGTCATAAAAAATTCCAATTTAACTAATTGCAACTAGCGCTAAATTGACCATAAATTGAGCTCAATTTGGCATGCAACCCTGTGTTATGCTGTTATCGATAAACAAATTCATTGACAATTGACGCAACCAAAACAAAAATGAGAAATTGACAGCTGTAAAAGACGTTCATAAACATTTGTTTGCTTTATTTTTCATTTAGAAATAGTGTACTGATGCAGTAGAGATGTTGAATAAATATTACTAAATGTTCAATAAATGTTTTTAAGAAATTTTTTATTCATAAACAGGAAAGAAACCTATCTCCCGTCAAAACAAAAACGTGTTCGATAAAATTTTTGATAACTTCGGTGTAAACTAAATTGAGGTGTGTGAACAACAAAAGCGATAAACTCAATTAAGAACTAAATTGCCTCAATTTATTTGGCTGTCTGAACAGGACATTAGGCTCACTCCAGACGGAAGTGAAAACCCCTGGATTTGCCATTTTTCGAGAGCTTGTATGAACAGAATAGACAATATAAGAGACCTGATTGGATTTATTCACCAGTAAAATTGGCTTAATTTGTCTCTTAAATTATTTGAAGTAAAAACACACCACTTTTTGGGTTTTTAGGCCCGTGCCCAGAGAGCTTAAATAAGCTAATCTAATGTCTGACCTAATACTTCCACAGTTCAAAGACACACTTAGAACTTAGAAGAATTTAATGAGTTACAACCTTAAACAGTAATTTTTGGAGAGTTTAAATCTAACATAATCTGAGAACCGGTTAAAAAACGTTACTTAGGTTTCCAATAATTATTATTCGAATACATTTAAAGTTCATTTCAACAATATCACCGGAAAGAATAATACAAAACTCCTAATGAATCCTAAAAATGTTCAACTCTAGTAGCCAAGTCTTCACACGTAAATACAACAATTTCAATGCGGCACCGCAAACAACCAAATCAAAAATCAACATTTAATCGGGTTTATTTCTGGTTTGCAAATTCGCGTACGAAACTTGTTATTGACATAAAATTAGAAAACCAAGTAATTATAATATGTTCGCTGCCGCAGTGCGAATGCGAGCGCACAGCGAGCACCGCAAATTATGACATCAGCCTGCCGGTCCAATATCCACCTTTTTCACTGTTGCTTTGCCGTTGATTTGCCAATTGCGGGCGATGGATCGTGGAAGACAATGCGAGTGCGCACAACTTTCCACTGTTTGGCGATTTGTACAATCGGCAAAAGTCAACAAAAAGTGAAAAGATCTAAAAAATGATTGCACAAAATCAACAAACAATAAGTGTGTGTACCTTTTTGTATTTATTTGCGTACTCGTGTGCGGATACACACGCACAGACACACCGACTCGTGCAAATCTATCATTGAGGGTTGATTGTTAATCAAACGCAAACAATTTTAATCGCCTTTTCGAACATTTATATTTGAATTGAAATCAATTGCGAGGCATTTGCGCAAAAGAAAATGTTCAGCCAAAAACTTAGTGCTTTAGTGATTAACACCTGCGCGGTCGCACCGGAAAAAATTCCAGCGAACTGGGTGCCAGTTGTGTGTGAAGATGTGCCAAGTCAAGCTAGAAACAGTTGGCATGAAAGAAATGAGTGGCTGGGGCTTTCAGTTTTTTTTTTTCAAAATTCCGAACTCCCAGACTCACAGCAACCGGCGTCGGTGGGGCTGCGCTGTTTGATGACAACAAATTAAGAATAATGGACCAATTGGAAAACAACAACATTCAAACCATTGCACAGTGATTCGTTCCATAGAGAAAATTCAAAAAATTTATATTCTCAGAATTTAACGGTTTTGATGTGATTTGAAAGGTAAAACTTAAACTGAGAAAACCACAAAAAATCTGTATAAAAAATTAATTAGTGTGTCCAAAGTCGAAACTTTTTTCACAAAAAAATTTAAACACATGTTTTTTGATTTTTAGTGTATTGAGTAAACAAAATCGCAAATGTACGTGGTTAGCGAGAAGTTGCCAAAAATTTCAATATAGATTAAAAATTGATGTGTGCATTTTAATGTTTTCTCAAAATTTGCAAAGCTGAGGCTTTTACTTCACATTAAATTTAAAATATTTTTCAGAATTAAAAACATAAAAATTGGCAAAACTTAGAAAAAAATATCTAAAAAGTATGTAAAGTATGCTCCTGGAGTTTTTTTATTTTAAGAAGCATTATTTCCTTGTCGAAAAATGTAATCATATCCTCCGATATCTTTCGATCTCAGAAAATAATTTAATTTGAAAAGTGATCTAAACATCTATTTTTTGACAAAACATATTGAAACTGTGCAAACAAATGTACAAATGCAAGACATACATTTATTATTATTATTTTTATTGCAACAAGAAAGGGTCCTAATACTCTTTGCGATCATCAATGTTGACATAACTGATTGAATGTAAAATCTGAAAAATCTAGCCAACACAATTGTTGCTATAGCTTACCAAAAAATACGAAAATTGCAAATTCAAGTCACAGGCATTACCAAACCAGAAAAGTTTAAGAAAAACAAACTAGAGATTTCAATTCAGCAGACCATGTTTAACTAGCTAACCAAATTTTATTAAGAATAGACCACTCGAATCACTGTGCATTGTTGAGATCATCTTGAAACTGAGCAACCAAGTCAGTCATACAAAATTGGACTCTCGATTCGAATTATGTAAAAGATGTCGTGGAGGCCACTTGAATGATATGTATAATTTTTAGAACAAAATAGTAATGATTGTACTTTAATCTTTACCAAATCATATCATTTTCGAAACTAAATGGTATTGAATAACTTTAATACTAAATAAATGTATACGAAATATTTCAAGCACAACTCTTTTCATCCCGAAGCTTTAGCCACAACATATTTAAAAAAATAGTCGTCATTTCGTAGTTTCACATTTTGGGATCCCTACTGCCGACTGCTGCTTGTTTGTTTTGTCTGTCGCTTTGTTGTTGCCATAGTTTCAGTGTGCCTCAGTTTCAGCATGCATGAAATTTGCACCGAGAAGAAGTTATTATTCTTATTATTACACGTTGTACAATTTGCAAAATTATTTGTTACACATATGCGGCACAGATGTAGGTAGATGACCGCTTCTGCGGTCTCCGTCCCCCGGCCGCTGTGCGCGTATGTGTGTCAAATGCCCGGGGGCCGTGAACGGATTTCACATGATTTTCGAAAATTTGTCATGTCGCACGCACAACGACACGCCAAGGCACGTTGGCTGCCCAATTTGCAACAACGAGACCCGAAAGACCGGCAACCGCACAAAGAACGGAACGGCTGGCCACACAGACCACCGCACGATGGCGACGTTGTGAAGACAGAATGGGCAAACACATCCGGACATTTACATTTTTCATTAATAAATAAATGCAAATAAATAAATGTGAACATTTGCAATAAGTTTGAGCGAACTGTGGAGGTAAAAATTGTTGATGGTTGCTGAAAATCTGGAATTCAGATGGAAACACTGGTCACACAGATTTAGTTATAAATATTTTGGTAAATGTGTTTTAAGTAGACGAGTTGATATGAGATGATGGATTCAAATCTGTTTCAGATTTTGAAGATTTTGTGAATGGTTTTTCAGTATCTAATTGAGTCATTTGTAAAAGCATGCAATGCAAAAAAATAAGATGTTTTTATCTGACTAGATATGAAAAAATTATCCGACTAAGACAATCTCAACAAATCGTCGCCTCAGAAAACGAATGTCGTATGTTTAATTGAGCCTAGTAAGACATACGACATTTGTTTTCTGAGGCGACGAAATGTCAATCAGCTACAGAAGTAGCGGTATAGACATCATTCAAGAACTTTGTGCAAAATTTTAGGGGCAAAAGGAAAGAGATCTACTACTTATAAGTAGGTAAATTATACTATCAGGTGTACAACTTTGCTTCCGCCGTTTTCCGATAGGTGGCTGTACCGGCTGAGGCTGGTTGAAATACATAGATGGTAATGCCTTTAAAGTGAGTGTGGACAGTGCCTAACGAATTGTCATCGCCGTTTCAGTGCTAGTTGTTCTTGTTTTCGTATTATTCACGCTCGAAAATGTCCGTTTATGTGCCCAATTCTCGCCATTTGCGGGAAGTTTTACTTTTCTGTTACAATTCGCAAAAAAATGCAGCTGAAGCGCATCGAATGCTCTCAGAAACTTACGGTGATGCTGCTCTGAGTGAAGGAACGTGTCGGGAGTGGTTTCAACGTTTTAAAAATGGTGATTTCGATGTCGAAGACAAACATGGTGGTGGAAGAGAAAAAACCTTCAAAGATGAACAACTAGAAGCATTGCTTGATGAAGATTCGTGCCAAACCCAAGAAGAGCTTGCCGAATCGTTGGGAGTGAGTCAGCAAGCCATTTCAAAACGTCTCAAGGCCCTGGGCATGATTCAGAAAGAAGGAAACTGGGTGCCGTACGAGTTGAAACCGAGGGACATCGAGCGCCGTCTATTTGTATGTGAGCAACTGCTTCAAAGACAAAATCGTAAGGGGTTTTTACATCGAATCGTAACCGGTGATGAAAAGTGGGTTCGATACGATAATCCTAAACGCAGAAAATCATGGGGAAAGCCCGGGCATGCTTCTTCGTCGACGGCAAAACCGAATATTCACGGCGCCAAGGTTATGATTTGTATTTGGTGGGATCAGCTCAGTGTGATTTACTACGAGCTCTTAAAACCGGGTGAAACCATCACAGGAGATCGCTATCGAACGCAACTGATGCGCCTTAGTCGCGCGCTAAAAGAAAAGCGGCCACAATATCAAGAGCGACATGACAAAGTCATCCTCCAACACGACAATGCTCGGCCTCACGTCGCAAAAGTGGTCAAAAAGTACCTGGAAACGCTGAAATGGGAAGTCTTGCCCCACCCGCCGTATTCCCCAGATGTCGCCCCTTCTGACTTCCACCTATTCCGTTCGATGGCACACGGCCTGGCAGATCAACATTTTCAATCCTTCGAAGAATTGGAAAAATGGATTGCTTCATGGATAGCGTCAAAAGAGGACTCCTTTTTTCGAGCCGGGATCCGAAAATTGTCGGAAAGATGGGAGAAAGTTGTCGCTAGCGACGGACAATACTTTGAATAATACATCTGTAAGCACTTTTTCGCAATAAAGCTTTTAATTTTGGAAAAAAACGGCGGAAGCAAAGTTGTACACCTGATAGTAGTACATAGTTTGAGAAATCAAAGTAGAATGAATGGAATCAAATGCGTTGCGACAGCTGGACAACTTAGACTGCGCCCAGATTTACAGAGAATCGAGTAAATGACAAAAGTTTCTGGAGAGCTTTACCATTATAGTTGGTCTCTTATGTGCGAAACTGAACCTGAAAGTAACAAACTACGCAGTTCTGCTGCAATTCATTTTCTAACTTGGATACCTTTCCTAATAAAATGACAAGCGTACTGATGAAAATTACAGAAAATGTCTTCAAATCACACATAACTGATACCACAAACGCATAATGAAACCAAGATTTCGTGTCACGCAACTACTCGTATCTGTGTTGTGTATATAACTTTGTACACAAATGTTTAGAAGGGATCGAAATACAGTTTCATGCTCCAAAGAAAAAGTAGGCTACTTTTTCATAAACAGTTTTATTCTTCGAGATTGCCACTTTCTTCCGAGACTGTAGCCGTCCAAAGAAAGTTAGTTCAATGCACTAAACAACTAAATTACAACAGCGGTCTTTAAATTATTTATTTAATAAAACTTGATTTTTTAGAGAAATTACATTACTAAAATTACTACAAAATTTTTGGCTAACATGTGTAATTTATGTTTCAGACCCATTGATCTGTCTTTTGCTTTTGACCGAGAAAATCTGCAGTAGCGGTGCGCTTCTTGCTCACACCTTGAAAGCGCTCACATCGATGGTGGGCCGCTAAACGGGATTTTCCACTTCAACTCGATGGTTTCGCCTCTTCCCCTTCCGATTATGATTCGCACTCAGCAAAGCAGAGCACAGTTGAATGCGCGTGTGCGGCTTTTGCTCGATTGCCAGTCAGTTATTTGTATTTGTTTTAATGTCTTAATTATGTACAATAAAAAAATGCATTTAAGACATTTTTATGAGTTGCTGAACGTTTGGTCAACGCTTTGTTCAAAATTTCGTAAAAAATTGTCAAACACGGCCGCGTCCAATACAAAAGACAGCAGAAAACCTTGAAATCTCATATTTTATTGTTGTGCTTGTGTGTTTATTTTTTCCGCTGACATGATTTAGTTATGCTTTGGTTTTCTTTCTAAATAAAACCAAATGCACAAATTTACGCGAATTAATTTTTTTGATGTTTTGCTACTGATTAATCAGTTAAATTCCGCAGTTGGCGCACAATTTATGGCTTTAAGGGGGTCTTCTGTAGTAACACTTTCAAAAAATCGGTTTTTTTTTTTTTGCATTTTTCAACAGATAATGTATTTATCTATCCTATACAAAAAGGTTTTTAAAGATTTCGGACGGGAAACTGGTTTTTTCAGGGGGGTTTGTGACTCCGCTGAGTTTGGCGCGCTCCCGGCGTGCCGTGCTTTAAATGCGTTTTTCTCGAAACCACGTTTTTCGGACTGGTTCACACGATTTATAATGATTGAGCAAACGGATTTCAATAATTTTTTTTTTCAAATGCTCAGAACTGTTGTCGCTATCGTCCGACGAGCGGTTTTTTCGATATTAATATTTACAAGTTTTGAATGAATTTTTTTTCGTCGAAAAAATTGGCCAACAAAAATTTTTCAACTTCCGAGTTGCGCTATTTTGAAATTTATTATGAAAAAAAAAAAAACTCCCGTCGGACGATAAAAGCACTCGTATAGATTACAAAAAAAAAAAAATTTTTCAATTTCATTGTTTCAGACTGGTGCAATCGAGTGAACCGTCAACACATGTTTTTTTGGAGGGCATGACTTTGCGAGGCTGTAGTGCAGCAACTAATGTTTATTTTTACAAACTTAATACAGGATTTTGTAGTTAAAAGTACAATAAAACTTTTAAAAAAAACCGCATTGAAAAATATTAAATACTTTCTTTACAGCGAAAATTCGAAAAACGGCTAAAACAAGAGCCGTTACTACAGAAGACCCCCTTAATGCATAATTTTTTGTTTGAGTAAGAGATGACTTGATACAATTGTAGATTGTCGATTATAAATTATAAATTATAATTATAATGGTACTCACAATCACTGTGCGATTGAAAATTATAATATCTAGCAATCTTTTTGGCGTTGTGTTTTTGCACTAAAATAGTTAGAAACGGCTGGTTTTTTGTTACCTTTGACAAGGCTCATGGAACTCTGAGTGTGGCAGAATAACGTGTGAAAATCTGATCAAATGTTTATGAAGAGAAAAAAGGCGGAATGTAGTCAATCCGCCACCAATGTTTTTATTGAAGTAGTTATAGTTTTATGTGAGGGAAATTGTTAAAAAAGATCGTAATCATTATAGAACCAGCGCAATGCTTTGCATTATTAACCTTCTGCCTGTTCCTTGCTCAAAATTGCGTTCGCTGTCCTTTGGGGTCAGGATGACCCCAACTAAACGATTATATAATTTACTGGCAAAACATGAAGAAATGTTACACATAAATCACAAAAGAAAAGGGGAAAGCCCCTAAAAGTGTTTTTCTCGATTTGTTATTGGGTTGTAAGCGCGATTAACACTAAATAACAAAAGAAGACGAGCGCACAAAACCGCTCAACCGTTTTTTAAATTCTGTCTGGAGTCAAATAGACCTCAAGGGACAGGCAGAAGGTTAAAAATATGAAGTATATTAAGGTATCATGGCACGTTATAAAGGGGCATTTTTAATGATTTAAAAAATTATTTATTTTTCAGCTCCTTTATTATCAATCTTTTTGAAAATTTTTTTACAATATACTGATGGTTTAAGGAATACAAAAAAAATTATTGGTTTTTTTTTTAGCATATTGTTTCTTATATAGGTGGAGCTGAAGTCGCGTAACAAAAAAAAACAAATCCTCCATTGCGGACACTTAATCTCCGAATCGGCTAATCTGAAACAAAAAAACAAAACCGATTCATAATTATTAAGCTTTCGGACACAGGAATTGACCAGAAAAATAAAAAAAACCCTAAAAAGAAAAGGATAGGAGCTTTTTGAAAAAAAGTGTCAAAAATTTACTGCGTTTTTCACCTTTTTTCCCGAGAAAAAGTACTTTAAATAAAAAATTTTCTTCAATATTGTGGTCGATTCTTGTAAAAAATAAGTTAATAAAGAGAACTAAATTTTTTTTTTTTAAATCGGTCAAGCCAATCCGGAGATTAAGTGTCCGCAATGGAGGATTTGTTTTTTTTCTACGCGACTTCAGCTCCACCGAGATAAGAGACAATATGCTAAAAAAAAAATTTTGTTGTGTTCCTTAAACCTTCACTATATTGTAAAAAAATTTTCAAAAAGATTGATAATAAAGGAGCTGAAAATTAAATAATTTTGTAAATCATTAAAAATGCCCCTTTGTAACGTGCCATGATACCTTAAAGGTAATTCAGATCGAAGCAGAAGAACAAGCTTGAGTTCTTAGTCGTCTCCCAGTCAAAAGGAGTTTCTTAAAAATACAACGGCCGAAACAAGGCCCAACTTTAGCGATTTTGCAAGTGTGGAAAATATTAGAAGATTTCTTTTCAGAGGGTTTATTGAATATATTCTGAGGTATGGAAACAAATTTTTGTATTGTGACTTTTATTCAAAATGGCGCCGGAACTGCCTGGGTTCAATCGGGTTTAAATTTGATGAACAACGTATAGTAAAAACATGGGTAGTGCAAAGGTTAAAACTATCTTTATTGCATCTCTGTTTTCGATAGAGCTGATTGACGTATCTGTCATAAGAGTCGCACTTTCAAATTTCATCAGGTCTTTGGTCTCGTATGCATTTTCTTCGACGTTGGCAATTGTTATTTACGAAAAGCAGTCAGGCATTAAGTTTCTCATATAACTAAAAACTCCCCCAAAAACATCACGACCGGACAAAAACATCACATACTTCGCCCCCTCTCACCAGGAGTGTGGCTAATAAATAGTTTTAGTAGAGTGAAAAATGTCTCAGACCCCTGAACAAATTCTTCTGCACAAGAATGCAGTATGTCGCAGCAGGAGTCGATACTTTGGCCAGCATTGGCTTGAAGTAGAGAACATCACACTCCTGGACATTCGGAAGGAACTAAATTTCATTAGGTCGGTGGGTCTAGATGATGTTCTTTAACTTTTAGTAGTAGATCATTACTGGTCTCAGTGCTTTACAAACAACCAATAACATCGACATATCTATCTATCTATGTATCTATACCAGGGACTTAACTATTATAAGTTTTTTAAGAAATTAATTGCAATGTAACTATTACAATGCAACATAAATTTTATTTGTTGATTATAATTATTCTTTGCAACAATTAATTTTTACGTTGCATAATAACTGTTATGAGAAATAAATATTTTTTTCATTCTGGATAATTATTATTTTGGGGATTTTTTTGTTTACGTTGCATCATAACTTTTATTTATGACTTTTTTTATTTACGTTACCGATAACTATTATTTTGAGAAAATTTTTTTTACGTTGCTTTATTTTTAATTGTTTAGTTGTTGGTGCAAATAAGGTTTCTGCAGTTAATTTGCGTTTGTCAATTTAAAACAATTACAAATTAATTCCAATCCAAAATGTAGTAATTCAACGCAAAAAAATGTTCTTTCAAATAATAGTTATCGGCAACGTAAATGAAAAAAAATCACAAATAAAAGTTATGAAGCAACGTAAAAAAAATTTCTCAAAATAATAGTTATCGGTAACGTAAATTAAAAAAGTCATAAATAAAAGTTATGAAGCAATGTAAAAAACAAAAATTCCAAAATAATAATTATCGACAACGAAAAATATATTTGTTACTTATAAGAGTTATTATGCAACTCAAAAATATTTATTACATAGTAATAGTTATAGGCGACGTAAACAATTTCTTATTGGAAATAATTGTTATAAAGGAAAAATTAAAAAAATTTCTTAAATTAGGGCAATTTTTTATTCCCAAAAATATGGATAATAATTATTTTAGGTCTCTGCTTTTCGGACCAAAATTGGTCAGATTTTTTTAGTTTGGTCCGCTGGTCCGCTTAAACAAATTTCGGTCCGTTTTGTGATGTGAATATCTTTTCATTAATATAAAAAATGTACTTAAAAACATAAAATTGTAATTTGAAAATGAATTTAAAGATATCGCAACTTTGATCGGTTGGGGTCAGATTTGGTCGGAAGTTTGGTCGGAAAAAAATTTTTCAAGTGGCAACACTGGTTATAACTGAAATACTAACTGAAATGTGGAACAGGGTTGTGCTATTCACTCACTTTGCAAAACATTTACTTATTTGTACTTTTCATACCTCATCTGACCCCGACAGCCTTTGCCGTGAAACCAATTTGAAGCTTGAATATCTTTTCCGCATATTTGAAAATTCATACTACTTGTGTGGTTGCACATACATACGTGTACATGTGTACATAATAATTTCACTCGAGTTTTATCTGCTTAATTTTGCACTTGTAAGACAATATAAGTATATCTATGTAGTTTGTGTTCTTCGACTGTTGGCTGCCTTACTTAAGTATTATCTCCGCAATCTGTTCAGTTTCAGGTGACTGCCAAACAAACCGCCCAACTACCGACCAAACAAATCGCGCTTAATCTACAAACGGTTTTGTTGTGCAATAAATATGTATGTGCATTTAGATATATGTATGTATTTAGATATGTGCTCACCCGCTGTGGTGCTCCCAGCAGACGAAGTATTGTTCCTAAATGTGTCGCCAGCGGCATTGTGCTGGCGAAGGCGTACGTCGGGGCACGCGTCGGCATCGGATACATGGCCGTGCAATTCAGCGGTTCGGTATCGACCAGATACTGCACCCGCAACGTAATCAATTCGTCTGGATCCATTTTCACTATCATTTTGTTGTTTTGCCTTCGCGCTACCGATTGCCGCCAGTTGTTGCTGCCGCTTGTCGCTGTTGATTGTTGTCGTTGTTGTTGTTGTGTTGGTCGTTAGTGTTACAATCTATTATGCGACTCAATTACTTTACCACGCCAATTTAAAGTGTGCGAGAGTTTTTTTCCGCCACTTTGATATCGCTAAACAACGCGGCATGGCATTTTATCATTGTACGAGCTTTTTCTGCGCTTATTTCGCTGCAGCGAGATAATTCCAGTGAATTAGGCAAATCACCTGAGCGTTTTGTTGCGCGATTTTTCGATTTTTCGTTGTCTATCTAACAATTTAATTTTTTATTTTTTTAAAAACTATCGAAATTTTTTGCAAGCACTTGTTTGCATTAGTTTTATTTTGTTTACATTGTCACTAAAAAAAAAATGCTGTTATAAAGAAGTGAGTTTATAAATATCGAACGGCGAATTGTGGTGCACAAGTGTTGGCTGTTGCCGCTGTTCATTGAACTCGCATACGGTAAATATTGTCTTAACTGCCAACGTAATTGTGTAATTTATTCAATTAACATTATAAAATTGTTATGTAAGCTGACGACTGTTTCAGCGCCGCCGACAAACGCATACAAATGCGGCCCAGCTCTCGCTTTCTCACTCGCGCGCCGGCTGGACTTGGTTCGCTAAGCATTATGCTAAACGCCGCAGATGCCAACAAAATCGCCAACACGCCCAGTAAACGACATAATTACAATTCATCACCACATGTTAAGTTGCGGCTTGGTGCGCTCTACAAAGCGTTTCGCGCACTCTGCGCGTTGGCCTACAGCGGCTTGGCTTGGCTTGGCTTGGCGTAGCGAAGCTTGAGCTGGCCTGGCTTTGCTTTGGCTGCGACCAGTCATTCATCATATGTGTTGCGTTGTATAACGCCGATAAATTCAATGTCAGTGAAATTAACCTATGCAGCGAGTGAGGAAAGTCGCCGCAGGTAGGTAAAAGACACAAGTTGCCGAAAAGTTTCGCATCATCAACGAACCAAAATGGCAATAGACAAATTACAGGCTACAATTTGCACGTCAATTGAGATATCAAATTAATTTATAATGGCAGCGTGACTCACTGCGCATGAAAAACATGTCAAGTGTACGTGTACGAAAAAATATGATTGGTGTTTAGACGGTTCACTGTGTGATAGGTACTGATGCTAGAAGGCTGGTTTTTAAGAAGACGAGAAAAGAAAGAAAATGTACTCCATTTTCGATGCATTTCTCCTGCACACTCTAGGAAGAGTCACTTGAATAAACTTGTTCTATTCACTATTCACAGCTTAGACTCCGGACTCCTTGCGGTCTGATGGAGTTGCAGATATGTATGGTTCCCAAATAATTTCGTTTGGATTTACAGGGAACCCAAGAGAAGGAGAAGAATACCAACACTCAAATCGAAGGACTTCAGAATGAACCCAACGGGGTGAAAGTGCAATTTCAATTCTATAACCTTAATTAGAATCTCAAACTATGTCTGTGAGTAAGGAATCTGAGTCCAATTGTGGTAGGACAATGGATCTCTGAAGACCCAAGTGAACCCATCTCAGAATAACCACGACTATTTATCAGAGAACTAAAATAATTATTATCCAAATTTTTGGGAATAAAAAAATTGCCCTAATTCAAGAAATTTCTGTAACTATTGTTTTATAATAATTATTCCCAATAAGAAATTTTTTACGTCGCCTATAACTATTACTATGTAATAAAATTTTTTGAGTTGCATAATAACTCTTATAAGTAACAAATATATTTTTCGTTGTCGATAATTATTATTTTGGAATTTTTGTTTTTTACATTGCTTCATAACTTTTATTTACGACTTTTTTAATTTACGTTACCGATAACTATTATTTTGAGAAATTTTTTTTACGTTGCTTCATAACTTTTATTTGTGATTTTTTTTTCATTTACGTTGCCGATAACTATTATTTTGAAAAAAAAAAATTTTATGTTGAATTACCACATTTTGGATATGAATTGATTTTGAATTGTTTTAAATTGACAAACTCAAATTAACTGCAGAAACCTAATTTCCACAAACAACTAAACAATTAAAAATCAATTCAAACTCAAAATGTGGTAGGGCAACGTAAAAACAAAATTTCTTTCATAAAAGTTATGAAGCAACGTAAAAAAATTGTCTTTCAAATAATAGTTATCGGCAACGTAAATAAAAAAAGTCATAAATAAAAGTTATAAATCAACGTAAACAAAAAATATCCCAAAATAATAATTATCGAGAACGAAAAAAAAATTTGTTTCTCATAATAGTTATTACGCAACGTAAAAATTAACTGTCGCAAATAATAATTACAATCAACAAATAAAATTTATGTTGCATTGTAATAGTTACATTGCAATTATTTTCTTAAAAAACTTATAATAGTTAAGTCCCTGCTATTTATTAATCTACCTATGTGAAAGGAAAAAAAGGATAAGAGAACTTTTCATATATGGAATTTTTCATGGTATCTAAAACGTCCAGTATGTAGTAATTAATGCCTTAAAAAGCCGAGATCTTTTGAGAAGAAATTAAAATTCTACATCTTGGAGGATATGTATGGTACTAATCAGAGTTGCTTTGATCATTTAATTTAGGATCAACTTTTGGATAAAGGTGGCGATTAAATGCATGCAGCTAATGATAACCTGTGACTAACTCTTGAAGGTATCCAAAAACTCAACAGATGTACCAGTGGTATCAAAGTAACTCTGATGTTGGTAAGAGGACAAAATAAGTTACCAGATAGTCTACTTAAGAAGGAGTCAGCACTGGACTTTTGTGGACTTAAGCCAAGAATTAAATTAAGCAATTCAAAGGTTGAGGGTGTGGTCGACAGTTGGACAACCTCAATGCATCGTAATAGGTGAAATGAGATGGCCAACAATAGGCAATCTAGGGCTGTCATAAAGATGCATAGACAAACATGTCGAAGCACTGTAACTTCAGGAGGCGCCACTGGTGGTACCTGTGAGTTTTAGCTCGAAAATGACGAGACAGTCTCACATACTGTGTACTTATGTACGACTCTGGTTGGTAAAAGGATGTGAGCTTTGAGACCTAGGCTCATCGATAGTTAAAAATTAAAGTTTACTTGAAATAATGCATGACATACTTATTAGAAGGAAAATCTATGACTACAGGAGACCTTCGGATGACTAAACACGCATTTAATGGGCATGAAGAGTTCATTTTGTGGGTCACATCGCCAAATCATCCAACTGGGGATCGTTTTATATGGGTTCATTAATATCTATAAAGATTTCTACCTCCTGCGTTGAAAAATGTTACATCGCAGAAGTGCAGAAACCGAAGTTTAAGATAATCCGATACGAGTTCTTTTATATTTAATTTGTTTTATTATTATAATACAAATTGCTGTTCCTAGACTGAATTTCAATTTGCAAAGTTCAATTTGTATCAAAATTGTATAAAACTTTTGCATGGAAACGCAACAACAAAATGTAACAGCAAATTGCAAAACAATCGCTTTTCAACCCAAAACCATCTCAATTAGTTAATAATTCCATTCCTTTCAAGCACTGATACACGCCCCAAAGACATCGCTACGCTTAGCTGCATTGAAAATCCAGCAGATACTTCTTGCCCGCAAATCCTTTAACGCTCAGTGCTGCTGAGACCGCATCCTTAAACTGTTCCAGCGGCACCATTTCGTGTGGCGGCGCCACAAATTTCCCCTTTTCCATCAGATCGCAAAGCTCCGCAAACATTTTCTTACGCTCCGGCGAATTGGCATTCTCATGCGACCAACGCGTCACCCAGAAGCCTCTATATGCAATGTCCTTGAAGATGAGCGCCGGTGTCGCCGCACTAACCGGCTTTCGCGACATTCCGCCGTAGGTGACAAGGATGCCTTTGTTGTCCAGATGGCGCGTAATGTCGCTGGCGCTTTGGCCACCAACGCAATTCAATGCCAGCCGCGGCTTGGGCACACAGCCATCCTTGAACAGTGTCGTCTTGGCCACCTCCTCCTCGGTGAGGATTTCGGTGGCGCCCAAGCACTTCAGGCGTTCTTTGAGTGCATCGATTTCGGGCCGACAGCGCACCACACCCACCGATTTCAGCTTCCACGCCTTGCATAGCTGGTGTACTGCTTCGCCAACACCGCTATTGGCGCCGTTTTGTATGATGCAAGCGCCCTCCTTGGGCGGCACAAAGTCCTTCAGCATGCGGTAAGCAGTGCACGGGTTGACGGTGATGGTTGCGGCCGCTGCCAGCTCAATTTTCTCCGAAATGGGTAGCAGCTGTTTTTCCGTGTAGAGCGCATGCGTGGCCCATGTGCCCAGGCCCGACTCGAAGGGCACAACGCGCTGTCCGGGGCACAGTTTCGACACCTTGTCGCCCACACAGAGCACTTCGGCGACGCATTCGTTGCCGCCGATGGCGGGAAACTTGGGTTTGACGGGATATTTGCCTTGTATGGTGTTGACGTCTGAGGGATTGATGGGCGCTGCCAGTATTTTCACCAGCACTTGGTTGTCTTTTGGCTCCGGCAGCTCGTCGCATTCAATCTTTAGCACATCGCATGGTTCGCCATAGGCAAAGAATTTTAGGGATTTGGCAAGAACTCCCATGCGGCGGATGTTGCGAATGCTGAGCCACATTTCCAGATAGTGACGTATTGATGGATGAACAGTCACAGCGTACATTTTTCTATACAGCAGTTGAATTTGTATGTTTCTCAATTTTTAATAGGGGGAATGAAATCAATTGTCAGAAAATCTAAATTGCAATGTTTACGAATTTAAACGTCAAAGCTATAAGTTCAGATTTTTGAAACTGTTCCATAACCCAGCAAGTAGTTTTAGAAATCAAATCAATCTCTACACAACTCAAATAAGCTGCTGAGTGGAACATTTTTTCATATTTTTACTTTCTAATGAAGTCAGATTTTAGAGAGAGAAGAAGCAAAGAAGAAGAATGAAAGCAAAGGCGTGTTAACCTTTTCGCTATTTTGTTGCCATATGGCAACATGTTACTTTGTGGACGTCTGTATCCTCTATGGTTGCAAGAATAAATTTTTTTGTTGGTCTTTAGAATAGTTTGAAGTTTTAGGAAAAATACGAAATTAATAAACTGAATATTTAAGTTTAAAGAAGAGAAGTATACACGTTTTTTTAATGGTATATCTTGACATAATAAAGGAAGAAGAAGCAGAAAAAATTAGAGAACTTTTTAACTTGACGTTTTCTTTCAATTTAGATACTTTTTTTTTTTAATTTTGGCTGAAGTAAATGAAGAAATATTAAAATTTTCGTAATGCGTAAAAAGTTTTATGTTTAAGTAATTATTACAGCCACAACGATGTGGTTGCTCTCATAGAAAAACACTCTAAAATACAGGGTCCGAGTATAAAAATTAAAAAATTTCTTATAGAATGTTGCTAATAAAGGGTTTTTCAATAAGAGCGCTACAAAAGTTTTTTTAAATAAAACAAAAACGGTTTTGGATATCAATGAAATTCTTTATTCCTGTGAAAGTACATTCGATGCCATTATGTATGGAACTCGATTTCTCTTGCATGGCCACCACGGGCACGCTTGCAGAAGTCCAGACGCTGAACCCAATTTTCGACGGTTTTTAAGCATAAATCGGCCGATACTGCCGCAATTTCACGTTCGATATTCGTACGAAGTTCATCAATCGTCGCTGGCTTGTTGGCATAGACCTTAGACTTGACGTAGCCCCACAGGAAATAGTCCAACGGCGTCAAATCGCACGACCGAGGCGGCCAATTGACTGGACCATGTCGTGAGATAACACGTTCACCAAACTTGGTTTTCAATAAATCGATTGTGCGATGCGCTGTGTGGCTTGTGGCGCCGTCCTGTTGAAACCACATATTGTCCAAGTCCATATCATCCAATTCGGGCCAAAAATATTCGGTTATCATTGAACGGTAGCGATTCCCAGTCACAGTAACGTGCCGGTCTTGATCATCACGAAAGAAGTACGGCCCAATGACGCCCCCGGCCCATAAACCGCACCAAACCGTAATTTTTTCGGGATGCAATGGTGACTCATGGAGTACGTGTGGATTGCTGCCTGACCAATAACGCATATTCTGTTTGTTGACAAATCCATTGAGCCAAAAATGGGCCTCATCGCTAAAGATGATTTTACGGTGAAAATCTGGATCATTTTCAAATTGTTGTTGAGCCCAATTTACGAATGTGCGTCGCTTCAAATGGTCCAACGGCTTCAGTTCTTGCGTCAATTTGATCTTGTAAGGATGTAGGCCAAGATCTTTTCGCAAAATTCGCCACAACGACGTCACAGAAATGCCCAACGCTTGAGAACGACGTGTGAGAGACACATTTGGGCTTTCTTGAACTGAAGCCTCAGCGGCAGCAATATTCTCGACACTACGGGCACTTCTTTGTCTCACTGGCACGGGAACATTTTGTACTGTGCCTGTGGATTGAAATTTTTCCACTAGACGCTCAATTGTTGATCTGGCAGGACAATTATGACGACCATAAATTGGACGTAGCGCTCTTAAAGTTGAGGCCACTGACTCCGAATTTCGGTAGTAAATTTTAATAATTTTGACTCGTTGTTGGACCGTATATCTTTCCATGATGAAATGGCAAACCTTACTGAAGAGAAATGTCAAAAGAGCGGAAAAAAATATGGCGTCGTTTGCTGTCCCTATCGGTCTACTTTTGTAGCGCTCCTTTTGAAAAACCCGTTATAAGCCTAAGACGTAAAATTTAAAATTTTAACTTTCCCCAGTAAAAACCTCTAGCGAAAGGGTTAAGGGATTTTTGAAGAAAAGGTAATGTTAGGTTAGGAAAGTTGTGATAGTTGGCTTGAAGAATGCTTAACTAGTACGAATGCCTTCGAGGACCATTGTGATGCCCAAAGTGCAAATTGAGCTGTCATGCTATAAAAAAAAGGCCACAGAGCTCAGCAGTAGCTGCAGTCGGTTCTGTTTCACCATTTATTTCCAATATACTTCATTGTTATTGTCATCATTCTGACAATATTCATCTTCTAGACAGACATTGTTTATTTTTTTCTTGTTTACTATTTCTTTGCCTCTCACTTCGGTTTGTCCCAAAACCCAACAAAGATTGACTTATGTGGTTCTATAACTCGTAGAATTGCTTCACTTGAGCAACACTTTCGATTTCAACACAGCCTGTATTTCATTATCAACAATGCAGCATTCCATAGCGAATTCCCTGACACCTCTCCCTATTTAGAACAACCAATGAAATGTCTTATCACATGAATTACAGCTGCTTTTGTAAAACTATTTTTGAGACCGTTTTGTACTCTCAAAGATTGCGAAACATATTTCGTTGATGTTTTTCAAACATCGTTTCCAAACTTCAACTGAATATCACATTGACAAACAATAACATGAAGTTTTGTTCGTCCAACCGGCTTCGAGAATGCATTCCAACAGTTTTTGTGTTGCTTATGTGCAGAAACAATAATCTTGCAACCTTCGACAATGAAAACACAGCCAAAGCATTGCTGAAGGAAATATTGGATCAGAACAAACCATTTTGGCTGTTCAAACTGCAGCTGTCAATTCCGTGACAACAAACGATGCTAACTAACCGCAATTAAATGTCGTGGAATGGACGAATGCAAAAAACCAAAACAAATATAAATGTGAATGTTCGAATATGTGTTCGAATGGCTGCAAAATCGACCTGCTGTTTGCAGTTCTTAATGCAATAATAATTCATTTCATTGCACTTGCGGCCCAGAAAGCAGCTGTTGAACCTTTCTTGGCGCTGCCAGCGAAGCCAATCAAATTCCGAGCGCGCCTCGCGTGGGAACAACACGCAAAAGGAGATGCCGTTATATCGGTGCGCGAGTGGCCTTTTCCTGTCAACCGCCGTCGGCCATTACCGGTTCTGCTAAACGTTAAGCAAAGCCCAACAAAACTTTTGAATCGAATTTAAGGCTACGCTGGCCAGCGGAAAGAGGCAGACACACAAAAGTGCCAGAACATTTTGCTTCGACTTGAAAAATCCCACATGTTTATATTCATGAACAGGTTGGGTGAAAAGTTTCCAGTCTGGTTATGAAAACAGGATTATTTTTGGTTTGGGTTTGGAAGTTTTAGTCAAAATAATTTCATGATGATGTGGTTCAGTCCATTGTAAATCCATTTTAAAGCGCAATTCTGTAAGGTCTGCTGGAAGTCGATTAAATAGATCCTCTAACTCGACCAATGGAATCTTTTTGATAAATTTCCGGTTTTCACTATCCAATTTAAGGTTTTGATTGGTTCAAGAAACGCATTTATAAGTTCCAGGTTTCTTCTGGGGTTGTGGTCGTTGCTTGTATGCGGATAAATCTCTTTCTGCTGAACGCAAAAAACCCATAGAGAACGTGAATGGAGACTGGTTACATGCTGGTTACATTTTTCCGAGAAGGAAATTTCCAATAATAAGAAAGGGTATGAGATGGCTTCTTTATTTGGCATATGGAGCTATCTGAAATTTGCTCCGTCTGGGACCAAGAACCCAGTGGTTCGAGATTATTTATAGTGAACAGTTTAGTGACCAGTTCAGTGACCAGCTCAGAGGGAGCATAAAATTGCTCCTTATTTAGCATACGAAACTTCTGGAAACTTCGCCGTTTGGGACCAAGAATCCATAGGAATGAGGTCAGGGGCGGATTCAGAAAAATATTTTGGGGGGTGAGGGGTTTAAGAAGTAATTCTTTAATATTCATAAAATGCCAAAAAATTCCTTTTAATTTGTATGTTGTTTTAAAGTCGACTCTAATATTTCGGGGGTTTTCAACCCCAAGGCCCCCCCTGAATCCGCCAATTTTCATTCCTGAAAGTGCAGTTAACTTCTTTACCTCATGGAAATTGCTTACTACCAAAAAATTTGTTGAGACTTGCGAAGCGTTAAAAGTTACTCAGTCTTAAAAATTGGTTGTTAGTTAAAGCTATTTGTGTTTGAATTCGTTTGATTTTTTTATTATCGAATTACTTGTTGTGCAACCAGCTTTATGAAAATTGATTTTGTTGCTTTGTCGTGAATTCTTCCATCCAACTACCACAAAAAGATTCTGTCGCAAGTAATTTAAAGGGGTAGTCAGGTAGATTTTTTTCAAAAAATCGAAAATTTTTTCTTTGCAGTTTTGGTCTATTTAAACCCTTAGGAATCATGTACAAACCTTCCTCGGATAGTATCCGAAAGCGATTGAAAATGAGATTAGCTGTAATGGCAACAACAACAAAAATAACAATTAACACCTTTTTCTCAAAACAGTATTTTTTGAGCTGGCTGACACGATTACGGCCGATCTACTGCACCGATTTGCTTAAACTTTTTTTATATTTTCAGAAAAGGTTTGGCTATCGCGTGAACTACGATCATTATTGTCCATTTCTATGTTACAACGTTATGACACAATTATTAACAAAAAACAAGCAAAAAAAGAGGAAAAAACTTTACAATTGCACTAAATGTTTATTTATTAATATTTTTTTACAGTTATAGTTCAAACGAGAGCCATTCATTTGTACTTCAAAATGAAATTTGTTTGGTATGTTTCAGATCATCCAAAATGGAGAAATCGTGTCAGCCAGATTTCAAAATGGCGTCTTCCGGTCGCCCATATCTCCCCCGGGTATACACGAAAATTTATAAAACAAATTTTGTTCAGTACTCAAAACTATGTACAATAACATATAAAAAAATTTTTAATGTGGAATAAAAATTTGTATGAAAAAAAAATTACTTAAAAACATGTTCGATTCTACCTGACTACCCACTTAATTTAAATTACTCACTTTTCTTAAGATAACTTAATGAGTTAATGATCCAAAAATCAGAATGCAATAACATTTCTAACTGACCGTTTGTTCTTCTACAATCTTTTACGGTAATTTAATTATTTGCATAACAGTGACATACTACAATTTCAAACCTTTGTACATATACAGAGAAGTTGTGGAGAAGGTAGGTGAGTAGTAGAAGAAGTGACAGCTCTTAAAAAACTCACTTAGGTCAATGAGTTTCATTGTGATATCACAGAATTTCATACCTTCACCTTGGACTCGAACCAAACTGAACAAAAGTACTAAAGTTTACCAAGTTTTTGGCATCAAACCTCGAAATATCTGCAAAATTCGCTGCATATTAGAATTTTGTGTTTCTAAAGGTTCCTTGACATGGCTCGAAACTTTTTACGCAGCCTGTACATTCAAACATGCCCGAATCGATACCTGAATCGTGGGGATAAAGAAATGGAATTTATTGTGTTAACACGAGCAGGTGTTGTTCTACAAAAAAAGCCAACCAAAACAGCGGGCAGCCACAGCTGGAGCCGCAAATGCAACCGCTGCAAAGTTGTGCAGTGACGCGAACTGGTTCGATTTGGAGTCGTTTGCGATATCGGGCATTTCGTTACGTTTCGTTTCGCTTGCACGTGCAAACGACGGCCAGTGGTTGAGTGGGCAGAATGAACTAAGTGCGTCGTAGAACAGCCCATTGGCAGGTCGGACACTTGCGGAAATCTGCTCGAGGAAGCCGCCGGCGCTTAGTCACGCTTCGGCACTGGGCAAGTTCGCGCTCACGCAACTGCATTTGTGTGGCATACGCGAAATTGAATTTCAGGTGCCGTCGACCAGGTACGAGTATTTACTTTCACGCATACAAATTGTTCACTTAATGAGCAGCGGAATTGTTTTGGTTTGGTTTGGTTGCTTCATGCGAGCTTGAACCCGGAACTTATTGCTGCCCAACATGACTGGCTCGTTAGTGCGCTTTCTTTGCAAATTGTTTCTTGGCTTGACGCAGCTATTTTGGCCACAATTGTGTGTATATGTGTGTGTGTGTGTTTGCGCGCGCATTTTTGGAGGTTATGCCACATTTAACCTTTGAATGCAATTATTTCAAGTAATGCGGCGTATGTGGGTTGTGTGTTAATGTTGTTGTTGTTATCACTTGATTGAAACAATGGCGAAAGCAGATACACGTTTCGCATATTTAAATGGCTTTGGAAATGTTTGTAAATTTGAAAAACAATTTTATTGATTTAGACTTTGAAAGAACAACTCGTTGCCTGTTTCTTAAACCTTTTAGTTCGTTTGTGGGTATTTTAGTACTGAAAGAACTTAAATTATACATTGAAATATTTTAGATCATTCATTCATATTATATATTAATTATTCCTGATAAACGTGAATATTTTTTTTTACATTTTGAAAAAACATGAAACAAATTAAAAATGTTAATTTATTAAGGAAAATGTTATTTTCAAATTTTATGTATGCAAATGTTTCCTAATCATAACTCTGCTCAAAATAAAAAAATCTGCACAGGTCTGAAAGAGTTCCAGCCTAGAATAGACAAAAATTAGAAAATGTGGTAGCAATAAATACAAATGCAAAACTATTTCTGCTTATTTTTGCATTATTAAAATAACTTTCAATTTATTTCTATCGAGTTGACCGCCATTTGAGCTCATATCTATCTGTCCAATGAGTTCGCACTTCAAAAACTGAGCTAAAAGCAACCACTCTAGCCACCACCATGTGGACAGCCTTTACAGCTATTACAGCATATTTTCTCACTTAAAATAAAATCAACAAACTATTTCATTGCACGCAGCGTAAACTCACGTTTTGCATGCTTGAAATTATTAATAAAATTCAGCCTAATTATGAAATATTTCGTTGGCAGCAAAAGTTCAGCAGTAGCGCCAATCAATTGGCAGCGCAAACTTTGCGTGCAAACAGCCGCGCAACGCCGACATCGGCACCCACACTCGGCCGATACTTGTTTGGCCCAAGTTTGTGTCTTAAGTTTTCTGTTTTGCGCCGATAAATGAACTTTCACTTTTTTGGCACTTATGGCTGCCGTTACGGCGACGGCTGCTGCTGCTGTTGGCATTGCTGTCGTTGCCACCGTAATGATGCGAATTCGGCCCCAGTGCCGCCACCGCACGACCAATAACGGGCGCCATATGAGACGCAGTTGCAGCCTCTGCCGCCACAACAATCGTTTGCCAAGCACGTTGCTTCCTTTCGTTTTCTCTCTTCACTTTGGTTTCGGTCAGTTTCGCGTGCACACGCTACGCGCTGTCCGAAGTTTTCCTTTGCCGCATCGCAATCGCTTTTTACGGCGATCGCTCCATCATCAATTATGCAAATTCGCTAATAATTTCAAATTAACTTTGTCTGCGGACTGCAGTTGGCCGTAATTGACAGCTTTCAATTTTGCGCATTTAATTGTTGGCGTCTTGGGTGATCACTCACTCCGAGCTGCCGATGAATGTGGCAATGCAATACAATTTGCCATTAAACGGTAAACGGCAGCAGAGACGAAAGCAAACTTAAGCAGAACGTAAGCGCCAATTAATTGCGGTTAGCGCTTCAACTTTGACTCGACTCAGCTGAGCAAAGTCGTCTTTGACAGTTTGACTCATCGACTAAAAAATTGGAAGAGGCGGTGGGGGTGTTACCAACTTGTGTGCTCGTTGGCAAAAAGTGAAATTAGATAATGACTTAAGTTTTCAGAAATGGTAAGCTTAAAAAAGTTCTCAAATTATAATTGCGTGTGATGCATGAAATAAAGAAAGAATTAATGGAGTTGTGATGGATATTTATAGATTTGACATAATTATTTAGTGTTGGGTAGAATCGATACTGAAATTAGTAAGTATTCGATTCTAAAAAGAATTAATAGGACTCGAAGCAAGTCAACTCAACAGTCTCAACACAAGTCAAATCAATAGTCAGAAGAGGTGATGACCGAGTCCAAGTTTCGATGCACTTTTTGCTGGCAGATTTGGAATTTGATGCATCACGAATTCATTCCAAGGGAACAGACAGTGAAGAAAGCATAAAAAAAGTCATCAAAATTGATTAATTGATTAAATTTGTGGAAGAATAATGAGTGGCCAAATACTCAAAAAACCAATTAATTGAATGAAACCCCGTTCCATCTTAGCTTCCTGTACGCTAATATTGAAGATTCGGTAAAAAATTGTATGTGAAATAATTTGGCTACAGCATTTTAAGATGTAATGTTATATGTATTTTTTTTTCTAAAACTGCAATTAAAATTCCTTAGAAGCGAAGTTAATCGAATCCACTGGCATTAATAAGTGAAATATTAGCCTACAAATTCTACAGTCGACCAACCGAAGAAAGCTTGGAGAAGTTGAATTTTACGAGAATTATGTAGCTGCTGTCAACAGCAGATGGAGCGGAGCAAAAATACGGGCAGTAAAGCCTTGTTGACGACCTATGCTCCCCAGAGAAGTGAATTTGAGACAAAAACTACAGTTTTACGCCGAATCCGAACAGCGGTTTTTTGGCAATTTTTCTTTCAGTCTTGCAGGTTTTGCCATTGCCTGCCAAGAGCAGACTTATGCGATTCTTGCCGTTCTCATCTCATTTATGTGAATAGCGATAAACAAGTCGACGAGTGTTTTAACACCCCGAGCTAGGAATCGAAGCTAGGGCCTCTGGTATGAGGCCATCGCGCTACCCGCTGGACTATCGAGGCCGGCTATATTTTTCATTGCAGTCTCATCGTCGCAGTCCTACTTTAAAATTAAGCCAACCGTTATGCGCAAAACTAACGTCATTTATGTGTAATGCGTTTTGCTCTTTACGAGCCACTCTGAGCTCCATCAAGCCGTGTAAATTCATTAGCTCTAATTCTGACATGACCCCAGCAATTCAGCGACATAAATTATTGAGCTCATAAGGTTACTACTTAGTGGTAATGCGACGAATGGAGAAGTGCTTCAGTAGGCGAGGAATCACATCTCACTTCCGTTACGACAACAGCACAGATGCTTTTTTCAAGCGCTTAAATGCTGTGCGTTTCATGTCTGTGTTCGCTTGCGTACAATCCGAAGAATGGAGAGGAACTTGAGCGCTTGCAACGCATTTGACGGGGCAATGAGTTGGCATTCTTTCAAAGTTGGTCACAGCTTTTTTCGTGTCATAAATGCAACTTCCACACACACACACACACACGCACACACGGAGACACGCAGCCAGACACGGGAACGTAGCACAGTGGCTTGATGAGGGAATGGAATGGTCGTTTATGTTTGTACCTTTGTAAGTAGATATGCGGGGAAACAAATTATTATGTTGCCAGCGTGCATATTATGCGTTTTCCACGACAATTACGGACAAATGTGAAAGAGCATAAAATAAGAAGGAACAATGGTGTTTATGAAGTCGTGAGATAAACGCGACACTCTTCCCTCCTACAAATTGCACGCGCACTATGGCATTCAATTTCGTAGCATTTAAATGTGTCGGGATTTGGTGACTTGAAAACTTTAATTCCAAAGTGTTTACACTTAAGAAATCTATAAACTTTGTCCAAAAAAATGTATAAATTTTAAAATCTTCATTATCTTTATTCTTCTTCTTTAAAAATAATCTTTATAAATTATAAAATTTACAATTTAAAATAAATCAATTTTTAAAATTAATAAGTCTAGAATTTTAAAATGAATTTATTTTATTCAAAACATTTTAACTATCTTTCTTCTTCTTTTTAGAAATAATCGTTATAAATTTCGAATTTAAAATTAATAAATTTTTTTAAATGAATGATGAATGAATTAGATAATAGAATTTTAAATTAATCTGTTTTATTAAAAATTTTTTAACTCTCTTCTTCTTCAAAAATAATCATAATAAATTTCGAA
The DNA here is from genome assembly GCA_964056695.1 of Melieria picta. Classification (NCBI taxonomy): domain Eukaryota; kingdom Metazoa; phylum Arthropoda; class Insecta; order Diptera; family Ulidiidae; genus Melieria; species Melieria picta. Next base: position 20,190,214 of record OZ057399.1, read on the forward strand.
TTTAAATTGAATCTATTTTTTAAATTAATAAATCTAGAATTTTAAAATGAATCTATTTTATTCAAAACATTTTAACTATCTTTCTTCTTCTTTTTAAAAAATAGTCTTTATAAGTTTCGAATTTAAAATTGCTCAATTTTTAAAATTAATAAATCTAGAATTTTAAACTGAATCTATTTTATTCAAAACATTTCAACTATCTTTCTTCTTCTTTTTTAAAAATAACTTTTATAAATTTCGAATTTAAATTGAATCTATTTTTAAATTGAATGATGAATGATTTTTAATTAATCTAGAATTTTAAACTGAATCTATTTTATTCAAAACATTTTAACTATCTTTCTTCTTCTTTTTTTAAAATACCTAAGCTTTATAAATTTTTAAAATGAATAATGAATGAATTAGATAACAGAATTAAAATTAATCTGTTTTATTAAAAAAATTATTCACTCTTTTTCTCTTCTTTTAAAAGTAATCTCTAGAAATTTCGAATTTAAATTGAATCTATTTTCATAATTAATGAAGAATGATTTTTAATGAATCTAGAATTTTAAAATCAATCTATTTTATTCAAAACATTTTAACTATCTTCCTTCTTCTTTTTTAAAACTAACTTTTATAAATTTCAAATTTCAAATTAATCCATTTTTAAAATGAATGATACATTATTTGTAATTAATCTAGAATTTTAAATGAATCTGTTTTATAACAAAAATTTTTTATCTTTCTTCTTCTTTTACAAGTAATCTCTAGAAATTTCGAAATTAAATTGAATCTATTTTCATAATTAATGATGAATGATTTTTAATGAATTTAGAATTTCCAAATTAATCTATTCTATTCAAAAAATAATAATTTTCTTGCTTCTTCTTCTTTAAGAAGAATCTTTATAAATTTCGAATTTAAAATTAATCCATTTTTAAAATGATAAATGATTCGTAATAAATCTAAAATTTTAAATGAATCTGTTTTATTAAAAAAGGTTTTATCTTTCTTCTTCTTTAAAAATAATCTTTATAAATTTCGAATTTTAAATTAATCCATTGTTAAAATAAATGATGAATGATTTTTAATGAATCTAGAATTCAAAATGAATCTATTTTATTCCTAAAATTCTCTTCGGCACCCTTAAGACTCCACACTAGATGGACAGATTTCCAAAGTTTGGTATTCAAATTTGAATAATTCTTGATAAAAGACAGCGCCTATGTGCAAATTTAAATATTTGCATAAAAATCTCATCATAAAAGAAGAGATATTCCGGGATTTCGGGATTCATGGTACACGCAGCGGCTGCAGTCAGGGCTTGAATGGACAGTGGGGACACGTAGAGTGCGAGTGCGATCGTTAATGGCCACAAGAGTGTGACTCGACCGGGTTTATGGCACGTTCAGTCGCAACTCCGGTTGCATTGCTGCCAAGTAACATAGCGCACACATACATGCCTGCATCCATATGTGCATATGTGTGTGTGACACAATTCTTATTGTGGACTTCGCTTCGTCGTTCGCTGTGTGTCAACTCTTTTTCTGCTGTTCTTGCCGCGGATAGTTAAGAAAATGTTTGAATGCATTCAAACTGACGCGCATTCAACTGTCCGCTCAAGAGGTCAAACAACTTTTGGTGCGACACCAGTGCAACAAAGGTGCAAGCTTGTGTGTCTTTCTGCTGTGCTAAGCGGAGGTGCTGTCCGTGTTCCGCCGGTTCGGCTGTAGGTATGTGTCGGTCTGTCGTACTGGAGTTGCGCTCCAAGTCTTTCTTTATCTATCGTACAACCCAGTATGAAACCCTTTAATACGAGCGTGACGAATTGTAATGGAATGTGTGACGTGTGCGCCTGTCGGCATCGGTAATTTGTTTGGAGGCAACAAGTAGCCGATTGCCTAACGCTCGTAAATTAAGTATGTAAAATGTGTCGAGCATAAAATCGAATGGTGGAATAGTCGCATTTCAATTCAAATTCAATTTGTCAATGCAGTGCTAACAATAAATATTGATGAACATTTGCATCATAAAAGCGTCGAACGCTTCATCTGCCGCGTATCTACGTTTGGACAGAAATTCGAGCAAATGGAGCAAAACCCAAAAATGGAGGTTAAAACAAAGAACTGATTGTCCTTGGTATGAAATTCGTTCAAAGTCGACGGAATATGTACAAATATTTCAATCTTTGTTAACTCTAGAAAAATAAGGTTAGTCGATTCGATAAACATTGCGAACGCTGTGTGATATAGTTGAGAAATAAGATTTGATTTTAAAATAAAATAAAATACAATAAAATAAAATAAAATAAAAAAAAAGAAAATAAAAAAATAATTTAAAATAATTTAAAATAAAATAAAGTAAAATAAAATAAAATAAAATAAAATAAAATAAAATAAAATAAAATAAAATAAAATAAAATAAAATAAAATAAAATAAAATAAAATAAAATAAAATAAAATAAAATCAAATCAAATCAAATCAAATCAAATCAAATCAAATCAAATCAAATCAAATCAAATAAAATCAAATCAAATAAATAAAATAAAATAAAATAAAATAAAATAAAATAAAACCAAATCAAATCAAATCAAATAAATAAAATAAAATAAAATAAAATAAAATAAAATAAAATAAAATAAAATAAAATAAAATAAAATAAAATAAAATAAAATAAAATAAAATCAAATCAAATCAAATCAAATCAAATCAAATCAAATCAAATCAAATAAAATAAAATAAAATGAAATAAAATAAAATAAAATAAAACTAAATAAAATAAAGTTAAATTAAATTAAATTAAAAAAAAAGAAAAGAGAATAAATAATTTAAAATAAAATCAAATAAAATCAAATAAATAAAATAAAATAAAATAAAATAAAATAAAATAAAATAAAATAATATAAAATAAAATAAAATAAAATAAAATAAAATAAAATCAAATAAAATCAAATCAAATCAAATCAAATCAAATCAAATCAAATCAAATCAAATCAAATAAAATCAAATCAAATCAAATCAAATCAAATCAAATCAAATCATATCAAATAAAATGAAATGAAATAAATAAAATAAAATAATTATTAAAATTTTCAAATTATTTATAGTTTAGAAGCCTCACTATCCACCTCTGTGGCATTCAACTTGACCTTGAGTGCAGTGCTGCCTTGCCAAATACTTTCAAAATATTACTAACCAGCCCAGAGTGATTCCATAGTTAAGCAGATTTTCTCATTTCTGCTCAAAAACTTCATAAACGCAATGCATAAGTTTTGTTTGTGTGAGTATTTTTCACAAATTTCGTCATTGAAAACGTGCATGGCATAAAATGCATATTTTAGCTGCCGCAACAAAAATTACAAAAAACAATAACAACTACAACATTGACATTCAAGCATTGCATATAAAATCGCACGTTTGTAACGTCACAAACGCATTTGGCCATTTAACGTGCCAGTCAGCCGGTTAGTAGTCGTCGACGACCAGAACGACGACCAAAGTCGATTTGTTAGTCGCTGAAGATTTGGACGCGGCATACCGAAGCGTTTTCAAATGCAACACGCGCGGTCACTCTGGGCCGGCATCATTTATTAGGAATTTCGAATTCAACTTCGTATGCAATGTGAATGCTTTGATTTATGGAACGAGCGCAGCACAAAAATGTGGCAGCGCTGGCCGGTCGCTGGATGTTGCTAAATACGCGTGTTGCCAGTTGCATTTTTATCATTTTCGTGCGTGCAGAGAGATAAACATTTCGGCAATTAATCATATGCAGCGCAATGGGCCATTAAAACGAAAAAAAGCGGCGGCCGGGACGAACAATAACGAATGCAATTTCGGTGATTTTCAAGGGAAATTTTACGCCAATTAAAATTTGTGCACGACACCGACTGCGAGCTGCAATCGATGAAGGTCATCGACAAATGTCAGCGATATAACTGTTAAAATAATTGCCGAACGAGGAACGCGACCGTTAGTGCAGATATCATAAAACCAACACACTGGATCTGGCGACTGGACGGAAAACGTCGGATGAATGACGAGCTGAGCGACATGAACGATTTGTTGTGTCAGCTTTGTGTGATAGCAAAACCTCCGCATCAACTTCATAGTTATGGCCAGAATAGAGAACAAATTTGTTTGGCTGTCTACAATTAGGACTCTTAGTTAAAAAGTTGAAATATTCATAATGCTTCAGTTATTAGCTGGATTAGTGCTTTAAGGGCTTTCAGCTGTTAACTGTTCAGCTGTTGCAGGCGTTGAAATTGTCACAAAATTTATAGATTGAACTGAATCGGAAACGATCAACCGGCATCTGGCTGAGCTCATTAAGTCCCTTATTGCCTACAAATATTTTTTATTACCTTATCTTAGCCTAGAAACACTAAGAGATGGTTCGAAAGTGGTGTACAACGCCTCAGTATTGGAAAAAACCCAACCATTTAAGGCAAATTAATATACCTTAAAATAGGTTAAGTTGAAACTTTTCTGCAGATTCCTACGACTCTATGCTTCATAGATAACCAATCCAGTTGAAATCTTTCTGAAGTTTCTTACTGGTCATCCTCTGATCTCAGCTTTTCGGTAAAGACATTTGCAAGAGTTGCAGATATGAGATGGAGACGATTCTGCGTCCTCCTTTGCACATGTCCTGCAGTTACTACTACAGAAAAATAGCTGACACTTTGGTCCATAGTTTACAATACCAACTGATTCAGTTAGAAGTGGGTCTTACAAGTATGAGTCTAAATAAGGCAACATTCTCATCTAATCATATACGAGAATTTCAGCGGCGAATTAAAGAAGATCCTGCCCCGAAGAGCAGGACAATTGACAGCACCATAACAAATATCAAAAACGAAACAAAGTGATAGGATACTTCTCCTAGTTTAAAGAAATTTTAAATTAATGGGCTTAAGACGAAGTTAACCGGTGTTTTCAGTTAAGTAAACTCCGGTTAAGTAAAATGTCTTTTAATTGTCGTTGCAATTTTAAAAGCCAACCGCACCAACTAACGAAATCAGCTGATCTTCTTATTAGAGATGTAATAATACGGCCAAATATTATTATTGAGTAATGAGTATTTTTAAATTATGAATTGTGGCACAACATTTTTTCACTTAGACGGAGATGAGTGTCAATTTATGTTTTGGAAAAATATTCTTTCACTTTAAATATTCTTCACTCAAAATTTTTCAATTACGCAAAGTTTCAGTCAAACGGTCTCATTTTCCAATACCAAATAGAAATGGGACCAGGACTTTTATTTCAGTTTAGCGGATTTTTCAGTTAACCCTTTCGCTATTTTGTTGCCATATGGCAACATGCTACTTTGTGGACGTTTGCATCCTCTATGGTTGCAAGAATAAATTTTTTTGTTGGTCTTTAGAATAGTTTGAAGTTTTAGGAAAAATACGAAATTAATAAACTGAATATTTAAGTTTAAAGAAGAGAAGTATACACGTTTTTTTAATGGTATATTTTGACATAGTAAAGGAAGAAGAAGCAGAAAAAATTAGAGAACTTTTTAATTTGACGTTTTCTTTAAATTTTGACACTTTTTTTTGTAATTTTGGCTGAAGGAAATGAATAAATATTCAAATTTTCGTTATGCGTAAAAGGTTTTATGTTTAGTAATTATTACAGCCAGAACGATGTGGTTGCTCTCATAGAAAAACACTCTAAAATACAGGGTCCGAGTATAAAAATTAAAAAATTTCTTATGGAATATTGCTAAGATAACCACATAGAAGCCTAAAACGTAAAATTTAAAATTTTAACTTTCCCCAGTAAAAACCTGTAGCGAAAGGGTTAAACAACTTGCATTATGCTGTTTTAACTGTATAACAAGATTGCAAATAATACCTACAAAAGATCAGATACATGAAATCATTTCCGATTTATGTTCTAAATTAAAAAGTTGTAATATAGCATATCTCTTTCTAATACTTTATTCACAATAATTTCTATTGTTAGTTTTCACTAACTTTCTTCGTAGATACTCTTAATGAAAGATTCACAGAAGCAAGTTGTCATTCCCATCTGACAAAAGGTGCTATAAAAACAATAATTTAAATTTGTATGTCAAGTGCTCTATAGACAAACTTCCGAAACAAAGGCCGAAACAATGGTCTAAACAACAACCGTTTGCCAATGACTATAGTCATTTGGCAATTTTGCTTTTTAGAAAATCATAAATCGGCCAAAATGGCAGATAGTAAATCTCATTTTTTATGGGCAAAAATACGCGCAGCTTTTGGCAACACAAAGTAAACAAAAGTGCTGAATCGAATAAGTTTTCAGTTCCTCAGTCTTTTCACTCGCAACGTCCAATCGCCACTTCTATTTCAAAGACTTATTTATGGCATTCTTCACACACGCACACTAATGTCTTTTTATAGTGTCACAAAGCATCGCAATCGGGTTGATGATTGTTTTTGATTGCTTAAAAATAGCAAAAACATTTTGTAATGTGCTCGATTTGTCACTGAAAATGAGAGCATACACACACATACCGGAAAAAGTGGGCCACTTACCCGGCAAAAGGTATGCACATTTCTTCTGTTGTTTTTGCTTTGATAACATTTATATTTATATAGAAAAAAAACGGAAAAAGTAGCGAAAAATTGTTGCAATAGCATTCAGCAAACAATATTTTCGCTTCAAATGCAAATATTGCCAACAAGAGAGACCAGCAACACGTAGCCACGCAGAGACAAAGTGCGGGCAGAGGCGGAGAGCGTGCGATAAAAATAGTCACGAATGCAGCGACCTGTATGCAAGATATTTTCATAATAATCTGAATGGTTCTGTTGTGTAGACAGACACGAATGCCACTGCGCGCGTTTGGCTCTCACGCCAAAAATAACAAAAATTGTGTGCGCTCTTGCAGTCTTTTATAGATTACAACGAAATAGAATTACAGCATAAAAATAAATACTGACAGTTATACATACAAGATTTGATAATATGTGAAAAAAATAAGCAGATTTGGTGAAAATTTCACTGTTAATTAGCGACACTAGTCAGATATTTTCCGGGAAAAGTAGATTCGATGTGGAAAGTTTTGTGTTTTGAATTTGTGAATTTGAAAATTTGATGAAATTTTTGCACTACTACACAAACAAGATTTGTTTTTATTCTGTTTGAATGTTTAAGATAAAAATTGCTATCAAGAATGAAATGCTAGAATCTTGTTTCTCGTAGAGATAAGGTGACAACGTTGTTTTTGGACAGACTGAATTTCGATTGACTAAAAGTTAGGTTTAATATTTTCTAAATAAAACTATTTTTTAATAGATAGAATCAGCCAGTTGGCTACACGGTTTTCTTATAAATGCATTCTAATTTTTAATTGATTTGCCAAGCAGTTTGTCTGATATAGAAAATTATACAAAGGGTTTTTAATTAAGCTTAGTTGGAAATTTAACATCCGATCTGTCGAATAAACGCCACCTGAAACTTCAAACTTCAAAGCAATAAGCTGACAAGGATCGAATAAGCTATTTAAAAAGCTTTTAGTATATCTTTGTGTTGAGGTTTACCAAACAAATCTGATACCCTTTGCTCACCCCTTAACACTTAATTTTTTCCTTTTCAAACATAAAAAGTCAATAAAATTATATTAAGAAATCAAAAACTAAAAGTATGTGATTAAGAAATTAAGTACCAGCTGGATTTGGACAAGTAAAACAAATGGATTTGTTTAGTAGTTTAGCTCATATAAATCTGACTTATGTCTGGGTTTTCGTTACTTTTAAAATTCTGGTAACTAGAGACTTTTACAAAATAATTATCAGCTCATTAGGAGTCAATTAACCTTATTAATCAAACATAAACTCTTTTGATTAAAAAATATTTTCTATATATATAATTCTTTGCCCTGATTGACTAACTGACTGATTGACTGACTGATTCATCATTGCACAGTCCAAATGGCTGAAATTGCAAATATGAAATTTAAACTGTAGGTACATCTTGAAAAATGAACCTCTGCTAAGAAGGAATTTTTTGAAATTCGGGGTCTAAAGGGGCAAAACATGGGTTAAAGTGTTATATGAAGAAACTTGATTTAATAGGCCCTTCGACTTCAACACTTTAAATCAAAATTAATTACACACATATGTACTTTTCATTTCTTTTGAAAATCAAAATCTAACGGTGTCAATGATGGGTTAAGAATTTGTATGGGGAAACATGATTTAAGAGGCCTTTTGACTTAAAATATGCTAAAGCACTTCAAATGGGATATAATTAGACGAGTATATGTTCATAAAAATCTGACGGGGTCAACAAAGGGTAAGAAGAAACTTGATTTATTGGGCCCATTGACTTCAGACTTGCATGCAAAGCCGCGTGGCTCTGCTAGTACAACATACAAATTATGCTACAACGTATTGGCAAGTTTGACCTGAAAGTGCGAGCAATCGAAAGTAGACATTAGTCGCATGAAAAAGTAGGTCAAGATTGACTGAAACAAAGCTTGTTTCTGTCTATTACATACATACTAGAAGCAAATTGTTTACACCATTTTATACCAACAAGTTGTATTATCACCAGTCACTCAAAGTTTGCCAAATTATGTTGCAGATAACTTTTTGTTAGTACCTTGAAAAACGAACTACAAGCTAACCTCAACCTCAGTTTTGCACACTTTTGACAATAGCCTTCATTCTTCTAGAAATATTTCCCCTATTTAAAAGAATGTGAAACGTTCTTGACTTGCGGTATCCAAAAATCAACTTTGTTATCAGTGAAACTGTTTGTTTCCCTCACCATTAAATACTTAAAATGACAAAAATTTACTCGATTACTTATCAACAAAACTCAAATTCACTAACGATGCGAAGGCCAAAAGCACATTTGTACTAAAAATACTAAAACCTTAATTGAAACAAAGCAAAAAATGCCAAAGATATAAACAATTTGTTCACATAATTGTGTGTGTATGTAAAACGTGTTAAGGTTCCCTATTGATTTCTGAGTTTATATATGAAAAGTGAAATTTCATGGCACATTTCCACCCTCGTGGCACAGCGTTTGCGTTTGTATTTTTAGCGTATTCTGCATAACCAGCGAAAATAATCAATAACACTGGCACAACCACCGTCGTGAAGGCTGCACAATCGGCCCAAACACACATCCAGCCAGCAACGCCAAACGTCCTCCACACACAATTACGGGTTATTACATGTGTCCGCCGAATGGGCGTTACAACTGTCCGAGCGAAAGTAGGGCAGCCCTTGCATTCAGCTTAAATGTTAACGAGAATACACGCGAAAGTTGGGGCCACTTGGCATGGAATGGCTGCATGCGAGAAAACTCACTTGTTTCAATTAAAAAGTCAAACTGAGTTGTAATTATTACACACAGGTGTGCACACATTACAGGCATTCGGTAGCAAATGTCGCAGGTACACAAATGTTTGTATGACATTTAAATTCATTAAAACCCATATTTAGGGAAAAGAAAATTTAAACTTCAGACACATCTAACTAAAAATATTCGTGCCTAAGTTAAGGTTTCCCAAGTAAATGGTTTGAATATAAGCTCGTTGACTAATTGACCATAAAACTTTGCATAAAGCCTGATCCAACGATCAGCACCTCTTTTAGGATCGACAGCTCCAAGTGATCTTCTGTTTCCAAGCAAGTTTTGATTAGACTCATTGAAACTACGAAATTAAACGCAAATCCTATTAAACTTTTTCAACAATGGGTCCATCTATGGCCTAACTGTGTCCTGGGTCCCGTGCCTAGACAACCACTATATCCCAACCTAATCTATTGAACGTTTCGAATGTCTTCAATGGTCTATTGACAAAAAATATTCAAAAAACCATCCTTCAACTTTAGCGAAGAAAAATGTGTTTACTTCTGGGAGATTCGACGCTATGACGACGTACAAAGTATTTTTGATTTAAACATTTGTCTCTTAGTGCGTAGTATGAATGTTTTGAGCAGAAATTAGCTCATGCTTGATACTTCATACTCGTATTAGTTGTGTGTATTCCGCATTGAATGAATTCATTTTAAGAAACAAATCAAGTCCTAAATATAGTGAAATTAGTCAATGACAGCCAGGCAGAAGACAGCAATTTTTGCAGAAATTCATTAATTTTAAAAGATTGTCCTGAAAAAAAAAGAAACGAAGAAAAAACAAGTCTCATCTCTATACACATAATTCTTCTGTCTGATTCATCAGCGCCCAGCCCCATCCGCTGAAGCTACAATCATGAATTTTGAACAGTATTTACATTTTGAAAAATGAACCTCCGCTAAGACGGGATTTTATGAAATTCGGGATTTAAAACGCCAAAACATGGGTTAAGGTGTTGTATGAAGAAATGTGATTTAAAAGACCTATTGATTTTAAAATTAGTAAAAATGCTGCAAATCAAAAGTAATTTGACATGTATTTTTGAATCTTTTGAAAATCAAAATTTAACCAACAATGGGTTAAAGTTCGTATAAGGGAAGACTATGAAAAACACTGAACCGATTGGCCTATTGACTTCAAAGTTAGTGAAAACACTTGAAATCAAAAATAATTTGACACGCATTACTAATTTTTTTGAAAATCAAAACTTAATGGGTGAACCAAGGGTTAAAAGTTTCTATGAAAAACATGATTTTTGCGCCTTTTGAGTTCAAACTTTGTGAAAGTACTTCAAATGTGAGTAATTCGATAGTTGTTTTCTATTTTTTTGAAAATCAAAATTTGACACGGTCTGCAACGGGTTTAAAAATTTATAAGTAGAAACTGTGAAATGACATGAATTAATGAGCCTATTGACTTCAAACTTGATGAAAGTACTCTTAATAAGAAATAATTCGACACGTGTTTCATATATCTTCGAAAACCAAAACTTAACGGGCTCAACAATGGGTTAAAAGTTAAGCATTTCAAATGATGTATGAATAGACAAGTACTGTTTGATAAAAATTTTACGTAGTCAACAAAGGGTTAGGAGAAACTTGATTTACTGGACGTGTAAAGCCGCGGTCTAATCGTTTATAAAGCTTCATAAGCTCCAACTGTTTAGGTGTGGAAATAGAAGAAAAAGATACTCTCGAACAGGTCCTGGACAAATAGTTCGCTTTTTCTAATTGCGGCACAAAAACTTTAGACATTTTCACTTTGCGACTACCGGAAGTAGATCTAACGAGTGTCAACATTGCGGGTGATATTGCGGTCTTCAAACAAGACTTTAAGTTTCTGAAAGACTCTGCATCTCTTTTAGGCAATTCGTCATTTAAGAGTCAGTTGGCCAAAGCACAAAGTCCGAAAAGTGGGAACTATCTTCCAGACAGAAAATTAATAGTAAACGGCAGATATAATGTATTGCCTGAAGTGATTGATGATGAGTTTAGTATCAAATTAAACTGAGTAGCTGGTTTTTGCAAATTACATCTATTCGTATTATTATATGAAGAAATATTGTATTGAAATATGTTCTTGTCACAAGAATTTCCAAACTGCTTACTCTGTGCTTTTTTACTTCATTTTGCAAAAAACAAAAAAACAGCTCTTTAACATTTTATTTGGATGTCATCAGCTCCATTTGGGAAGTGTGCGAAAAACATGTCCGAATTCTCGTCTTTGGCAGCAGCAATTCATTTAACTCCAATAAACTAAGTTAACAGACAACCGACCATCAGTTACCACAAAACAAACAAACAAACAAACAAACAGACAGACAGCCAGACGTGCAGTGTGAAGCCAAAGATGAAAAAACCCCATCTTCAGTTCATGAGTGCAGAACCCCATTTTTCCTTGTATGCGTACTTACTATTTCAAGTTCTACTCTACTTCAACTGCTTTTTAATTATCGTAAAATGTAATCTTCATTTATTCGTTTTGGTTTTGTTAGTTGCTTTTTGTTTTTGTTAATACTTAAGGCGGCGTATTACATTCCAGCTGTGCCACTAAATGCTTTCAACTATTTTTATCTGCTGTCTTACTGTGATGTTGTCTGGCCGAAGCTGCTCGGGGTACCCTACATTTCAGCGGCGTTGCGATGTGCCGTGCCCCCGGCCCCCCCCACTCGGGCAACCAAACTTGCGCCCGGCAGGTAGAATCAACCGCGATTCGCGTGCAAAGTGTGTCTGTTTCATTCAGTTGTAGATAGACAGATAAATCCCAATGGCCTGCATGGCTAAGCGCAAAATGGTCTGGCAGTATGACAGTGATGTAGGGTATTTGCACTTCGATAAGGTTGACGTTAATACTTTAACTAGGTATTTTTTCGTTTTAATTCTCGCTTTGTTTAGTTTGCGAATCTTTCTACGATGTCTGCTTTAGTCGAGTCGCTTTTGTGGTAGCTGAAGCTGTTGCTGTCTCGTTGTTGTTGTTATTCTTGTTGTTGTTTTTCGAGCTTATCTTCATTCAGCTGGTTCGTTACTTTAGCCAAAGTCAAGGTGAACATTCTGACGGTGTGGTGCTTTTCGGCACTGCCTCAATTCGTTTGCTATTTATCGTTGATTTCTCATTTAAGATCTGCTGCGGCGTTTGACTTGCCTCGTGCACACTTCAAAAAGAAATATGGCATTTTTGGTGCCGAATTTCTAATATTATTATTTTTTATTGTACTGTTATATTGTTTTGGTGTACTGTAACAGCGAAGTTGTACAATGTTCACTGAACAACTCGATTGATAACGTATCGATTTCAGATGAAAAATGTGTTGACAATGCTAGCTAAGTTTAGGTTAGGTTCGGTAAGATTAAGTGAGGTTAGGTTAGCTTTTGTTAGTTTAGAAGGGACTGAACATTGGAATGAATTTATTTATTTTGCGAGGATCATAGTGCTACTACATTAAATATAGTATTTGCTTGAAAATCTACCAAGAGATACTTGTAGGCAAAATATTTTAGGCAAACAAAAACAAATCTAATAGAGTTATTAATAGAATGAAAGCAAGTGATGCCCAACAATTTTAACTCTTAAATGCATGATTTGTTTTCCTTTTTATTTAATAAACATAGTGTTTTCCTTTTATTACTAACAGAAAGAAACTTTGAAAAAAATTTCTATTTAATATTGAATGAGCAAAAACACTTTGGATTTAGTGCCGATTTGTGTAAGAAACAATAAAATAAACTCTTTTTTACTATGTAAGATTATCAGTTATGCTCCACTACTGACTGATCTTCGCTTTCACTACTGAATTGTTTTCTTGGCAATGATAGAAAATGTGTTTTAAGGTTTCTTTTGAAGGAGTGATTTCACATTTCTGGCATTTCAAAGCCCAAATCTTTTTTTTCAAAGTATGCCTTCGAAAGCTGTGGCTTGCAACAACACTGTTTTGGAAATAACATTTCTTATTGGATTTTGGAATAAAAAACTCTGTATTCCGAAGAGAAGTAAAGATAAAACACTTTGGGTATTTGTGATGTGTTTAAATAATGTTGGCAGCCGCCGTGGCTCAGTTGGTTAGTGCGTTGGACCGCGAGTCGAAGGCAGCAACCTCAGGTTCAAATACTGCCTGTAATAACACCTAAAAAAATAACGAGAAAACTCGTTTTCTCTTTCGGTGGCTGTCCTCTCAGCTGGAAATGGCAAACCTCTGAGAGTAAAAATTGCTTATGAAAAAGCTCCCAACGTGCCGTTCGGAACCGGCATAAAACTGTAGGTCCCTTCCACCCGCGTACAAATTCACACGCACAACACGGGTGGTTGCGGGAAGCTAGGCCTTAGTCTCGCGTAAGCGGGCTGTCGTGTCAGTCAATTATTATTAGTTATTAAATTATATTAAATAAATGCATCTAGTGTCGAGATGTGTTATGAGTAGTTCTTCTTGTGGTTTGTAGATTCATTGACAAAAAAAAAAATAGATCCAAATAAAAAAGATTCTGCTACTGAATCTTAATCTTTGAAGAGTTCTAAAACATTTCAGTGATAAGCTCATTATCTACTCTGGCAAAATTTGTATTATGTAATCAGTGCAATAGTCTTATTGGGGCTGTATGCTCCAAAGTGGAGTGAATAGAGGAAAAACGGAGTGTTTGAAAAAAATGTATGGAAAATGAAGATTAAAATCGAGCTACCGCTTAAACTGTCGAAAGCTATACAAATTGTTCTCTATTGTGGGAAAACTTTACATTTATCTGAAAGTCCCCATTGTCTAATGTCTATTCTATATCATAAAAATTACAATTGTAAAATTTCAGCAAAATCTAAATAAAATTGCAGTTATGTACAAGAAACATTAAAACCAATTCTTAACACTAGAAAGACCATTGCGGTCATTTTGACATTTTTAAATATCTGTGTTTTCTTAAGTATTTTTTTGCTTTGGTGATTTTTATTTTTTTATTGGGAAACATCTTCCAAAAATTAATTTAGTGAAAAATTAGCCAAATCCCATGTGTACTTTTCGAGATATCAGCGAGATATCAGCGGATATGATATGTAGTCTTTGAAGGTATGGAAAACTTGCGGTCTTTTTAGTGTTAAATATCAGAAAGTGATCAGCAGCGCCCAAACCGTATATATTTAAATGTATACGGTTTCGGTTAAATTCCAATGAAAGCAATGGATCCTTTCAGAACTTGATCAAAATTTAAATGCATTCCCAACTTCTTCCAATTTGTATATATTCATTGCATAACAATACTTCAAAGGGAAACAATGTCTAAAGTTTGTTTAGAACTGCTGATTTTTAAACCATAACACTGCTTCTCTGACCAATGAATACACAAATAACTAAAGTCATAACTTAATATTTTGCTCTAATTAAACAAAACCGCAGCAAAAATTGATTGATTTTTTTCTACGCTGTTTTGCGGCAGCAACTCTTTTTGAATACCTTTCACATGACTTTTGTGGGGTTTTCACACACACACACACACACATGCAAAACACTCGGCGATGACAGCGAAAAATCGTTTAAATGTCGAGGGGTTTTTTGCTGTTCATCATCATTCAGCAACGACAGCTGATTCAATAAACCGCTAGACAGGCAATTCGTCACACTGTGCAATCCATCGACAGCCACAGCGGCAGCAGCCATCGACGCCGGCAGCGGCAACAGGCTGCAGCACAAATTTGGTGTAGTGAAGTTGCGGTGGCGCAACGGCAGCGAAAAGCATTAGTCGGCAATGGCGGCAGCAGCTTCAGTTTCGAGTGTTGACACTGACACAAATTTTCTTCCAACTTATGCAAATGCCTTTACTATTTTTATATGCTGAAATTATAACGCGCAGCAACAACAACAACAATCACAAAACAAAACACAAAAAATCACTTTGGTCTTTTTCCCCACTTGTTGTTGTTTTTCTTTTTTTGCTTTCATATGTCGCTTATACTTCACTTTGTCTGTTGTATGCAAATGTGAATGCAAAACTAGCGGCGATAAATTTCTTCTATTGGCCGCTTGTGCCATCGAAAAGCAACAACAAATCCAAACAAGTCATGAAAGAAGTGACTTAAGTACTTGCATTATCACCTTTTAAATTTCGTTTATTTGTTCGTTGCTACGGCCACTAAATTTCGACTGTGAATTTCGCGTACTGCACTCGTCACAATGTCAGAGCGTCACGGCGGCATTTGCGGCTCGCGACTTGTGGCTGCCGCGTACGAATTCAGTTTTCGGTCGCAGTGTTTCTTTGCTTACGGCCAAAAACTACGTCAACGTCAGAGCCGTCAATGCAACTTTAACAACAACTACAACTACAACAACAACCACACTTATGGCAATAAAACAGCAGATCGCGGTGTTTTCTTGAAGTTTTGCTAAATTGCAGCTGTATTGGTGTTAGTGTGTAGGTGGCAGTGTAGTTGGTGTTGTTGTTGTTGTTATTATTGTTGACGAACATGTTGCGTTGGTGTTGGGGGTTGACGTCTGCAGCCACGACAACCGTCGATGGCCTTTTCAAACAGCGGCAACGGCCAAATGCAGCACACAAATTCAAAAAAATTATCAGCACAATAAAGTAATTACACGAAATTAAACGATGCGGCAACAAGCAGCAAAACCAAATTCCCGCAAGCCAGCCAAACGCCAAAACGTTGGCTTCGTTTGGCTTGGATCTTCTATGGAATGTGGATTTTCACAAAATTTCTTAATTACTTATTTAATTTGAATTATTGAATTGATTAATTTAAGCAAATTTATTTTAATTTATGCACACAAACACTGCAAAAGGCAGAACGACGCGCAACGCACGGCCAAGTCGTCGCTGTCACTGGTTGGCGTTCGCTGGTAGCCGCAGAAACCCGTCCACACGTTCGCGCTGTCGCTAAACAACTAAACTGAAGTTTGTGGATGCCGTTCGAATTGAACTGAACTCGGCAGTGGCGGTGGAGTCGGTTGATGGACGACACCGGGACACTGCGTCGTTGTGGTAGCTCTTTGTGTCTGTGTGCCTGTGTGTGTGTGTTTGCTTGAAGCCGACAAAAGTTTTGCGTCTCACAAAAGCCAAAAAGCAAAAGGCCAAAAGCACACAAAGCAAAAATATTGTAAAAACAGAAAATGCCAAATGCTTGTTGTTATTATCGTTGTTGTTGTTGTTGCTGTCGGTTTTTGTGGTTTCAAAGGTGCAAGCGACCGGTTCTGAGTCGCTGAGGAGTAGTGGCTTCTTTTCTTTGCACAAACGAAGCCAGCTGCACAGGAAAAGAAGTGCCCATGCAAAGAGGGAACTACAGAGGAACAGCAGAAAATGCATTGGCAACTTTTTTTTTGGCGGGGAGGAGGTGTGTCGTGGCAGGTTGCTCTGCCACTGAGCGCTTTGCGCGACCACGCAAAAGAACTGCGCACAGTGACTCGTCGTCGTCGTCGTCTTGACCGCAAACTGAAATCGCTTCACCTCAACGCAGCGCCGCCTGAACTGCCCGTCTGTCTGCACAACACTCGGCCGATGGATGTGTCAGGGGGTGTGGTTAGGAAGGGGGCCCGCAGAGGGGTTCGCAACCCGTTTGCGTTGTGTGTTTGTGGAACTCAAGTCGCGCTCTCGCTCTTTCTCTCCGTGGGAGAGTGCACATGTGGCCAAGAGCGCACGTTACGTTCATATCGGTCTGCGTCAGTATTCCGTCGTCGACTTTGCCGTGTTCCGTCTTCCATTCGTATTTATCTCGTATGCGTTTTCTCCGCCGCTTCTTGCGCCTTCGCCAGCGGTTTCGATAGTTGCGCTCGGCTGTTTAATTGGCATACATTGAGCTAAAAATAGTTTGACGTGTGCCACAGGTAGTTTTTTGATGGAACGCTGGTCGCACACGCACCGTGGCCACTGCTCACCGATGTCGCATTAGTGCGCAAAATCGTAGTATTAAATAGTCGAGTATTTTGGTTATTTTAAAAATAGCGTCAAGCTGCACGCTGCGTTTGCAATTTCGTGCTGCCACATTCGCTGCCGCTGCCGCTGAAACCGCGCATGAAGTGAGAGAGTGAAATGATGCCGTGGCAGCAGCACACTGCTAAAAGCCCGCAAAAGCCGGTATTAGCCTGACGCTGCCGCCGGCGTGCAACGTACAATGCGCAACGGCGCTGCCTCAATTTGCCTCGTACGCCTCGCATACGCGCCGCGCCGCATTGATAGCCGGAAAGAGAAATGGGCAGTGAACTAATAAAATAATTGCAATGATTTGTGCGTCCAGATACAGCGTGATTGCAGGCGCATGCGGCAGATGTTGTTGTTGGTGCTGTTGTTGCCGACTCCATTTGCGCGGTGCGATAAGATTTGAGGGCAGCGATGCACGTGCATACACACGAGTGCATACATACACACATTCAGATATACAAAGGTAGACTACGCATCGAAATGTAAATTGTACAGACAATCTTAGGATGCCTGTGTCTTGTTCCCTCCCCTCTGCTCCATTTTCGCTTGGCACAGATGGACAAAAAGCACACGTGTTGATTTAAATTTGTGTTTTAACCATCACACTTCACTAAAACAACTCATTAAACTTTAAACCTTATACCAAACACCGAGTTGGATTTACAAAAAATAGCCAACTTCAATGCATGTCAGCAGAGTTGTGGAAAGAAATTGCTGAACCGGGAAGCTCGAGCCCTCTTTGTATAAAGTACATAATATAAAAAAAAATTGCATACAATGATAAAGTCTGCGGCTCGAAAACCACCAGTCTCTCTCGTCAGAACTGATTACACCGTGCGACAAAAATCAAAAAATTTCAAAACACACGAAAAAATCTATATACTTGCAAAACTAGGGTCCAAGTGTAGTAAAACTGCGTTTTTAGTTTTTCTCTCTGATGTCAGGATTTTTTTTAAAGGACTTTGAAATTTCAAGGATATGTTTATTTCAAAAAATTATTTTCAAAATTGAGGGCATTGTAGAATAACAATATGGGTATCAAATAAAAGAGAAAAATCCTTAGAATCTTAGAAATTTTAATGTTTTGGTACAAAAGGACGAAGAGGTATGGGAAATGTCCTTTTAAAACTTTATCCTTGAATATCCTTGCAAATTTCCAATAATTTTTTTTGAAAAAAATATATCTTAAGGACTAATATGTACACTACTACATCCTTGAATTTCGTCCTTCTAACTTTATTAGTTTAAGATATAAAAAATTTAATACTTCTCACTATAGGATATGGATAGTTTCAATATCATTAAGGATACTGAAATCGTATTTAAAGAACCATTTTTCACTTAAAAACAACAAACTGACCATATGATAAATGATTTAAATACTTTAATTGTATTCTATAACTATATTAAATTTTACATTTAGCACAGATTTGCAAAATGATTAGGTGAAGTTAGTGATGAACACGGAGATCGCGGATAAAGTTGTAAAAGGAAATTTTCAATACCTCTTCATCCTTTTGCACCAAAACATTAAATTTTCTAAGATTCTAAGGATTTTTGTCTTTCATTTGATATCCATATTGTTACTCTACAATGCGCTCAATTTTGAAAATAATTTTTTGAAATAAACTTGTCCTTGAAACTTCAAAGTCCTTTAAAAAAAATCCTGACGTCACAGAGAAAAACTAAAAACGCAGTTTTACTACATTTGGCTCCTAGTTTCGCAAGTATATCGATTTTTTCGTGTGTTAAGTTTGTTGTCGCACGGTGTTATTAATCGATTAATTGACATTGGATTCTGTTATCGGTCACACATTTCGAAATCTTCTGGCATACAATTGTTGAGCCCAATTCAATTTGAAACCATATTTTGCTTCAGCAATTTTTTAATTTTAGGAGGGAGCGGTTGAACCGCCAAATACCCCTCTCTCGGTGTGCGCTACTGCACCCATAGCTGCTTCTTAAAACGTTTCATTAACATCAAAGAAATCTATTTGGTCTATTTTGAATTATGTGAGAAGTAAAGCATTCAAACTCATTCAAATGCCTTTTGAATGCACCAAAAGTTCGGGATTTGAAATTTGTAATCCTAAGTTTCCAAGAGTAAAGGAGTTGTTATATCTAAGCATTGCCATCAATAGCAGGAATGATATCAGCGAGCTGATAAAACAGAGAATCACTTTTGTCATTAAAAGCTACTCGGGTCTCGGTAACCAATTCAGTAGATAGCAAAGACCTCCCTCCACCGATGAAGCTTGCAGTCTTTAGGGCACTTTACTGCCTGTGGTCCTTTAGGATATGGAATAATGGACACTATTGTGAAGCAACATCGCAGCTCTTGGAATGTTCGTAGGACAGGCGTTTTGCATGATCTTTAGTCCTATCCGCAATGCTGAAAAATATCGAATACGAACGAGCTAAAAGCTTCAAGAGCCACATAAAGACATGAACTTGAAATAAAAAGCGATTCAACCTCTATCGAATAAGTTGGTCTTGACCATATCACCCGACTTCGAAAGAAAGTTTTTCGATGGCGAAGCGAGAGTCTTTTCATTAGAAGGAGCCAACTGTAGAATGCGTGAGGAGAGGTTTTGCAGCAGGCCCTGAAAATAAGTTGGGAAGGCCAGTTAAGCCTGAAACTGGGACACTGGGACTGTTCCATTGAATGAAATTTTTTCACTTACAAATTTTGGAAGATTTAACTTATCCAAATTTTCTAACTTGATTGACCCATTTTCGAGTCACTGGTCGATTTCATTAAATATTAATATACCTACTTAAAATTTTCCCAAAAATAATTGGAAAGCCTTTTTTCAATAAAAAAAATATATACTTTGTTGATGTCTTAAACGTAAGATTTCAAAATAACACACGAAGATGGGTTAAGCTATCATTAAAATAGAGTAACAAGGAAAGAAAATTTCTTTTGATTATATAAAATGGCATAATTTGTTTAATAGGTACTGAATGAAAGTTTAAACAAAAAGTTAAAAAACAATTAAAAAATTATAGGAAAAGTCATAGAAAAAAAATATTTAAAACACCGTTAACACTGAAGAAAATTGCTTTGAATAATGTAAAACTACATAATTTGTGAAAAATCGAATGAAAGTTAAAAAAAAAAGTTTTGCAAATAAAAACCATAAAATTATAAACCTTTAGGTTCACGAGAAAAAATTTTCAAAAACTTCCAGAATTGCAATTTCAAAAGTCATGAGAGCCAAAAGCGATGGAGTGAAAATCTATAACACTGCACAACAAAATCAAATATTTTTTAAAATAACAAGGTTCTGACAACGGATTCTGGTAGAGGGGACCAAAAAAAAATATACGTGTAGCGGCGTTTTGAAAGTTTACATCTGAATTTTTTTTTAGGGGGGGTCAAAGTTTTCCCCCTTTTGCACATTCTTATGGTGAATCGGCGTACGAAAACCATGTAACCTTACATTTTAGGTATATGAGGGGTTCAGCAATTTGATGTAAAATACTACGAAGGATATTTTTGTGGAACATTTTAACCCTGTAGCTTCTATTTTTATAGGTCAATTTGACCCTTTTTTCTAAAATGCCAAAAATGTCCTGTAAAACAGGACTTTTTTAGGAAAAAATGTACCACGAAAATATTCACCATAAAATTCTACTATAGGTCTCTGAATACATCAAAGCTCAGAAATTAATTTCAACGCCAGAATTAAGCCAAATCTGAAAATGTGTTTAAGCATTTATTTCGTACTTAATCAAAATTGGTATGCATGAAATTGCCATAGGTTAGATTGTGAAATCTTGAGAGATTCAAGTTTCATAACTCTGGAGCTTCATGTTTTTCAGCGTTTTTCATTTCGAGTTAAACCCTTTGACTGATGAACATTTTTTAAAAACTCATATTTAATATGAAATTTGAATGCAACAAAATTCAAGTGCACCTAAATTTCTTTCATAAAGTATCATATGTCAATTTCTTAAGAGAAAAAAATTAATTGAAATTAAAAATATCTGTATAGAATTTTTCGAAAACCCAAAGAAATGTTTCGCTAACCTGGAACCCGGAGAATTGTCAAAAATCCTTTGATTGAAATCCCCGAGTAAAAAAAATGATCTGGCAACTATCCATGAAACTTCTGGGCACTACTGGGACAACGCATTTCGTCTGTGGACACCTGCGTCGCTCTGATGCAATCTTGCAGTAGCTGCTGTAGCATTCATCTGCACGTTAATAAATTTCCCAGTAAACAAACTGTTTCGAATTGGTTTAGCTTCATCTTGATGCCAGCCGAACGTCACCCATCATATCACAACGATCGGAAAGCCAAAGCCAAATCCGGCGCCGCTCCAAGTGCCGCCCTTGTTCAGTGTTCGCGCATTGTAGGTGGATGGGTGGGTATGGCCAACTCTTGTTGTGCGAATATGCACCAAAATAAAAAACAAATAAATTAGTAGTTAATGAAACGCGAATAATCGCAACACCCACAACGATTTGCATCTGCAGCCAAGAAATCCAACACACGTCTGCAATCGTCGCACATCGAAGCGTGGCTGGCGCGCCAAGTGACTCACACACGAATTAGTCACAGACGTTGCGACGTTGAAGCAAAATGCTATCTCAATTTTTAGCTGGCAATGCGAACGCACATCGACTGCAACAACAGCAGCCACCAAACAACTACAACAACAACAACAATGACAAAATCATCGACAACAACGACAGCCGCCCTAGCCGTGACAACGCGTGAGACATTCGGTTGTAACGAAAAACCAAATCAAAATAAATGAAATTAATGCTGCTGCCATTGTTATTGTTATTGCTGTTGTTGTATGTTTGTTGTTGTGTTGTTGTTGTTTTTTGTTGTCACTCTTTTTTAGGTTCTGTTTCTTGGACCTCTTTGAAAAAGCACAGACCTTGAAGTGAGCGCCGACAGTCGGTGGGTACATGAAAACAAAAAATCACATCCAGCAAATAAAATCACAACAACAAAATAACATTAATAAAAATTAACAAAAGAAGAGATTTTTTTTTACATTATAGTTTTTTTTTACTCATTTCTGTTCGTATGCGTTGAGCACTCCATTCTACGCTGTCGACTCTTTAAAATTCCACCAACACACCATTTTCCATGAACGATTTTGACCCAACAATTCTTATGAATGATGAATGTGTTTTTAATTTATGCGAAATTGTTTTATTTTTTGCATTTTATTTTCTGCACAGACGTTGTTTCTTTCTTGAGTAATTTTACTTGTTTCGTAATTTTATTGCTGGCTGCGAGAACTTTGCACGTATTAAAGGCATTTAATATAGAAAACGTAATGCTTTGTCGGTATTTACTTATTTTGTATTTATTTATTATTCTTTTGATTATTTTTTTTATTATTTACGAATATTATTATTCAGAAACTGCGAATTTAGAGATGTCACAACAAGCAACACAAAATCGAAGAAGGCGCTAAAGCTTTAGGCATTAATTTTATTTATAAAAAAAAAACCTAGTTGAAAACTTAAAAAATGCAAAAATTTCATTGACACATTTTTAAGACAATCCAAGAGTTTACATTTTATTGATCTCTATATACAATGATATAAAATGATTTTAGCCGCTCTTTGATAGTGAGATTTTTTTATGGAAGGGCTTAGGTTTGGAACTACATATAAATAATTTTTTACTTTAATTCAAATGCATGAATAGTTTTTACTGCAACTAAGTTGATGACACCTCTGTTAAGCTGTTAAAGTTTTGGGGGTTCAAAATATGGTTTCGATTGGTATTTGGCTCAATGGCTCATGACATTTGGTTTACTGGAAACGGAATTGTTTCCTCCGAAGTGAAAAGATGTTTGTATCATCGTTACAAAAATGAGCATCGACCGAGAAGAGCATATGTTAAGTTTTGTTTTAAATCTGGTAAACAATTTACCTAAGCATTTCAATGAATGATGAACTAAGCTTCAACCAAGATGGTTTATTCCGTGACAGAGTTCATGAGTGCTCTACGCTATTAAAAACGGTCGTGAGGCCATAAAAATAATCAACCAAAATTTGTAAGCACCGCAAATTCCATCAGAACTCTAAATGAATTCATCAAAGATTAGCTAAAATGTTTATTGAAATTCTTGAAATTGGATTTAAGCATCTCAATAATATAAATTTATAGCATTTTAACTGAAAACTTGGCTACTAAAGTTGACTGACGTCATCTGGTCGATGGGCACTGTGATCGATTTCGACGGAATTTTAACCAACAAGCACTTCACGTATTCGCCTAAATTGGCACAGTGCAACTTTTTCCTTTTCGAAAAGCATGCATTTGCGACAAAAGTGAAGCGTTTAAGGACATAGAAGTCATTCAAAAGGATGTATTGACATCCTAAAGGTCGTCCGGGCTGACAATTTAAAGCACTGCGTCCAAGGTGAACTATTTTGCAGTTGCCCAAAAAAAAATGTATTTTTTTAATTTTTTTTTAAGTTCTGAACACTTTGGAGTCAACCCTATATATCGAATACATATAGAATGAAAGGTATATAATAGAATAGAAAGGTATATAATTTCTGCAGCTTCCATCTTCTCTAATGGGATTAAATATTCCACTACAATCAATAATTTATTGAACTTTGATGTATATAAGAGCTGAGATTCTGAACACCAAAGCATCTTTGGGTAGTATGAACAATCGAGCTTGTCCGAAGGCGTACGACAGCAATAGAGGTTCGGTACCTCACGTTAGTGTATCGCTTGCATTGATCAAACTTTGATCGTGTAGATTTATAGATCAAGCAGTCACTTCGTAGGAATTCAGTTATTTAAAATGAACTGAAAATCTTTTTGATCTTAACTGCAATGGTAATGATGATGATTTTCATAATTACATAAGTAACCCAAAAATATGCATGAAAAGATTCTAACTCAAATGTTATGAACCCCTATTTCTACAAATTTCAATTCTTGACTATAGCTTTTTAACGAGTAACGATATTGTAATGAATGTAAACACAGATATTGCTTGCTAGTAGTCCCACTGATACCTAAATGGTCATAATTTACCATCGTTTAGGTGAATTTTCCATATACTTAAAAGAAAAAAAAAAAAAAACAGGGCGCAAAAAATAAAAACATTTTTTCATTATCCAAAATATATATTTTGTTAGTGTAGGTATATTTGTGAAAATGAAAATGAGTGTTATGGCCTCACACGTTCTTGACTCATTATGGATCACATTATAGTATTTTGTATTTATTTTTTTTAATTATTTTCCATTCATGCAGGCAACAGACGGAACATGAATAATTTCAGAAAGCGCGGCCTGTCATAACTTTAAATGAATTAGTATTTAAAAAATTAATATTAATATATTTTTTTTTAATTCTATATGTTCTATCTAATATTTTTAAATAATTAATAAAAATGAATTTTTTATCTTTATGAAGAATTTTTTACTGCCGGCATTATTTCGTCCTTTTTGATCTAAATTGGCATTTGGTTGTTGTTTGTGTAGCATATTAATATTTATTTGAAGTTGAAGAATTTATAACTAATTCTCGTTACAGAAACTTCAATATCCCAGAATTTAGCGGTACCAGAATTTCGGTATTGCCATCGCTAAAATTCTCGCTCTCTGTTTACCATATCAACACTTGTAAAATTGTACTTTAAGTGCTGCCGCTGTTGAATGTTTTCTCTTTTGTGGTCTTTTGTTAATTTAATCAAACATCATAAAAAACGAAAGTCAGTCATTCAACTTCATTCATACACCTATGTATATATAATATATATCAATTTCTGCATTGTACTACTTATTTATATTTATGAGCAGTTTGCGATAATGCATCGATTAAAAGTAAAAAAAAATATATTTTTTTATTGAGGAAACGTTTAATTTCAATGGAAGGAAATCAATTCTGTGGTCAAAGTTTAACTCAATGATGTCTCAATTCTAAAAATCAACCACAAAACTGTGAATTGTGTCATTGCTGATTCAGACCGATTTTAATATCTCAAGTGTAGTGCAATCAAGTAAAAAATTTGGCGTGCACTCTATTTTTGGCCAAACACAACTTAATTCACCTTTTGTTGTTCTTCGGTTGACTATGGGCGTGCTGAGTAAGAATCGCCCATGCAGCGGATGATTCACTAGTTGGCACTTTGCTGTGCAACAGGCCGTCTCCGTCCACGTACAGATCGAAGAGATTTGCACAGTGTCGCTTACATAGTTGGCAGACTGTGACAAATTGTCACAGATGTGACAATATGCAGATGGCAGGTGAAATGAAGAGGTGTGGGTGCTAATAAGCAGCTGAAGCACGTTTTTCCTTGTCAATTCAGATACCTTGATGACAGTTTTGGCCACTTAACAACTGGGCATGTTGCCAAAAGAAAAATTGTTCAATAATTGCATATGAAACACACAATAAATGTGAGTGTGTTTGTGTAATCTTTTCGCGAAAAACCATGTGCCAAGTACTGTGCAACATGTGGCATTTAATATGTTGGCACAATAGTTATGTCGTTTTGTTTATTGAGTTTCAGAACGTCTGTCATTGCTTGACAGGAATACTTCCTTTCTCCAAGAAATCGACCAAGTTAGGCTTAGTTTTTGGCCGCTAAATTTTTGTTACCACTTAATTTACACATTGTGAATACCCCTACTATTGCTTCAGTTCATCAATTCTTCGATTTCTTATCAACATTCCACTTACCGCTCTTTGTTCGAATCGCGACGCAGTATTGGCAGCTGCCGTTGACGTGTAATTGTCCCATTCATCTCTGAAATGCGAAAATCGAAAACCAAAACAAAAACCGAAATGAAAACCATATGTTGAAGACAATGAGCTTTCAACACGTTGCAGTCGATGCAACTCACCTCTCCATGCGCTGGATGACGGGCATTTGTGCGGTGCTGTCGTGTATCCGCACTTGATCGGGTGTGATCTCCTCTAAGAAAATGTTTTTGCTGCTCGGCAGTGTTGAAAAGCTGTTGCCGTCCATAAACAACGGACTCAACGGTCGACACGAACCACCCAAAAGCTCGTCGATGTTGTGGTGACGCGATATGAAGAGCTTTTCACGTGATTTATTGTTGTTGGCACTGCCGCGTTGTTGCGGTAAATAGTACGCTGACTGTTTTGCATTGGCGCTGCTATAGAGTTCTTGTTGTTGTTGTTGTTGATAAGGCGGTGGTTGCTGTAGGTGATGTTGATTGACTTGCACTTTTGACATTGGAATGTTTTCGTAGGGTGATTTTCTGTGGTGGCCACTGTGCGGCTCTTCAAGGCCCACGGGGCTAGCGCACTGTCCCAACGGCGGCGGTCGTTCCGAGTATTCAAAATTGAACGAATTACTCAGCTCGGCATTGGAGTCTGAACAGTTGGCAAAGTGCCGTTGCTGCTCGCCGCAATTGTTGATCAGATGCACCTCGGCATCGTGATTTTCATTCACTTCCCCCTCACTGTCGTCGTCGTCATCGTCGGACTCTTCAATCTTCGACCATGCATGCCCGTTCTGTTTTGGCTGTGGATCTGATCTGGGCTGCTCGTCGTCCTGCAACCACCAGCCCGTCTCGTTCGAATCGCAACGTCTGATATTCGCTTTCGACGGCTGGTTTTGTTGACTTTCCGTCGGCTTGTGTGCATTTCCGTCGTCTTGTTGCCACCACGCCCTCTCGCCCGACTCGACGCGTTGCACATTGAACTGCATCTTGGCCGGTCCCGACATCCACCAATGCTTATCGTCGCTCGCGTTTTTTCCGCTACTCGACGAACGTTCCACCGTGTCACTCTTGCGCGGCGGCAACTTTACTGTAGCCTCAACCGTGGCGTTGTTTCTCACGCCCTCTTCCTCCAACCACCAAGGTCGCTCGCCCGATTCTACACGGCATATCTTCAGCTGTATGGAACCGTTCTGCTTATTCAAGCCACTTGACTTTTCGCCCTTTGTGCTGCGGCTATCGCTGTGGCCGTTCGATTCGCCCCACCACTGCTTTTCCGGCGTACAGTGGCTGCGCGGCAATTGCCTGCCATCCCTGCACCCACTGCCGCTGCTGCGCCAATTCGCCTTGTCATCTGTCGACCTACTTCTGCAATAGTTCGTCTCGTTTTGGTCGTTTTCGTTGTGCACTTCCTCGTCGTTTTGCTCGTTCGCCCACCAAGTGTACTTCGCCTGCGGCATTTTGCCGCCGCTGTGCGTGTTGGTATCGTTGCTCAACGACTGCACCTGATCGGTGGCCCCGCTGACGTCTTCCTCTTCCTGGTTTAGCGTGTTCAGATTGTCGTCGGCTAGCGTGTCGTCTTCGTCGTTTCGCAGCCACCAGGCCGTTTCGCCGGAGTCGATGTGCCGCAGCCTGAAGCGCATGTCTTCCTTGTGATTAAAGTCCAGCGCTGAAGCCGTGTTGATCTGCCGACTTGTGTCTTGCCACCAGCTGGATTCGTCGGGCTCCTCCGTGGACGCTGTCGTCGTGGTGGTGGTTGTGGCTGCTGCAGTGGTCGTCGTGTAGTCGTCGCTGCGTTCTTGGCTAGGGACACACGATTGCGTTGCCGTTTCGGTGA
The DNA here is from genome assembly GCA_964056695.1 of Melieria picta. Taxonomy (NCBI): domain Eukaryota; kingdom Metazoa; phylum Arthropoda; class Insecta; order Diptera; family Ulidiidae; genus Melieria; species Melieria picta. Next base: position 20,218,007 of record OZ057399.1, read on the forward strand.
CGATTGTTGTATCGTGCGGAAATATCGAACTACTTGATTTCGTAATCGATCGCGAGTTGGTTTCTTCTGTTGAGCCTAAATCTGTCGCTACAGTTTGCGTGCGCAGTGAACTGGTCAGATTCGCAGCAGATATATCCTCGGAACTGTCGAGGTTCGTAGTGAAGTTTCGTTTCGATGTCGTCGAGGTTGATTCTGCGTTGCTGACAGGATCAATGGTCGTTGTCGTTGTGGTCGCGTTATTCGCTGGCGAGGTGTTCGTTTTGCAATCTCCCGTAAGACTGCTAATTGGTGGAAGAGTTTCCGAGTCGGCCGAGTTCTCGGAGCTTTCAAGGAAAATCGGTTCGCTATTTGTGTCGTTCTGACGAGCGGCGAAAAAATTCGACACGCTCGACAGCTTCTGCTGGCGGTGAGCGGATTTCTCTTGCTGCGAGAACGGCGATTTCGAAGGCGACTTTGAATACGTGCGCGGTGATTCAGCGGCCATCTCAGCTGGCGGCTCATGTGCGGCTGCGGTGGCTGGTGGTTGTGGCGCGGCGTTATTTTCGTCTGCTGGCGATTGCTTTAGCGGCAACAAAGCACTCGTATCACCTGTGCTCGCTGCGGATTTTGTCACCGATATTTTATTGTTGCTGGCAGCATCTTTGCTGTGGGAGTTTGGCGTCTTTTTCTTGCCGTTCCTTCTGCTTGCTTTCCGATGCTCGCTCGAGCTCTCCGTGCCACTCGACGACGACGTTGTCGTGGTCGCTGGTGTGCACGATTTGTGCGAACTATTTCTCAAGTTGCTGTTACTATTGTGGCGACTCAGTGATGACGCCGTCTTGGCGTGACAACGTGCTCGCAGTTTGGTCTCGCTGCCGGCGCGTCTGATCGAGTTGCCGGACGCATTGCTGACCTCGGACCCTGCGCTGGGCGAGCGTTCTTTGCGATGCGTGGGGTGAGCGCTGACGCCGTTCACGGTCTCGTTGGCACTCTGCTGTACCGCATCGGAGTCGGTGCCGCTGCTGGGGGTGCGTGACTTGCGCGGTCGATCTGTGGGGCCGACATTCAGTGCTGACTTGCGGAAGTCTTTGTTCGGCAGCTTGAGGGCAGTGTGCGAGCTGCTTGATGTGCTTTTTGTTGGCGATTCCGCTTTGGGTGCGGCAGGTGGCTTGTGGGTGTTCGTAAGTGACAGATTCTCCACCGAAGATGGTCGCGAATTGATGCGCACCACTTGAGGTGGCGACAACTTTGACTTGCTCGACAACGTACGAGAGTTTTTGCCGCCGCAATTGGTGGATGTGCCTTCTTTCTTCGACTCACTTATCGACGATGACGTAGATTGTGAATGGGAGGACTTTGAGGTGGTTGACAGGGGACTTGCATTGTAGCGTAAACTGCTGGAAGTGTAGCGGCTCTCGCTGTGTGGGCTGTACGATGGCACACGGCTGCTCAGACCGAAGCGCGAATATCTGGTGGGATCATCGAGCCTGTCGGACTGAATCTCCTTCTCAAGCATTTTCTTGCGCCTCGTCGAGCGCTGTATGGTCTTCTCGATGGTCTTTGCAATATCGATGCGTCTGGTTCGTTGCACAGTTGTGCTGCCGGGCGGCGTGGGTGAGGTGGCACGCGTTACGACCGAGACAGCCACGAATGTTTCCTCCGCTTCGGACTCTTCGTCGCTTTCTTCTGTGGTCTCGGCAGCCGCTTCAACAGCGTTGTCTTTCTCCGTTGCTTCCGCATTGTCTTCCAGCTCCTTTTCGCTAGATTTGCGTGTAGCGCTTTCTTTTGCGCGGCTAATTGAACGCGCACGAAAATCGCTGACCGACAAGTACGAAATGGACTTATCGGCAGGCGTGCTGGCGGCTGAGCTACGAGCCGATACAGCACTGCTGCCGTAGCGAGCGGCGTTGTAGCCGGCGCTCGTCGTTGCCGACGCCCTGGGTGTGGACATGCGGTAGGAGTTGACGCCCCCATAGCCAATTTTGCAATTGGTATCGACCACGGGACTGGGGTCGCGCGACTTGCCTCGCAGCGTTCGGGCAACGGGGCTCGGCTCGCGACTCCTAATGCGGTTGGTGAGCTCAACGGCAGCGGGACTCGGTTCGCGCGAGGCTCCATATTTGCCCAAATGGTTGGCGGTGGTGGTAGGTGTGTAGCGCTTGAGTTGACTGGCATTGCTGGCGGCATCTGTGACGTGCTCCTTGTCGGCGCGAGCGCCAGCGGCACTCGAGCTATAGCGACTGGTGTACGCGGAGGTGGTGGGCGGGTCGCGCTTAATGCGATAGGTGCCACCCGAAAACGACGGCCGGTAAGTGCTGGGCGAGGCCAGGGAGGAGTAGCGTGTGGAGCTGATGTCATCGCGCGACGAGTACTGAAATGAGGTGAACACATGTTAGGAATTCAATTTAATGTGTTCTTCACTCGCTGCGTTACTTACGGCACTCGAGGCACCCGGCTTGTAGGAAGTGGCGAAATTCGATTTCCAGGGCGTCTGTAAAGAGGTGAATCGATTATTTCATAAGCAGCGAATATGGAATCTTCGAATTGACAGCGAATGCCAACAAGTTAATTAATAAAATATTCCCATCTCGACCTCTGTGCATCGATGGCTGGTGAGCACAAAGCGCACACGGCCGAATCGCTTCATAAATAAAAGTTAATGGCTCACATTTTGACATGGGCTCAATTAAGCACTTCAGCCAGTTCACCCTTTGCCAGCAGCCCAGCCCATTGTGCACCGCAACATGCAACGCATTGGGCCATACGCGGCCGGAAAGCGCTGCGGCGCCAAGTGGTATCGAGCGTCGGTGCTTTGCCTCCTGAGCGGAGCGCGCCTCGCACTCACCGCCGCACTTGTTGCTTTTGTACAGAAATCAAGTGCACATGAACCATTGAATGATTTCCTCACACTATACGAATTATTGCAACGAATCGTTTCAGCAGCGCCCTGCGCCGACATTTGAATTTTTCATTTAAGTAATTCCCCGACCCCGCTGCGCCCGGCACACGACCAGGCATTGGCACTCAGCACAAGCAACGTGCAACGTGAGTATTTGTTTTGTTTTTCAGTGAATGCCCGAATTCCTGTCAATTGTGTTGGTACGAATTTTCGGTTTTCGTCTTTTCATGTGGCGTTTCGCCTCGACTGAGCGGCGCAGAGGAACGCGGCGTGCGTTCGCTTTCAATTAATGCGAACGTGTAAACAGATTCATTTCCATTATTTCAACATCCGCGAGATTATCACAGACCTGGCTGCAGCCAGCTCGCACTATGCTCAACAACGAGCTCAGCTCGCACTTATGCTGCCGCCTAGCGTTGGCCCTTGGGCACTGCCGATGTTCTTGGCACTTGGAAACAATTGGAGAAAATGTGTGGCCGCTCGTTGTGCTTCTATTTGCGGATTTGTAATGGAATTTGCGGCGTCGAAAAGTGTCAACTGACGAGTGAGAAGCTGCAAATACTGTAAGCTTATTGACCTTCTGCGAAATGTAAGCACTCACGAAAAGGAGATTTTTCAAAGTTTCATGCATTATACGGAATGAGAAGCGGTTATGGGTAGAAGCATACCTTCAGCATTCCCAAACTACCCTGAGCTACTACAAACAACTATGCGGACATTCATCAGCATTCGAATTTCTACCTTATATATTATATATGGCAGATAAAAATTATCTGATTCGATCTGATCCGACCAACTTCGGATGCTCATTTTGAAGTGAAAACCCATTTCTGACATGTGCGTTCTGTTAAGAAATCAACACAATAAATTTTACATATCCCTTTGTGAGCGTCAGTGGAGAAAAAAACTTCTTCGAATGAAAATGAAAGAATAAAATATCTCGAAATGTTTAGATTCCATTTTAAAATAACACTGAATTAACAGCTCAAACCAAAATTACGCGCAATTTGCACCTAAAGTAAGCTAAACGTGGGAGCTATCAAATGTCAAAATGCAAAAATCATAACGTTGACAGAAGCTCTTTAAAACAAACCTAACGCTATCAATTTGTGAAAACCAAAATTACTTAGATATAAGATAGATATAGATGGATATAAAGATGTAATGTATCTGCACTGTTTTGTTCGATAACTTGTTGCCAATCTGGCATTAATTTCAAGAGAGGCATCACTTTCATAGAAACTTTCGTCCATATTGGGGTAGAACTTGGGTAGTAGATTTTCACAAGCTACTCTTTCACTTGGTGCCAAGTTCGGACTATAATTTTGATGTATGAAAACCTTCTAACCAAGCTTCTGGAGCCTCTATGGAGACAATAACGATTTGTGTAATCTGGTGTTGTTCTGATGGAACACAATTCCTCTCTTACTGACCTCTTCCGGGCGACTGCTTCCTTCAGAAGATTCAGTTGTTGGCAGAATAGGTCCTAATTAAGAGTTTGGCCAACACATGTTGAAATAAAAAAAGTGTTGCATACACATTTCAAAAAAACCGGTGAAATATGTGATATCGTAATGGGCCTCTTACAGAGGCAGTCACCAGAAAACAGCTCATAGTAAATGATTTTCAAACAATCCCACCAAACCAGTGGCGAATTCAGGGGCTTTTGGGGGTAAACCCCCCTTCCGATTAAAGAGGTGATTAAAAGGCTTATACATAAACATTTATGAATATTAAAGAATTACTTTTTGAAACCACCCCCCCAAATATTTTTCTGAATGCGCCCCTGCACCAAACACACAGCAAAACCTTCCTGAATATCATTCAATCTGAATATCGGCCAACCGCGATTCAACCATCACCGTTTTCACTTGACGTCATCGTAAGTGATCCACTTTTCATCACCCTTCACTATTCGTTTTAGAAATGGTTGGATTTTGTTGCGATTCGCAAATGGAAATTCGGTTTATTAGGTTTTTTGCGAAAGTTCTTGTGGCACCCATACATCGAGCTTCTTTTTGTATCATCTGGTTCCAAAAGGTTTTTTTGTGCAATGTTTAGCTCCAGAGCAATCGAAAAAGTGCTTGTATGAAAGTCAAAGGATAAAAAGGTCAAAATTATTGGAACGAAATTGACGAGACCAAAATGGCGCGTGATTGGCTTTAACGAAGACAAACTGTAAAACATGGCGTAGTATCTCTTTGCTGATGCCCATCCTTGAATAAATCTGAATCAAGCAATCACAAACCTGTCTGAGAAGTTAGTACGAAATCGTTTGTCTCTAACGGCATCTAGCTTAACCCCATCGCACAACGCAAAATTCAGATTCCCAAAGCCATTTGAAAAATAATTAATTTGTTTTTACTAAACCATATACTACCTACTTTGCATTAGTGTCTGATTTATCCGTTTAGAAGTCAACAGATAGATAATAAAATATTCGGTGAGAATAGACAATAAAATAGACACACAGGCAAAAACAAGTAAACAGATAAATATTCTGAAAAACGTATACATTTAGTAGAAAAAAGTAGAAGAAAAAAGTCATTATCAGATGCTTTTAGAAATACATATATTATGGGCCATCGATCAGAGCAATAATTAACACACACACTCACATACACATCTCTTAATGACGCCGCTGTCACTTGAACATTTTTATACGAGTAAAATAAGCACAACGCGTTGACATTCTCCATGCGATCGAGAATGAAATATGTTGGAATTTGCGATTGGAATTTCTCGGCCATATGCCAAATCTCACCGATTCACTTAGCAGCCGAATCGATGGTGATGGGTCGCTGTTGAAAATGCAAATCTTCAGCGCGTACTATGGATCATTTTTGCAATACCAACCACCACAATAACAAAAGCATTCTCAAATGTTGTGCACACAATAAAACCTTTATTGTTAATGCGTTTATTGTAAAAAAGAAATTGTTTTTGAATTCAGCTTGGAACATTCGATTGAATTGCGTTTGGTTGCACTGCGTGGCAAACGTTGCATATCTGCTTAGTGTCGATCTCAACGGGCGCAGAAAGGTTGCCCAAAGATTAAGTAATTTTTGGCACATTCTCGTTGATTTCATCAAATGTAAACATTTGTGTGCCAACTCGCACACACACACACACACACACAGGCACAATTACTACGGCTTCACAGTGCGCACAGTTCGTTCTGCATCGTTTCTAATTTTATCGGCGCAATGTTTTAGTTTGTAAACAGTCGACTTTCGTATAATACTTTGTCTTTGACATAATTAGCCAACCGAGCACGGATCCATTTATTTGAAACAGAACCCAGAGGCAGCATTTGTGCTTTGCATTCTGTTACAATAATCACGTTTTTGTTTATACCAATAAATATTTCGTTTGGCACGCGTGCAAATTTTGCTCCAGAAAACCAACTTCAAGTCTGCTTCAAGTCTGCCAGACTTGTATTTTGGTTAGTATTATTATTTTTACAAATTTTACAAACACTTGATTCAGTTATAAATAAGTTTTCTGTTAGTCATTCTGCTATGAAGGGGCAAATAAATATCCAAGAACTTGACATATAGCAGAAGACTAAGTTGACTATGTTCCGACAAGAATAATGCGCGAAAGTTTAACCAACAAAAAATTACTGAACATACAATATAAATTACTATTTCCTGAAACACAAATCAGTGTTCTCATCTTCACAAAATCGTGTCCTTTGAGCCTTTTAATAGTTAGCTTTAATAGCTTTTAAGATGTTATGTCATCTTTTATGTCCTTCAGATTTTGCGAAACACCTGCGACTATATGGTAATCACAGAACTTTGTGAATCTTCAAAGTATAGAAATTTTCAGTGGTGTTGTTTTAAAATAAGTACAATAACATAAATTATATATACATTTTCTTTAAAAGTTATAATAAAATAATTTTTTTTTCATCCAAAGAGCAAACTCTGAAGTTAGTAAGCAGCTCTTAAAATTTCAATAATTCGAATTATTAAAGATTATTATTATGTTATAAAATTATTATTATAATTTTATTATTTTTATTATTATAATTATTATTATTATTATATTAAAATATTTTTTAATGAAATTTATTACCACATTTTCTTTTAGAAAGGGAGTCGCCTTGCCCATCGCCAAAGTATATGACTCTGTGCTTCCTCCGATATCTGCCCTGTATGTGTACTTTATATGACAGGTTGAGCAAAAAAGACATTAAGTCCTCATCAGGAGACGCAGCAGGACCGATTGCAGCACCTTTCGAGCACAGTGGCTCTTCATTTCCTTGAGGGAAAACGCGATTTGTACTGTCTCTGAGTCGAACCTCCATCAGGCAGCTCATTGGAGTCATAACTGGACGAGAGGAGCCATTAGATAAACATAGATCTAATGGCGCAGTATCTCCAGAAGCTGTGGATATGAGGAAGAAGTAGAAACAATACAACACTTCCTATGCCACTACCCAACTCTGCAGTAATGCCGACGAGGTCAAGATTCTTAAAAAGTTCCTTAAAAATTGAAAGCTCGGATCTGCTCTTCTTTATTAAAAGGTCGAACTGGTTTACCCCGGATTGAGACTGTTAGTTAGTTTCAGAGCGATTTAAAAAGGCATTCATAATGATCGATTTTGGCCTCCAAGTGAAAGTGCGGTTCGTGCCCTAAGTAACCTAACCTTCCAATAGTAGCCTCTGTAGTAGACCAATAACAGCTCCAATATTGTATTTGAGTGCTTGAATCGATGTTATAACATTAGCGTGAACATTTTCTTTGGTGTAGCCACAAAGGAAAAAATCTATTAGTATTTAATCACACAACATCGATGACCAATTGAAGTCCCCATTTTAAAAGATCCATCAAGGAGAGCCATTGTTTTAAGAACTTTGTGGTAGGTGACTCTGGAAATATTTAATATCATTTTCAGTTCAATGAAAAGTCAGTCTACACCGATTTATTACAGTATTATCAAATAATAAAATATGTAATAAAATACAAATACTCCATCAGTCTAAAAACCGCACTAAACTGCTAGTTCTGGTTGGAGAAGATGTTCCATTATTGCCCTAAAGTTATCTCAGCCCCAGGTGTAAAAGTTTTCCTTGTTTACTTATCAAAAAAGCGAAATATAAGATATTGTTTATCCTATATTTTCACTGATTTTATAGTGCTTTTCACTATTCAAAACCATATTCACTACTATATTTCGTTCTAGAGAACTCAACACAAAAAAAAGAAACGTGTCTAAGGGAACGTGTTGAATTTGGTCAGAAGAGAAGGTCAGCCAATGTTACCATTGATTATAAAAAAATTAAAGACATGGAAATGGTAGACCTCCTGGTTTCAAGTGATTTTAGACTCAGCAATAAACATCGAGACCTGTGAGGAGGCTGGGGCTCAGAAAAATGAATAGAGTAAAGCGAAAACTTTAGAAAACTTCTTTGTATACGTTCTAAGCGACTTGAATGGGAAGCATGGTTAGGTCTTCAGGTGAATGCAGCATATTCCAGCCTGGACCAAACAAATATAGTATACAAAAGCTTGAGCGTATATGGATTGGATATGGAAGAAGAATTGCGGACGAAATATGGTAGTCACGCACGCATTCCTCGAGCCTTAGCTGAGTTAAATGCGCGGTTGGCCTCTTAAATGTTTGATCTATCTGTCCCTAATCTGACCCATATTCATTTCCTTTCTAAGCTCCCAGTTTCCCTTTAAGTATAAGTCTTATCCATTTGAAAGAATTGTATTCAAAAACTGAAAATAAATCAAAGTAAATTAAATGGCTCAATCTTTTAAATGACACCACTATTTGAAGGACCCTGTAGCTTTACAACTGTTTACTTACTAATTAATTGATTATAAAAGCAAAAAAATGTTTAATGTATAATTAAGATGTTCATGAGTTCGAATTTGTTGGTTTTTGCTGTCATAAAAATACACAATTTTCATACAAATGTTGTTGCTATTTTCCATAAAAAGTAAGAAGATAGACATTGTACATATTTATCGCGCCTCATATGTATCTATGTCTGTAGTAAATTGTTGTTGTTTATTTCAGTTTTTAATATGTTTTAGAAATGAGAAAATTCGTAAATTCGGACACTAAAATATTATATGATATCATATCACATAGTATTAAATATGATATGACTTATGACTTTTATATAAATTTATTGGTTTTGTTTTGTATAACCTTTTAGGTGATTCCAACCACACTAAATTAAATTAATTAAATTTAATTAACTCATTAAATTCAACGTAAATGAAATAATTTTCAAAATTTTTGGCAGCAGTTTGGCAACAAATAAATTAGTATACACATTGATCAAAACTACGCACCCACACACATATATACATATGTCTATGCATATGTATGTATCTAATAATTAAACACAAAGTTCATTAAACACGGAATGATGGCTTTGACATGATGAAAAACAAATATTTATCTTTACAAACAAAATGCTCGAGGGACAAAAAATGTTGTTCTGTAAATTTTACTGCGGAAAATTTCTTTTATGACCGCTTGTCAGTGTGTTTCGAGAAATTTAGACTTTCGAACTCTGATTTGTGTCGTAAATGCAGATCAGTCGCGACGCTGCGCTGGCAGTCAGTGCATAAAGATGTCAACCGAATCCAGCACGTTGTGTCCCAGTTTGCGCTTTCGCCGCTGCACCCAAGTCGTTTCCGCGCACTTCGCCATAACACTTTTGTAACAGATTATTGTGCCTCGGAAATGTTTCCAAATTTAGAAATGACCCAAAATATTTGAGATCCGAAATGCGGCACATTCGTGCGCACACAGCACAGCAGCGACGGTACTCGTAATTCCATTAGGCAGACGACTTGGCGGAACTGCTCGCAGCGCTGCGGCTGTTTCAAGTTTAAGGAAATCTTCAATTAATGACGGTTAAAAATAGTGGACGTTCTCTCGAAATAGAATCGAAGGATATACATTCCGATGACATTGTTATTGATTAAGTCACCACTAATAAATGTGCAGCGCTGTCACAAATGAAGCCTGGCCGACTCAATACTTGAACGTACAGTAATAAGTGGTACGAAAAAGACGGTGCAATATTCAAAATTTGAGTGATAAAAACTAACAAAAAAAAATACTTTTCGATATTTTGGTTTTGTGCTTTTCAGATCAGCCATGAGGAGCATTTAAAAAAGATTTATGTTTAGTTAATTTTTAATAATTATTTTTGTAGCACTTAAAATGTTTTGCCAGTGGTGCAGAGACCCCAAGAACTCGGCAAAATTTATAATTTAAATATAAATCTCTCAATATACCTGGTAATTTTTTAGCAAAAAATACATACAAAGTCGTTCAAGAAAGTGTGTCATTCTATTTTAAAATGTCAACGCACAACTTTGAAATTTTTGTTTGGTGCGAGTTTTGGGCAAACAGATAAATTGGGCCACACTTTGCCCTGGACGTGTGATTGCTCAGAATGGGAATTTCAATTAAAATCTCGAGATTTTGTGGTTTAATATCATTCGACTTGTTTTTTTTTTCTACATCAACGATTAAGTCTACGCCAATGCCACAAAAATCTTATGACAAATTTTATTTTATTTTATTTATTTTTTATTTTTATGTTATTATTTATTTTAATTTTATTTTTTTTAATTTTATTTTTATTTTATTTTATTTCATTTTTATTTTATTTTTATTTTATTTTTATTTATATTTATATTTATATTTATATTTATATTTATATTTATATTTTTATTTTTATTTTATTTTATTTTATTTTATTTTATTTTTATTTATATTTTTATTTTATTTTTATTTTATTTTATTTTATTTTATTTTATTTTATTTATTTGTTATTTTATTTTATTTTTTATTTTTATTTTATTTTTTTATTTTATTTTATTTTATTTTATTTTATTTTTATTTTATTTTTATTTTTATTTTATTTTTATTTTTATTTATATTTATATTTATATATATATATATATTTTTTATTTTATTTTATTTTATTTTATTTTATTTTATTTATTTGTTGTTTTATTTTTTATTTTTATTTTATTTTTTTATTTTATTTTATTTTATTTTATTTTATTTTATTTTTATTTTATTTATATTTTTATTTTATTTTATTTTATTTTATTTTATTTTATTTTATTTTATTTTATTTTTATTTTATTTGTACAACAATAAATTATTATACAAATATCACAGGAGCAGCACTAGCGACTTTGGCCATCGGCCTATGAACATTTTGTAAATATTGTAGTCCATTACAAACGTCAAAATTTGCTCTCTGGATTAAAATAAAAATATCAACACTATTTTCGAAAATTATGCATTTTTGTTGATTTAAAATTACATCCCCTTTTCTCATCTCTAGAGGGAATCTCTTTTAACACACAAGTCTTTACATGCAAAGTAAATGGAAAGCTTTCTCAAAAATATCCATTTTACATCTACACAAGCAATAGTCGAAACCTTGATTTTATCAATTAAATTTAAACGCCAAATGTAAACGAATACGCCAGATAAACAAATGTCCAACGATAAACGACAAACGAAATGAGTAGAATAAAAAAAAGAGAAAATTGGAACATTGTTTTTGTTCGAGATTTGAAAATATATCGCGAGAGGCACAAACCGACAAAAACACGCCGAACCGAAAAAGTAACAGAGAAAACGGATTTACGCAAAAGCAGAATATTTATTTAGAACAGAAACTGTGCCATTAACGAACTATTTGCGTGCATTTGTGTGTTGAACTGTTGGCTACCTGAACGCACGCTAAATACATACATACATACATACATCAAACGATGGCTAAAGTTAATGTTCAACTAAAAAACAAAAACAAAAAACATGGAAATGCGATGTGTACAGGAAGAGAAGCACAAAATGGCAAACGGCAAGCGGGGTGTGGGACTAAACAATGGCAGGAAAAGCCATAACGTATGCGTAGACATATGGATTAAAACACAATTTTGTGATGAAAATACACAGCGACCAAAAGAGATTAGCGGTGCCGCCTTCTACTGATTGTACGATGCCACCTACACAAACGGACTGGAAAAATTTCCGAGGTCTTGAGAGTTCAATTGAGTGACATCTTTCTATTTCAGCTTTTAATTTCTTACACTCGTTCACGAGATTTTCTGCTCTATTTCTAGAGTTTTCAAATGTTTTTTTAGTCTACAATGCCCAGTAAGAAAATCAATCATTCTGATTTGGGGTTTCTTTTAGACGTGTGTAAGTCTAATAAGGGTTTAGAAGCTCCAAAAGGGGTTATGAAGTTCTAAAAAGGTATGCGAGTGTTTCAGTTTTAAGGCATTTGGCTTGTACGAAGTTCCTGAGAGTTAGTTCACTCCACTGGAGAATAATCAAATCGTACAGTACGAAATTAAATTAAGTTTTAAAATTCTGGTATCATTTGAGATTATCTTGTGAGAAAATTCTCAAATGTGTCTCAGTTCTAAGGCATTTGTTCTGTACTTAGAAACCTCTTTGCTGGCTAATACACTAAAACAAATCGTTCAGTACGAAATAAAAACAACAATAATTAATTTATACTGTAAGCAAATCTAACATAAGCATCAAACAAGAGTATTTGTACAAAGGATATGAGCAACTTTTTGAGACCCTACAATTTTTTGAGAGATTAATCAAAGATCAACGCATGCTCAAATTTTTTTCTCCAAAATTAGCCTAAAGAAAAAATCAATTTTTTCGAATATTTAAAAAAATTTTTTTTTTTTTAGTTTTAGCTATGATAAGCGTTACTTCGAGTAGATTATTATCTGAAGACCATCTACTTGTACGAATTAGGTTGGACTGAATGAATTTAAATTAAATCTTTCAAACTCCAATTTACACCATGTATGCATCCGCTAAATATTTAAAAAAAATATAATCTACAGGTTTCTAACTTCCTTTGCAAGGTTGAGCCATGTCTCCATTTAGGTGTCTCCTGAAGTTTCCATTAAACGAATTATTACTCTTGCCAATAGCTGCTACTACAGTCTTGCTAGGCAATTAAGTAGCAGAGATCTCTCTCGACCAACAAAACTTGCACTCTTTAGGACGCGCATTCTGCCCTCTGCTCCACTATGACTCCCAGCAACTCTATGGCTATTTCTGAGAACCAGCCTCCTTACAGATCTCATTGTTTATTGTTGAGTCTAAAATCACTTGAAACCAAGTCTGTCATCTCCATATCTTTAATTTTTGATAAAGTCAATGGAAACATTGACTGTTTTCTTCTAGCCAAAAAAAAGATTTCATTCATCATTTTTAAGTTGAGTTCTCTTGAATGAAATATAATAGTAACGCACCCATTCCTCGAGCCTAAGCTGAGTTAAATGCTTTGTCAGGCTCATTAATTTTTGAACTATCTCTCCCTAAATGTTCATTTCCTTTCTAAATTCCCAGTTCACCGTTTAATCTTAACTGTTTAGTCTTAATTAGCCTTTAAGAATTGTATTCAAAAACTGAAAATTAAATAAAATATATAAATGACGCAGAACTACGGACATTGTCGCGAAATGACAAAGCGGCCCTTGGAGTTTTCGAGAGAAAGATACTTTGCAAAATCTTCGCCATTCTTCGTATTGGCGACGATTATCGCATATGAACCAATAACGAGTTGTATGAGGTGTTTAAAGGTATGGATGAAGCACAGCGAATCAATGGCCATGTCTCCCGTGTGGACGATGATGCTTCGGCGAAAAAGGTGTTCGATGTGGTAGTTAGAGGTTGACGACAAAGGGGAGGCTTTGTCTTCGGTGCAAGGACCAAGTTGAGAAAGCCCTATCAACTCTTAGTGTGTCAGAGTTGCCTGAAGAGAACTTTTGCGGCCATAACCGGGTTAACGAGTTAAGTAAGTTAGGAAGTAAGCAAACTCAGAATGAACTAAACGCATTCCCAGAGTCAGCTTGAAAATTAAGATTGATTGCAGAGCGCTGTGAGGATATATGGATCAACCTTTTAAACACCCAATTAGGTGATCCAGTGAATAAGTCAGTCTAAACAATTCTGCCTAATATACCGGAGAAGAATACGTAATTTTATGTGTCAAAAGACAGGGTTAGCTTTGTGAAGCCAATCATATTTAGTGACCTTTATATTGAAAACATATTAATTAATATATTTAATTAATATATTAATTAATATTATTAAAATATAAACAAAAGGAAAGTGATGAAGAGAAATTATTGTTTAGTAATTTATCCGGATTATAAATTAGAAAAAAGTCATTGCAGTAAAAATAAAAGAATTGTTTATTTTGATGTTAAGTTGATAACTTAATTCGTTTTAAATTCCTTACTCAATAAAAAAATTTTATTAACTACTAAAAAAAATTCAAAATGAAAAAATACATTAATTTATTAATATTCTTCAAAACATATGTCCAGAAAAAGCCAGACGAAAGGCAGCCTTTTAGAAGTTTTAATCGTTTAAAAAATATTTAGAAAGTTGTGAACACTTCACTTAACTTCATTGAAGTTTTTTATCCATACAAAAACCGACTTGAATTTAATGTATTAATTTATTAATTTATCTTTTACAAATATCTTTTGCAGATATATCTGCAGGTTTTTGATAAAACATTTTCTTTAAAATTGTCAACCTTTCAGGAAAGCAAATAACTGAAACTGAAACTGTCCACATAGACTTTGTGTAGAAATTAATATAAATTTTGTGCCTTGATACTGAACAAAAATCCTTCAATCACTGTTTTCTTTTCAATTTTTTTCAATTTAAAATATTTAATTAAAAACTTATTTTGTCAAAAATTAAAAAAAAAAAATCAAACAATGTAACTAAAATTCTTTGAAATTCGACAATTAGAAGAAACTAGTGTCCGACCGAATATTCGGTTTCGGCCCAAATAAGTGGTTTCGGTTTCAGTTTCGGCCAAAAAATGCCTGAACGGCCGAAACCAAAACTTTCTAGAATATTTTTTACATTTTATTGTGTAGCGAGTGAGCTAGTTAGTGCAGCCGATCAGATATATAGTGAAAGGATGAGAAGGAGAATTTAGATGCCACCAATGTAAATTAACTTCTTTTTTTTTTTAATATAATATTAAATTATTTAATTTTGAATATTAGCGAGTAAGGTACGAAAGGGTGATTTTTTTATGTTTATGTTTTTAAAAAATGAATGAATTTTTTTTTATTAATAAGTATTTAATTAATTATGTTATGTTTGTTTGTTTGTTTATTTACTTAATGTAAAATTCGTTTGTTGAAAAATGGTGATTTTGATGCTTGATGTGGTGATTTTTATTTCAACTAGAAAGTTTCGGTTTCGGCCGAATATTAAAAAAAAACCGAAATTCGGTTTCGGTTTCGGCCCAAAATAGTGGTTTCGGTCGGACACTAGAACAAACCAAAAGCAACAACTTTGTTATTGTTATAAAACAGCGGCCAATTTGTCTCAGCAAATTTAGTTCGAGCAAAGTTGTTTTCTCAAATGTTCACAGATACGTTCAAAGGAATCGGATGGAAAACACAGCAGATTAGACGATAAGCGAAGTTTTCAAAAAGGGTATATTTTGTAAAAACATTTTAAAACTCCAAATAATGTCTCCTATGTATTTCTCGAATTTCATTTTCACAAATCATCTCATTTCAGTGAACAACACTTGAACCCTTCAGATCTCACTTGACGCCCACAAGACACCAACGCGCAGGTTGATGCAATGGCGCACCAGATACTCTAACGGCTACTTACATAACTGCTGCGATAGGAAGACATAATTTCGTATTTGGCACGGATGCAAATTGGATTCTCTGCTCTCGATTGGCGGTGGCCGGCGGTCGAGGCGAATGGTCGACGCGGCGGTCTCCTGGCCGCGGTGCCTGCTAGCTGCTGCTGGGGCGGCTGCGGTGCGCGTGCATGTGGGAGCAGATGTTGTTGTTGTTGTTGTTATTGTTGCTACTTCAATTGTAGCAGATTATTGCTTAAAATGTGGCAGTTTCTCGATTGCGATGAATTGTGGAATTTGTGGCAAACTATGCCATCGCGATGTGACAATTTCTAATAAGTTTTATTACACTTGTTGTTATTGGCGTAATTGTGTTGTTTTGCTATTGTTATATTGATACAGTAATCGCACAACAACACCGCTCACTATTCACTTTTCACAATTCACAATTGACTATTAACTATGCGCTGCAAAGTGCAACGAGTCGCACGGCGCTCAATTCAATGCAACTCAACTCGTCTTGTCTCGTCTCTGTCGCTGCGCGTACCGGGCGATCACTGACGCTGGGAGCGAGCGATGCGAATTCACTGCGGCGCGGCAATTAGATTAATCAAAATGCACTTAAGTAGCTGAAATGACAGCGTTGTACGCGCGCGCTGGCAATAAATGCAAATAAATTACGGTATTTCTATTCAGATCGGTATTTCTATTGTTGTTGTTGTTGTTGTCGCTGTCAACGTTTTGTCGTGCATTGCACTTGTGCAAATCCAGAGGCTGCATGCGCCGCCACCAGACACTTTTGCGCGTGTCTACTGGCTGCTTGCGTTCTTATTTCTTGTTGTTGTTGTTGTTGGCGTGCATAAATACTACTTCTAGGGCTTCGATATGCAGCACTATTTTTGGCAAGCAACACGAAAAGAGGATTTCGGCAACTCCTGGCGCAACGTGCAAATGCTGCGTCCACTACCGGCGAATGCGTACCGAACGCAAACGAAAACGTCACGCACTTCTTTAAGCTATTTGTGCAGCTGCGACGTGCAGTTGGGCGCGCGACAGTCGGTATTTTTAAATTCAGCAAAAGTATTTCGAAAACGGTTTCGGGCTTTTCGCCGAACAAAAAACAAAAAGTTAAAAGTGTCGCACGCGCGTTTGTTGCGGCCGTTTGCGTGGCGGGTACGTCTTGCTCGGCGCGTTGTCAAAAGACTGAGGCAACGGCTTCAGTTGACGGCCCCAGTATGCGATGCGATGCGATGCGTTGAGATATTCGGAATATCGCTGCGACCGGCGCCGTCAGCCCAACAAACACATCCGTGCAGCGAGAAATCGCGCACTCAGCCACTCGCGCTCGCGCTCGCACTGCTCAACTCAGAAATTTTCCGCTTTTCCGTTTTTGAAATTTTAAATTTTTCTGTATGTATTTCAGCTGCTGCAGCTTTTTTCTGCGGGCCCACTGTGCGTAGATTTTCGTGAGCACCCAACGAACTGAGACTCGAAATGTTTTTCACTATTTCGGCTTTTCATTGCTTTTCTTTACTTTTCGCTGTTTCAGAAATCATTGAGAGCGATTTTTCGACGCTGAAAATATGACTATGTGTATGTGTGTCTGTGTGTGTGTTTGTACGGGTAAATTGCAATAAATATGTGGAAATCGCTTGTAAATATGCACAAAGCGGCTTCTTGGTTGCTGCCTCTGCATTTTTGTTGTGGTTGGACTGCAGTGCGCGGCATTTGCAATGTGCTGGCCGTCTGCGGTTGTAGTTGCATTTTTATTTGTATTTTTTCTTAACCCTCAACACTCTGTATGTAAGTCTTGTACTTAGCTCAAAATGTAAAACTTTTTCCTTAATAGTGATACAAATTTATTCATTAAAAATTATTAAAATTTTTTTTATTTTTTATTTATTTTTTTTTTTTATTTATTTACCGAATTTAATCCTGTGTCTTTGCTACTTTTTGGTACTTTTAGGTATTTAAATCATGAAACACTTTCCTAAGAAGTGTGCACACGACATTTGAAGTCGCCCTGCCTCTTTGTTAGAGTTCTAGAGCTAGTTTACTTTTGAACAGTTTTAGCTTAAAACGGGTTAAATAAATTTTTTATCAATATTTTTTACAGAAAAATTATTTCATATTTATGGAAAAATACAAAATTATCACTTTTTGATTTTATTTAACCATTATTAAAGAAACAGTGCTTTTATAAAACGCGCCCAATTCGTAGACTTCAATTAGAACACAAACTTTTTCTGATATCGCTGCAAATTATTGGAAATTATTTTGGGGATAACAGTAAATTTTTGTAATTTGCTTTGAATTCATTTCTGAAAATATTAATTTGTTAGTGCCTACTTAAATTAAATCCATAAATTAATCGTAGCTTTTGCTATAAGATTACAAGTAGGTGAAGTTGCTCTCAGGCAACTTTGGGGTCGAAAGGGTTAAGCCTTTCAAACTAAATAACTAATGGGCGGAATGATAAAAGCTAGAACTTACGTGCCAATAAGTAAATAAAAATAAATAAATAAATAAATAATTAAATAAATAAATAAATAAATAATTAAATAAATAAATAGTTAAATAAATAAATAATTAAATAAATAAATAAATAAAATACATAAAATGAAAGGTATTTGTATGCTCTTTTCAGGTAATGTATTTTGAGAAATGGTTAATTTAAATTTTTTTTAGAAAAACCCGGTTTTCATCCAATCAATCCACAAATATTTAGTACAAACAATCGGAATGATAAAAGCTAAAACTTACGTGCCAATAAGTAAATTAAAATAAATAAAAACATAAATAAAAAAATAAATAAAAAAAATAAATAAATAAAAAAAAAAATAAAAAAAATAAAATAAATAAAAAATAAATAAAATACACAAAAGGAAAGGTATTATTTGTATGCTCCTTTTAGGTAATGTATTTTTAGACATGGTTAATTCAAATTTTTTTTTAGAAAAAAATCGGGTTTCATAAAAAATAGGAGTATATTTTTAAAGTTGATTTTCTCAAAATCTTTGGACATTTTATGCATAAATATGCACATCAAAAGTAAGGGCTTTGATTACCTTTACAATGGTGTCCTTTTTTTTAACCGCAATCATATTTTACACCTGTAATATACATTTGCACCAAAAATTGTTTATACCTTTAAAATCCACATTTCCACATTCCAAGTACACATTTCAAATATCTTTTAAACGGTCACCCTCCTTAACTTATAACAAAAAATCTATTTTAATTATAAAAATTCGTTCTCCAGTTAAAAGCAAATTAAATTAAATTAATCATTTAAAAAAATTAAAAGTTTGTTATTCGCATTTCAAATAATTATGACTACAGTTAATGAATCATGTCAGTCGGTCAGAAAGTTTTCATTAGTTTTTCACGATGAGTGTTGTTGTTGACCCCTAAAAACGATTTTTATGGCATTGTGTTATTTAAATTATTAATTTCAATGAATTTTTCTACGTATTATTCGAAAGTGTTAGTATGCGAAATAGAACAAAAGATACCAATAATATAATTTTTTTCATCATGTTTTTTGATCAAATAAAGCAAATCAATTAAAGTCAGAAAAATACAAACACTTTGGGCTTTAAGGGTTAAATAATTTCTTGTCGACCGCAAGTGTTCTTTCTTTCCAATTCTTTTTTATGTTTTCATTCAGACTGCTGGTTGCATTTTCGCAATATCGAAAAGTAAAACTCTTGCACACATAAACACACACACACACACTCATACACAGACACTGTGCAATATCTCAGCCGCCAGCCTCATCAGCCCACTCGCCCATCGTCATCACCCTCGAGCCAATTGTTTGCATTTGGCTGCTTCCTTGCACTCTCACCGCCCATTCTCGATTTATGACATGTTCGAGTAGCAGTAAAAGTCGAAGAGAAACGATGTCATCAAAACTGCGATGCGTTGCCGTGATTCTTAAATAGATTTGTGCCACTTTTGTCTGCACTCAGCATGCCAAACACCGGAAATTATGCAAAATTCTGAGTTCAATCACCAAGAAATCGCCGGCACACTCACGTGAATACATATCAATACATCTATTTCGATGATTATTTATATTTGCGCAAGACCCAGTAGAAATACTTGTGCTGTTAATTGAGCAAAAGTAAATAGTTGGCTCTCAGCTATCAATGAGAGCCAAGTAAAAAATAGATTAGGTACATACTTGGTTGAATATGAAGTCGAATGTGCATTGAGAGCAAATGAAATTTTATTTAATGATTAGTTATTTGAAGAGCCACATTTGCAGAAGGAAGTTGCACTAAAGTAGATTCAAATAGCTGACTTATTTATTTTTGCAAAAGGGGAAAATCTTCATAGATACTGATGAAGCTGCATTTAAACCTGGAACTGTGTAAAACTTTTGCTATCCGGCCGGTTGATCCACATTACCCACGAATATTTAGTTAAGAACCACTGGTCTACAAGTAACTTTCTCAGCAAGATTTTTTGTGCCTATATTTAAATATCTCTTGAAATTCCGTAATTAATACAGTTTGCCATTTTAAACTTCGGTGATTTAGACTAAGAAACTTCTTGTTTCAGTGCCTAATCTCTTGGAATGAATGGATACGAAGGAAGGAAGGAATGGATACGAGAGGAGTCGAGAAGTGGACCCTCTAGGAGCCCAATTTTTCAAGCACTCAGGCTAGATAACCCATTGTGCTTAAGACTCGAGAGGAAAAGGGTGATAGAGGAGAGTGAGGTAGGGTTAAAGAAAGAAAGTAGTAGGGAAGTGGCCTAATGGCTTTAAACATCTTTTCCACCAGACCTTCTGGAACTCATACAGTTTATGGATCAACCGAATGCAGTAAGCATCGCCAACACGAACAGAACCAAAGATTTAATGAAGAATTTTACACTTGAACACACCAAGCGCGGCTTCACATTCTGCATCATAAACCATATCTCTGTGCCCAGAGTTCGAATTTGATATGCAAATCATTGAAGTTTTTTTTTTAATATCACGATCACGATCGTGTAAGGAATTGACTGATGCACGATCATGAACGAGAGGGGAAAATTTTGAATATATCTCTCTGGATCATGATTACGACTGTAGGTAGCCGTAGCTGAAGATGGGTGTTTCACATTGGCTGGAAGAGAACTCCTCATTGGAGAAAGAGGATCATGTAAAAAGTCACCATTTAAATATTGAAACCTTTGTCTCAAAGTGCAAAATCCTTAACAACCGAGTACTTAGCTTTTTGGTTAGATTAGGTTAGGTTAGATTAACCCTTTCGATCCCAAAGTTGCCTGAGAGCAACTTCACCTATTTGTCATCTTATACCAAAAGCTACGATTGATTTATGGGTTTAATTTAAGTAGGCACCAACAAATTAATATTTTTAGAAGTGAATTCAAAGCGAATTACAAAAATTTACTGTTATCCCCAAAATAATTTCCAATAACACAGGGCAACAAATTTCGACTTTTGGTCGGCTTTTCTGGGTTTGACATCAGTTCTAGGGTAATTAGGGAGCGCTGATTTCGAATCCGCAAACCGTTTTTAAAACTTAGTTTCCGTTTTCGCACAAAATGGGCGTGTCACTTTTTCGGATTTTCCCTGACTTTTTTCACGTTTGGGATTGTAATTTCTAAACCAATAAACCGGTTGCCATGATTTTCTCTTTGTGGCATTTACAACAACTCACGGCTTCTTTTCCAATGCAATTTATTTGTATAAGTTTTAAAAATCCGCGGCAATTGGACCTCAAAGTCGGAAAATATGGAATTTTAAGGAAAAGTGTAATTTGCAGCGATATCAGAAAAAGTTTGTGTTCTAATTGAAGTCTACGAATTGGGCGCGTTTGATAAAAACCCTGTTTCCTTAATAATGGTTAAATAAAATCAAAAAGTGATAATTTTGTATTTTTTCGTAAATATAAGATAATTTTTCTGTAATTAAAAAATATTGATACAAAATTTATTTAACCCGTTTTAAGCTAAAATTGTTCAAAATTAAACTAGCTAGAGCTCTAACAAAGTGACGTGGCGACTTCAAATGTCGTGTGCACACTTCTTAGGCAAGTTTTTCATGATTTAAATACCAAAAAGTAATATCGAGACACAGGGTAAAATTCGGGGTCGAAAAGGTTAAAGAGAATGTCGCAGGCGCGGCACCCATTGCCACCCATTCTGATATTACAAAGATTTACTACAGTAAGCGGTAAAACTCCTTGCATACACGCTGCCATAATTTGGCCAAAATTTGAACGATTTGTGATCACACAACGAAAAATCACATCTCATCCTCGGCTGATCTCAGCGGCCCCAATGAAAATGAAAATTACTTTCACTCAAACATTTGGAACAGTTTCATCTTCAAGACTCTGCAAGCAAAGTGAAATGAGCAAAATGAGCAAAATACAAACAATACACATTGCTTTGCCGAGTATTTAAATATCTCGCATAGCGTTGAACAAAACTGTTTTTGTTCAAATAAATTCTCGCATTGTCTGCAGCGAACGTTGAGCGGTTTTGTCGTGTGCCAATTTGACAGCGTCGCCGTCTTTTGGCAGCCACATGGCATTCGATTGACGGTGCTGAAAAGATCGCGTCAGAAGAATTTTGCGTTAATGGTTTTTCGATCTACACAAACAGAAAACGGCGCTCTGCACTGACTGAACGAACAACCTCGTGGCTGACGGCAGGCGACCCTTGTCAGCTCTTTTTGCAAAAAAAACTAAGTTCATAATTGTTTTCTAAGCCGACGAGTTAAGCTAATGGCTTGCGCCCTTCAGCGTGCGACGCATCGGAAGATAAACAGCCGGCACAACACGACAAGATCGCCAGACAGACAGACAATGGCGACGGCTCGGTTATATATGGCTGACAGCGCTAGATGCGCGTGCACTCGTGTGCGGCTCACACAAACGTCAGCACAAAAATAACAACAGCAAAAACAACAAAGTGCACCGCATACCACAAAATATGCGGTGGAAAAGTTGTATGAAAACTGCTGAAACGCTGCAAAGAAAAATAGGAACAATGAAATGAAGTTAATCCGGCAATGCCGCAGAGCGCAAAATGCCACTGGCCCGGTCACTCATACGCCCCGCCGGCCGCCCCACACACTGCACTCGCTGGCGTTCGGCATAATTTATGCGGTCGAAGCAACAACATAAGCGACAGATTATGCAACAAAAAATGCATACGCGGGTTAATAAAATTAATGGTTCCACCATGCGGGCTGGAACATAAACGACCACGCACGCACACATACATACATACATACGAACGCACGAATGCACACACGTTTGCAACACAAATGTTGCGGCCGAAATCGAAAGACCCATCAGTTCTGATTTCAAGCGATTAGAAGGCAGCGACAGCGGACACGCACCAAGCAATGGCTACGAGCTCCTATAATTAATGTTGTTGTTATTGTTAGTGGTGCTATTTGTGATTTGCTGTCGCTGTGTGCTGTTGCTTTGTATTTAGCCAGTAAAATGCGGCCTGACAGCGGCCAAAACTTCATGTGACCAAACGGTTGGCAATGCTGTTGCTGTCGAAAATGCAGCTGAAGGGAATTGCAATGGGTTTCCTCTTTCGCTTTCATCATTATGTTCTGCAATAATTCGATATTAAATGTCCAGCCTAGCCCAATCAAAGTCTAAACACTGGCCTTCACTTTCGCTTAGGACAACTTAGAAAACATTTCTATAAATATTAAAGAGCTTGAAAATGTTGTTCATCTCTGTGAACAAATTAATTTGTAGTACTCAATTTTATATGCAACCGTTGATCTCTGCAATTTAGTCACCTTTAAGGTTATTTAGTATTCTCGCCTTAACATCAACGTAAACTCACTGTTGGCTTTATGCAGGCAACCATATTTATTGATCTTTATACTTAACCCTTTCGACCCCGAATTTTACCCTGTGTCTCGATATTACTTTTTGGTATTTAAATCATGAAACACAGCCTAAGAAGTGTGCACACGACATTTGAAGTCGCCACGCCTCTGAAAAATTTTAGCTTAAAACGGATGAAATAAATTTTGTATCAATATTTTTTAATTACAGAAAAATTATTTCATATTTATGGACAAATACAAAATTATCACTTTTTGATTTTAATTAACCATTATTCAAGTTTTAATCAAACGCGCCCAATTCGTAGACTTCAATTAGAACACAAACTTTCCCTGATATCACTGCAAATTATTGGAAATTATTTTGGGGATAACAGTAAAATTTTTGTAATTTGCTTCGGATTCACTTCTAAAAATATTAATTTGTTGGTGCCTACTTAAATTAAACCCATAAATCAATCGTAGCTTTTGCTATAAGATGACAAATAGGTGAAGTTGCTCTCAGGCAACTTTGGGGTCGAAAGGATTAAACACATACATACTGGGGATCGCAATTTTTGGCCATTTTGCGATCCCGGAATTTTCGGGATTAAAAATTCGAATCCCCGGGATTCATGTAAACAATTTTTAAAATAAAACAATTTTCACAAATTGCATAAATACATGTTTATTATATATTTTCCATAAAAATGGATACAGTCTCATTACATTTGGCTTAATTTAAAGATTTTTTATCTTCAGGTTAATCACATTTTGTTTAACTTTAAACATTTTCATTCAACATTTAACTTCAGTTTGATAACATTTTGTTTTATACGGAAATAACACTTAAATTTTAACTGTGGAACACAATTTTAGGTCGATTCTGAACGATTTCATGCTCAAATTTACTATCAGAGGTTCAAAAAGGACCTTCATGCCACCAAAACCTATTTATTAGTATCCGACCGAATATTCATCGTCGACTTCGGTATTCGGCCAACTTTCAATCTTCTGCTCCTGCTTCGGACAAAATGGCCGACTACATCAGCCGAAGGTTTTTGCACTGTAATGCAAATCAATTTACTTTGTTTCGAAGTATTTTATCAAATATCGGGTTCTATCGATATTTTGGACATCAAGATTGCGATTAAAAAAAATTATCTCTAATCAGCTATTTATGTCAATTGAATTGTTATGTTTTTGTTTTTGTTAGAAACTCAACTCTCAGACTTTGTTTTTTACTAAAATATATTTATATATCAGGTGTACAACTTTGCTTCCGCCGTTTTTTTCCAAAATTAAAAGCTTTATTGCGAAAAAGTGCTTACAGATGTATTATTCAAAGTATTGTCCGTCGCTAGCGACAACTTTCTTCCATCTTTCCGGCAATTTTCGGATCCCGGCTCGAAAAAAGGAGTCCTCTTTTGACGCTATCCATGAAGCAATCCATTTTTCCAATTCTTCGAAGGATTGAAAATGTTGATCTGCCAGGCCGTGTGCCATCGAACGGAATAGGTGGAAGTCAGAAGGGGCGACATCTGGGGAATACGGCGGGTGGGGCAAGACTTCCCATTTCAGCGTTTCCAGGTACTTTTTGACCACTTTTGCGACGTGAGGCCGAGCATTGTCGTGTTGGAGGATGACTTTGTCATGTCGCTCTTGATATTGTGGCCGCTTTTCTTTTAGCGCGCGACTAAGGCGCATCAGTTGCAAGCTCTTCTTGGGTTTGGCACGAATCTTCATCAAGCAATGCTTCTAGTTGTTCATCTTTGAAGGTTTTTTCTCTTCCACCACCATGTTTGTCTTCGACATCGAAATCACCATTTTTAAAACGTTGAAACCACTCCCGACACGTTCTTTCACTCAGAGCAGCATCACCGTAAGTTTCTGAGAGCATTCGATGAGCTTCAGCTGCATTTTTTTGCGAATTGTAACAGAAAAGTAAAATTTCTATATCCTTTGTCCTTTTAAAAGGACTTCAAAATTTTGAAGGGGATAAAAAATTAAAAAAAATATTAAAAATACTTTTTTTACCTCGTTAGAATATGGCGATATATATATCAAATGAAAGAGGAAAGGCTCAAGAATTTAAATAAAATTAATTTTTTATCTATTTGTAAAAAAAAGGATATGAAAAAGGTCCTTTGAAAATTGTAATCCCTGAAAATTCACATAGAATTTTCTTGAAAAGTAAGTATGTTGAAACCAAATCCAATCCCAAATCTCCTCGATCACGTGTCAAAATTTTATTACTCTATCTTTATTATTTCGAAAGTTATTAAAAAAAGGCGAAAGCTGCAATTCGAATGAAGTACAAAAATTCTAATTTATTTGAGTACCTATTTAATTTTAAATATTAAAAACATACAAAATTAATAAAGCGAGAATACAATATTTTTTTGTATCATGACTAATTTTTTGTGTTAAATAAATGTATTTCAAACCAAATTTGTTTGGCACATTCCACTTCATATACCCAGTTTTATGTCTAGTTTACTTTTATTGTTTCGCCAATGAGAAAAAAATGTTCTTCCTATTAACTTAAAACACTTTTGACCTCCTTCTCGGCGTCTGATTTGGTTTAGACTCGTTCTTCGCACGCAAATGTATTTTGCGTTATGCTTTTTGGCCATGTTCGACATTTGTTTCGCTTCGTTTCATCTTTCCGCGAATGTTTCCATTCGGCGCCTGCAAAACAATTCGGCTCTTCGTAAAATCATCCAAACAAAAAATATGTACAACATTTACGCGAAAATCCAAAACTTGAAACGTAAAAACGTTTACTGAAAATAAAAATAAATTCGACAAATGTTCAGATTTTGTCAAAGCCCAACGAATCGAGAAACCGAACGAATCAGAGAAAACGTGAGCTGGCCAACGGTCGTACGAAGGGTCGCCAACACATTCCGAGATGTTCTCAGCGCCCGAAATGAGTGTTGCCAAATTGTGTTTTGCTACATTTTAGTTTAGCTCGAAGTGCGGCAAACGGCAGCAGCACTTTCAGAGAATTCTCCTTTCAGCGCTTTCGCAGCGTCCGAGCGCAACCGAACCGCGCCGCACAACACTAAATAACGCGAAAAATTGTGAAATTTGCAGCAGCCAACTGATTCGGGGCGGAACGAACAAAGCGTGCGAACAGATCGCTTTATGTGCGTGTAAAATGTTTACTCACTGCAAAATTTCCAATTAACAGGCGCGGACAAATATCCGCGCGGACATTGTGACAAAAGTGGAACGCGCACAGCACAAAAATCCACGCGCCGCCTCCCGTCCATTTGTCCATTCATATTGTGCAGCGAAAAACTGCCCCCAGCTCAACTCGGTGCACCTCACCGCACTTCATTCGATTCGAATACATTTCAGTTTGTTTTCTTTCATTTCGGCTCGTTTTCTTCAATTTGAGTTTACTTTGTTTCATTGCGTTGCGTCGTGCTGAGGTTTCACTTTTGGCTTTGTGTCAGCTTGTTTGGTTTTTCAACGTTTGCTTTTTGTATTTTTAGCTGAGCTACTTTTTGGCTGCTTTCCGGCTGCGCGAATGGCGCTCCTCCTCGTGCACCTGCGACGCCTCATTCTGCTCCTGAGCGTCGTCTACTTGAGCGGCGCTCTGGTGCGCCGACTGCTGTCCGAGTCGCGGCACACCTACCTGCAGCAGCTCAACGGCAAAGTCTTCTCCAGTCGGCACTCGCACTTCCAGTGGTGGGCCTACATCTACACCGCCTACGCCTATCTGCTCTTGGTGAGCTACGTCAGCATGAGGCGCATTACCAACATGATCGAGTTCCTCCTTTCCTGATTATAAATAAACTTGATCAATCAATATACTATATATACAATACAATATATATAATCAATAATAATCAATCTATTTACTTTGCTAAAACAAATTCGATGATTGTAACATTTTCGAATGACAATAAAACTCAGTGAGGTTTACATGAATTTTGTCATTTATTTCAGTACTAATTGCTGGCCGACTTAACGTCAAAGTTGCCTGAGAGCAACTTCACGTATTTGTCATCTTATAGCAAAAGCTACGATTGATTTATGGGTTTAATTTAAGTAGGCACCAACAAATTCATATTTTCAGAAGTGAATTCAAAGCTAATTACAAAAATTTTACTATTATCCCCAAAATAATTTCCAATAATTTGCAGTGATATCGGGGAAAGTTTGTGTTCTAATTGAAGTCTACGAATTGGGCGCGTTTGATCAAAACCCGGTTTCTTTAACAATGGTTAAATAAAATCAAAAAGTGATAATTTTGTATTTTTCCATAAATTTTAGATAATTTTTCTGTAACCAAGAAGTATTTATACAAAATTTATTTCACCCGCTTTAAGCTAAAATTGTTCAAAAGTAAACTAGCACTAGAACTCTAACAAAGAGGCGTGGCGACTTCAAATGTCGTGCGCACACTTCTTAGGCAAATATTTCATGATTTAAATACCAAAAAGTAATATCGAGACACAGGGTAAAATTCGGGGTAGAAAGGGTTAAAATATTTATTAAATAATTTTGCCACCTGAATTCGCATAGAATTGTAACTATTCAAAGTATTCAGACTAAACTAAAAAAATATTGTAACTCTATGAATAGCTGCAAACAAAGGCGGTACTCACGATTTGTGCCACAGCACTTTAAAAAATTTAATTTATTATTATTTATAAATGTTAATTATATTTATTATTTATTGTTTATTATATATTATTTATTATATTTGTTGCATTTTACAAGTTTATTATTATTATTTACATTTATGTACAGGAGCCAGCTTTTAAAAATTTGCAGTGTTTTCTTTTCTTTAATTTCTCCGCTAAAATAAATTAAAAATTAACATAGTTAAAATATTAATTTCTTTTAAAATTTTATGTAATCTGAAATGTTTTTTCCACCTTAAAACGGAAACAACTTTAAGTACGAATAAGCTTCAGGAATGAAGCTTCAAGTCCATGTTTAGAAAAGTAATTGGAAAATGTGCGTAAATTAAAAAGTAATTTGGAAACAATAGAATGAATTAAAAAGTAAAAGCTGAAAGCTAATTTTTTAAATGAACTTCAAATTCTAATAAACCTCAAAAATGCTTTAACCCTTTTCCGACTACTGGGATATTACGTTCCACCAAGGTTTCAATGCTCCGCCAAATAATTTCAGAATTATTCAGATCTTTTAACCCAGGCAAAATATTTATTTGATTTGTATGAAAGGCTGATTTCAGAATTTGTGAATATGCAACATAATTTTCTAGCCACAACTTTAATTTTATGGCAATCTTTCTACCAAGAATAGTTTGATTTACAAAATTAAACTTTGTTCCGAAAGGGTTAAGTCTTGTATTGGTTACGTTAATCGGCTGATATTCCACAATGATTACTTATCTTTCTATTTATCGTTAGGTGTCATAGATGGCGAGGCTACCCATCTGTCAACGTCAATGA
Source organism: Melieria picta (assembly GCA_964056695.1). Taxonomy (NCBI): domain Eukaryota; kingdom Metazoa; phylum Arthropoda; class Insecta; order Diptera; family Ulidiidae; genus Melieria; species Melieria picta. Next base: position 20,246,813 of record OZ057399.1, read on the forward strand.
ATGACGATTGACGATTGAATGACGCATTCAGTGAACGACAATAAAAGATGAAAACTGCTAATGGTTAGAAGCCTCACTAAGGTGGTGGTTGATGTACAGGATAGGCGATTTGCCATTTCTGCAACTTTATAGTAGTTTTTTCTGCTTTTGGAGTGAGAAAGGTGTCCCGAGGGTGTGAAATAGACTGCAAATGTTGTTAGTTAGAACACAAACAAACTTAGGAAAAAAATGGAAAAATTAAAAATTGCAAAATCCATGCTTTCCAGGGGTATTCAAGACCAAACGAGACGGGAGTCTAGTACAGTTGAGGGCGCAAGATTCGTATATATTTGTTCTTAGGCCCTTCTTCCACGGGTGCCCCTAAAATCAAACATTAATGCTTTTTTAAGTTATATTAAGTAAGAAAGATACGCTCGAAGGCTTCTAGAGTCTTTTATCCCTTATCCTTATATCCCTTATCGTTGAACCTTGCATTTTGCACCTTTACAATCCCTTTGAGAACATGAAGCTTCGCTTTGTAAAACCGCCGAATTTTTTTTTAGTACAAATTCGACTAAAATGCTTCATTACTCGTTATGCCTTTAACCTTTCTAAGTTATTTAACTTACTTGTATCACTAAGATAAGCAAAAAATTTAGATTAGTTTGAGAGCTGCCCCTGAAAGCGGCACACTTTGATATACATACTTTTCGATTACTTTTCCAATAAAATGATTTGTGTCGATGAAACTTTGTGTACATAAGAAAATCGTTTTGATAGTATTGAAAAAGAAGAGTTAAGAGTAAAATACCAGTATTTACCAGTTTTTTAAGATCAATTCGTTATGTTATTAAAATCACTCATACGACCCACAGGACGTATAATGAATTTGTGTTAGCTTATTTTTATTTTAACACTCATACGCACAGCTGAACCGACATCCTCTTGTTATTTTACGTTTAATGTAACTAGCTCCTTTTTCATTTAAAATTTGGTAATAGGTAATATTTTAATATAAAAAAATATGAATTATGAAATAAAAAATTGCAAAATAGGCGTCTTAACTATTTTGTAATTTTATGTTTAAAAGTGTCAAAGTGATTTTAAAAATTATAACATTGTTTACAAGACCATATTATATAGTAAACCTATTTGAATGTGGCCAACTCAATCAGTTTTTCTGTTAAAAATTATAATTTCAGCTTTAACATCGCCATCGCTATCAACGTCGGCTGCATAAAATTTAAATTAAATATATTTAAATGAAAAAATAAATATATAATATAATATAAATAAATATATATTATAATAAGTAAATAAATAAAAATAAAATAAAATAAAAAATATATTTAAATTATATATATTTTAATTAAATATATTCAAGGTGAATTAGGTTGCTACACACAATGCGACACAACTTGAAATATCTGAAATATCATTTACATAAAATCAAAAATCATGTTTTAAAATAACGTAAAGCTTTTAAAAACAGCAACTTATTTTTAGTGCCAACTTTTTACTCCTCACTGTGTATTTCAACGCCATCTATTTGTGAAGCTTGAAAGCACAAAATGGTTGTAAACAAAACTACACGCCACAAAGCTTTTTTCTACACACTTGAAGCTTTTATTCAAAGAAATTTTAGAGAATTCAATTTACACAACAGTGGAAAAGATCATTTGTGCTATTTTTAGTATTATTTAATATTATTTAGTGATGCACTCACATAATTGTGACTATCAGAGTTGTGATAAAAAAGTTTTGGTATTCATTAATGTGCTTTTTCAATAATTCTAATTGACGACTTTTGTGAATCGATAAATGCATGAATTCTTGGCAAATCAATAAAAATTATCTATAAAGTGAAGGGAAGCGTAGAGAATGGAAACAAATTACTTTATATAGAAAGTGTTCAGCTGTATATTAACCCTTTCGCTATTTAAATTTTTTGTTAGTCTTTAGAATAGTATGAAGTTTTAGAAATAATACGAAATTAATAAACTGATTATTTATATATAATGAAAGTAAAGTAAACGCGTTTCTTGAATGTTATATCGTTACATAGTGAACAAAGAAGAAGCAGAAAAAATAAGATAAATTTTTTTATTTGAGGTTTCAATTCAGTTTACATAAATTTTTTACATAATTTTAGTTGAAATACATGAAGAAATATTCGATTTTTAGATATAATAAATATTAATTTTATGTTTAAATCCATATCCTATATATATATCTATATATATAAAAATGAATCTTGGTTCGTTCGGCTGCTTAAAACTTGAAAACGACTGGACCAAATTGGATACTTCCTTCGGTGGGTTTGTTCGTAATTGCTACGCAAAGGTTTAGGAAAAAGAAAAGTCGGAAAACGGGGCGTGGCACCACCAGCATACATTTTTAGACAATAACTTTGGAACCATAAGTCACACATCAATTAAATTTGGTACGAACTATAGTCTAACTAACTATTTAGTCATTTCCTTCGATAGAGGCAATGGGGCGGGTATTGAATGAGGGGTGTGGCACCGCCCATACAACTCAAATCTTTTATATGGAATAGCTTCGGAATTGTACGTCGCACAGCATTAAAATTTGGTATGACATCTTCCCATAGATGTGTCATTCTACTCTTAAAAATTGATCGGCGTTGGACAAAGGGCGTGGCACATTTTTTAAGACCCAACATTTCCGCAGTCCTGAAAGTATCACATCAATGAAACTTGGTACGAACTTACCACTTAGTCGCACAATTCGACTAGAAGAAAGTTGTGATTATTGGACAAGAGGGCGTGGTACCGCCTCCTTTTTTATAAACATAGATTGTTTGTTCTGACTGTGTGACTGATTGATTGATTTATCATCGCAAAGCCCACACCGCTGAAGCTACAAACATGAAATTTGAACTGTAGGTACATCTTGAAGAATGAACCGCCGCTAAGACGGAATTTTTGGAAATTCGAAGTCTTAAGGGGCAAAACATGTGTTAAGGTGTTGTATGAAGAAAAGTGATTTAATAGACATATTGATTTCGAACTTCCTGAAAATACTCTAGACCAAAAAAAATTCGACACGTATTTTATAATTTTTTGAAAATAAAAATGTAACTGGGCCTACAATGGGTTAAGATTTGCTTACGAGAAGATTCCGAAAAAAACATGAACCGATGGGCCTATTGACATCAAAAATTGTAAAAATGCTTGAAAAAAAAAAATTTGTATCATTATTTTCAAAATCGAAATCTAACTGGATCAACGACGGGTTAAAATTATGTATGGAGAAACAAATGTTTTTGAGCCTTTTGGTTTCAAACTTTGTGAAAGTAGATACTTCAAATGTAAAATAACTCGAAACGTGTTTTTCATTTTTGCAAATATTAAAATCGGACGGGGTCAACGACGGGTTAAAAGTTTGCATATAGAGACTGTGAAAAAACATGAATTAATTTGCCCATTGACTTCAAACTTGGTGAAAGTACTCTTAGTGAGAAGTAATTTGACACGAGTTTTCCACTTTTTTGAAAATCTAAATCTAACGAGGTCAACAATGGGTTAACAGGAGTTATTTGGCCTTTTGACTTCAAACTTAGTAAAATCACTTCAATCGGGAAATAATTAAAACGTGCTTTTTATTTTTTTCAAATCTAAATCTACCGTGGTAAACTAAGGGTTAAGAATTTGTTTAGAGTAAATGATTTAATAAGCCTTTTGACTTCAAAATTTTTGAAAATACTTGAAATCAAACATAATTAGGCACATGTTGTTTTTTTTAATCGAAATCTGACGGGGTCAACAATGGGTTAAGAATTTTTATCGGAAAAAAAAGAGAACTTGCGTGCGAAGCCGCGGGGCCCAGCTAGTAATTTATAAATAAATTTAATATAAATTTTAAAAAACAGGGTCTGATAATAAAAATTATTATGAAATGTTGTTGATATAACCACACAGAAGACTAAATCGATAAATTTAAAATTTTAACTTTCCTCAGTAAAAACCTGTAGCGAAAGGGTTAATTGACAATTTTAGAAGTATACCTGTCGGCCTCAATGTGAGACCCTAGTCACTGCGAGTCCCTATGTGTAGACAGTACATTCTTTGTCTTGCTCACATTTGCCACCAGACCCATTTTATCAGATTCTGTTTTGATTGACGCAAAGGCAGCGGTGACGTCTCGCTTGTTACGCCCCATGACGCCAATGTCATCAGCGCAGACAAGTAGCTGGACACTCTTACCAGATAGGACATCCACTCATATATCATGTATATAGATTCATTATGTATTCTCACATTTTTGGAACAACAACAACTTCCATCAAGTTGTGACATTATTATTAACGCAAATATTAAACCTTATAGAAAATTGGTTTAACTGCTTTAGGAATTATTTATTTTCAAAATATTATACAACGTTTTCCAGGTACTTGTAACCAACTCCAGTGAAGGGCAACTTTTCTGATTTATTTTTAAATTTGTATGCATTCTTAAGTCAATGCAATTTTCATTGGTTCATAAAAAATGGCTCGACTTGCATTTGCATTTTTATTGGCCAACTGAAAAGATGCAAAATCGTAACAGCATTTGCCTGGCATGAATTTTACACTTAAATGAAATTTATTAATCAATTCAAGAAGTCTGGGAAGAAGAAGAAGTTGGCAGCGAACACGAATACGAACACACGGCGCGACCATCACTTGCCAAAAATATTGCGATGATTAATAACTGAAATATACTAAAAACATGTACGGTCGATATAGTAGAAAAATTCACATAATTTATGGCAGTCTCGACGAATTTCAGTTGAGTTCCTTAATTTTTTGCAATATTTACAAAATTACTTGTTTATTGTTAGTTTTCGCTATTTCAATGTTAGTGCTTATCAAAATATATTATATGCATACATATGAATTTTTATATGTATGTATAAATTTGAAAATGTGTTTAGAAATCGAATGGCGGAAAATTAAATTCGTTCACTTTGAGCATGAAAATGTTGAACAGTAAAAATATGAACTTATAAACATTATATAACTTGAGGTGGTAATACATGAACGTATTTTGTATGTACGTAGGAGTGATATATCTGTTAGTTGGAATATAAATACTTGGCGAACATGATGATGATGAGTTGCCATGCATTTGAAATTTAGTCTCTTTGATGCTTAAACTACGAATAGCCAAACAATTTTAAATATTTTATTTTATTACAATTTTTTGGTATTTCCTAATTTACCAGACTTGTATCGTGAAAGAAGAAAAACGTTTGCACTTTATGTACCAATGTTCATCTCTGGCCAGGAAAAGACAAAAAATATTCTCTATAAGCCTAATTGTGCTTTCAATGGTCAACATCACAAAGATAGCAAAGTTTATATTTTTATTTATTTATTTTTTATTTATTTCAGTCTAATGATGCAATATCTTACAGACTATAGAATAAATCTTCGCAGTTCCCTGCACCGTAAATGCGGGAGTCACATCGTCGCAATGTGATATCAAATCGAACCATCCATTTGTGCTTTTCAGAAGATGGCTTCCACCTCAACCTAACCTAACCCAGTTTCAGTAATAACTTTCAGTTTTAATCGCCTTCGCACGTCTCTACTTGCCCATTGCCTGTTTATTTCACATTGAATTTGATGTTTGACTCACTACGTCCGTTCTTGAAACCGAAGGACGCAGCACAGTTTTTGAAAATACATTAAATTTATTTTTTTCCCCCCCTCATGTCCACATAAAATGTCCACAGTTGTGAATGGCAACCACATAATTACCTAATCTTAAATGAATTAAAAATAAAAAAAAATGTCAGAACGCACTCAATAGCGCGCACCTTATTGAACTTTCTCGCAATCAGATACAGAAAAATTCGTTTTCGAAAATTATTATAAAGGTGTAGAAGAAGAAGAACAAAAAATCACGAAATGGAATACAACATGCACACAGCCGAGCATACAAACGGAAAGTCGTGCTCTGACCGCTTGTTAGCGCACTCAATTCGAATGTAGGTGTTTCACTTTGGGTTAATTTTATTATTTTTAGAAATGGAATTTTCGAAATTTTTGTTTTTCTAGCTTCACACTTCTAGCAAAATATTATTCAATATACAGGCGAGTATGTGTTCCTAGGTATATAGGAGTGTGTGTGTGTGTGTGTGGTTACGTACGGAATTCTTACCGCAATCTCCTACAATCGGTTTTTAGGGCGTGCGGTATTAACAATTTTGAGTTCTTTGTAGAATGTAAAAGAATATTGCGTCTTTGTAATATTTTTAAGAGATATGGTTTAGAATAATTAGAATAATTTCTTTACTCTTAAAGTCTTACAACTAATTGATTCAAAAATCGAATTCGAAATTAGAGCCCTTAACACTAAAAAGACCATTACTATCATTTTTATGGTTTTTCATTTTTAAATATCTGTATTTTCTTTAATATTTCTATCAACTTTTGGTTTGATGACTTTTATTTTTTTATCGGGTTCTAGAATTAGTGCTACAATTAGGGTTCTTCAATTACAATTAGCCAAATCCGATGCGTAATTTTCAAGATATCAGCGGATATAATTTCTAATCTTTGTAGATTTGGAAAACTTGTGGTCTTTCTAGTGTTAAAATTCAACAAATCCATTAAGAGAACTATGCGAATAATAAAATTATAGACTACGAATATTTGGTTAGAAATATTCAACTACTAAACTTAAAACTGTTTTGACTATTTGGTTAACCGTTTACATTTCAATAGCCGATCAACCGTTCCCGTTCAGTTAGGCGAGTGCGAATAGTTAGTTTCTTTCTTGCTAGAAGATTTTGTAAAGAACCAATGTTGCCAGATTAGAAGAATTCCTCCTTGATTTTGGTAAATCTCGACCTCTAAGAGGGAGTTTAAAGAGTTAAAATAAATTAGGAGAAAGTTTATGGGATTTTAAATTTTGTGTTGGAGAGGTTTTCGGAGAATTCTGAATTAATATACTACTCGTCACATCAATTGAACTGACAACACAGATGATAATACTTTTTTGGAGTGAAAAACTTTACAAAAGCAATTTCAATAACGTTACGTTTTATATCATTATTGGTACTGAAACTTTCTATATTGAAAAGTTAATTTTTAATTTCATTAAATTTATGCAATAAATTCGCAAGTGAGGAAGTTTACAAAAACTATGTTGATGGAAAAAGCATAACACAAAACCTTCTTGGCGCCTTGTTCTGTACTTCCTCATAGATTTTAAGGTTTTACAGTTCAGTTGTAAAAGTACGAGTACATCCACCCCTCATGTAGCTTCAGTTTTGCATTTGTTTTGCCATAAGCCGTGTTTGGTCTTCCAGATCTCTGATGTGTTAGGTTAGGCTAGAATACTTTAGGTTAGGTTAGGTTTGAAAAGCATGAATATACAATATGAATAATATGAAATAGGGAATAGAGAATAATACAAAATTCGTATTCAATTCAACGTACTCGATTATTAAGATTTATATTTGCGCACATCCTCAGTTCATGAAAATCAGACCATTCTCAGTCACATAATTTGAAAGTTAAAATGTGATCCTGACCGCTTGGTTCATAAAGAACTTTTGGGACAGTCAAAAACTTAAACTACGGACAACAAATCAACGATGAAACAAAGTAAACTGGCTTACTAAGACTAGAAACATATTTTGAAAAGGGATTCAGAAAAGAGCTTAAAAAATAGGCGTCATACCATTAGGAACTTAGCAAATTTGATCTGTTATTTCATACTTTATTAAACTATAGGGTGTTTTTTTTAGAGGTATAGAACTTCGAATTGAAATAAAACACAAGAAAATCGTTTTAATGTCCATCAATTTGGCTTTATTGGAAGGATAATTGTATGCCATTAATGTTTAAATATGATTTCGGGCATGTGGCCGCCGCGGCTGGCTCGAATAAAGCCAATTCTACAGGTCCAATTTTCAACCACTTTTTCGAGCATTTGGGGCCGTATGTCGGCAATAACGCCACGAATGTTGGCTTCCAAGTCCCCTAACGTTTCTGGTTTGTTGGCGTAGACGAGCGACTTCACATATCCCCAAAGAAAATAATCCAATGGTGTCAAATCACACGATCTTGGTGGCCAATTGACAGGTCCATTCCGCGAAATTATGCGCTCATCGAATGTTTCCTTCAATAAATCGATTGTGACGTGCGCTGTGTGGCATGTAGCGCCGTCTTGTTGGAACCACAACTCATCCACATTCATGCCATCCAATTCGGGAACAAAATAGTCGGTTATCATGGCTCTATACCGGTCTCCATTAACGGTAACTGACTCTCCAGCATTATTTCGGAAGAAGTATGGCCCAATGACTCCACCAGCCCATAGAGCACACCAAACAGTCAGTTTTTGTGGATGTAATGGCGTCTCAAGGGTCTCATGTGGATTCTCTTCACTCCAAATGCGGCAATTTTGCTTGTTGACGTAGCCATTCAACCAAAAATGAGCCTCATCACTGAACAAAATTTTGCGATGAAAATCAGCATCGAGATCAATCTCATTTTCGGCCCATACACCAAAATCACGACGCATTGCATGGTCTCGCGGCTTTAATTCTTGCACAAGCTGGATCTTGTAAGGTCGCAAGCCAAGATCTTTGCGCAAAATCTTCCATAAAGTTGATGGACAAAGCTCCAATTGCTGTGCACGGTGGCGAATCGATTCATTCGGGTCCTCTTCAACATTTTGCTCTACAGCGGCAATTGTTTCTTCGGTGCGCACTGTTCGACGTCTCTGCGGATGCGTATTATCACATAGAGTAAACGTAGTGCGAAAACGACCCATGGTTAACCGAATTAATTGCTCTGATGGACGATTATGTCGACCATAAAATGGACGGAGCTTGCGGTAAACTTCGCGAACTGAACCATTATTTTCGAAATAAATTTGCACGATTTGCAAGCGTTGTTCTTTTGTCAACCTGTTCATGATGAAATGGCAAACCAAACTGAACATAAATGACATTAGAGTTGCCAGATTTGACCACAAAATGCCAGTTTTATCTCTATTCGAAAAACAAACCTCTAAAAAAACACCCTATATTATCAAAAAACTTGTCATTTAAAGTAATGTCCATCAATAACTAAAACTTTCCAACTTTCTGACAGCGTTCGAGTTCCACATTGGAAAAACTACACGTCTTTTGAGGTTATACAAGAATCGACTAATTTTAAGGCATCTTTGTAAAAACGATCCAGCCTGTTGCTCAGCCAAGCTATGCACTTATCATCGATTGTAACATGTGGTAAATAGCACTACTCGACACGAAAAATGCTCCTAAAAATAAAAGTATTTTTTAGACTAATCTTCGGCTGCTGAACACGAAACTGAAAATCAAAAAATTTTCTTAAGAAGCGTTTTCGAAAAATCTTCGAAAAACACTTTTTTCCTCTTATTTCAGTTATGAGCACATATTTCGTAAACGAATCATCCGACTAACACAATTGGTATTCGTAAATTCGAAAATTTATGATTTTTGAAATTGGTCGAAAAATTCACTTTTTTAAAACTTTCATCGTCAGTAACTTCCCCAAATCTCATCTGATTTGGACAATCTATATATCGTTGGAAAGGTTAGTTAATTACCTTCTGAATGGCGGCCAATTGTGTTAGTCGGATGGTTGGTTTACGAGATATGTGCTCATAGCTGAAATAAGAGGGGAAAAAGTGTTTTTCGAAGATTTTTCGAAAACGCTTCTTAAGAACATTTTTTGATTTTTAGTTTCGTGTTCAGCAGCCGAAGATTAGTCTAAAAAATACTTTTGTTTTTAGGAGCACGCGATGAACCCATTTTTTGTAGAGTAGTGTAGTAGAAGAAATGTCTCCTGAATATTGCAGCTGAAGCGTTTTCATGCTGCAAAATAACTTTGTTGTGTCTCTTTTCGTGCTGTGATTATATTCCAGTGAATGTCTTTAAAATTAAAATTGTAGTTGTTCCATCATTGGGTTTCAGTAGCTCATACAACACTTGAACACCAAGTAATGTCCATCAATAACTAAAACTTGTTCCCAAGCTGGTCAAACTAAATACAGAATATAAGCATGGAACCATGAAAATGTTTACCATACGATTTTTGAAGCCTGCAGTTATCATAGGGTATACATTAATTATAGTCATTCAGGTTATTATAAAAAAATAGGTTCTCTTTTTTGTTGAAGCAGTTTTCTTTTGATGTTTCTCGCTTTTGATTTGTGCATCATTCAGTTTCATTTCTTGTGCTTTCAAACATTTGGAAAATGTTGTGTGATTCACTCCTAATGATAGATATCAACTTGTATTGGACATAGGTTTTTAGGTGTAATGTCTTTAATTGAACGCCTTCAAACTTTTTCGATTGGTCAGATTCCACATTTGTTAGGTTTCTTGTGCAGGTTATTCGTTATGTTTTCAACGTATTTGAATTTTTAGGGGAATTCTTTGTAATGTGCCACCCCACGGATTTTTTGCGCATAACTCGTTAGAAAATTAACTTATCGTCAATGTTAATATACCGTTGGAAAGAGGGAAAGAGAGCCATGATCCAAGGAAACACCTCATATGAATTTTTCGTAAATAAGAATTTTACAGCCAATTTCCCAAAGTGTTAAAAATCGACAACCTAAAATTTTTTAATGTAAAGTGCCACCTCAAGTACAAATGCATGATTTAGAAAATTGATGAAAGATTATTTAGAATTTAATTTTAATTGAATAGAAAATGACCGAAAGCAAAATGCAAATTGAATGGTAACGAATAAAACGGTAATTATATGGCAATGAATAAACAAAACTGAACTAATTTATTCCTCATGATAGGATTAGAGAAAAATTTACTAAGAACACTCTAAATTAATTTTAATGACGACTCCGAGCAATAAAAAGTTATTTTATCGGTATAGGACCACAAAACAATGAAAAAAGAGGGGTGGCACTTTACAAAAAAAAAAAGGTGGCACTACATTTTCACGCCATTTTGGAAATCATTGAATAAATTTTCTCCTTTTACGAAACTGAACTAATTATCATTTCGGATTATAAAAAAGCATTACAAATTAAGTCCAACACTGATATTTACCTTAGTTCTTTTACACGTATTTGATTTATTTTTCACCGCATGAAAAACCTTCAGTTTTCATTTTTAAGTTTTTTCTTAACCAAATTTGACAATTTTTTTTTACCCAGACTGTGTTATTGCGTCTGTTCCCTCGAAAACCACATTAAAATTGCTGATGTCATATATACCTTAAATGACGGTAGGAATTTTGTTTCTTGGATTGCTGGAACGTCAAAATCGAGCAGGGGTGGCACATTACAAAGAGTGGCACCTTACAAAGAATTCCCCTATTAATTAATTTAGTTTTGGTTGATTTGATTTTGTTTTATTTTACTCGAAGCAATCGAGTCGAATTTTGATTATAGCGCACATTGACGATCGTTGTCAACCCAAAAGCATTCAGCCAGTACATATTTCCCACAACATAGGAAATGCTCCAAAAATGCGCTCACAGACACCGAGCAGCGCATTGCCACAACCAATATTTGAGTGCACTCAAACTGCAAATACACGGAACCCATAAACCAAAGCAAATGTTTAGATAACGATTTGCCAGCTTCTCAGCACATCAAAAAACGTTGCTATCTCCACATGCAAAGTGCATGAGGCCATTCCAGTCGGCCTCCGTTCCCCCACTCAACGGAACTCAGCACGCTTGACCTACTTCCGGAAGAAATTCAGGCACAGAAGCAGGCGCTGAGCATTTCCTCGCTTCACGGTTTCAAGTGGTTGTTGGGCCCCACAACTCACACCTGCGCTCTGCGTTCGTGGAATCCCTCAGCGTTGTCAGTACTGACCTAAGTGCAGTGTTGGGTTGTTGTTGTTGCGATGGGAGCAGTGCGCGCTTCGAAGACCGCACCAACTCGGCGCTTTTGAAACAAAGTCCATCCCGAAATAGACCGACGACACACGCATGTGTCAGCAGATTTCAACCCACTTCGTGCAACGGTGCAGCGCATTCCTGCTGACTGTCTCGCTGGTGTGCCATTGTGCGGCAGTAATATGCATCAAATGCTGCTGAATTTTATGACTTTTTCAAAACAACAATGAGTGTACGAGCATTTTGACAATGAGTGCTGGTCCACGTATGCGATTATTTTTAGCTTGTTATTTATTTTAATATATTTACACGAAAATGGTATTTTTAAATCGTGAAAAATATAATCATCGTCAGACACATCATCATCATCATCATCATGGGCGCAATCATCATCATCGCTATAATCACCATCAGCGAGTACACAAAAACAGATTCCGAAACCTATAGAATGCCATCAAATTCAGCTGGTGAGTAAGAGGCGGCAAGGAGCGGCCGCTTACTCCTGGCCGCGGTATGTATTCGGCGGCGCTCGACTCGGCCAACGGCACATCGAAAGTCAAGACGTCCCTAGCTCAGGTGAATTGTGGAAAATGATTATGAAAATCCAAAAAATTTGCTGCTAAAAATACGAAATTTCTCGACGACATGTTCGTGTTGGTGGCAAATGGACGACCACATAGCTGACCACAGCGCACACTGCTACACACACTAACGCATACACACACAGACGCACTCATACAAACATCGGCATTATTGAGCGCTTTTCCGCCATGAAATCGCTCAAAGTCGTTTGGTTGGTTGGTTGGTTGTTGTTGCTGGGTCGCCTTCTATGCGGATGCGTTTGCGTGAATTTGGGTATTTTCTGTTGTTTTCCGTTTTCGTTTGCTTTTCAAGTTTTGAGTTTAGCATTAATTTGCAATTATTTAGAATATTTGAAGCGTTCATACATTAGGCGCACACTGACACGCACTCGTGAAATTTGGCTGCGACGACATGTAAAAGCCCCACACAGCGCGCCACGCTAATGAAATCTCTGCCAAGCAGAAACGTTCTCCTTTGTTTTTCCACGCAAGTTTTTCACTTGCAGTAATTTAAACTTTTTTTGTTTATTTCATACTTGTTATGAAATATTTATAGGCCGAATGCGGCAGTACGTGAAATTGCGAAGGCTGTTAAAACGCCTTGAAAGTAAATATTCAATCATGGATCGGTGTTGTCAAGTACTTTGAAGTATTGTGAAATGTTTTCGGTGTTCATTTGTAGTAACAAAAAGTAGACAGAAATTATAATATTTATGGTATCAAAAACCAACTGATAGATGAGCCCATAAACATAAAAGATTCTCTATGTAAGTTGAATCATTTTATTATTGATTGAAAAAAGCTCTTTCACGTCTATTTCATGTATACTACACAACTTAGAGACTAAACAACATTGTAGCCAAGCCGACCAAGTTCAAGCCAAGAGTAAAATTGTATTCGTAAAAGATATACAAAAGTGCGGATAAAGTATTCTTGGTGGCTTTTGCATCTTCGGTTTGTTTGTTACTGTTAGATTCAGTTCGAGAAATCCAGGATGTTCTGGCGGCTCAAGTCCAGGCAGCTTATAAATTCTCTTGGTAATTTCTAATGATTGTAATTTTGACAGAGTTTAAGCTTTAACTTAAAAATGCTTTTTTGTTAAGTTTTTTTCTTGTTTGATAAACATACTTTTTTCTTTTTAACTCAAGTTAACCGCTTTGAAAAAAATTGCCATTAAATACTGACAAAATTACTGGACTGGATTACTGACTGTTGTTCACATTACGATGTGCACACATATGTTACCCTTAAGGCGAACCTATGCATATGAGGGTAAATGGCAGTAAAAAAAAATGTTCATCCTAAAATGCTCAAAGTTGGTGGTGGTAAGGCTTGTAGAAGGAAGTTCTTCATGAATTGGCGTGTATCTGAACATTTGGGAAAAATATTTGCACAAAGACAAACAATATAAAAAAATAACTGAACTTTTCTGGACAAAAAGTAAAAAATATTAAGGTATCATGGCACGTTAGAAAGGGGAATTTTTAATGATTTACAAAATTATTTATTTTTCAGCTCCTTTACTATCAATCTTTTTGAAATTTTTTTTTAAATATATTAAAGGTTTAAGGAACACAAAACTAATCGGCTAATCTGAAACAAAAAACAAAAAAGATTCACAATTATTAAGCTTTCGGACACGGAATTGACCAGAAAAATAAAAAAACCCTAAAAATAAAAGGATAAGAGCTTTTTGAGAAATAGTGTCAACAATTTTTTCACCTTTTTTTCCCAGAAAAAGTACTTTACTTCTTCTTACTTTCTTTAACTTTTACTTTCTTGTAAAAAATAAGTTAATAAAAAGAACTAAAAAAAATTTTTTAAATCGGTCGAGCCAATCCGGAGATTAAGTGTCCGCAATGGAGGATGTGTTTTTTTTTTCTACGCGACTTCAGCTCACCTATATAAGAGAAAATATGCTAAAAAAAACCTTCCTTAAACCTTCAATATATTGTAAAAAAATTTTCAAAAAGATTGATAATAAAGGAGCTGAAAAATAATTATTTTGTAAATCATTAAAAATTCCCCTTTCTAACGTGCCATGATACCTTAAATAAAAATAAAATTAAAAAATAAAATAAAATAAAAAATAAATAAAAAAAATAAAAATAAAATAAAATATTTATTACTTTGAGTAATTAGAGTAAAGTTTGCGTATAAAGTTTATGCTTATCTGAAGACTCTGGACTTTGGTCACTTTTTACGTTTTTTTATCCTTCAGCTACTCTCATTTTTTTAATTTTTTCATTTAAATTTTAACTGGACAAGTTTTTAATATTTGTACTCTCAACATGGTGCAAATTATCTGGTCTGTTATTCCGCCAAAGCTAGCAAGAAAGGAAAATGCACACAGTTGTAGTACAATGGATCAACATCCAGTTGGCTCGGCCATGTTGTTCGTATGGGAAACAAAGCTTCAGCATTGAAATCACTTGATGCAAAAGTCAATGAATAACGACGACAGGAAGACCAAGACAAATAACTCATATGAAAGCCCACAATCCACTATAGGCCGTTCGGAATTATCCTAAAACTGTAGGTTAGTACAAAACACGAACATAGGTTAGGTTAGGTTATGATGGCTGCCTCTGCTTCCGAGTGTGTATCTTAATACACACTCGGAAGCCTATTGTGACGCCCATTGTTACTTATTCCAACCGGTTTTTTTTTGGAAAATGTGTATGCAACACATGTGGATAGCGATAGAAGTAGACGAGCGTTTCACCAGCCCGAGCTAGGACTTTAACCTAGGGCCTCGGTATGAGAAGCCAGCGCGCTACTCACTGGACTATCGAGAAACGAACATAGGACATAGACAGTTATTTTAACTTTAAATTTGTTACTTCTAACCCGAACTTGCCGAATCACTCATGATCTGTATAAGATGTTATATATATGAATGGAAGAACATACAGTATTTCATTCATTCCGGACGACGGCACTTCGAAGATGTCTTTCTTTACTTCAAAGATGTAAGAGAATCAGACGATATTCTAACCCATTGTATGGCCAAGGAGTCACCTTTTTTGTTAGGCCTGACTAATGCACAGAAAGTATTGTTGCCGAAAATACTTACATAGCTTCACCAAGTTGTCGCGTTGATTTTTTCTTCAGCCAGAAGCAAATGAATCATGAGAAGTACAACAATATCCCGGAATGGCTGCCTGACTTGAAATGTGGCTATGCCTTTATCATTTGACTTCTCTTTAAGAATACCAAATGAAAAGTTGGCTTGAAAGGACAGCGGATAGAAAAATGAATAACAAATAGGAGAACATTTCTTGTGAAAAAAAATTAAAAAAGAGAATGCTTCGAAAAACATAAAATATTTAAATATTTCAAAACGTGTATTAACTTCGTCAAGAAAAACACGGTTAATCAAACAAAAATAGAACGATAAATGAGCGGGGAAAAAATATACGAGTACTGTAAATATAATCAAGTTTGCAAAATGTCATCATGAACAGTATTCAGGGGGAAAATTTTAAAGTAAAAATGAAGACATTTGGGTCAAAAAGAAAAACACTTGTCTCTCTATACCAGATGGATCCTTGTTTATAATATCATATGGTTACTTTTTCAATCTATTCCTTCCATTCCCAATCTATCCGAATCCCTCTTTATTTAACCCTTTCGCTATTTTGTTGCCATATGGCAACATGCTACTTTGTGGACGTCTGCATCCTCTATGGTTGCAAGAACACATTTTTTTGTTTGTCTTTAGAATAGTTTGAAGTTTTAGGAAAAATACGAAATTAATTAACTGAATATTTAAGTTTAAAGGAGAGAAGTATACGCGTTTTTTTAATAGTATATATTGACATAGTAAAGGAAGAAGAAGCAGAACAAATTAGAGAATTTTTTAATTTGACGTTTTCTTTCAATTAGGTACTTTTTTTTAATTTTGGCTGAAGTAAATGAAGAAACATTCAAATTTTTATGTTTAAGTAATTATTACAGCCACAACGATGTGGTTGTTCTCATAGAAAAACACTCTAAAATACAGGGTCCGAGTATAAAACTTAAAAAATTTCTTATGGAATGTTGCTAATATAACCACATAGAAGCCTAAGACGTAAAATTCAAAATTTTAACTTTCCCCAGTAAAAACCTGTAGCGAAAGGGTTAAGTAAATGTCTTAATGTTTAAATTAGCATTCACGAGTTTATACCTTCTGATCATTAGTTGTATTTTTAAGTTAAACCAATTTTGTATAATTTTTTGTTTCTGCGTTATAAGTTAAAAATATTCTATATATTTAATTATGAAACGTACAAAGCTCTCCACTTCACCAGAGCAGAACGAGCCAACATCTCAAACTGGCAAAGCTATTTTTTGGTTTAAAAACTACTACGTCCTCTTTGATTAATGATGCCTCAACCAAACGAAAGTCAAGGGTTAATACTCTTCATTATTTCCCCAATCCAGTCCGATGACCCGCTGAAGAAACGTTTTTCTGGCTGCCATTTTAGCGAAGCAACTTGCTTTCAACTCAAAAAATAATGTTTAAAATATTTCAAAATCAACAAAGCAACACCAATAACAAAGAGTAGACACATAATTGCTGGAAAACGTATTACAATATTTATGTAATTAATCGAACCCTTTTTTCAGATATTCTCTCGTTTCGTACTAAATCGGCAAAAGTCTAAAAATACTCGCAGCGCTCCAAAACAAACAAAATTTTGCATACGCAAAGTTGTCGGCCCATTCGTATACATTCTCGATATACGTTAATTACAGGTAAAAATCTCAAGCGCTCAGCACCAAAACGTCTATGTGTAAGCCGAGTGGTTTTGGCCATGTTTCCATTTTGTCTCGTTTCGAAAGTGTTCAACTCAAATAAAACGAAAATCAACGACAATCCTTCGCGCCACTCAGCAATTAACACACATTTTGGCCGAACGTCCGAGGTGAGCGTGAAAAATCCAATAAAGACACACACGCACGCACATTCGAATACACCAACACACCGACAAATGTGGACAATAGACGAAGAAGATCCGCACGAACGTACTGACCGACCAGGCGAACGTCTTCGAAAGCCACTCAAAACAGCCAACGAACGAAACCCATACGAGCCGAAACGCAGTGCGAAGCCGACGAAAAGTTCCCACTCGAAAATAATTTTGGGTAGAAATAGACGAAAACAGTGGCGACCGTCGCAAATTCACGAAATACTCTTTATTCGAACGACACCGGGATCTCTTGTTCAGTAGATCACCAGCCTTTCTCCGACGTTTATTACGAATTATTCGGTGACTCGGTGACAACTACAGTTGTGGAGTGCGAAGAATTTCAATTAGTCTCAACCATTTTTGGAGGATCATAATTGCAGGCACACGACGAAGTCAATTGGAATTTTTTCCACTAACCACAAACGCGGGCGCGAACGAAGTGTTCAAGTGAAATAATTCGTTTATTGTTTTTTTTGTAACTACATATTTAATTTTATAAATTAAATTTAATAACGAGCTAAAAGCCTACGCACAAGATAAATCGACCAACATGTCTTCATCGCAAGCTGTACGCTCATCGAAATACTCCTACAGGGCCACCTCCACCGGACCCGGTGCGGACCTCAACATCGAATACAGTGCCGATCTGAGCGCTCTATCGCGTCTGGAGGTAAGCAACAAAGCCAGCATGCGGCCAGGATCGTCAGGATAGCAAGGAGTGACTAAAGTAGAGTGAATGATTCGGGATGTGCCGGGAAGCGAAAGGCTTTTGAAACGCAGCGCCTAAATGAGATTCGACTATAGAGCTGTGTGTGTGTGTGTATATGTGTAGCCGTTATTGAAACATGCAAAGCGAAATTTAAAATAAAAAATCAATACGAAAAAAAGTTGAAATGAAAATCACAAATGAACAGCGAACAGAGACACTGCCGACGAGGATCTTATGTAATAACAGAAACGAAGAACAACTATGTGTGATATACTACATGCTTACATACATGCATACAGCGCGAATGTGTGTGTGTATGTGTGGTTCAGTGTGAATAGAGCCAAATGTTGAAATGCTGATCATGAAAATACTGAAACTACTGACTCTGTGGGACTTGAAAGTGCTTTGCGGCGCGGACTCGCAGTGTGCGCCAAATCGCCAATCGAATGACGATACTAATGCGTGATTTTCACTTTGCCTTTCTTCCAGGACAAGATCCGTTTGCTCCAAGATGATCTTGAAGTCGAACGTGAGCTGCGCGGACGGGTAAGTAGGCGACGTGCATGTTTTTGGAAATTTGCAACTGTCAGGTACACGACGCGGTCAGTGTGCATTCTTGACGCTTTTCCGTTCGAAATGTCAGCGCCCAGTGCGGGGCGAGCGAGGTAGGGCACAGCTTCAAAGCGGACTGCGAAAAACACGCAAGTCGGCGGCGGCGAGCGCGTGCAGCTAATTATAAATTACCCTTGCGCGACGCTTCGCCAAGCGCAAATGATGTGCATTGAACTTCAATCGCCGAGCGGCAGATTGGGCGGCGACGCCAGTGAGATTTTGATTTGATTTTGCAAATCAGCAAATCGCACTACCAACAACAACAATGCAGCAGCGCACGACGAAAACAAATGCCCCGAACGGCAACAAAAAATGCAATCGACCAGAACTGCAGAGGCGGCCAGAGGAAAGTTCAGTGCGCGTGCAAATCAAAATGGAAAACGAAAGCAAATGCGGCAAAAAATGCAGAGCGCAAGCAAGAGAGCGGCGAAAATTCCGCCGCAACGTGCAACAACACCAAAGCGTACGACAGCAATGGCGACAACGGCAACAAATGCGTAAGCAAACGTCGCGCTGGCGTCAAGACACGTCGGTACAAATTTAGAACACACTCCTGGCCTGGGCTGTGTGAGCACACGGCAGGCAGCCGTTCAGCATTTAGCATTCAGCGGGCGGCGAGCGGGTGCTGCCTGCCTGCCTGTCAGACAGGCCGCCAACTGGGCGCACTACAGATCAGAAAATTATCATAAGCGCGTAATTGCTGCATGTTTGCGGCAAAATGTTCGCCCGAAAACTATGCAAAATGGCAGACTTTGCTGCGGTTACAGCTAATAAACCAATTTGAGGCAGTGCGACACACGCACACACACGCGCCTGCAAATGTTAGTGTGAGTGCTGTTGCCAAGTAGCCAACGGCCGACTTTATCCACCCACCTCGCGGCCAACGCGCAGCATTCGCGCACATCGTATGGAAGATGCGGCTAATTTTAGCCACGACATTCAATACAATCATTAAAAATTCACATTAACAAAATATTTGGGAGGCGAAGAGCTTTCAATATGTATGCGTGTTCCTGCGTGTGTGTGTGTGTATGAGCTGCACGTTTGCATGTGTGGAAATGTTGAAAAAATTCGTTCACGAAAACAACTTCACGGCAGCGCAGAGCAACCGAGAAGCGGCAAATAAAGCACAAGTGGAAATATTGCATGACACACAGCGCCATCTCACCTTTTAGGCACTCATACTCAAACACACACACCTATCTGTGTGTGTGTGTGTGTGTGTACAAGGATGTTGAAGATTGTCGCCTGTCAAGTGTGCCAACTTATTGTTTGGCGTATCCACTTCAAAGCGAAATGATTTGTGCCTCTCGCGCGTTGTTTTTGTGCTCCATACAACCTGCGTTGCCCAATGGCCAACTCATCGTTTTGCCACCCAACGCCTCCGCTCCATGGTCTCCTCTCAGTGCGTCCAAAACCGTATTCCATCCATTGCCAAGAGTTGCAATACGTTTGTGGTTGTGTTTGTTTGTTTCTTGTTGTTGTTGTGGCACCAACCGTTCGATGAGTCAACTCAGCCGTTGTTCTTTATGTGTCATGTGATTATTTTTATTAACATAAAAATGGCCCAACGCTCATTTTCCGAGCTGCCCACTGCTCACTGCTGTACAACTTTGGCGCTGGACTGCCACACCTTGTCTTGCGGTAGTGCCAAGTATTTAATATTTTGCAGCTGCAATTTCCGCCGATCGCATGGATACACACTATGCAAGCCCGCCGCCCCTCACAGGCGGCCGGTCCACTGTAAATCGTTGCTCGAACATTCCGCTCTCATTGCTTGCCGACCACCTTAAATTGCTTTGTGCGTCCTCTTGTCCGAATGTTTCGGTGTGCGAATTGTTGGTCCCCTCTCCCCGCACGGCTCACTCGCAGCGCGCATCTTTCCTTCCATTTGGAACGATTTCAGTTATGTAAATTGGGTCACTTTCAAACAATTTCTACGCGTTGTGCCGTTATTTGCACTTAGTATTTATTCCGCAATATTTATGCATGTGTGTGTGTGTGTGCATGCAAATGCAGAAAGCATAAATTGCTGCCAAATTACGTGCACCGTTGCATCGTCTTGGAGGCGAATATTTTCCAACGGCGTCGACTGCTGTGCGCCGTGTCGTGTAGGAGCAGCACGCAGTCGTTGTCGGGTGCATTGCCGCCGTTGCGAGTATGTGAACTTTTTGGCAAGTTGCCTTTGCACTCTTCAGCGGCGCAACTCAATATTGAATTCAGTAATTGTCAAATGTGCTACAGATTTTCCTAGCAACAAAGTTGTTTATGCAACGGCCGGAAAATCGCAGCTTCTGCACTTCACATTTGCGGCTAATGTAAATATTTTGAATGGGCAGTGAACGATATGCGCACCGCGTGAGGAGGAATAGAAATAGAAACGTCGAAATATATACGAAATGTATACAAAGACGTCTTTTGAGCTTTTCAAAAGTAAATATACCAAATATTTTACTTACGTTGTATACAATTTCTTCTATTTACTGGACCCAAAACGACGCTGAAAATACCACAAAAAACATTTAAGTTCATTTTAGAACTAAAATGTTTAACTAACATTGGATTAACCCTTGAAAGCCCAGTGTATATTTGAAAATGCAACTCTTCAATAAATTTCTTGTAATAAATAGTTTTAACGACATAAAAACTATAATAGATCTATACGAGACTCCAAAAAATATGTGCTCAACCCAATCTCTCAAATGTCAGCTAAAATTTAATTCTTTAAAATTGTGGTATTCGAAGACATAATTCACGTCTTTGAAACAGATAAACATTTATTAGCAGGGAAAGGAATTTGAGGACCTAAAACCTATAAAAAAGGCAAAATAAAATAGCAAAAAAGGCACGGAAATGCACTGAAAACTGCCAAAAAGGCAGAAAAAGGCACTAAAAACTGCCTAAAAAGGCAAAATAGGGCATTAAAAACTGTTAAAAAGGCAAAAACAGGCATTTAAAAATCAGAAAAAAATACTAGAAAATCTAAAAAAGGGGAAACGGTATGTATTTTTTAATAATTTTATTGCATACCTCGTTTTTTGTAAAAGAAAAGGAACATCAAGTTTTTAGGTTTGCACTTACCGAACTTTTTGATTTTGGCATGTTTTTTTCTTTAAATTTTCCACTGCACAACAAGAAAGACGGGTTAGGAATGATCAAATCAATAAAAAAAACATCGATAAGTTAACGAAATTGCAATGTTGCCACTTAATTTTTTTTTAGTTTCAAGGTATTTTTGGGGGGAAAATAATAAAAACGAAAGAAAAATAAAAAGGCGCGAGACAAATCTTGAAAAAGGCATTTTGTGGCATTTATAGGTAAAATAGGCATTAAAAAACGGCATTTATAGGTGAAAAAGGCAAACTGCCTTTTTAAGGCAAAAAAAGGCAAAATAAAAGTGGTATATTTCTAATCAGGAGGACCTAATTCGTGCTCATTTTCAATCAGAAATGCTCTATCTAGCAGCAAACCAATAAGGCAATTTCCACAAAATCCTTTCCCTGTTTATTAGTAACAAAAGTATGAGTTTTTGCAATATACTTCCATAGTTTTGCTTTATCTTCCACACTTTTCTCTCTTTACTAAATTCATCGTATAACCTTTCGATTTATTGAAAATCTACCTTATGTCAAGATCGACAGCCCTAAAAAAGTTAGAAATCAAACTGGAACTAAAATGACAAACAAAGAAACTTTAAAGGCTTCTGGACATCTTTACCAAGAATCAGAAAACTGCTAAAGCTTAGAAGGAATAAATAAGTCCAACCAGTTGTTCAACCAGGATTTTTTACTGAGCACTATAGACTAAACCATATGAACCATAAATATTTTACACACGTAAGCAAAAGCACAATATTCCATGTCACTATCATCGACTCACCAGAATCAGACTCACATTGTTAGGGCTTGACTGCTTAATAACTCAAAATCTAATAGACAAATATGACAAAAGTTTAGTGAAGATGAGTGATTCAATGTAAGGTCTAAATTTCCTTATCTTTCTTAATACTTCCTTGTCTCATTAACACCACAAATGACCACCAATCTCTCAAGGACATTGACTTATACGTGTTGAGTCAAGAGTTAACTGATGGCCAGTGATTCAATGGGCGACTTCTTAGGCGGCAGTTACTGGATGTCTGAATTTCCTACCCTTTCTATCTTATCTTCTTTACACCAAAAAATCATGTAAATCTTACCCTTTAAGGGCATAGTCTCATAGACTCTTTAAATAAACCCTTTTGTCAAAGTTTTTTCAAATTTAAGTAAGGAACTTTCATTGCAATTGTAATTGAAATTTTAAACCTAGAAACCAGGGAGCTCAGGATTCGATTCAATCAGCATCTGACAAAAAAATTATTCTTCTATTGTTCCTCAAAAGGTGCAAGGTCTCACAAGCTGAGAGTTAAATAATTGTCTTCTTATTTTACCGTTAAGAGTCGGTAAGAAAACATAGAGGCTATAGATTGACTGGAATAGGTTTAGGTGGCCTCAACCTTAACAAACCACTTTTGTCGATCAAAAATGAAGAGGGAATGGTTCCATATCAATGCGCCAGTTTGCTAGAAATTCAAAAAACACTTTAGCGTTCACCACACAAGTTGCCGTCATATTAAGTTCTGGTTTAACCCATTGCTGCCTAATGGGTAAAAATTTACCCATAAAAATTGACTTGCTAAAAAATCACAGAAAAGTTCGTGGTAGAGATATCTCAAAATCATTGATAGGGATGGTTGGGGTAAAGATGGAACTACCTTAGTCTAGTGGAGGTCACCCTAAAGTTCCGCCATCTAGGTAGAGTTTCCAGACTCCAAAAATTGTGAATTTTCCGGAGGTGGAAAATGTGGCGAAACGTAGTGGCCTTAGAACTTCACAAAAATCACAACTTTTGTTCACGTGTTTAGCTGATCACATAAAAAAGTATGGAAAAAAGCTACCATTGCTGCGTAATGGGTACAAAATACCTAATGAATATCTCAGCAACGTGCAGAGATAGAAAGCTGAAATTTTGTTTTTGATCATTTTGGGTCAATTCCAGGTCGTGTATGGAATTTTATCAAAATCGTATGGGCGGACCTGGTACCCGGCTTTAATAGGTTAAAACTGAATTGGGACTAGTTTCTAGGGCTAACTTGGCTTGGTCCTTCTTTGACTGGATCCGATATCTCATATACCAAAACTGAGTCTGTCGAGATAGTTAGACATATTTTTATTATCTTGAAATTTATCTTCTGCTTTCTACTTTTAAAAGCCGAATCAATGTGCACAATGTACTCCTACTTACATTGTGTATTCGTACGAAGTGTAGACAAATGTTTTTTTTCCAGAAACGGAAGTAAGGTTAGGAATTGAGACGTTGGAGAAGTAACTTTTTTCTAGTAATGCAAGTCCTAAGTGTTGCGAACCCGCTTTTATATTTATTCTTTGCACTAAAATCCAGACATCGAACGGAATGCACCGACACCCCAGTACAGGAAAATCAAAAACAAAAAGGCTCGCTCGAAATGCCATGAGTAAGTTGTTTTAATTTTTTATTTTAAAAATTTTTCTTATCTTTTAAATTTGTAAAAAAAATTGTTAGTGTATTTTGTTTTTGGTATTGAAATTCTATATATCGAGAGTAGAAAAATGTTAATCGAAATAAACTTGAATTTTGTGAGTGACACACCGTGCACAGTAAGAAATTAGTTCAATTTTGAAAACATATGAAACAGTTGCAAATTTCCAATCATTTTCAATTTGTGTCAGCTGGGAATCGCAATTAATGTGCAATTTGCATGCTTATAGATCGAACGCGAGAAAGCCGATCTCAGCGTTCAGGTCATTCAGATGTCCGAGCGTCTCGAGGAAGCCGAAGGTGGTGCCGAACATCAGGTAAGCCCGTTTTCGATTGGCCGCCGCTGTGAACTTGTGACCTAATGTGTTTGATTTGAATTCGGACAGTTTGAAGCCAATCGCAAGCGTGATGCCGAACTACTGAAAATGCGCAAAATGCTCGACGATGTTCATCTCGAGTCCGAAGAAACCTCCATGCTCCTGAAGAAGAAGCACAACGAAATTATTACGGATTTCCAAGAACAAGTAGAAATCCTAACGAAAGCGAAGTCTAGGTGAGTCCGGACGTTGCGCATGGATTGAGAACGCTTTCTGCAGTAAATCGCTTTCAGCTTTAAAGCAAAAAAATAGTTGCAAAACAAACAATCCAAATGATTTGCAAAATTGAGCAAAGAAGTTAATGGTGGAAATGTGTGAGAAAATTCTTTGAAATGCGTAGTTTCCGTGAAAGTCGATAAGCGCTTTATGTGGGCTTTTTAAAGAAAATACCGGCGTTGAATTTCAAAATGAGAATGTTTTGAGTTTCCATCGTGTTTGACAGAATGTTCAGGTCGTTTTTTGTATATAACATTTGGCCACTCGGGAAAAAAAATTAAAAGCGGGACGACAGTCAAAACGTGCCTAGAAAATGTTGCCATTAAGCCGAACTTTTGTTGTAAGAATGAGAAGTTAGTGTTAGTTGTTATTAGAAAAACAAAATTGTTGTTGCTGTGAAATCAAAAGGTTGTTAGAAATTCAAGATGTTGCTAGAAATGTTGCAAATGTCAAATGGTAGTTAGGAAGTCTAAAAATGTTGCTAGAAAGTCTAAAGTTAGAAGTCAAGTGGTTAGAAAGTAATAATGTCCTATATTGCCAGAAAGTCAAAATCTTATAGTTGAATAGTTTATTAGGACAAAATATTAGAAAGTCAAAATTTCATCAGGAAGTCAAATTGTTTAAAAGTCAAAATGTTGTTAGTAAATATAAATGTTCCCAGAAAGTCAAAGTGTTGTTAGAAAATTACAATTTTGGACAATAAAATTGCTGTTAGTCAAAATTTTGCTAGGAAGTCCAAATGTTTTTAGAAAGCCAAAATTTCGGTAGGAAGTACCCATTTTGTTAGATAGTCAAAATGTTGTTTAAAAGTCAAGTGCTGCCATACTTTTTTCACAAGCAAACTTTCTTTTGTTTATAAAAACATTCGTGATCCGAGTGATCCACTCAGTCAGCAAAAATAAAAAATAATTAGCAAGTGGCAAAACTTCTTCAGCACAATGTGCCAAAATTATTATAAAATCAAAAAATTTTTATTTACTCATAAATTATAAAAGTGAGTTAAAAAAAATTGCAAACTAAAATTGTGTAAAACGGTTGGCACATTGCACATTGTGCGAAAATTGTCTTTGCCTTAAATCTCATATTTCCATAATCCAAAAATAAACTCAACGATTTTTAGTTGTTTCTTTTTGTAATCTTCTTAACTGAAATTCAAGGCTAACGCGCTGATAGTGTAGAGAGGGCAAATTTCGTGTGTGCTGCTGGCATTTCTGCAGTTGTTTTCATGGCGCCTGCGCATTTGAGCAATTTCCTCGCCGATCCATCAACTTAATGCCATGCAATGCATTACATACGCATTTACAATTGAAAGCCGGCTATGATTTATGTCAGTCAGCTTGTCTATTGTAAATCAGTAAACATTTTGCTTCATTGCGACTTTCCGCACAAATTAATCAGCAAAATACAATAAATGACAGAATCTACTCGAAGATGTGGCCGAAAGTACGCTGACATTATTTTGTGTTGCGACAAAAAGCCCCCACTTTGTGTGTAGAAATGCGAGTGTGTGTGTATGCAATTGAACGATCTTGAGTTTGCGCATTTCCGTTCTAAATCAACGCATGACAGCGCTGCTTCCATTCGACCCGTTCCCACTCGCAGCGTCAGTTGCGGCTTTGTGCGATCGAGCCACACGGGCTGTCTCGTTCCGAAGCTTTTTCTGTGAAAGCGCTTTGCCGCGCTTCACGCGCGCCACTCATGCAAAACTTGCTCACATCATTTCAACACAAAACATATGATGTCGAAAAATGTGCATTTATTTTTAGAAAATTTTGAATTTTTCCCACACATTTTGCCTTCTTTATTCTTTCTGTCCGCTGACGACACGTTCCGTTTCTCTCGTTTGCACACCAACGATCCAAATATGTCTTTGATTGAATAATATTTTCAGTTTGCAGACGTCGACAATGTGTGTCGCAAACCCTGTTATTGTTGTTGTCTCTTTTTAACAAATTCACCTTTATGGAAATTCGATACTTTTCACTAGAAATGTTCATTGCCGACTGCACCTGCTATCGAGTTCTATCGATAGTTACATGAAAACTGTATTTAGTCGGCCAACTGTCGAGTGACTGGTGATAAAGTCACCAACTGGATGGATGGCATTGCTGCTTACAGTGCAGTTAATATGAAAACATACTTGCCCAGACATACATAAATGTACTTACATACAAATCGTGGTCTCAGCGACTAAATGTCGTATGTGCCACTAACTTTGACAGCACATACGACATTTAGTTTCTGAGACGACCATGTGTACATATGTGGGCTTATGTGCGAATGTTGTGCTATGTACATACATGTGACGTCGTTAGTATATAATTAATACTTTCTCTTTTTCCTGTGCTGGGCAAGTGGCGCATTCGCATTTCAATGACCTATCGTTTAGATTTATGTGGAAAACGCAATTCACTCCTCGAAAGCTATTTTATGAATGTCTTTCGCATGCAACGGCCATGCGAAGTGTTCAAGTGGTTGCAAAAATGTCACAAAACAGCTTCCACTAACTACTTGGGCCCGTCCGACAGAAAGCACATGTAATGGCCATTCAGGTTGAGAATATGCCGGCTATTCGAGTTCGCATGCATCTAAAAGGTTTGGGCTCATTGAAATGGTGCAAAGCTTGGCTCGGCCACTGCTTTAGCTTTCCCCCGCCAGTTTAGGCCGCATTGGCATGACCCGCCAACCGGTTGTCGGGCGCAGAGTGCTGCACGCTTCCAGCGCTTCCTGCTATAAGTATAATTTGCTGTTTTGCATATGGTCGCCACACATGTCCACAGATCGCATTAATAAAATCTGTATCGTTACCTTTTCCTTGTCCAGGGCTGAGAAAGAAAAGTCCAAATTCCAAGCCGAAATCTACGAAATGCTGAGCCAGATCGAATCTTACAACAAAGAGAAGATCGTTACGAGCAAGCACATTGAAAAATTGGAGGTCACGATCAGCGAATGTCACGTAAAGATCGAGGAGTTGAATCGCACTGTGATCGACATCACATCGCACAAGACTCGCCTCTCGCAGGAGAACATTGAACTGATCAAGGACGTCCAAGATCTCAAGACACAACTAGACACGGTCTTATATTCCAAGAGCCAAATCGTCTCCCAGTTGGAAGATGCTCGCCGTCGTTTGGAAGATGAAGATCGTCGTCGCTCAATGTTGGAGTCTTCCCTTCATCAAGTTGAAAGCGAATTGGAGTCGATTCGCCTGCAACTCGAAGAAGAATCGGAAGCACGTATTGACTTGGAACGTCAGCTGGTCAAGGCCAATGCCGATGCCATTTCGTGGCAGAACAAGTATGCAGCCGAAGCGGCTGCCCGCGCTGAGGAGTGCGAAGAGATTCGTCGCAAGTATCAAGTGCGCATTACAGAGCTCGAGGAATACGTGGAAACGCTGGTCGTGAAGGTCAACAATTTAGAGAAGCAAAAGACTCGGCTGCAGAGCGAAGTGGAAGTGCTCATCATCGATCTGGAGAAATCCAATGGCACGTGCCGCGAATTGCAAAAGTCTGTCAACACTTTGGAGAAGCACAACATTGAGCTGAAGAGTCGTCTGGAGGAGACCATCCTGCTGTACGAGACCAGCCAGCGCGATCTGAAGAATAAGCAGCTCGATTTGCAGCGCACCATTCACGAGCTGGAGAAGGTCAATGACGCTAATAGCCAATTGGCACGTGAGAACAAAAAATTGGGAGGTGAGAAAGCTCGTGTCAATGTGAATCGACTTAGTGTAAATATTGAATATACACCTTACAGATGATCTCCACGATGCCAAGAACACTATTAACGAAATGACCCGACGCATGCACGAAATGGAATTGGAACTCCGTCGTCTGGAGAATGAGCGTGAAGAACTGACCGTTGCCTACAAGGAAGCCGAGGCTGTAAGTACCTTAACTACGATGCTTGATTGTTTAAGTTTCGGAAATAATGTCAGCATTTCTTTGTTCATTGAATGGTGTAGGGCCGCAAGGCGGAAGAGCAACGCGCTCAACGCTTGTCAGCTGAGTTCAACCAATACCGTCACGACGCCGAACATCGTTTGGCCGAGAAGGA
Organism: Melieria picta; assembly: GCA_964056695.1. Classification (NCBI taxonomy): domain Eukaryota; kingdom Metazoa; phylum Arthropoda; class Insecta; order Diptera; family Ulidiidae; genus Melieria; species Melieria picta. The sequence continues at coordinate 20,275,720 of OZ057399.1, forward strand.
TGAAGAGATTGAGATGATTCGGTAAGTTACATTATACAAATGTTTTAAAATTTTTCCTATGAAATGACTCGGAATTGGTTTGGAGGACACTGAAAAGGAAAAGGGATTTTTAATATTTTCCTTACCAGGGATAGACATGGTTACATGAATTATAAGATTGTTTCTTCTTGTTATTCGAAATCACGTCATCGTTGTATAGGAATCCTTATCTTTGAACTGGGGTAGACGAGCAGCATTTTGTGAGCACACAAGCCATTGTGCTGATGAAGTTTAGGCCTGGGCAGACAAGTAGAGAACCTACCCAGTGCCGCACACAGGGGGCGGGTTTGGAGATTCAAACCTCCCCAAACACAAAAATTACTGGCACAAAATATACTTTCGAATGGTATTCGGCTGAAAAATTGTATACAAACCCCCTCTAAAATGAAATTCTATGTGCGCCACTGTAGCTACCCATTCCAAAATTGTCCAAAACGGGCCAATAATTCTTTGTAATGTGTATTGCTTAGGAACTTTTAATGTGAAGTGCACAAGCTCCAGTCGAACGCTCGAAGTCATGGCATCGGAACTCCACAAAGCAGTTATCAAATAATATATCATCAGAGAGAACCACGTGCTATCCATTCTGCTGATGTTTCAAAGAGCCAATAGAACAGAATGAACGAGGGAAACCCGGGGGTACAGACCGTGCGGGGATTAAGTGCGAAAAGACGCTCACTAACAGGGCCTAGGGTATCGATATTTTCTTCTCAATGAGGATTACCAGACTATTTTGAATACGATCGAGGAACTCCGAACTGGATTATGAAGCGGTGTTAAACTGCAGAGCAAACATAATTGTAGGGCAATCAGAACTGATGTACCGGATAGCGGTCTCGATAGTCCAGTGGGTAGCACGCTGGCTTCTCATATCAGAGGCCCTAGGTTTGATTCCTAGCTCGGGTTGGTGAAACACTCGTCTATTTCTATCGCTATCCACATGAAGCAGATGAGAATTACAAGAATCGCACAAGTGCGCTTTTGGTAGGCAATGGCAAAAACCTCCAAGTGTGAAAAGGAAGTTGCTAAAGAAAACCGCCGTTCGGATTCGGCCCTATAGGGTACTAAATAACATCAGATCCGAGATCCGTTTAAGAATTGCACCTTTGATCAGTTAGAAGACGAACACTTTTAGCGAACCTTAGTGCAGGTTGGAACCCTAATAATGATACTCTTTGCGTTCCATGAACTTTGAACGTAATAATTTCTATTGGGTAAATATTTTGAAAAAGTACAGTATTTTACTGCAACACCCTGTACTGAACACAGAACCGGAAGCAACCATTTAAGTAATTTTGAAATACGTACAGTAAACGTCGTGCAGGAGGTCGTCTATTTTGAATGGTTTTGTGAGAGTAATTTGAAAATCGAGTGTGCAACAGTTTTTTGTTTTTTTGGCATGGATACAAAAATGTTTATCGGTACACTGTACAAAACGTCTACATTATCATTGGCCAAATGCAGTCGTACTCGAGTGTAAGCCACAAACTTGGTCGTGCAAGCATTAAATCCGGCTAAAACTGGAGACTCACAATTGGATTGAAGTGCTGTAAAAGAGAAGAGAAGAGAAGGAGAATTACAAGTTACGCAGTTAAAATTATTATTTGAAGGACAGCAATTGAAATTCTCGAACTGCATTCGATTACTTTCAATCAAGGCGCTGCACTTGTTTACTTCCTCAACTGTCGCGCTAAAAAACCGCCAATGCGACAAGGTAAATCGGCTGCGACGATGAATCGCTTCGCTGCACTGAATATGAGATTGACCCATTTAGAATCAGTACGATTTGTATAATTGCTCGCAGAGGATCGATTAATTCGCCATCGATCGGTCTCGACGAAAGCAGTGCAGCCAAAGATTCTTAAATATTTCGTCAAGTTGATTGGAAATTCTCAGCTGGCAATTAAGTAAGACAGGCTTTGTCGTTGATATTCTGTGCGCAACAGCCAATAACAAAGTCCTCAGTTGTAGCGGATAACACAAATTGTATTATTACACAATCAGGCGCCACGAAGCGAGGCACGAAAAATAACTGCCCACGATTACCGGATATTTTGTTCATGTGGAGCCATCAAGTGGAATGCAAAATTTTGCACAGCCATTTTTAAACTGCAGCTGCTGAAAGGTATTCAAAGTTCTTAGTAAAAAAATGCGACGCACTGCGAGCGTCATCATAGATCAAACGTCACGTGACTATCCTCAAGTCAGTCGGTCAGACACGCAAGTGCTCTGTGTCTGCGTTACGTTTATTGCGTAAAACATCTATTATGACATCTCGCAGCGAACGCCAAGAGAATCCATCAAATTCAACGCAGCCAGGCGTAGACATCCGCCCCAGCGTGTGGCATGAACTGAATGACTTCAAATGTACCAAATCTTTTTATAGATTTCTGCACGATTTGAATTTGCAAACCGTAACTACTGCCAGATACGAGCACAATAGATCTGCGAGCAGCAAGCGACAGCCCTTGCCCCATTGCCCACCGATCGAACAAAAGGAGGAACGTCAGCCAGAGAGACAGCAGCCGAAGGCGCGCACTTCAAACTACAGAACGCTTGGCCACTTTTGACTTTTGAATTTATTTGTACATAGTTTTGGTACCTCAAGTACCGCGTATTTGTATCTGTTAGGCACACTCGAGTACAGCATAAAACACACGCACACACACACACACGCACACAGTAGTCAGCCCAATCGAACCGATCGATTGGACAGACCGCAGGCTACTCGCATCTCGCAAACTCGCCCAGATAAACGCCGACGAGTTGACAGAGTCGGAGAACCCTTTGTGGTCTTTGCACGCTACAACTGTCGCCGCTGCACCGCACCACACGCACAGATACACACACCAGCACAGACCGCGTAGCGCACTCTCTCCGCCATGGCGCTCACGTACAGCCTCCGCCCGTCGCGCGTCCGCCACATGCTGCAATCGACCTATGAGGATAACTATGGCTACACCATGAATTTCTACCAGCCCATGCTCGACTACTTGGACGCCAAGACGAAAGGTTTGCAGATCGAGACGCCGCACTTGCCGTGGACGAGCGAGCGCGGCCTCCGCCAGTACCGCCCCTCGAACCCCATCCGCCAGTACAACAGCGACGAGATACTTCGCCTTTCGCGTGCCTGCGCCGCTCGGGCTGATGAAATTTTACTAAATTTTCGCGTACAGAAGCGATCGCCATTCAGTGTGAAAAAGCTCGCCGACGCATCGCGTGTCAGCAAGCATATTGAACCGGACTCGATTGTAGAGCGATCACGCGAACGTCGCCGCCGCCGCCAGGAAGAACTCGAGGACACCATCCGCTCCGACACCGTACGCCTGCTGCAACGCCTACGCAGAATGGAGCTGGACAACGACTGCCCCAAAATGACAACGGAATTCAAACGCCAAATACGCGGCAAATCCGCATCGGCCATTGCCCAGGCGCTCCTCTCCGAGTCCGAGCGCAACATCAAGTGCGCCAAGAAGGACGAGGAGGACTTCATTGCGCAGACAATGATACGGTCAAGTCGCGCGGTCAGCCGCATGCGCTCCGGCTCGCCCGAGGGCCGCATGTCCGCGCACGCCATGCACATCGAGTTGATGGACGATCGCCTGGTCGACAAGCTGGACCATCGCGTCTCGTCGTCGCTGTACAACGTAAAGCGCCAGCTCTCGTCGCTCAACCAGAAGACGGTGGAGTTCTACGCGGACTCGAGGTGCGGCATAGACGATAAGTGTTGGATTTGTCGCAAAGTGATGCGTACGCATCCCAAGTTGAAAGACTACAGCTACGTCTACTGGCACTAGTGGCGCGCCAATCTCCCCGAGATGGACGCGCCGAATGTGCGACGATGGTGGATGTGGTGCGATAGTTGTTCACATGGGTTGGGTGGCATGGGTGCGGCGCGAACGGGCTGTGCTGGGATCGAAAAGGGGCGCCTTTGTAGGAGGCATACAACAAAAATCGGCTAGTCGTGTGGTGTGTTGTGCTGTGCCAAGAAATTTCATCTTTTTTGCCATTGCGAACAACCCAGGCAACATTTCATAAACTCACACTCACACACAAACACACACACACAAACACACACCGCTGGCCCAATCATAGCTTCGAGTTATTTAACATTCGGATATGTGAAATACCTCAAACTAGCAGTCGACAAACACATTTCTTGGTGTTGCTCCTTTTTTTCAATTAAAATGATTAAATTTTATTTACGACTTGTTGCAATTTGTATTTTTTGTTGGTGCTGTTGCTGTATTTTTGTAGTTTTTGTTTGTTGAGTTCGCTCGCATCGCAAGCGCTGCTAAACGAATTGCGACAAACGCAGCCCGCCGATAGAAATGTATTTCTCGCTCGCAGCTGAAAATTATGTTCGCCGCACAGCGCAATGTATCTGCGTTATTTTTGGCGTAAACGAATGCGATTTATTTTGGCTTGGCGCATTTTGCCAGCATTCAGCGAGCCGACATTGCCTGCACTCATAAATGAAATATTTCCCCTCCAACGTGCAACGCAATCTGTGTCCACTTGAAAATGCCATCAAAAATGTTTGCCACACCATTTGACGCAACGAGACTGACGGGAAGAATATTGCAAAGTTCCAATTCGATTGAAGATTAAGTCTTTGAAAAATTAGGAGACAGTTCTTTTTATTATTCGTATTGCAGGCAAACTCGTTAAAACACAGAAATATCTTTTACTGTTCTAAATAGATCAAAGCTAAAGAAAAAATAACACCTGACTGCGAGAGCCTCAAAACTCGTTGAAAGCATTCGTAACATCTTCCAAATCGTACATAGTTATAACAGACTTACATAGTTACTACATACATAGTTGTAATATACATATATATACAAAGAGCCTTAGAATCTCTTTTGAAATCTTCAAATCTTGTGGTCATGGTCATATACTCGTATATGTCTGACCAAAAACTGAGTTTAACTCATGTTTTGTGGGTCTGAAACCTCGAAGACTCATTCAAGAATATTTTTCTTTTTTCAAATCGTATTTTGTTCGATCAAAAGTAGAGTTTTACTCAGGTTTTGAGTGAGGAGCCGCAATTAACTTATTTGAAGCGTAAATATTATTCTAAAAGTCTAGTTGTCATATAAATTTGTCTTTCACGTTTTGCAGTTTAGTAACCTCAGAAACTCATTCAAAGTTTCCTTTTTATTTATTTATTTTAAGAAAAATAGTTATAATTATTTTACCTTAGTATCTGTTGGGGTTTTAAGGTTTTTAGCTCTTATTTTATGTGCCCGATAACTCAATTTTTAAGTAGGAGCCCTGAGACCTTCTTTGATCCAACTAGAAGATATTCGAAATTGTTGAATCACTTTCATGACATGGAAGTGCCTTCTTGACTGACTTTTACTAACAACACGCTAACTGCACTTTCAGAATAAAATCACAATTGATCACAAATGATGGATGGATGATCTCATTGATCATTTGTGATCAATTGTGATTTTATTCAAAAATAATAACTTTTACAACAAACCATATTTTATTCATGTTATTTTCAAATAAGACTAAATTATTAGCAAACTAAAAACAAAAACAATTTTATTTCATCTCCATAAAAGTCTCCTATTTTTCTTTATACTTTTATCAGCTTCTGTGCTGAACTTTTGAACTTTTTTACCCGATTACTTTAACTTTTTAGATTATTCTTCTATCTAGTGTGTTATTTTTTTAAGCTCTATTTTCTGGCGCAATATTCTCTGAATAATCATGGAGTATAGTTGTTTGAATGGTTGGACTCTTTGTTCATAGATTTCTTGGTATATAGAAAAAGTTCGTGGCGCTGTAGATTGTCGCTAAATAGTCCCCATGCATCAATTTATAATTTAAGAAGGCTAAAGTAAAGTTTATACGATATCTTTCTCTGAAATCATGTCTTCCAATCCAATTTGGTTTAATTCATTGATTTTTCTGTATGAATTAAGTGATCTCAATGCTTCACTTATGACCTGAATATGTTGAAGTTTCTACGAGTTCTTCCAAGCCCAATAGATGGTTTTCCAATTAATACAATGCCATACATTTGGTTTAAATTATCTGTTTTCCTCGATAACCAATGAATTGGCCAACATTTAAAAATTTGTTTAGAAAGTATTAAACTTTAACTGAAATATTTTTCATACTAAAACTAAAACTAGGTTCAGTCAGGTCAGCCTAATAAGACATGATTTAACTAGGCTTAGCTCAGACAATTAAAACCTTCACTTCTATAGCTTAAATCAAAATCTATTACTTTTGCGTAGACAAATTCTTAGGTGTTCTTGTCATTTGAAATCTTGACTAAGGCAATGATATATAAATACAACTTCACTTTCCGTTCCCACCCCTCGAAGCAGACAATATTGAATCTCTGAGGGTAAATGGTTTCCTATGAAAGGGTTAGACGTGTGTCTTTCGTCAATGTACGCGCCATAAACCTAACCTAAAAGGGTTCTAGCTCGCCATTTGTTGTCAATTATGTTTAAAATCGAACAAGAATGGTTGGAGAAACTAGGCTAGTTTGAAATACGCTATTCTTCTACTTCGTAAAAATCACAATAATATCAAAATAATTCGTAATTTCTCTCCACTGTGATTTCCAACATTTTTTTGCAATGTTTTGAGTAATCAAAATTAGTTCACTAAATGTGCGACTTTCTTATTTTTGTTGTACTACTGCCAAATACTGACCACTCGGCACAAAATAGCCCAAAGTTAACGAGCACAATGCTTCCGTTATTTAACACCTGCAGTCTTGATACCATGCAATGCCCCAGAAAAAATCTGCAACTCTGCAAGTCGACAACTGTCATTCCATTGTAACTGTTTGCACACTCACAGTGCATTTTGTTTAATTTTACTCGCACACATTATTTTAAATTCATATCGAGTGCGAACAACATTTAGTATGTCGACGTTGTTGGCAAACAAACGTTCAGGCAATGCGACCCATGCATGTTTTAGGCTTTACGCAAAATCAAATTTCGAAATGAAATAATGAATAAAATGAAAATCAACCAGAAAACATCTCAAGAATGTTCAACGCATGTGCACAAATCTGGCAGACGGTTGACGCCATGATTTTGAATATTTTTTCTGTGCCCTGTTGTTGTTGCCATAGTTGTTCATTATTCATTGAAGACATGCCATGGCTCAGTTGTCCTTCAAAAAGTTAATACTTTTTTTAAAAATAAATTGTGTGCGAGGAAAGTGATGCGCCATGACAGCGAAAAAGAAATAAAAATATGCATGAAATGATTTTAAAAAACCACCAAGCAATACATAACGGTACATGTGCGCAAGTACTTAGATACAACTACAAGTGGGGAAATGTGCGAATTTTCGCTAATCTAAAGTCTTTAAAGAAGACATTAACAAAATAACAAAGACGGTTGCCAAGTGGCGACGCGGTAGCTCAAGTTTTTCGATGTTTGCTAGAAAAGTATAGACAGAACGATGAAGTAGGCAGACACACAGTCTTACACATCATATGTAGACAGCAATCAAAATTACGAGGTTACAATTCATGGTTGAGAACCTCTGAATGTCTTTCACAATGGGACATTTATGGCCGTCGAGTACACACCCTTCTCAACATAACCTTACTTAGAGTAGTTAGAGTAAAAGTAGAAATCCAAATTGCTATAAATGCATTTAAAGAAAGCAAAAATATATATCTTCAATACTGTTCCAAAGAAGCATCAATATTAGTGATGTCACTAATGGTTCGAACTAAAGTCACTAATGAGTTGGACTAAAGTCCGCCATTTGTTCTAATTCGCGCCACTACAAAGTCACAAAGCTATTTATGTGTTATGCAGATCTAGCAGAAGGGTCTCAACACCAACCCAAATACGTACTGACCCACTCTTTGAAGCATTGCACCAAATATTTGCTACACCAAACTGCACTTTGCATGAGTCATCATCGCACAACCCAAAAATCGAATGTAGCAGCTAATCGCCACAAATCCCCAGCAGTGAGTCATCACTTGACTAGATGCCCAACTAAAATAGAGATTGGCACAAATTGCATAATATTCGATAGTGGCAGAACACGAAATTACATGTCATGTTAATTATAGCCGCGTGATGCATGAGGCCTATTGCCTCAATGCTTACAATGCGCGTAATTGTGGCAAGTTCGACGTTTTTGACGTGACATGCAACTCAGAAGTGATCAAGGAATGTGTGTAATGCTTTTGCTAATAAAAAGGTGTTCTTATCGCAATGCAAAGTGATCATTGATTTTCACCTGAGGGCGTGCAACGTGTGTTTTCACTTTAAACGCCATGACAGCAATACCTTAAAATAGCCTTGTTCCCAAAAAATTTATTTTATTTCATTTGAAATGCCCGAACAAAAGACGACAACTTATGGCAAATATTACAATTACACCTCGTCAATTTGAATTATTACAATTTTAATTGTTCATAAAATTTATGTTCAGCTGTTGTGCCGTGTAATTATGAGGCACGTTATGGATGACCGAATAAAAATCAAACGGCATTTGGTTAGATTCAAAATATCAGGTAAAAATCCCTCACTCCCTTTCAAGCCTTCAAACCATTTCTGATCTAATTTTTCAGACCATTTACCAAGTTTTTGGATTGTCTTTGTTCTAACTTGAATTTGCTTTTGATTTGTTCCAATGCAGCAAGCAAACCGCCATCGAAATTGAACAATTGAACGCTCGCGTCGTTGAAGCCGAGACCCGCTTGAAGACCGAAGTTCAGCGCATCAAGAAGAAGTTGCAGATCCAGATCACTGAACTGGAAATGTCCCTGGATGTGGCCAACAAGACCAACATCGATTTGCAGAAGTGCATCAAGAAGCAGTCGCTGCAGTTGACCGAACTCCAGGCCCACTACGAAGACATTCAGCGCCAGCTGCAACAGACCCTCGACCAGTACAGCGTGGCCCAGCGTCGTCTGACCGCCATGAGCGGTGAATTGGAGGAGGTGCGCTCCAACTTGGACAGCGCCATCCGTGCCAAGCGCACTGTCGAGCTGCAATACGAGGAGGCTGCGACCCGCATCAACGAGCTGACCGTCGTCAACGTCAACTTGGTATCGATGAAGACGAAACTGGAGCAGGAGCTGTCGATCGTTGCCGCCGACTACGAAGAAGTCACCAAGGAATTGCGCATTAGTGACGAACGTTACCAGAAGGTTCAGGTATGTTGCGGTCGCCAAACAAATCTTCGATTGGGGAATAGAAATATTCAAATCGTAGAAACGTGTGCGTAGCTTTAGGGTCTTACTTTCTATCATAAGTAAGCGCTCTATGCTAGCACCCTAAGCGAACCCAATCAACTTCAAATATTGCATTTTGTTTAGGTTGAACTGAAACACAGCATCGAAATGATCCATGAAGAGCAGGAACGCATTGTGAAGCTGGAAACTATCAAGAAGTCTTTGGAAGTCGAAGTCAAGGTATGAACATGGGTCACGCTGTACAGCAAATATTTTTACACGATTTGTGTCTCTCCGTTTCGGGCAGAACTTGTCCATCCGTCTCGAGGAGGTCGAGCTGAATGCCGTGGCCGGCGCCAAGCGCATCATCAGCAAGCTGGAGGCGCGTGTTCGCGACTTGGAACTCGAGCTGGAGGAGGAGAAGAGGAGACACGCCGAGACCATCAAGATCTTGAGGAAGAAGGAGCGCACCGTCAAGGAAGTGATGGTTCAGTGCGAGGAGGACCAGAAGAACATCATCTTGCTGCAGGAGGCTCTGGACAAGTCCGTCGCCAAGGTCAACATGTTCAAGCGCCAGCTGAGCGAACAGGTAACATACGTCCATTCGCAGGACACTGCAAACAACAACACCACTAAACTGTGTACCTATATGCATCCACTGCAGGAGGGCATGTCGCAGCAGTCCGTCACGCGCGTGCGCCGCTTCCAACGCGAACTCGAAGCAGCCGAAGATCGCGCCGAGAACGCCGAGACCAACCTGAACATGATCCGCGCCAAGCACCGCACATTCGTCACCACCTCCACGGTTCCCGGCTCCCAGGTGTACATTCAGGAGACAACAAGATCGGTGATCGAATAAACCGTTTCAGTTACATACAACCAAATTATGTTAATACAGCGCACATTTTTATAATAAAAATTTTTGAGAACAACCGCAACCACGACGATAGCGACAAGCGATAGCTACACACAAACAACACAAAGAACAGCACCAAAACAACAAAAACAACAGCTAACAACGAACACCAGCCAATCAACCAAGCAACAATTCAACCAACCAACCAACCACCAAACCGCGTGTAGAGAAGCAAATCGGTATGGCATATAGACTTTCACCAACTGAACCGAGTTCATGTATTTCAATTAAACAAATGAACAACAAATAAAACTACAACTAAATTAAAAACTCTTTTGTTACAAACGAAACTTTTTGTTAGAAGAAAAACACACAAAAATACCAAAAATATGAGATTTTCTAAAATAAACTTAAGCAATCCCAGATACGAGAGAGAGCGCAAAACCAACACATCGCTATAGTTTATTTTTAGTTCCATCACGTTACGTTCCCTAGGCAAATCCGGGTTGTCCCACTCACGAACTCTGTTAACTTCAATTCTGTCTTTTTATATAATGCAATGCAATTTCGAAAATTTGTACAATGCGATGAAAATAAAAGCAAACTTTACATATGAAAAGCCTTAATGCAAAACGCACTCTTGCACACTTTACAACGCCCCAAGCAAAATGCTTACCTTCTCCGATACATGTTGCGATTCAAGTTGTAACGAACTTGCCATGCAAACTACTTAGTTGCGAACGCTTACGGAGCAGTTGGGTTGTGGTTAGTTCTACCAGAAACGCTTCTGCTAGGTAAATATGTACTCCCACTCGCCTACAACTCCAGTCAATTCAACTCGACTATGTCGCCAACTTCATACACAGTAATACATCCCCCATACCGCATCAGCTAATTTGTCAACTTTGCCCCACTGTTGCTCATACTATACACTTTTAGTCGGTTGGTATTGCAGCTTCAGCCGAACGCGACGAATATTTTATGAAAACGTTAATTGGTTCTCATTTTTAATTTACTAATTCTTAACATTGTATTCATACGGAGTGCTTAAGCTATATAAATATTTATTTATGTATACATACATTATTTATCTAATTATTTAAAACACGAAATATAATAAATTAATAAATTAAGAAAACAATCGCATTCATTCATTTCATAAAAATAATGTCATCTGCACCAGGGGACACGAAATAATCAGAAGACTTTATTCTTTATAGCCAACTAAAAATAAGTCATTGAGAGAATCTAAAAAATCAATAAGCAATGAGCATACAAATTTGAAATTCCATACATTTCGGCAGTAATTAGAAAGTCTTAAGCGGCATTCTGTATAGAAATGCAGCTTCCATATTTACTAATACAAATAACAGATCTCATGTAAATACTTGGCCAGCCCTCACAATCCATTATCGATTGTATGTATGTATGCTTGCTGCAATATCCGACCCAGTCACCTCTGCTTGACACGTGCCCCATTCAATGAAATTAACATTAAATTGATTGCGAAGGTGAATATGAAATGGCTTTGGACCCAGAGTCAAGTTAGAAAAAAATTTTAAAAATATATTCAGAAGAAACAAAAGTATATATTTTTATATTTTATTGTAAAGGGAATTTCAGAGGCTATAATATGGTAGCAAACTTATTGTACCTTAGTAATGGATTTTTTCGAGAAAAAAATCCGTTAACAAAAAATTTTAATAAAAAAATGTTTTTTCGCTTAAAACTTTTTATTAGTACATCTTACGTATCTAATGTTGCACATCAAAAGAAAGGTATGGAAAATACCTCTCGTTTGATACCCATATCGTGTAAATCAGTTGGAGATTAATTGAGTTTTTTTGATAAAAACTTTGAACTTTGACGCCGAGCCATGCCTTTTATGGGCTTTTCCCAGGCAAAATGTTTAGTTTGTTAGATGCAGGAGCCAACCCTCTATATAGCATACTCATTTATTTTTTCCACGAGGGTTCGCTATACTGGGTTTATGCCTCGACGATAGTGGGGTTTTTGGGACATTTTTGTCGAAAACACAGTTTGAATGTATTTTTTATGGATTGGTGTCTTAAGCAAATTTGTTGGTCGTTAAAATATCTACAAACTTGCCGAAGACAGTAAAGCTATATTCGGAACGATTTAGGACCTATTAGCATTTAAACGTTCGAAGACTTAAGCGACGAACTCGACTAAAATGAGCTAACTTCAAAGTCGGAATTCTCTTAAACTAGAGCCAATCCAGCCAAACGGCTGGTGGATCTCAACTCAGTATACCTATAGAAAAGTCCCCCCCATGTCTGAATTTTTGAGGGTAAATTTCACGCACACTGTTATTAATGACTTATTTCTCATTTGAGATGCCTTCGCCCATTAAATTAAGTTTTCCCATACAAACTTTTAACCCATTGTTGACACAGTTAGATTTTGTTTTTCAAAACAGTGAAAAACATCTTTCGAATTATTTTTCACTAAGAGTACTTTTACCAAGTTTGAAGTCAATAGGCCCATCGTTCATGTTTTCATGTTCATGTTCATGTTTTTTCACAATTTCTTCAAAGTTTTAACCCATCGTTGACCCCGTTGATTTTCGAGAAAAGTAAAAAACACGCGTCGAATTATTTCTCATTTGTAGTAGTTTCACATATTTAAAGTCAAACCAACTAATAAATCATGTTTACCCATACAAACGTTTAACCCATTGTTGCCCCTGTCAGATTTTGATTTAAAACAACTTTATGAATTATTATTAATTATCTTTTAAATTAATATTTTGTATTTCAAGTGTCTTAACAAATTTTCAGGTCAATAGGCCCATCGGTTCAGGTTTTTTCATAGTCTTCCCATATACGAACCTTCACCCATTGTTGATCCTGTCAAATTTTTATTTTTGAGAAACTAAAATATACGTGTTGAAGTTTTAAATCAAGTTTGAAATCAATAAACCCATTAAATCACTTTGCTTCATACAACACATTAACCCATGTTTTGCCTATTAAGACTCCGAAATTCACAAAATTCTGATTAAGCGGAGGTTTATTTTCTAAAGTGGACAATTCAAGTTTCATGTTTATAGCTTAAACCTTTTTCCTTTCTTGAACATTCTGAGAACAATCACGGCGTCTGTCAGTCTATAAGTAATTTATAGCTTCATACTTAAAACCACTTCCAACTTGAAATGAGTGTGGAATACCTCTGCATGGAATTTGATTTGAATCTCTGCAATACAAGAGCCACTGAAAGTGTAAGTAATTTTGCTTAATAAATCGATTTATAGACGTTTGAAATGTATTAAAAAACCACAACAAAGTTGGGTAGATTTCGATTATTAGAAAATATAGACAATACACCCATTCAAACGATGATACGAGTATCTACTTACATCATTAGATCTGATCTCTTTTTAGTTTTCCAACACAAAAAGTATGGCACAGATTTTCGACAGACGACTTATAGAAAAAACAGATTAAGTAAAACAAGTTATTGGATCTAAGCTTAGTGGGTTTATAATAGACTATCTGAATTTGTCTAAACACTGTTTAATAGTTTTTGATGGATTATAGTTTACTCAGCTGCTATCCAGAACACAAGTTTAGAAATTCAGTGAAACTTTTAATTGAAAATTGTATTTTATTTATTTTTTAAGTGAAAATTTTAATCTGTAGATTTGTTTCAAGAATGTTTAAAGGTCAACTTTCCAGAAAATCAAAAATGGTACAAAAATTGATAAACGATAAAAACTTTTCAAAGTGGTTAAATTCAATCTTTGGAAGCTGTTAGAAATCCCAGACAATATATTAGAAACTGAGATTAAGAATTTCAAACAATTAAGGGCATTTTCTTGTACAAGTTGCTGCTAAATTGGATCCCAGAGATGATTCTAAAGATGTAATTTCTGCACTCTAAATGGAATAATGGAATGGAACGACCACACCAAGATTTTTTTATAATCAAAAGGCACTACCAAGGAGCTTTAGCTACTTTAGTTACTGCTCAAAAAGTCTAACAATTTCAAGAACAGAAGCGACTCGGTACTGTGGTACTCACTCTTTCAACAAAATTATAACAGGCTCTAGAACGTCATTTACTTTCTTCATATCGATTATTTCGAAAAATAGAGCCAACAAAACAAAATGTTGCCAATTCAAAGAAATATTTGGTTTAATATAAATCTGAATGTATCTATAGTTCTGAAAAACGTATAAGAAAATTAATACAGAAAATTAACTTAAACACAGTTTCGGATCAAATCAGGTGCATACTTGTTTGATCAGACGAGCTACATTACTGAGATTCTGTATTTTCTGTAGTTTTCATTTCAATGGATTAGCAAACAAAATTGAATTTCTGAAAATCTTTGATATTTACCACCACCAAATTCCATATTTTCTCTATGTACTGAAAAGTAAACAAATACAAATACGCTCGAATTTATTTACATACTAAAATTAAGGTTGGTCATTTATTTGGTAAATAAATTACGGTGACACTGCACAAGTGGCTTTAAATGGCAACCACACCAATTGTAGTTTCGCCAATGTGTTTGATTTTGCCATACGCGTCTTTCACGAAAGCTGCAAAGATAGCAAAAATGTCGAAAATTAACACACAAATCAGAAATTGCAGCTGCTCAACTTTGCTCGCATTGCTGAAGTTGACAAAAATTGCTGCGTCCGTCATGCAGTTCAAGTCTACACACCTGCGTCGATCTGTCCGACGAAACTGCGTGGTGGCAGGGAGGCGGCGTACAACGATGACAGTGGGCCGTACTGCTTAACCAGCAGAGGAATGCCGATCTGGTAGCCGTACTGATTCAGCGACTCCCACTTGAGGGCATCGATCTTGGCGGCGGAGGCCTTAGCGCCGGCCGCATTGGTTAGGGCCGCGGCCTGGGCCTCGGCATTGTGGGGCAGCGTGATAACCTGGGCGGGGGGTGCGGTCCCGTGCGAAGCCGACTGGCTACCATAGCCGCCAGGAACGGCCCACGCGAACGACGACAGGCAGGCGACAGTCAGTACACACACTGCGAAGCGGAACATCTTGCGGCCGGAAGTGAAGTGGTTCGGTATGTTTCGGGGAAAATCTAAGGTGGCCTTTGGCTAGCAAACGGTAAACTAATGTAGTGTTTCTGGCAATAATTCGCTTTTATAGCAATTACTCGGAACATGCATAAGATGCGCTCGGGGTTACGTGACAAAATCTGAAATTCACAGTCAGCCAGCAATACAACGCAACGCGGCGCCGCACCGCGTCGGTGCCGATTCGATTTTCGAGCAACGGCAGCAGCAGCGAAGCGGCTAAGGCCCGCAGATTGGGTAGCCGTTGCGGTTGCTGGCCGCGTTCGGTGTGGCGATAATTTTCGCTTTGAGAGCATTTTAGTAGAGATATCTGCGAATGAACGACGCTGCACAACGCAACTGCACAACTTTCACAACAACTGCAACATGCACACCAGACATTGATTTGCGAACCATAAACAATAGAGCCCAATAAAGCGGGCCTCATGCGCATGATGTCCGCACATCAAAGTGTTGGCGGCCCCATCACTCAAATGTCGCTATTGGTTTCGAAGTCGTCGTTGGCTATGAAAACCAACCGATAACACCACAAATTCGTGAGGAATTAATGCTGCGTAATTAGTGCAACGTAACGAAGTTCTGTATGCGATACTATGTAGTATGGGAATTTGTATTTGAGACTTTGGTCTGAGGTGTAGAACAGCAGAACAGGAACTGTAGGCTGCAGTCGATCACATCTCATTGATAAATTAACCTATATGGAACGCCAAACCAGGTCTCTGTTCATCTGGTGGGGATCCGAATGTTTGGAATTTGTTTGTGCCCCCACGCGTCACCATAGAAAATCGATGGTACTTTTAAAGTACGAATAATCTAGTTTGAGCATGAACCGATTCTGAGATATTAACAGAAAGAGTTGTTGAAAATGTCATGAAAGTTTATGACATTCCTGCCGCAAGTTATGGTTTAAGCGATATGATTGTATTTTTTTAACTTACGATTTTATCAATTTTGATTTCCAAAATCTACAAAAAAATTTCAGAAAACTGCATATTCTTCAGATTAATACACCCACTGGCAGATGCCAGATTTGTTTGTAGTAAAAACTACGAGGAAGCTTGGTGGCAATTGAATTCCATTGTTTGGAGTCTCTGCGGGCATCAGTTGGTGTCAACTTCGACGAGTTACATAAAACATGTTTCTAATGTTTTTACTTCCTTTTTTCTTAAATGAATTTCATGTTGAACGCCAATGTGAAATCTTAATTTTGAAATTTGTATCACTAGCAGCTCTATGCAAGCAAAACCGAGTATCAGTTATATTTAAGATTGCTAGATCGATTCTTTCACTTGGAGATTGCGGGAATTTTAGACTCTCTTTGCTCTGAGTAAGACTAAACTTTTTACGAGCTTCGAAAAAAATCTTTAGGCATATGAATTTAATTCGAACCACTTTCTTACTTTCAAAAAATATTCATACTCAAATCATTTTTTACAAGTGTACACTAAATCTTTATGCATACGAATTTAATTCGAACCAATTTCTTACTTTCAAAAAACTTTCATACTCAAATCATTTTTTACAAGTGCACACACATTTTTGCAATTTATAAATTTGGTTGATTCTTAAAGGAAACATATCCACAAACTATATTTAACAGTACTAGGTATACATATACTCAGGGCTGTCGAGAGGGGGGGGACAAAGGGGACATCGTCCCCGGGCCCGGAGTTTCCAACGGGGCCCGGATTTTCCGGCAATATTAGAAAAAAAAATTCTGAACGAATGTAAATTAGTTGCTTCAGCGTTGCAAGAAGCTATTGACATCTCAGCAGAGTTGCCATCGCAAAAAGTGGGCCGGAAAAGAAAACGTCGCATAGTTGATTCTAATGATGGAATTGAGAAAGAACCAGAGATAGATGAAGAGACACATTTTCAGCGAAATACGTTTTTTGTTATTATTGACTCAGTGATCGCGGGACTCACAACTAGATTTGACGCTGCGAAAAATTTGAACGATACCTTTAATTTCTTGTGGCAATTTCCAGAGTTGATTGAAGACAAGGTCCAAGATAAAGCGGCTAATTTTGTACAGAAATATCCATCTGATGTTTCGGACGAATTGCCGAACGAAATGACACATTTAAAACATATTCATTCAGCAAATTTCAAAAGTGATCTAAGCCCACTGTCACTTTTAAATGAAATTTATGAGAAACATTTAAATGCGATATTTCCAAATGTTTGTGTTGCGCTCAGAATTTTCTGTACCCTGCCAGTAACTGTTGCGAGCGCTGAGCGCTCTTTTAGTGTATTGGCGAGAATCAAAAATTTCCAAAGATCGTGTTCTTCGCAAACACGCATCTCAGGACTTGCGATACTTTGCTTGGAATACGATTTGGCCCAAAAATCTGATTTCCGTCGTATTATAGAAACTTTCGCTTCAGCGAAAGCCCGAAAAGCGTGCTTAAAGTAGATCAAAGTTATAATTACTTAGAATTTATACATAATCAATAGATGTATTTATGTAAATGAGTATTGAATAATTATTGAATAAATTTTTTTCTAAATCGAATTTGCTTTTGTGATAACTGCTCATTCCAACAACAAAAAGTTATAAAAACATATAAACTTTGTGGATCATCATCCTGACTTCTACTACAAAATTTCCAAAATTACTTACAGGGGCCCGTCATTACTAGTCCCCGGGCCCGGTTTTCCTCTCTACGGGCCTGCATATACTGAAAGTATTTTCAGTGCGAATAAGACCATTGTTATTGTACCTTCAAAGACGAATATTTGCGATCACAAATTTGTGATTAATCTTGTGTTTATGAAAGTAGTTTTACAAACATATATTCCGTCCCATCTTTTTCCTAGCACCAAGACATACTGAAAGTACCAATAGGTTTGTGTTTTTTATATTTGTCTGTTAAGTCTATAGGATTTTTTAGGAAGAACAAAAATAAATTGTTCAAAATAATTGTTCAAAATAAATTGTTGTTTTTGTTAAAGATTTCTTATGTTAACAAAAAACGAAAAAAAATTCAATAAATTCTATTTAAAATCGGGATTTGGAAAAGTTAAATTTCAATCATCAAACATAATTAAAGTTCAACTTTTTGTAACTATCCCACATCTCGCCGATATATCGTTAAGATATGTTAACTATACAGTAATACTTGTATAACCAAAATGCTTTCATTTTCTCGATTTGGTACTCTTTTGAATTGATTTCATTTAGTAAATAACACCATTTATTGAAATATAAGAAAGTTTCAGACAATACTTTCACTTTCACCTTTCATATTCACTTTTATTCGTCATCGATCCTTTTGTTCAGCAATCTTTTGAAAATTAAAATTGTTTATATTTTTCAAAAACCTTACCAAGCACTTTGGCAAAGAACAGATAGCGATATACACCAATTTACTTTAAGTGTCCACGCTCATTTATGATTCATTTGTCAAGTAATTTATGATTCCCAATCTCCAATCTCTTCATCGAAAGGGTTATATAATTTTTGGTTCTTTTCTTTGGATTGGATTTGAATAGTAGAACGCACTGTGAATATGATTACGGAAAGCTATGCCTTAAAACATATCTTGGTTTCAATACCCTCTTCGAGGTATTAAAGGTGCATATTCGAAAGCATAAAACTTTAATTGATTTGTGTATGAAGTCGTACGCGACTTTGATCTTTTGACTCCAATTTTATCTTCAAAATACAAAAATATAATTTCAGTTAATACTTCAGGTTATTTCCATTGATTTGACAGTTACGGCAAGCCTATCTTAGATCTTTCCATCTTTGGGCTGTTGTACCACTTTTTATATGTAAATATATGTGCATCCGAGTTGAGAATAGTTAAATGAAAGAATATATATTATATTTTCATTTCCAAGAACTTTCTTTCAAAACTTTATAAAAATTTTCAATTCTACAAGGCCCCGAAAATGATCTCTTATTCCAATAATATGCAATTATTTATCGAAATCTTATGTGCAATACTCGTTTTCTCAATTCCAGATGGTTTGTGACTACTGCAGAGTTATCAGCCATCAAATCAAATACATATGTTATCAGTTCAAATGATTAGAATACATAGAATGCATCTATTCAATAGTCTTTGATAAAACTTTCAAATTTGTCTGCATTATAGTTTAAACATCTTGGAATATTATGACCACTGTAGTCCGAATTCCATCAAGGTTTTTGTTTGCAATCTCAACGCACTGTTCGTTAAAACTCTTACAAAATAATTGAATTCAAATTTTTCTTATTTCTTCAGTCTTTATTTACAACATAAATAATCTTAATCAATTCATTTAACGCAAATCCAAAAATTTACCAAATATTATAACGAAATTCATAGCCAAATCTTTTTCTCACTGCCGCTCACACAATTCATTAAAACAACTATACAATAAAAATTTTGAATTTAGTAACTGGTTCTAAATTTTCGCTTGTTGTAGTGTTGAACGCGACACTACTAATGTCCTTAAATGCCTAAACTAACTAATTTAGTAGCCCGAACCGACGGAGATGGAGGGCGCGCCGTATGAGTGGCTGGAGCTGCCGTAGGAGGACTGTTCGGGAACGAACAGCTTGGCGACCGGTTCGGATGGAACGATGGGCAGCGCAACGGTGCTGTACTGGATGGGACTCTGGTAAGACTTGTAGTGCTGTTTGCCGGGGTTGATCTGGGATACGTAGGCGGGCAGCACGCTGAATTTGGGAGCAGTACCGTAACCAGCCGATGGTGCAGCAGCAGCGCCGTAACCAGCCGATGGAGCGCCGTAACTAGACGACGGAGCAGCAATGGCACCGTAGCCAGCCGAAGGAGCAGCAATAGCGCCGTAGCCAGCCGACGGTGCAGCGCTGTGGCTGGAGGCGGAAGATGGACCGTGTGCGGGCGCAGATGGCGCCACCACATACTTGGCCGGTGCCCACGAAGGAGCCGAGCCATACGATGAACCGGATGCCGGGGCGTTCAAGTAGGAATTGGCCAAGTTGGCCAAACTACCCAAACTGGCCAAGTTCACTTGGTGGACAGCTGGGCCGCCGCCGTACGCGGGTTGTGGAGGTGGTGGTGGTGCGCCGTACAAGCCGCACTCCACCGCGGCGACGGAAGCGAAAAGCACCAAAGCGAGATTCTGCAAGCAAACATAACAAAACAGAATCAAATTAGCAAACTAGTCGGAAGTGTCACTGCGGCACAGATTGGCAAGGGGAATGGACAAAGTGCGCGAACTGTGCGCAGCGGCGGCACAGCACTTACCACGAACTGGTTCATGTCGATGTTTGGCAACGTTCTTTGGCTAATTCCACAATTGGTACTAATAAGTAAGCAAACGCTGCGCACTTCTTTTTATAAGCGACCAATTTGCAGCGCTCGAAACGTGATTTCAAATCGTAAATATTTATTGCATCGAGCTGTTGGTGCGCGGCGCGGCGTTCTGCAGCTGATACGGCGGCAGCCGGCGGAACGCGGCCCACAGCTTGTCTTTGTATTTTCACGCCAATCAGTGCACGTAGCGCTGGTATGGGTGAGAACGGCCGCTGATAGAGTGACGCTCGGGGGTGCGTGGGCGGCGATTGCGGCAAATCGGGTCGCACTCCCATGGCTGTAGGTGATGTGCAGCATCTCAGAGATTTCGGCCACATGCTCGAGGCAACAGCGCGCGTGCATTTCGGTCGCTGTGCTGCAGATAATCAAACTCTTCATGGGCGGCAGCACTATTCTCTTTGGCGCTGGACAACAATTACATCGACAAAATTATCGCCAACTGCTGGCCGATGAATGACTGTTCTCGCTTCTGTTGACTGCAGGGCCCATCTGCAATGAATGCTTTGCACTTGTATGGTGCTTGTGTCAAGAAGTTGGACAGTGGCCGCTATCTGTATGAGGTCATTATTACTTTCCAATTACATTTGCGAGATAATGCTGATTTATTTAGATGGCCAAAAGTCATACCCATTTATATCCATTTCAAACGTGCGCAGAAAGCTTAGCTTTTAGACAAAGTCGTAGCTCTTTGTTTAGTAACACTTATGAGCAAAAATTCGAGCTCACAAAAACCCGGCTTGATATGTCTCGTATTGACAATATTTCTGGAGCCAAATGCAATAATCGCTTCAGTCCATTTGAGGCGATATCGAATTCCAAATTGATTACACTACATTTTCATCAAAGGAGAACTGAGCAGGAGGGGAGTTTCAAACCATTAAATAATTATATGAATATTAAATCATATCTCTCAATTGATGTTTCTGTTTAGTAGAAACCTATGCACAAAAGTTTGTTTCAGTAATAAAATAATAGTTCACGCTTCAACATGAGATTAACCCTAATTTGAAGAAGGGAGTCTGAAACTAGTTACGTCTAATACTAATTTTCATCTCCCAAGTATGAAAAAAACATGTATGTAACTCAAAAGCACTGGAAAATTAGCATCCGGTCTTAAGCTCATATACCCAAAAGTTGAGATGGCATGAACATTTTCTTTGATATTTTTGAGCGATCTTGATATATTTCAAAAACCACGAGTTCTTTGTGTCTCGAAGGCGCCCATTAGGAATTTACTTTTACCAAAAGATTCTATAAAACGACTGGCAACTCATTAACTGAGTGAGATAGGTATCTCGCTATAAATTTGATAAAAATTTTGCCGTTTCTGAAAATCAGAAAACATGTGGGTGGAGTTTTCATCATCACATTTTCTTGCACCAAGTTCTTCAGTAAGATTTGTGACTAAACATTTAAAGAAGAGCCAAAAAGTATGCGTTGCTATAAAAGTATGAATTATTTGGAATAAAGCTATTTGTCAGCATTTCGTGGTCATCAATGTTTGGAATATTACAGAGAAAATGAAATTATACTAATAATTAATTAACTTTTGAGATAAGAGATCCACTAGAATGGACTTTCGAAAACTTAACTTTTTGTGAATTTCAGATATGAATGAACTTTAAGACATCAAATATACTTCAGAAGGCATTAAACGAATTTCACAATATATAAAGTAATAGAAAGAAGGCATCAAACAAACAATTCATACCAGAAGACCAAATAAACTTCAGAAGACATCAAATTAACTTTTGAAGACTTCAAATGTATTTCAAAAGAACTTTTGAAGACATCAAATATACAGTACTTTTCGCTTAAAGCGAACTTCAAGGGACTGGGCAAAATGGTTCGTTTTAACCGAAAGTTCGCTTTAAAAGGGGTCCGTAATAAGCGAAAACATAAAGCGCGTACTTTTGAAATTGGTTCGTTTTAGGCGGAAAATCGTTTTAGACGGGTTCGTTATAAACGAAAAGTACTGTACTTCAAAAGATACCAAATGAACTGCTGAATATCAACCTCTGAACTTTGAGATATCAAATTAACTTTAAAAGACATAAAATTAACCTTAAAATGCCAACAAATGTACTTCCAGAGACATGAAATGAAATCCAGAAGATATCAAATGCAAATACTTTTGAAGTCATCAAATGAACTTCAGAAGGCATCAAATGTACTTACGAATATTTTAAATTTTCTAAGTAGTAATTATTTTAATGTGGGTTTCTAGAACAGCTTCTTTTCTGTACGAAGAGTTTAGATAAAATCTAAAGTTCAGACCAGACAAAATAACATACCATATTTTTAAACCTCCTTCTGAACTTTGACTATTTTGACTGTTATATTTTGATTCAAAATAGATTTTCTTTTAAGATTTTAAAGCATCTTTGAACATGTTTCCTAGGTTAGGTTAGGTTGGCAGCTAGAAGAGCTCACTTAGGCCATAATACGGCCCGTTGTGGTACCACGTGAAGGACGTGGCCGCCCTTCAGGAACATGTTTCCTAAATAGACCATAAAATGTCTTGGTTTGAAAAAAAACAAAAAAAAAATCCATTTGTTCCACCTTTCTCTCACGTGACATCTAACTGTATATCAGAATAAAACTGCAGGTGATTTTGTTATACTATTTTTTCTCTTTTAATTTTAATTATCAACAAGTTTTTTACACTGTCCAGTGTTTCGAGCCAACAATTTCAAGACGTTTTAGTAGTGTGGCGCAGCAGCGTGGCCACTGCCGTAAGACGGCGCCACCTCGACGGGCGCGTTGGAAACCTCGTAAGAGGGCACCACAAGCAGCGCATACTTGCCCGGCTTCAGCGGAACATTGGCGGACGAGGCCGATGCCGCGGCATTTGCATTCGAGGGAACGCCTATGAGAGCGCCTGGCGAGGCCGAGCCTGAAATGCTGCCGGACAGGCCGATGGGATGCAAGAGCGGGCCGGGCAATGGTCCGGGCACTGGATTCAGCACTGCTGGCGGCGGGATGTTGTACACGACCGCTGGTGGGTGTTGAATGCTATGCGACGGAGCGGCGCCATAGCCAGAACTGCCGTAATGCGCAGCGTTGGCAACGGCCACAAGTGTAGCAAAAGCGAACTGTAAATGAACAAACAAAAAAGTGTTGATTGAGCTAACTGCCGAAAACAAGCACCAACCACCAGTGCTGGTGTTTACGAAATCGCAGCGAAACGAGTGCTTACAATGAACTGACGCATTTTGAGCTGAGTTGGTCTGTTTTCGAGTATGCTTCAAAATTTCAAACTACTAGTCTTAATAGAATTTCAAATGCTTTTATACGAAAATTCGACGTCTGCTAATGCGCCGCTGTTACGTGACACATTCAAAGAAAATTGACTACGGGTCTAGTGGCCGCAGATTACCGCCGCAGGTCGAAGCGGCAACGACTTTGAGTTGGTTACGCGAACGCGGCTGATAATGCCCACAATTTGCAGGCGGCCTCTTTTGCGACTTGCGAATTCGCTGCATTTTGTTTAGTTATACTTGAGGCACTGGAGTTCACTTATTTTTGAATTGGCATAGAGCTCATTGAAATTTTTATGAAACCCAAATCGAATAATATTTTGTAAGCAGTGCTTGGAAGCAAAGCCTTGAAAGAGGTCAAGAAAGTGAGAATAATAATGCTTAGTTATTCAATATACGAAATATTTAGAAGATTATTTAGTTCTGTGAAGTGTTTAATACTAGAAAAATAAGTTTTGAAAAGAGAGGGTTTGAAATTCGTTTAAGTACAAAGCTCTAATCTATCTTTGATTCTACCGAGAGTGAAATATTCGCTGTCACCTAAACGAAATTTAAGCATCACTGAGATACAGCAGCTGTTGTAATTTAGTGGAATTTGAAAAGAGATTTACAACATTTTTATCATATTGCGGGACAGCTGCACAAAAGCTGGAGAATGGTTTTGTTTTCCTCTTCGCTTCTGCAACTTAAGTGGCTACCAAGTATGTAACGACAAGTCCAAATGTTTAGTAAAAACACCGACTACCCTCAGCCAACTTCTTTTGAAAACCAGCACATTTTTGGAGTGGTTCCAGTGAGGATTTAGTAACCACAGAACGCTGTCAGTTCAAACTAGGCTTCCCAACTATTAAAACGGTTTAGGGAGGACAAAATTTGGCTTGAGGAGGACTTTATATGGGAACTACTTTGTTTCAGGAGGACATCACATTCCTTCAATATTTCACCATGTTTTTAGAAAATACAAGTGTAAAAAGAAAATAACCTAAAAGCACATGTAAATTTTATCTTTGTAACAACTTTAAAAAATAACACAAAACGCATATTTGCGCGACTGTAATCAACAATATCAAACAATATTTTCAATATCAACATCGAGATCACACAATGCTTTTTTAATGCATTGTGTATTATGTGCGCGTGACAATTGCCTTTTAATATGTTTTGGTTTGAATTCTTAAGATTAACGATTTTTACCAAAGTTTACATTCGTATTATCAGCACTTAGGCACACAACATTTTTTATTTTTAAGTCTAATTTTTCCAATGCGGCCTTAATCATGTTGAACATTCCAGCAGCTGACTCATCCGGATTTTCAACGAAGTCTATAATTTTATTTTGAATGCCCAAAGCAGCATCGAAATATTGGACACAAATTGGAAAAATATTCCTCATTAACCCATTAAGCCCTGAGCGTTGCGTTTGCGCAACGTTTGGGAATTTCGCTATATTAAGTAATTCATAAAGACAAAAGAGTTGAAAATGGGTAGAATTGGATTAGAATTGATCGTTTTAGATTCTGCCATACTCAAATTTCAAAATTATTTAAATATTCATACGTTTTTTTCGATCCAAAGTCAAAGGTTTTTTTTGGGGAATTTTTGAAATTCAATCAAAAATACTTATTCTTCAAACCTATCAAAATCCCTTAGTGGGCAGCATTTTGCAATGCTAAACTATTTAAAAATAAGTTTTGAACATTTTTTTTTTATTTTTTAAACAAAAAATATGCTTTACGTTTTGTGTTGCGCGAATGCAACGTTGGGCCTAAACACTGCCAATTTTCATACAACGCAACGCGTGAAAATGTCAAAATCCAAGCAGCTGATATTTTATTGGCACATTTTATTTTCCGCAAATGTTTGATTTTGTTTATTTGTGTAATGTTTCCGAAAAACATGACAAAAAAAAAAACATGATATGAATGTTTTGCTTGATTTTTTTTCTTGATTAGGTCAATTAATAAGATTGTGTAAAATTTTATGGAAATCGCACAAGCCTTTCTGGGGTCAGGTTTTAATGGGTTAATTGATTAAGTTGCCACATTTGAATACAAAAAATTAAAAACAATTTAAATTTAATTTGAGCTTTAGGAGGACTTTTTGGCCTTTGCGGAGGACGGATGACATTTTCTGTTCAAGGAGGACTGTCCTCCTCAAAGGAGGACGGTTGGGAAGCCTAGTTCAAACTGAGGTACCTGTGGCGCTGTGCTTCGAGGGAGGATACACTCATATATACACACACAGATACATATGTTCCATATCAGAAACCATTACGTTTAACATTTATTATTATTAACATTCATTACAAATTTTCAAATTAAAAGTGTTTTCTTCAGAATTTTCCTACTTGAAATACTTATTAGCGATTGAAATTTACAAAACACAATCAAACATATCATTAACCCTTTCGCTATTTTGTTGCCATATGGCAACATGCTACTTTGTGGACGTCTGAACCCTCTGTGGTTTCAAGGATACATTTTTTGTTGGTCCTTAGAATAGTATGAAGTTTTAGGAAAAATACGAAATTAATAAACTGAATATTTAAGTTTGAAGAAAAGAAGTATACACGTTTTTTAATGGTATATCCTGACGTAGTTAAGGAAGAAGAAGCAGAAAAAATTAGAGAACTTTCTAATTTTACGTTTTCTTTCAATTTAGATACTTTTTTTTTAATTTTGGCTGAAGTAAATGAAGAAATATTCAAATTTTCATTATGCGTAAAAAGTTTTATGTTTAAGTAATTATTACAGCCACAACGATGTGGTTGCTTTCATAGGAAAACACTCTAAAATACAGGGTCCGAGTATAAAAATTAAAAAATTGTTTATGGAATGTTGCTAATATAACCGCATAGAAGCCTAAGACGTAAAATTTAAAATTTTAACATTCCCCAGTAAAAATCTGTAGCGAAAGGGTTAACTTAAAATCAGTTTTGATTGTATTGAGGCAACCATTACATACTTTACATACACAATTGGCAAGACTGAAAAAAATATTGCTGAGTGTTATTAAATTTCGAAACCTAATTACTTTGGTTTCAAAACGTTTCTTTATGGGATCACGTCAAGTCAGGTGTGGAGCAGCTTTAGACAAGAGTTTCAAGTTGAATCAACAGTTTTGTGCGAATTTATTGCGGTTGTGAACCAGTGAAAGCGATCTGCTGTCTTTCGCCTGACTGTCGAGCAATTTCGAACGGCACTTTTCGTGTTGTGAATGTAAACACAAATTCGAGAATGAAACCGTTTCGCACTAATCGTCGGCGTGTATGCCCCGTTTCCACAATTCTGTGCATTGCAACTCGATATACGACACAATGCTGACTCTATCGAAACCAGAGCATTT
This sequence comes from Melieria picta, assembly GCA_964056695.1. Lineage (NCBI taxonomy): Eukaryota > Metazoa > Arthropoda > Insecta > Diptera > Ulidiidae > Melieria > Melieria picta. Next base: position 20,302,773 of record OZ057399.1, read on the forward strand.
TCTCCAAATCTCAGCTCGCGCTTACTCTGAGAGGTCCAACAAGCGTTTCGATACTTCTTTCCACACCATTGAACAATGCTCGAAACGGCACAAACAAATTTGTCCAAATAGAGGAAACAACTTGGCCGGTGTCATTGCCTGCCTATGAACTGTGGCAAACTAGAATCTCCTCTAGGTGGAATTTAATAAATTACTCTTCTCTATCCTCGTCAGAAATGTATGCAAATAGAGAACAAACAGACGCCATTTCAGATTTGTGCTATTTATTCGTTGATGCCAAACATTCACAGCCCTGGAGTCAGTTAGTAAACAGATCCTCCGTGGGATCCAATTACGACTGGTGCTGGGGCCACGCCGTTGATATGGCTGGCAGCTGCTGCAGCAGATGCGGACTGGGCAGCCGCCGGAGCACTGCTGCCATAGCCGGCGTGATGCGCCGGAGCTGGGGCTGGGGCAACGCCGTAGGGGGAAGCAGCAGCAGCAGGGGCTAGACCGCCATCAAGGACTCCTGCAGGTACGGGCAATTGCAGAGCCAACTGTGCCAACTGCAGAGCCTCGGCGTCAACACCACCGACAGCGGCACCATGAGACGAGATACTGCCATAGTGAGCTGGAGCTGGAGCTGGGGCAGGTGCGGGAATCACTTGGTATGCCAGAGGTGCGACGGGGGCAGTGCCGTAGCCAGCACTGGGTGCAGCACCGTAGCCAGCACTGGGCGCAGCACCGTAGCCAGCACTGGGCGCAGCACCGTAGCCACTGTTGTGCACCGGAATGAGCGACAAGGATACGGCCGGCAGCTGCTGATACGCCAGACCACCGATAACCGGGCCGCTCGATCCATAGTTGTTGGAGCCGATCGAGTAGGCGTTCGCAACGGCCACGATAGCAGTAAAAGTGCACTGAAATGATCAGTGAACAGGATGCGTTAGTAGGAGCTTTGCGAAATTGCAATTCGGTCGGAACCTATCCGCCGACAATACTTACCAGGAACTGATTCATTTTGTGTGTCAATTGACTTTTGGTTGATGAATGTTGCTAATGACTTCAAAACGGGTTCTGTAATGTTTTTATAGCGGAATAAGGCGCTCGCAGTTCTATGCAATTACGTGACCAAACACTGGCCAAGCGCAACGCGGGGGCTGGGTCGCGATTTTTCGTGTATGTGTACATTCGGTGGGAACGAGGCAACGCACCTTAGAAAAACACGGCTCGACGTTTTGTTTTGTTGCTGCATTTGAATTAATATTTCATAGTGCAGTTGTTGTTGCTGCTTAGCGGCATGTCGAACAAAGCAAGTGCGCGAACATTTGAATTTCATTATGAAACGAGTAATTCAGTGATTATGACTTATTATTATTAAAAAAAATTATTTAAAGAAATATGCTAATTAAGTCTCTGTGGAGCGCATATTCACTGGCATAAAAAATTTTCAGTGGCATTTATTGAATTAGGTTTAACATTGCGCGAGGTATGTCGGAACGAATTATTTGAAAATATCGCGACATGTTTGTTTCATTGAAGTACTTTGATTATACAATATTTGGAAGGCAAAAAGTGTCGACAATGTACAGGACACTCTTCTTCACTTCGGTCTTATTGCAGAGAAGATGTTTGAAGCTTTATTTGTCTCTTGCTAATAATTAGTTTTTGTAGTCAATGGATTTACCTGTGTAGAAATGTTCCTTATTAAAACTGTAAAATTGCTAAACTAATACACCTAGTTCTGTTTTTACACGGTCTTTTTTTACACGGTTTTGATTGAACACGGTTTGAAAATAAAAAATTTTAAAATTTTTTACACGATTTATTTCATTTAGCACGATTCAAACTCTTTTGGGCTTAAATTTGTTTGTCATACAGTACTTTTCGTTTATAACGAACCCGTTTAAAACTATTTTCCGTCTAAAACGAACCAATTTCAAAAGTACGCGCTGTATGTTTTCGCTTATTACGGACCCCTTTTAAAGCGAACTTTCGGTTAAAACGAACCATTTTGCCCAGTCCCTCAAAGTTCGCTTTAAGCGAAAAGTGCTGTATTTAATTTTTGCGAAATATGTTCATATCACAAATTTACGGAAATTCCCTTTTTGTGGATACAAGCAAATTTACTTGTCAGAGCAATTGAAATGTGTTAATATTTTGTGAACTATCAATGCAATCAGACGTGTGTAAATATTTTATATTTATTCAGTTATATTTTTTTATTTTTGTTAAATATTTTGTGTATCCTGGTTTTTCACTAATTTTAATAGGTTTTAGAGATAAGGAACCAATCACCTATTTTTGCATACGATCAATGTCTTTTTTTACACCGTTTTTACACGGTTTTTCCTGGAACCAATCTACCGTGTAAAAACAGAATTAGGTGTACATATAAATTAAAAATACTTTGCGAATTAGGGGATTATGTTCACTCTAACAATGTTCACTCCCATTGAGGATTATAACAAACGATGTATAAATTTCTCTTGTATAGCTAATAATAATTGAAATTCTAAATATTCGAATTAAAATAGATTATGTATATAGATTCTATACGACTTTTTAGATTTAAAGTGATACCTTAATGGTTCATAAAACATGAACTATCTCATCTACATAATTCTACAGAAAAAGAATTTTATAGTAAGTATACTTATAGCCCAATCGTAAATTCATCTGGCGAGAGAAAAGACCTAAGAATCAAGAACCGTGATTGATGTCAAAGTCTTTGAAACTGGAATCAAGAGACAGTGTTTTTAAGGCTAAACTTGTGAAAACTTTATTCGAATCCACCGAAGATATAAGTGTTGCCGAAAAACTATGAACAAAGCAATGGTCACTGATCACTTTTAACAAATCACGGCTTAAACATAAATCTGATAGGAGAAAGACAATTAACTTCATCAAGCAAATAACAATCGGGGGCCCTATCAAATGAGAATTGACTACTGAAAGTGGCCCAACTCCAAACTGAACGCCAGTCTTCGGCTCAAGGATAAAAGAAAACTGGTCAGGGGTAGCACAAATAAGGTCGATCCAAATCCATCTTTGATCAACCATGTTCCTTTGTGGATTCAAGAAATTGATTTGTATTTTAGAAAACAAAACGATTTAGTTCCCTTATAGTCTTCTCTTATGGCATCACTATACATATTTTGTTGTGAATTTAGTCGAGTTCCTCCTGGTTTGTCCTTTACTTTTTTTAACATAACTTCGTATTCCTCTAACACTTAAGTGCTCTTGTCACAACAATTTACAGCGACACAAACTCTCTGCATCTGGTGAGGAGCCACTGGTCATTAGCGCTTATCATAATCGATTCAAACATCGTTGAAGTTTTGGCTTTACTGCAGATAAGTCATCATGACGCATGTCTTCAAACAATGCGTTCTTACGATAAAAAAGTTGCAAGTTTCAATAGCCGAAAAAAGTCCAATGTGCTATTTGAAATCAGAGTGAAATTTTGACTTTCTGCATACATAAATAATTATTGATTTAATTGTGTGATTAGTTCCTCATTCTTACATAGACCGCAGACTGTCGTTTGTCATTAGCTCAGCAGCAATACGAATAGTCACAATGCCCACTGTACCGCGGAACTTTGTTTTCGAGAAACTATTCAAAACAAAAGCAATGCAAGCATTGCGCTTTTGAGTTCCTACACTGCGTTTCTGCTGCGCTGGTAAAATTTATATACAAAAACAAAAAAATTATGATAATAATTATAATTAAACAAAAAAAAAAAACAAACAATTCAACAACACCGCCGCACTGCATTGCTTACCATTTCACTTCACCGCGGTTCGGCCTGAGCTCAGCTGTAATGCAATTGTTTGCGGAAGTCATATACACAAAACAACAAAAGCAACGTGTAAATAAGTGGTCAAGAGCATGACCCAATTTATTGAGGTCGTCATAAATAAGAATAAGCTAAATGTGTTTCAGACATGTGCACCAACACTGCATAACTTTAGGCGTTCATCTGGCCCAAGAAGCGACCGTTCAACTCTTCGGATGATTAGAGCCGTGGAAGTATCATGATTTGGGGCACGTTCTTGCTACAGTTGGAAATTGTCGACATTGTCAGCGTTGTGTGTGTCCGCCACAGAAGTGTACTTTCAGTGTTAAGCCGTAATCCGACAGCAGCATCCACGCTACCACGCATCTAACAGCCATGTTGAGTGTGCGCAATATTGTGAGTTCAGCGGAGCAATCCCAATTGCAGGGGTCACTATATCTATAATATAATTTCTCGCAGGTCATCCAGAGCATCTACGTAGTGCTAATCATAACACAAATTATGTCAATCGGTGGCGCTGCTTCGGACCATCAACCCATTGCCGCAGATAAATTGTTGCCAGCGGACTGTGGCTGTGGAAACTCTGGCTGAAATTCGTGCAGTTTGCGGTACAAATCAGTCTTAAATTAGTGCTTCTGTGTGACAGCGTACAAAGACAAACTTCAATTCAGCTTTAAGCATGATAAACCCAAATAAATAAGAAAAGCCAATTTCCTGTCGTTTCGAATTTCTCGGTCGTGCCACATAAATTCAAGTTAAGCGCATAATTTAATATTTCTGAACACAGTTTTAAACTGCTGTTTTACTGTAAGCAAGCAACAACTGAAACTCACAGGTCAATTCTGTGCACTTTAGCCGCGGTTGGGGGTTGGGTCGCGAGAACGTGAGCGCAAAGCGCGCATACTACATAACTTCACTGCTCGCCAGCGCTTTGAAACGTTTCTTCCAGAGCATTCAGTCTCTCGAGCAAATCCAAAAGTTGTAGTGCAAACTTCTCTACCAACTTGTTCTGTTCGCCTGTTTCTTTCTTCCCAATTAAGGTTTCCATGTACATTTTTTTGTACAAGGCTGCCAATTTTTTCGGATCCTTGCCGCTAAGTAGCATTTTAATTAATGTTTTAAGGGCGTTTTGCAGCCGATTTTCGAAAAGCTGCATGTGACTGTAGAAATCTTCGTTGAATGTGGCGTTGGTTGAGCTGCTGCTGTTGCTTTTGCTGCTACCATCGGCTGGATTGTGCATCGTTAAAGCGTATTCGAAAATCGGCTTGCAACTCAGACAGATTTCCAAAGCTGTTTGCATGTGCTTGATTTTCTGGTAAATGTGCGAAGAATCTGCAACGATTACCAAAAACTGTTTAGCATTGAACTCAATTTGAGCCACATAGCTATGCCTACTTTCAGCTAAAAACTCCTGCAGCGAAATTCGCTCCAGCTGCACAGTTAAGTAGTCACTGGTTTCCCCGAGATTATCCAAAATACTGGCAGCTTTTTCGTAGTGATATCGACAGAGCTGCAAAGTAGTTTTCGGCAGTGTTGACCCCTCCGAGCAATTGTTACGCAATTGACTATAATGGAATGATGCAATTCTGCAAGAACATAAAACGATTGCCACAAGTAGTAATTGACTTAATTGCATAACGATAATTGTAATTGCATAACGAATGCACCTCTTGTGTATCAGCCCGGCGCGATAAGTATAAAGAATTTGTCGTGAGCCCGGATGCTCCACATCGCATAGCTTGAGAGCTTTCTGCAGTAGCTCTAATACTTCCTTTTCCAGTTCGCATCTGGTGACCTGAAATATCATAGAAGAATTCATCTTCGCCCATAATTAACAAATTTACAGACTGCCGATACCTCATTGGTTGTGCTGAAGTCTTGCAGTTGCTTGGCTAGTGTGAAAGTGGCAGTTGAGAGTTCCCAATTCACTAAATCCCACAGCTCTGCATTGATTTTGCGCGATCCCAGGACATCTTTGGCGCGCTCGTAATTGCCAAAGGCTTCATTATAAAATGTTTTCTGCTTTTGAACGAAGTCAACACTGAAATAGAAAACATTAACCAAAAACTCGAAAATGTTGCCAATCTTTTCTATTAACTTTGCGTTAATTGGGACAATCACTACGGTATGATTTACGAATTAACTACTGATTAAAAGGCTAGCTCGAATCATAACGTTGTTTTACATAAACCTACTTCTCGTCCGGCATATACAGGTGCGCCCTGAAACGCATAAAACGTCCCATGTTGCAGTAGAGGAACGCCAAATTCACATTGTCCTGTACTTCATTGAAAGCAGCAATGCCACGCAGCAACGAGTCATACGATTTCATGGCCAACACGATGTGATCCGGTTCCACTTTTGGCGCCTCTGTAGGCTCACTTGTCTCTGCATCCACAAGGCTGTCAGCGTCGTCCGATTTGTTGTCCACAACTTTTGAATACTCTTCTGCAAAAGCAAAGGCGAAAAGTTTTACGCCATGAAATATTCAAACTCAACTGTCTTACCTTGTGCCCAGTACATATACTTCAGACCGAGTTCATTGCGCACATTGCCCAGACGCCGCAGAAGTTCATGCTTCGCCTCATCTTCCGGGCTGTCGGCTACGATAGCCAGCGCATTTTCATAGCATTTGCAGCTCGATATCATCAACAGTTCGATGTTTTTCGCAGGCGTAATCAAATCGCTAAGATCATCTGCGGATTGTCATTAAATAAGTACCAATTAAGTTCGAAACACTTTAACCACTCACCACCATTCAGATCCTTCTCCAACTCGGCACTGATATCAGACTCGATTGCGTTTGTCTCGTTGAACTGGTCCAGGTAATCGTCGATGTCGGTCCAGTTCTTTGCCATCTGAAAGAAGCAATCTCCCGCACGTCCCAGCAAGCAGCTTTTCTGCGACACAATGTTGGACATGTACTTGAGAACAACGTGCTGGCAGCGGCAGGACATGTAGATTGCTTTCAGGCAGCTACCATACTTTAGCTCCACGTAATTGTACTCCGCCAGCGTGGCGTACGTGAGGCAGGCCTTCTCCAGCAGCAGCAGCTTCAGATGCACGTTCCACGAACCGAACAGCTGCGAATTGAAATTGGTGGCAACCTGCTGATTCTGCAGCTGCGCCGGTGCATTTGTCTCCGCCTTGGTGCACTCCTTCACCTCTTTCGCCTTGCCGCGTTTTTGAGTCTTCAGGCCCCGTGCGTTGCGCTCTTTTTCTAGCTGGCTCACCGATCGACTGTCGTCAACCTCCACTTCCGAGCTGACCTCTTTCTTCACGCTGGATGGGCGTTGACTGAGACTCTCGTAGGGCAACGGTATGGGTTTGAACGGCTTGGCCATATTCGGATTCTGTTCTTCGTGCAAGATGCGCTGCTTCTCCTCGTCCTTGGCACGCGCCTCACTCTCCTTAATGAATTTCTCCTCATTGCAATTGAAGAACTTTAAGCACGAAATGCCCGCGCTAATGTGTTCCAGCGAAAGGCGGCAACGCTCTTCGATGCCAGCGAGCAGCGGCGACGGTGCACGTGGCGCCCGCTTGCCATTCGGCTGCAAGTTGAACTCTTTCAAAGTCTCGCAGATATTCTTCACGGCCACGTTTCCGTGCAGATCCACGCGCTCGCTCAGTTCCTTCTTCATGTCCTCTAAGTTAAAGTCGTCATCGCTGGGTATGTCGTCTTCGTCGTCGCCCTCATACACCGACTGTGTGTCCGAATCCACATCGGAAGTATCGAATTTTGGCGACTTGGGATCGATACCCGCCGGCACGTGCAGATCGGATAATATGTAATGCGAGGACGTCACTATCTGCGGGTACTTCTCCCTGGGCAGCAGCTTAATACAGTTGTCCAGTAGCGCCTTTATGCTGCCGGCCATCTTGGCCGTTACGTGCGTTGCTGTGTTCTTCATGTTGCGTGCCACTGTGTACAGCAACATGGCTACCGGCACCGTAAACGGGGTTTCCTGCTTCTCGTCGCAACTGCTGGCCCTGGTTTGGTTCTTGCAAAGCGTTGTCAAATCGTACAGCTTCACCACGTCGTCGTTACGACCTTTGAATAGCCAATAGGTATGGCCTGCTTTGGTGGCATTTGCTTTGAGGAACGACAAGATGTTCTGCGCCACGTTGCGCACCACTTGCGGCGAGAACTGCGAGTCCTCCAGATAGGGCAGATCCTCTGTTTTGATAATCTCGTACTTCTGCACGATGCCGTCCAGGTGGTAACACATCACCACCTCAGGCACGTTGCACATCAGGTTGTCCAGCCAGTAGTCGATGCCCGTCAGCACGTTTATCGGCTTAGCCATGTCACGGAGGCGCAAGCTGATGCAGGGTCGATTGGGACCACCGAAGATGGGCATGTCCGTGCCGATCAGCATGCGGATATCCTCAAACGTCCACAGCACGTTGCGGTTGAAGACGTGGCTGGACTTGGGGTCGGGGACATTCTCTTCCACCTTCGGCTCAGGCAGCACGGGGCCCGTGATGGGCAGCGGCGGCCGCATTTGTTGCATTTGCTGTTCGGGCGCTTCGGCCACCGATTGCTTCAGGCTGTAGTACAGAAACTTCGACAGGAGGTTTTTTGTTTGGAGTGCTTCACGCGACTTGTCCTTCAAACAGAAGCTGTGGGCTTTCTCGCCGTACGATAGCGTGTGCTCCAGAATAAATGTTCGCAACCACTTCCAGTCGTCGTCCGCCTTGCGTAGCAGATACTTCTGTATGTCGAACTCGTCAAGCAGCAATGTATTGCCCACTTTGTGGACAATCATGCTGATGGCGCTCTTCGAGGTGTACGGCAACTTTAGCAGCTTCTTGATGTTCTCTGCATCTGATACGACATCCACCTCGCCGACGCAGTCGGGAAACATGTGAGCCAAGCGAAAACTGTGGTTAGCGGGAGTCAAATGAGCGTCAATAATGCGATGGAAAGCATATACCGAGTTATGACTTCACTGACTCACCTAGCGAATCCTGACGACTGGTACAGCGCCTGATGCAGGCCGCTATTATCAGACGTCGTCAGCCAATTGGAAGGCGGCAGATTCAGGTTGGTGTTGCATTGTAGACGGTTGAAGCTGACCGGCACCTGTACGGCGCTGAACTTGACCACCGCCTTGGATTTGACCTCCACCAGGTCGTGAGGACCCACATTTTGGCACAACTCAATCTGCAAGGATCCATCTTTCGAATATTTAATGCTTCATTAGCTCCAACTGCTCACCTCATCTCCACTGTCTGACATATTTATTGGATTTTCTTTAACATTTACATCACAAGCATTCACAATTCACAAAAAATTGTGTACTTTTCAAATCACTTTCTTCCTACTTGAGGTTCTTTCGTATTATTACTTCACTTTACTTCATTCGAAATGTTTCGAGAAGAATTGCAAGGCAAAAACAAAAACCGCAATGTTGTTAAGCAGCTGTTGGCATCAGCTGATTTTTGTTGATTGCCGACTCGGGTAGGTCGCAGTCATCCTTGACTATTTTCCTTAGATTCGTGGCTTGGCAGCACTGTCTATTAGGTAGTTTAGTTCATTGGAAGCAAGGCGACCCCTAATAAAGAAATATTTCACAGTTCAATTCCTGAACCTCAACATGGGATGATTGATCCCACTCAAAACGAAATTGGGGAGCGTAATATAAAAACAAGAGTGGGCTTTCGAACAATATTTCTGTACTACTTTCACCACAACAATTGTTTCAAAATACTCTTGTCTGACTCATGACTCTTGTCATACTGTCATTCATATAAAATGCAATTAAGTAAGATAATTAGTGTAAGAAAAAATATTCCTATACCACTGGTTTTGGGGGATACTACGGTTTCCGTGGCGCCGCCATTTGATGATGCTTTAGATAGATTGACCGAAAATAAATCGAAAATGTAAAATAAAATTTTTCGATATCTCGCTTCGTTTTCGAGATATCGAGGTTCAAAGTTTTGCTCCTATGAGGGTTATTTTTCAAGCGCCCGGCCGAAGGCCGGCCACACGGAAGGAATTTGAATACAGAAATACTGTTAGCACTTTACTGATGGTCCGGCACACTAGTTGCTCCCATGAGGGTTATTTTTCAAGCGCCCGGCCGAAGGCCGGCCACACAAAAAGAGTTTGGATGCAGAAGTACTGTAAATATTTTACTGAATTTGAAGCCCTACTTGCACTTAAGACCCCTCTCCCCTGCTTTTCCGTCTAACCGCACCACCTTTTTGGCAGGTAATTACAATTTTTCTGGTTTCGAAGGTAAAATTAAAAAAAATCATAAAAAAACTATACATTTCCGACGGTTTTCCTTTCAAGGGGGTATATAGGACCCCCTACCCCCCACCAAATTTTATCCCCCTCCTCGACCGCCCAGATATAAGAGTCCTTCCGAAATTTGAAATTTTAAACTTTGAACCTCGATATCTCAAAAACGAAGCGAGATATCGAAAAATTGTATTCCTCATTTTCGACTTATTTTTGGTCGATCTATCTAAAAACACCCTCAAATGGCGGCGCCACGGAAACCGCAGTCTTACCTGGTTTTGGAAGCTTATGTTGTGCCAGTGCGACTTCTACACACACATTTATTTCATCAAAAAAAATTTTTTTTTTTTTTTATTGGTTTAAGTTACTCGATGACGAGAATTATTTGGCCTATTCGTTGTCTTTCTTTAGTACTTTTTAGAGAAATACCCAATTGTTATTGGAATACGAACGTATTCCGTACGAACGTACGAATTTGCAATGAAACTTAACCGTTGCGTAAACTGTGGCATAGAGTTGTTTTACTGCACTTGGCTCTATGTGGTTAACGGTTTTGCTACCGTGAATTTACCTCCGATAGAAGAAGAAGATGAAAATGATGATAAGACTGGCAGCACTTGTCTGAACTTTGATTTTAGTTGCGGCACTCTAGCAGCAGAAACGAGTATTTTCAGGTGCGGCGATTGTGGTTCGAAATTGTGCAAATTTGAATAGCAAATAATGGAGGTAAGTGGCTACGAAACTGCAAGTCAGTGTTCGCAAACAATTATGTACAAGAAATTCATATAAATGAATGTTTTTTTGTGTTGCAAATGTGTCCTTAGATTGAAGTCATAAGTGCAAAGAGTGCCAAGCCGTACGGAAAGTGCCATGTGCCGGCCACTACGACCATCGCCGACCTGCGGACTCTTATCCACAAGCAGCTGAAAACCACGCCGGTTCCTGACCGCCAGTCATTGCGTTTAGAAGCACGTGGCAAGTCGCTTAAGGACACTGACTCACTGCAAACGCTGAATTTACAAAATGGTGCTAGGATCTATGTGAAGGATCTGGGTCCGCAAATCGGATGGAAGACGGTATTCATGGCGGAATATGCAGGGCCATTGGTAGTCTACCTGATGTTCTACGCTCGCCCGTCTCTCGTCTATGGTCCGGCGGCCGGCACACCGATTTCGCTTACCGCTCAGTAAGTGTGGCAATTTTATCATCTTCAATTTTTTTCTTCGCCGCTAGCTGCGACACTAGCAACACTACGACGACCCAGTTTAACCTTTTCTATTTTTGCTGTTTCGCTGTTGTCTTGTGATGTGTCTTTTGTGTTGTTTTTTTTTTGTGTGGCGCACGAAACGAAGTTTCACCAGCAGCGCTCATTAAAATTTGCATTAATTATTGGTCCCATTCGCTTAGCTACCGCATTGAAAAGCAAAATTTCTTTAACTGTGTGCGATTATTTATTTACCTCAGCATTGCCGCTGGTTGCTACGTTGTGCATTATGTAAAGCGATTGTTAGAGACGATTTTCGTGCACCGGTTCTCCCACTCGACCATGCCCATTCGCAACCTGTTTAAGAACTGCAGCTACTATTGGGGCTTCACTGCTTACGTCTCGTACCACGTCAACCACCCACTCTTCACTAGCCCATGCATGACCCAGGTGTGGGCATCCTTGGCTGCGTTAACGGTAAGTTTGACAGCATAAAAATAAATTGTTTTTTAATCGTACTGATTAATTTTGTCTCCGATTTCAGATCTGCGAATTGGGAAACTTTTCCATTCACATTGCTCTGCGTAATCTGCGTCCACCTGGCACCAAGGTCCGCCGCATTCCCATGCCAGACGGAAACCCACTAACTAAACTGTTCAAGTAAGAGTACCACATGCCTAATCGCACCACTTCCTCTGTTTAACGCTTTCTCTCCATGCAGCTTGGTATCTTGCCCCAACTATACATACGAAATCGGCGCCTGGATTTCGTTCTCACTGATGACATCTTGCCTACCGGCATTGCTCTTCGCAATTGCCGGAGCTTTCCAGATGACTGTTTGGGCTTTGGCTAAGCATCGTAACTACAAGAAGGAATTTAAGGAATATCCCAAGGGCCGCCGAGCCATTTTCCCATTCCTGCTTTAAACGCCATCCATGAGGCATTTCATACTCAACACATTTCCAGCTATGCTGAAAGCTGTTTATAATTTACAAATTTAAATTAACTTTAAATTACTAAGTACTAGGCTTAGTTTGTGGTGTAGATGTTGACCCAAATTCTTATTTACTTGGTGCCGCATTTTGTCGAATGTAGTAATTTAATAAAACTAGAGCGGTTTTTGAGATTATTTACTTGTGTTTCATATTTTAATTGTAATCGTGGTGATTTGATTTAAATGGCAATCACATATGACTTGGAATAGAAGCGCACACAGGATTTCATTTGGCGGGGTGAATGGTTTCTGTATATAACTTTTGAGTTTAAAATCATAACTGCATAATGGAATTTTTAAAAATATTTGCAACCCACATTTTTTTGTAACAAACATATTTGGGGGCTTGGCCCCCAATCACCCTTGCGTGCGCCAGTGGTTCAGAATTTCTGAAAAATATACACCTAATTGTGTTTTTACACGGTCTTTTTTTACACGGTTTTGATTTAACACGGTTTGAAAATAAAAAATTTTTTAATTTTTCGTGCTAAATGGAATAAAATCGTGTAAAAAAATTAAAATTTTTTTTATTTTCAAACCGTGTTAAATTTTTGATTTAAAAGACTGTAAAAAGACTGTGTAAAAAAAGAATTAGGTGTATGTATTTGTATTATAGTGCAATAACATAAAAAATAAACTCGCCTTTATTCAACTTCGAGTAAGTGCAAACTCTGGCAACACTGGTTTCAATTGACCTCAGCTGCTCGCATCCGTGAAACATTTTTTGCAAATTCAGCCCGCGAATTGCTAAGGTTTGAAAAGGGACAGTAATACAAGACCATGCTTTCAGTAGTGGCTCTTTGGCTCTTGCTGGATTCCAGCGATGATGAAACTGACGAATCGGAAACAGAGGATGAACAGCAGACCGTGTCCAGCGGGAGCAGTCCCGTCGTCCGGAAACGAGCTTTCATAAGTGATGGGAAGCTTGACGCAGATGGTGAACGCTTCTCTATAAAGAGGAAACGGCTTCGGGATGCAGCAAATATCATGGATTTGCCGGACGCACAGTAAGTCACGCACGGTACCGAATTGCCAACCAGTTCACTGAGCATGTTTCGTTGCAGATTTCAGTCGTTGTTTCGCATGAATAAGGATGTGTTTTCCATTTTGCTGGATACACTAAAGCCACATCTGCCGCTGCGGCTTGGCCCCGCTCCAATTGAGCCAATCTTTAGACTGGCTGCCTTTTTGTTGTTCGCCGGTTCTGGAAATTCATTTCAGAAGTGCATTGGCACGAAGCACCTCACCTGCATGTCACAGACGTCAGTTTCCGAGGCAATGACAGAGGTGCTCGATGTCGTTGAGAAGTATTTGTGCCCCAGCTGGATTAAATTCAAAACGACGCCCGAGGAGGAGGCCTTAACAAAGGATGCCTTCTACAATAAAACTGGAATTCCGGGTGTAGTGGGCTGCGTTGCCGGCATGCACATTCGAATTGCAAAGTCAAGAGAACACCTGCCGTCTGACTACAAAAACAAAGATAATTACTACAGTATTAACGCAATAATTGTAAGTGATTTAGTAATTTCCTGAACTGCCAGCTAATCAATCAGTGCTCTAGGTTTGTGACCAAAACTTGGTGATACGCTACGTGGACCCAACACACGCGGGATCGAAAGATGTGGTCAGCATTTGGAATTGCAGCGAATTGAATGCACACTTAGAGGAGGCTTACCACAAAAAAAAGTCCAAGATGTGGCTGATAGGTGGGTGTGTTAGTGAAATATATAATATTCATACAATATTCTCAATTGTTTCTTTGCAGGTGATGCCAATTTCCCAACTTTGCCGTACCTAATCACACCCTATAAGTCGCCAACAAGGCCGAAAGAACAGACGTTTAATGAAAAATTGAGCAAGGCTCACAAAACCATCGACCGTTGCTGCGAAGCGCTTAAGGGTCGTTTCCAGTGTTTGGACAGCACAAAAGGATTGCATTACTCTCCCAAGAAAGTCACGCAGTTCGTGAACGCTTGTAGCGCCATCCACAACTTTTGCATTCACCATAAAAACCCGTTTATTAAGGAGGAGCCTGCAGAGGAGCAGGAAGCAGATTCGCCAACCAGGGCAGACATAGCAACCGAAGCCATCCAAATAAGGGATGCTCTTGCCGATAGTCTTACAACCTAAGAATGTGTTCTGCCATAGACTAAAACATCATATTCTCACAGTATACAAGATATTAGAAAGGCATTTAACGCTTCATAGATAAAGAAAAACAAATTTTCTTAACTTTTTTGTTTATATTTTTTTTAGTAATCGAGAGGACTACGCATATTGGGAACTTTTGCAGCATGCATAATGCATGAGTTTTCAAAAAAAAAAAAAGAAATGGAAGTAATCATTGCCGTAAAGATAATTTAAATCATAAGTCGTTTGGTTTTTTATGCGTTTGTGCAAATGCCGCTATAACCTTTGAGACATCGACTATGGCATTTGAAGCAGTGGCCATTGACTACGATATCTCGGCCATGGCTTTCGCTATCTCCTTAAAGTGTTTCTCGTTGCGTTGTAAAATCTCGATTACAAGCGATTTATTTGCGTTTCTTCAACGCTTCTTGCTTGTAGATGGCACTGTGGTACAACGACCTTCCCTCTCTATTCCCTTTGCAGGCTCCACATAGATCGACTCTTCTGTTTCAGCAACTGAATCCTCTGCACAGGTTATGTGATCTTCCAAGCCGATTTTTATAATTTCAACTTCCCTTATTGGCGGCTGGTGGTCCGGAAAATTCTTAAAATTGCACGTTTGTTATTACTAGAACCACTTACCAAATGGACACATGAAAAACGCTATACTAACCGTTTTGTTTTATAACCCATAATCTTGGCAACTCTGATAAGCTCCAAAACGGATCGTCTTGAAACCAGAATTGTTAGTAATGGTATAAACAGAATCAAATCGTCGGACGAATTTTACGCCACGAAAAATGACGTCGCTGCGTCAGTCGTCGTGAAAATACGCACAGTGAAACAGAATGGGTGCGAAATTCGCATCAGCTCAAAAATTATTCCTGCAAACACGGCAAACACACAACTCTCTTTTATTTTGAGTGAATAAAAAGAAGAACATGAATCCGAAAATTTACCGCGTTGTAAAAATAGTGAAAATCATTAGTATAATGTTTATGGTAACGAAAGCGTACCTGATGATGAGGCAACTTCAACGAAGAAGACGGTCGGTGCGGCCAGTTAATTTGACCAGGAAACAATTTGGTTTCCACACCGCTTGCTTCTCGCAGTTGAAGTCTAGTGGCACCGAACATTTTTTCACCGCAACAAGGATGACTGTCGCGAAATTCGACGTCCTCCTATGCCTTCTGCGGGAGAAGTTGCGTAGGTCATCTAACACAGAGCCCATCAACGAGGAAACACGCTTGGGCATTACACTCATGTAAGTACATTTAAAATAACTTGAACTCAGCTCAATGATTATTATTAGCATATATTTAGGTACTTAGCACAAGGCTGCAGTCCCCAAATGTTGGCGTGGGCACACAAAACGGGAGTGTCGACAGTCCGGGAAATCATATATGCAGCCTGCGATGCCATTTGGACTGAGCTGCATCAGGTGTATGTTGCGCCACCGAATCTGACGGAATGGGGTGCCATTTCAGACAAGTAAATTCTTTCACAGTTCACAGTTCCCCACTAAATTCTTCCACTTTGTGCGCGAATAGGTTCTACGTCAAAACAGGAGTGCCGCACTGCCTTGGCGCTGTTGACGGCAAACATATAAACATTGTTTGTCCGAAACGCAGTGGGTCCCTTTACTATAACTACAATAAAAATTTCAGCATTGTGCTCATGGCGACCTGCGATTCCGACTACACATTTACTTTTGTAGATGTGGGAGCGCTCGGGAGTCAAAGCGATGGTGGTGTGTTCGCCCGCAGTGCATTTGGTCGCATGATTCTAAGACGCGATCTTGTGCTTCCACCAGATGACAATCTGCCTGGTAAGTGAACTTTTTAATCGTGCTCAATCACGTTGTAATGGATACATTTTACATATTGCAATCTAGGTACGGACAAAACGTTCCCATATTTCTTCGTGGGAGATAACGCCTTCCCGTTGAAGAAGAACCTCATGCGCCCCTACCCTGGCCGGTGCTTGTCCGCCGGGAAGCAGAATTTTAACAAGAAGCTATCCGCGGCTCGAGTGCACATTGAAAATGCCTTCGGCATTTTAGCGAACAGGTGGAGAATACTCCACACCTCCATCCACACAGCTCCGAAAAATGTGGACAAAATAGTGCTGGCAACGGTTGTTCTCCATAATTTCCTAATGTTGGATAGAACCACCGGTTACTTCAGCGATGAGCTGGTGGACCACATCGAGAATGGAGAGTTCGTACGAGGAACGTGGAGAGACGCTTCGGAGGGGTTGCAATTCTTGCGAATATCGCAAGCGAATAGATCGACTGCAGAGGCATTCGCAGCCAGGGACGAGCTCGCGCAACACCTTTTCCGTTACGATTAAGATTTTACTCCAGCGTTTTCCTGGGTTCGGAGCACCGCTGCCGGACGATAGGTTCTCGGCGCGCCTTCTCCTCTTGTACGTGCTGCGCAGACCTCGCCAACGTTTTCTGCACTCATCCTCTGCAGAACAATAATTATGCGATATACATATAATACATCTAAAAACATAATAAATTCTCACCTGACAACGCCACTGTTTCGGCGATCCCCTTCCAAATCTCACTCTTCTTGATGACATTTTTATAATTTGCTGACGATAGGTCGAAGGGCACTCATTCTTCCTAACTTCCTCAATTAGGAGCTCCGTATTGTCCATTTTCTAAAACATACGAAAGGGAAAGACAAAATTGATTGTGTGGCACAATTTTTAATTGAAATTTGAAGCACTTACAAACTTTTCAACCTCAAAGTAGCACAAATCAGAAAATGTTTACCGAATTTTTTGTTTGGTTATTATTTTTGATTTTCACCTCTGACAGCTGCACAGCTGATTTGTTCGCACGACGCTGTGATAAAGTTAGAATTTGTTCTATCGTCGGACGACCGGTCGTCGGCCGAATATCGCAGTCGTCGTCGTTGTGGGCAATCACATGCACTACTGTGTGTTTTAATTTTGAATTCTGTTTATACCATAAACAAGTTGTTTCCCTAACAAGTATTGTTACTGCAAATACACAACAAAGTAAATCTTTACATTGTACACAAGTTGCCTAGACGACGGCAACAACTAAGTCGTTTCTCCATAATTTAGCGGCGAAGCCTTTGTGGCATCGGTAAATTTTTCGACACACAGGACATTCAACAGAAGTAGAAGATCGCACCTTGGAAATTTCGCATCGATAGTAATTTGTTTTGTATAATTTGTAAATTGAATATTTTTCTTGTCGTATTCAAAAGCGTGTGTGCGTTGTGTAGCAGACGAAATCAGCAGCCAGCGTTGCCAACTGCACTTTGTTGTCGAGCTGTCGACGACTTGTCGTGCTGCAAACAGTTGACAACTCACAGTCGTTAGCTCCTCAACGGCTTTTGTTTCCGATTGAACTTGCTGATTCGTTTGCGACACGATAACTTTAAATAGAATATTTGGTACGAAGTAACAGCCACGATGCACTTTGAGGAGCTGGAGGCACTCGATCCGCGCAACACCTCCGGTGCACTGCGCATCGAGATGCCGACGCCGCACAAGGTGGCCGTACTGATGCTCGTGCAGCAGTACTTGTCGGCCAAGAAGGCTGCCACCGATGCCGGGCTGACCTATCCGCTGCAGTCACGCCGGCATTTTTGCATGCTGCTGCTGAAGCTAATCCAGTACCCGGATATGACGTACAGTGACCTACATCACTTGCTCACCTCGCCGCGATACAAGATCGATGCTCTGCACTTGGAGGGCTTTGAGAAGGCGATGAGCGATCTATTCACGATGGGCATTGAGACATTGTTCGATTTCGCGGAGCTGCAGAACATCGAGAAAATGTTGTGCGAGCAACTGGGCGTGAGTCAGTTCAGTATTGTGGGCCTGTACATACGCCGAGTGGGCGTAATACTGGAGCGGCTGTCGTTCCCCGAAATGATGGCGTTGTACAGGAACATTTGTTTGTACTATGAAAAAGGTACGAGCACTCGGCCCAATTTTTTACGTGCTTTTGTAAATAGTGGAAATGTGAATTTTGAATTGCAGGCGTTCGCACGTTGGCTATTGGGCCGCGGAAGGCCACGAGTGGCTTGCGTCAGCCAGATGCGACGACTGCTGAACGTGACGCCACCGCGGGCGATGGCACCATGGAGGAGTCAGCACTGGACACTGACACGGTGCATCAGGATCGCAACCCACACAGTAAATGGTCGCCGAAGCAGGCGGATCTCTTTGTAACGCAGCAGTGCAATCTGCTGGAGAAGAACGAGCTGCGCGCATTGTCGCCAATCGAGCTACAGACGAAACTGAACGAAATTATACAGGACAACCCCCTGAACTCGCAGGCCTACTTCTTGGGGTACATGAACCAGCTGCGGCTGCGCGACTACTTCGGTGCCATGGAGGCTCTTCACCGTTCCTTCGACCGCAGTCCCATGCAAATGATGAACCGGTACGAGCAGAAGGCAAGTGTTGGAAGCTTAACAAATCTGCTTAATAGTACTGAATCGATTGGTGGTCCCTTGCAGGGCTTCCAGTATTTCAGCGTAAATCTGGCGGTTTTCCATGCGTGCTTCAATCACCGTCGCGAGGCGCTGAACGCCCTAAAGGAATGCATCATGCTGGCGCAGGAGTGTGGCGATAAACGCTGCCTCGACTTGGCCAACTCCTGGTACTGTCTGTTGAACAGCAACAAGATCGACCCCTTTGAGAAGAGTCTGCCCGACATCCAGGACCCTGGCCTGGTGCAGTCACTGTCCCTGGCCATACAATTCGTAGTAAAGTTTGGCGCGCAGTGCGGCTACCTGCCTCTGGATCTCTTCGAGCTTCTGCTCAAGAGCGACGAACTTAATAGCAAAAACTCAATTCTGGAGCATGCTTCCGATTCGTTGGCACTGCGCTCGGCGCTATGGTGTCTGTACGGGCGTCATGAGATGTCGGCCTTGTACGCACAGTTGCTGCTCCACCTGAAGAAGACATGGGCCTTCGGGGACGTGGGTAATTCGGAGAGCGTCAGTAAGGTGCTGTCTAGTCTGGCACTTTGGCTGAACGTGCAGGGCGAGCACCAGATGAGCGCGGTGGTACTGCGTCACGCGCGCGAGCGGTTCCCCCGCTATCCGAACGCAAGCAATTGGATGGTCAGTGAGTGCCACATTATCGTGCAGCAGGCCATTTACCGTTGCCGCTGGCAAGAAGCGCTCAGAGCCTGTTTGCAACTGTACCTGCTGGACAAGAATGCGGGCAACCTGCAGCGCGCCGCTGTCTTTTTGGCCAAGCGTTATTTCCACACGGCGCGACAGATACTGAATCGCTTGCAACAGACGCCCGACTTGGATGTGCTGACTCAAGTGCGTGTGTTGGTGCTGTTGGCCCATACCACGATGCGCGAAGAGCGCATTTCCTCGGAGACGGTGGAGCTGCTTATGCGCGCCTCGGTACTGGCTGGCTCCGCCTATATGGAGTACGAACAGGCAGTGGTGGACATGGTGCTAGCGCAGGTGCTGCTGAAGATGGGCATGCCACAAAAGGCCTTTCAGGCGGCTAAAAATTGCATGGACAAAATCTACATCAACGGCGGCATTTACGATCGCGCCAAAATGGACTTTACTTTCGTGCGCTGCCTAGTGGCGGCAGGGGCGGACAACAACGCCAAGAAGCAGCGTCTACTAAATGGCACGCCAGTGCTGGAACGAGCTCTGGACTGCTTCAAGAAGTTGGAGGCCCACGCCAAGGTGCTGGACGTGTTGGCTTACTTGGCGAAGATGTTTCACGAGCTAAATGAAACCGACCAACGCAACAAATATGCCTGCAAGTTTAAACACTATTACACTGAATACCCAACGCCGCGCGAGTACTTAGGCATGACGCATTGAATCTGTTGTTTTTTTTTTTCAATAAATTTCTATACTAATTGCGCAATTTTATTTTATGGGGAAATGCTATCAAATTTGAGAATACGTTATATTTGCATTAATATAGATAAATGACTTACAACTACGTACATTATCCTAAACTTGGAGGTGCTTAAGCTTAACGCTGGCACTATTCCAATTTCTTGCGCTTTGACAGCGTGGGCCGATCAAAGACTTGCTTCATGCCACCAGCTTTCTCGTTGTGGAATTTTATGTTGTTCGCTGTTTCAGCATACCAGGGCGAATCGAACTTTGTCGTATCCTGATCTACCAAGTGTGTGTATTTGGTGCGGCCACATCGTCCGAAGTTCTTTACTTGCATCACCTTTGGTAGTATTGTCTTGTCGAAGTGATCCTCAAGAGTGGCTTGCGCAAAGTCTCGTTTCAACACATCGTTCTCCTCATCCAAATAGAAAGCGCCACGGTGGTAGTACTTTTGCAAGAACTTGTACTTGCCTTTGGTAGCCTTGTTTGTGATAACTTTCGGATTGTTGCGTAATTCCTGGCGACGCTCCTCTTCGGTTAGGTTCCGCATACGGTCAATCTCGAGCTTATCGCGTTCAGCGCTGCAGTTTCAAATAAGTCAAGTTACAAAAAATATATAAATCAAAGTTAAAAACTTCATACTTTTCGCGCTCTTCACGGTCGCGTTTCATGCGCTTCAGTTCACGCAGCTTCCAGGCCTCATACTCGACTTCGTCGTTTTCATCGTCGGTGCAGACGTCATCTATGCTGGCCTCCGCTGTTTCGGGCTGTTTTAATATACATACAGTATTAGCAAATGATTGTGTTGCATCCAGAAATAACCACACACACACACCTTTGCCTTTTCCAAATCCTTTTTAACGCTGTCCTCCACTAGGCGCAGTGTTGCTCGTCGTCTGTCTTTGGCAGCTCTCTTGGCTTCTGCTTCCAGCTGCTTTTGCTTCTGTGCTTCACGCTCTTTCTCCTGAATTGTGGCGCGATCGCGTTTGCGCACGAACAACGGCTTCAACCGGGGCTCGTTGTCCTCCTCACTTTCAGTTTCTTCCTCATAGTCAGAACTCTCCGAATCGGAAGATTCAGATTGCTTCTCCTCCTCTTTTTGCAAGATCTGTTGATGAATTACTTAAGTAAATTAATATGAAGTTTTTAAAGCATCATCAATTCCTCCGTAGTCACCTCTTCCTCTTTTTGCTGCTGCAGCATTCTCTGTCGCAACTTCATTCTTCGCTTTTCCAGTTCGGTTTCACTTAGCTCCGAGTCCGAATCGGACTCTGAGGCCAGTGTGATTTTGTTAGTCGCTCGCTCCATGGTTCTTTCGTCGTCGCTCTCCTCGGACTCGGACTCCACTATCTCCGGCTCGTGTATGTGCCTGTGGCGTTCTTTGCGTTCGCGTTCCAAATCCTCAGCATCCTCTGGCCGCGAGCGTAGACGTCGCAACCGTGGATCATCAACATCCTCCTTTTCTTTATTTTCCTCCTCATCTTCCTCCGCTGCTGCATGACCATCGTCCTCTATTCGTTCTTGTTCGCGCTTCGAGCGTCGCTCCTGTGCAATGGCCGATGAACGTTTGCGATAGTCAACGAAATCCTCCAAGTCACTCTCTTCTGAACTCGAACCACCGCGTGCATAATCGGGACGCTTGCCGGACACATAGCGTTGCACCTTTACTTTCTGCATAGAAATTTCACCTGCGAAACACATTCATTGTATTTAGTTAGAGGCTGTGGGCCCGAAGGGCAATTTGCAATGTTAAACATTCCCCTCACCTTTCTCATTGCGTACGGGCACTGCGCCAGCGGTGCTCTGGATGCCCATAGCAGCTGTTGACGCACTCATTTCGTTTCAGCTTATTAATATGGAAAAATTATAAACAAATTCACACAAAATGCGTTTTGTCCTGCAAAGAAAAACTTGATGTTTGTTTGCGTTGCCAACTATTGTGTTGAAGTATCAGCTGATTTCGAGGAGTTGTAGTAGATTACAGATAGTAAAAGATTACACAAGTTACTACCTTTTGGCAGGAAGCATGAAACGGAACTGAAAAAAGTCGGTTGAATTTTTTTAAATAAAAGAATAAATTCTTAATAAGTTTAAATTATGGACGAAACAACTAATAAGATTTATTAAAAAAAAATGCAAAAAGCCTAGAGCACTCAAGTGATTGCGATGGTTTTGTTATATTGACGTAATAACATGTAATATATATATGTTTTTTTTTCAAATGCATTTGCAAGTGTTATATGGAAAATGAAGTAGGCCATGGGAACATTGTAGTGACGCTCGCATTTGCTCATAGCTCAGGCGCCTCCATGCACTTCAAAAGTGTAAAAGGTGTAAACGAGCCATACAGTAAAAAATTACGAGAAAGTGTATAAGGAAATGTAGATCGCTGGCTACTGATTGTAGAGCGCTTCTAAAGGTCTCTGAGAGTGCTTGTTATTAGTGATGAGCAAAACGGCGATTTTCAAATCACAGTGTGATTTGCGATTGCGATTTGAAAATCACTGTGATTGAAAACTGCGATTTTGAATCACTGTGATTTTGATTTGTGTTATTAACAATTTGTGTTATTTTTAATGATTAAATTACCTGTATTTTAAATACCTGCAATATTTATTTATATATTAATAAGATTGCATTTTCCGCACCACCACAGAGGTATGCAAATAAGGCGCGTTACCGAATTTTTTTGTTTGGGTGCTCGGTTCCCCTGTAGGCATATATCACCCATTACAATTTTATAAATAGATTAAATTAAAATAAATAATGAAATAATAATTTTAAAAACAATTCAATAAATATATAAAAAAATAAAAAGAGTTCAATAAATAATAATTCAATAAATAAAATATATACAAAGCATGTACTAAACAAAAAAATAGTATATATATATATATACATATTTGGTCTGTGATGTTATGTCTTAGTTATCTAAATATCTAGAGTTAGCATTCAAGAAAAGAAGCATTGCCGTTTTCCCTGTATTTAAACGAGTACGTCTATCAGAAATTATTAAACCTGCTTTTGAAAAAATTCTCTCACAGGGTACAGATGTGCATAAAGCACATAATTTCTCCTGAGCAATTTTGGCTAAATATGGAAATAAATATTTATTTGTTCGCCACCACTCAAACGGATCCTGCTGCCTAGAGATAATCCCAGAATCTAAATACCTCTGTACCTCAATTATTGCCTTAGAGGTTGCTGTTCCTTGAGGGATAACAGAAGCAGCAGCTTTGTCAAAAGAAAACCAAACAGAAAACTCATCTACGCTAGTTTCAGTTGCTTGGGCTACTTCGAACTGATTGTGCATTTCTAAGGAAATTTGGTCAGCAACTTCAGATATTAACCTGGACTTTGTACTGTCTATAATACCTATTTCTTTAAATGGAATGGTTTTGAACCTAGGATCACAAAAAGTACTATCGCACAAGGTTTTACTCCTCCCCACGTTACCGAGTCGGTCTCGAAGATCCTTTTGCATCTGTAAAATTACAGTTTTTATGCATGGCATAAATGGTTTGCGCAGAATTTTATCGTAAATGTCAATTAGACCATTTACAATTGGAATGACAAGAGATCCTGTCTCATAGGAATCCCCACTGAACGATTTCGTTACGGACTCGAACGGTTTTAAAACATCTACCAGCTCTCTAAACATTTGCCATTCACTTTGAGACAATACTGGCAAGTCTGTAGCTATAAGAGCTATTGTAGCCTTCACAGCGTCCTCCAAGTGTAAGTATCTTTCCAACATGTAGAAAGTACTGTTCCACCTTGTCGGAGTGTCTTGTATCAACTTCAAAGGAACCTGCCCCTGGCTTCGTTGATAGTTTTGCAACTTTAATGCAGAAATAGTGCTTCTTTTAAAAAACCCTACGACCGTTTTAACTTTGTCTATGGCAAGGGACACTTCTAAATTCTTTTTAAAACAATTCACCGCAATTAAATTAATTGTGTGTGCCAAACATCCTAAGTTTTTCCAATGTAGTTTTTGCTCTAATGCGTTTTTTATATTGGCTGCATTATCAGAAACCGCCAGTAATACCTTGCTTTGCACACCCCAGTCTAAAACAACTCTACTTAATTCAGCGGCCAAATTGTCTGAAGAATGACTAACTCTGACATTTGAACACTCTAACAACACAGACTTCATACAAAAGTTACTATCTACGTAGTGCGCAGTGACTGCCATGTACCCGTCATTGTTGCTTGACGTCCAACAGTCAGTTGTAATGCACACTTTTCGAGCTTCGTCGATCATATCTCGAACCTGAAGCTTGCATTTCTCGTACAACGCAGGTATTAATGTACGAGAAATTGTATGCCTAGTCGGTAGTTCATAATTTGAGTTGAGTGAATTTACAAATAATTTAAATGATTCTTCCTCAACTATACGAAATGATAGGTAGCTTTTTGTAAACAAATTAAGCAAAGCGCTATCAATTTCTTCTTTACGATTGCTTGTAAGGGGTCTTTGCACGTATGATGTAATTTTTGATTGCTGTCTATATGGATGGAATCGAGCCGGCAAATCGTTTTGCAAAATTTCCCCCTGGGCACTGTTTGGCTGCGTATTTACTTCCACAATTTCTTCATGCTGCATAAATAAATCATAAATCATGATACTTACTTTCATATTTTAACAATATTACAGCTTTTACCGCTTGCATTTGTGTTGATTGCTGATTAGGTTTCGCAGGATTTGCAGTGATGGCTCGGATTGAGACCGTTGGATGTCGGCTCTCCAAATGCCTTTTTAAATTCGTCAAACTGGTTTTGTACGATAATTTTGTAGCACAAATCGCGCACTTTGCGTAAATGGCATCCACTGGATGGAAAAACTCCCACATTTTGCTAGATTTGCGTTTAATCGCCGACATTTTCACTTTTTAAAAATTTGCAACCGTCACAATTAAATGCAAAAATATCAGTGAATTCAAACCTCACCAAAAGTTGCCACACAAACAATAAAATATAACGGCGTAAATAATAACGAATATAACATCAAATAAAATCATTTTCATTGTAAATGTCATATTACAAAAATTTCCTAAAAATTAGTTCAATAATATGTACTTTATTTACTTGATTTATTGATTTATTCTAACTATTCACAATTTAATTGTTGTTTAAATTCTTATTTAAAGATTTGATGAAAAATAATTTTGCATGGCATCACTTAACTGAGAAAGAAGAAATGAAAATGGATACATGCGTGCAAGCGAAAAAGATATACATAGTCCCTTAAAGCGATATCCACCATTTGCCTGTAGTGGAAAAGGAAAAGTAGAAAGTGAAAGAAATGTAGAAATGCAGCATTGTCACAGTGCAGAGCAGTGTTGCCATTCTGGTGCTTTTGGAGCTAGATTTAGCTTTTTTTTCAAAATTGCTCCAAAAATTTGGTTTTAGCTCCTAGCTCTTTTTTAGCTCTTTTGAAAATGTAAAAGCTCTTTTTTAGCTACAAAAATGGTGTGGCTTTATATTTCAATGATTATTTGATCATTTTTCATAATTAATTAAATCTTAAAAATCGCCTTTAAAAATTTTATTTTCTTTTATGCCAACTCCTGTAGCCAGGAACGATTGTTACATACTTTTATCTATTATTATTTAAAAAGTGCCATTTCTAATTATAAAAGCGCGGACGCCATCATAAAATGGAAAGGTAAGCAAATTTGTGTATGATTTAATCATATTTTAAAGACAATATATTTGCAGATATTTGAAAAAGCGACCACCGGAAGCCCATAACGAAAGCAATAATTCAGCAGAGAGCTCTGAAAGTTCAGACGAGCATGAGAGCCCTGCGAACGATAACGATTCTTCTTCGGAAGATGAAATATTTGATTTAAATATGTAATAACTATTTGTGATGTTTGTAACTATTTGTATTATATTTAAACTACAAAGTATTTTAAAAAATGTAAGCCTTTTAAGTTTTGTTGTACCGACAAATGTGCAAAAGTGAATTTTATTTAATTTTACATTAACAGATATTTATTGAACAGATATATAAGTTGTTGTTTAGTTAGTAAATATATTTACGTATAATACGTAAAAAATATTATTATTAATAAATGCTTAAAAAATAAATTTAGCTCTTTTTTTAGCTCCAAACAAACTTTTTTAGTTCTTTTTTGCTCGTTTTTTCACAATTTTAGCTCCAATCCAATTTTTTTTCTGGCAAAACGAGTGCTGAAATCGCTGTATGTGTAGGTGCATTTCGCATCTCATTTGTTCACAGCGATTTTGGCAAAACAGTGATTTTGAATCACTGTGATTTTCAATCGCTGTTTTCGTTGCTAGTCAAGGTGCGATTCGCTTCTCATGTGTTCACAGCGATTTTGGCAAAACAGTGATTTTCAATCGCTGTGATTTTCAATCGCTGTTTTCGTTGCTAGTCAAGGTGCGATTCGCTTCTCATGTGTTCACAGCGATTTTGGCAAAACAGTGATTTTCAATCGCTGTGATTTTCAATCGCTGTTTTCGTTGCTAGTCAAGGTGCGATTCGCTTCTCATGTGTTCACAGCGATTTTGGCAAAACAGTGATTTTCAATCGCTGTGATTTTCAATCGCTGTGATTTTCTCATGTGTTCACAGCGATTTTGGCAAAACAGTGATTTTCAATCGCTGTGATTTTCAATCGCTGTTTTCGTTGCCACTCAATCGCAGTGTGACACTGTGATTACAAAATCACAGTGAAAAAATCACCGGTTGCGATTTTTTGCTCAACACTACTTGTTATGCCGTTGGACATTTACAACACATATTTTGTATGTACTCATCTCAAGAATCGAGTTATTTTACTGCAACGCAAAATGCAATTGAATCTATGAGGCAGATCAGCGGCGAATTGGATAAATGCAATGCAAGACAAAAGTAAGCAAAAATACGGCGGTAACTTACATCAACTTAAATTAACGACAATTAAAAACAGATATTTTTCGTTAAAGCTGATTCAATATAATTGAGACTATTTTAGAAATGAACATTTCCTTATAAACTGCGGTCTGTCTCAGATATTTAATTCTTCAAATTCTTTATTTTCAAGCACACAACAAAATAGCATACATTTTTGTAAATGTGTGCTTTGTTGAACGAATGAGATGTTTGCTCTTCAATATCTTAGCTCATCAAGACTAATAAAGCACCCGTAGACATATTCGTCTAATTTCAAAACTGTCATATTAGTGATTATATTAAGGTAGACAAGCTCTGTGACGAATTCCAAAGTATAGTTGCCAGGCGGCACTTAAGACCTTAAATAAGCGCAGCGGGTCCTTGCTTTTCAACAGCACATATCTATGCCATATATATTTTATTTTACCCTTATTTCTTATTAGATCCTCCGCATGACATCAAACAGTTCGGGAAGTTCCTTCCTAACCTTGACAGATCAACGGCTCTACGTCCGCTATAGAGTATTAATAGAGTATTAGAGAGTATTATAATTAATTTAATATAATCAATAAGGAGTGTGCGCAAAGAATACAAATAAATTTCAGATATTACAAAACTGTTTCAATGGACTCATGAGGACTTTGAATATCTTATGCGCATGAGTCCAAGACTATTGTTTCGCACAGCACTGTAACATTAGCACACTTTTGGAAGTATTGCAAACATTTTGTTCAAACAGCACAAACTTTTGACATCAACAATTTTATATTGTTCACAACAAAAATTATTACAAATGTGCGTTATTATTTTGCCGACATCTAAACACAAAAAACTGTTAAGCTATAGAAATTAAAAGCCTTCTTGCGCCTCAGAATTCGCCAAAGTCGCGGCCAGTTGGTCCGGCCTATTGGTCCTTTGTGAGTCTCGCGCCGCGTGAAGATCGAAGAACTAATCGTTTACATATATTTATACAACACCATAACAGAATACTGACACTGCTCGCTTCCTCGGGCTTCTTTCGCGTACGTGGAGGAGGAAATACGACGGCGCACATGCTGCAGTCCCATTTTGTTGTTTGTTTGGGGGTGTTTGTTGTAGCTTCTTCTCGAATACCGGTTTCGGTAGTAAACTTATTAGATGAAAGTGAGAACATTAAGTAAAACGGCCTGAAGCTGAAACGTCACTATGGACGAGCGGTCAAACAGCGCGAACAGGTGACGTCGTTCGTAACACTTTGACATAAGCATTTACAGCGAATTTTGTTGTTTGGATTTGAACCGTTTTTCGGTGACACATTCTGAGAGCAGAGACGCGGTATTTCGGTAAATATTGTTTGTATAATAGCGAAATGATTCAAGTGAATAGAATGACGGCCTCTTTTTTTGTATAAAAAAAAGAGAGAAAAAATCGAAATCGAAAAAATTAATTAATAATGAATTAAAGCATTATTTTCAAACTTGTTGAGGTTTAAAACAAATAAAAAAACAAAAAATTCTAGAAAATCGTTGTTGTATTGGCAGTAGCACATTTAAAATGACAATTTTTGCAGTGCCCAGCGTAGTAACGAATCGCAAAAAAGTGATCGAGAGTGTGGGCTGCACTTCAACGAATCAGAGA
Organism: Melieria picta; assembly: GCA_964056695.1. Taxonomy (NCBI): domain Eukaryota; kingdom Metazoa; phylum Arthropoda; class Insecta; order Diptera; family Ulidiidae; genus Melieria; species Melieria picta. The sequence continues at coordinate 20,331,534 of OZ057399.1, forward strand.
ACGATTTGAGGAGTGTTGGGTTAATGCAATAGAGAAACTCTTTGACAAAATATTTGTCATATTTTTTCTATTTATGAAGAAATAGAAAGCCGTTTCAAAATCTGGTGTACTGATACTGTGGCTTGTCTGAAACGTTTAACAAATCTGATTGGCAATAGTGACACAATATTTGAAGATTAGTTCAGGTTTCTGAAAGACATGACAACTTTTTTAGGGAAACCCCCTTTGAATTTCGTGCCAAGAGTTGTGCGCTCTTTGTGTTGGTAAACACTGAAAACTAGGTTTATGTAGGCAAATGTGTGAAGGTTCGAATCATTACATGTTGTTGGTTAGTTATCTGAACCGATTGTGTTGTGATTAGCAATGCTTTTGTTAGTTTGCTTATCATTCAACGCAACGGCGGCGAACACGGTATCGTAGACTAAAATATTGACTGTGTGGCCAAGATCAGCCGATTATGCTGCATTAATAAATTGTAATGATTATGCGGCCATTCAGAGTCCATTGTGCCAGCCCATATTCTAAGTTGATGTAGCAGTTTATCGTACAGTGACTACACATTGATTTCATTAGCGAGGTTGTGTTAACTGTGCTGCTACCGAAATCGATGTTGGCCCATGTTGCTAAAAAACACAAATTATTTTACAACATAGTGTGGTTAATCAAACGAACAAAACTCAGTTGTTTTTATGACGCAAAAATTCGTTTTATTGTACTTTAGCTCTAAATACACTAATAAGCATTTCGTCATTCAATTAATTTGCACGTTAACAATTATTAAATACAATTATTATTAAATTAATTATTATTAAATTAATAATAATTAAATACAATTATTATTAGTTATTAAATTATTAATATATTTAATTTTTCCACACTTTAAGTAACTAAGTATATAAAGACTTGGGGTCCTTAACCCTTTCGCTACAGGTTTTTACTGGGAAAAGTAAAAATTTTAAATTTTACGTCTTAGGCTTCTATGTGGTTATATTAGCAACATTCCATAAGAAATTTTTTAATTTTTATACTTGGACCCTGTATTTTAGAGTGTTTTTCTATGAGAGCAATCACATCGTTGTGGCTGTAATAATTACTTAAACATAAAACTCTTTACGCATAACGAAAATTTGAATATTTTTTCATTTACTTCAGCCAAAATTAAAAAAAGTATCTAAATTGAAAGAAAACGTCAAATTAAAAAGTTCTCTAATTTTTTCTGCTTCTTCTTCCTTTACTATGTCAAGATATACCAGTAAAAAAACGTGTATACTTCTCTTCTTTAAACTTAAATATTCAGTTTATTAATTTCGTATTTTTCCTAAAACTTCAAACTATTCTAAAGACCAACAAAAAAATGTATTCTTGCAACCATAGAGGATGCAGACGTCCACAAAGTAGCATGTTGCCATATGGCAACAAAATAGCGAAAGGGTTAAGGAAATGCTTTCCTAAGAATCGATCGAAAAAAGAAGAAAAATGCTCAACACTCTTAGTGTAGAATGTTCCATAAATTCATGAAATATCGCTTTCAAGCAGAATATATAAACAATTTGTGATTTATTGAGGGTACAAAAAAGGTTTGAGGGATTTACAAAAGATGGCATAACTAGCATTAAATCGCATCTAACTATCTTGAAACTGTAATTGTGCTAAAGCATAATTTTCTTCTAAAAATAAGTAAGTTACCCTTTGTGCCTATAAAACAATTTGCAGGAAGCAAATTGATGATCTTTCTACACAACAACAGAATCTGTATGCTTCCTGAATGAGGAGGAAAAGTCATAGCTAACGATGGACAATACTGAATAAAATCAGAGACCTAAAATAATTATTATCCATATTTATGGGAATAAAAAATTGACCTAATTTAAGAAATTTCTAAAAATATTGCTTTATAATAATTATTCCCAATAAGAAATTTTTTACGTCGCCTATAACAATTATCATGTAATAAATATTTTTGAGTTGCATAATAACTGTTATAAGTAACAAGTATATTTTTCGTTGTCGATAATTATTATTTTGGGATTTTTTTTTCACATTGCTTCATAACTTTAATTTACGTTACCGATAACTATTATTTTGAGAATTTTTTTTACGTTGCCGATAACTATTATTTTGAAAAAAAAATGTTTTACGTTGAATTACCACATTTTGGATACGAATTTATTTTTAATTGTTTTAAATTTATAAACGCAAATTAACTGCAGAAACCTAATTTCCACCAACAACTAAACAATTAAAAATCAATTCATACTCAAAATGTGGTAAGGCAACGTAAACAAAATATTCTTTGATAAAATTTATGAAGAAACGTAAAAAAAAATTTTCTCAAAATAATAGTTATCGGTAACGTAAACAAAAAAAGTCATAAATAAAAGTTATGAAGCAACGTAAACAAAAAAAATTCTAAAATAATAATTATCGAGTACAAAAACAAATTTGTTTCTTATAACAGTTATTACGCAACGTAAAAATTAATTGTCGCAAATAATAATTATAATCAACAAAGAAAATTTATATTGCATTATAATGTTACATTGCAATTATTTTCTTAAAAAACTTATAATAGTTAAGTCCCTGAATAAAATACATTGTACATTACTTACTTAATATTTCATGGTTTCATCGAAGCATCCAACCACATAAAACTAACCACTATACATCCTTGACACAGGAAGTGTGGTCATTGCATTGTGTGTGCGACTGCCAACACGTATGTGTTGTTAAAAGTTTGGCGAAAAATTCCACAACACAACAAAACTAGAGCAAACAATAATTTGCAAGTGATTAAGTGACTACGTCAATGAGTTTGAGGGTGACACTCTCACCGACGATTCCGCACGCGTTAATGTAAACATTTGATTTACATTAAGTCGAGCTTGTCACAACAACAATAACAGACACAAACAAAACCGCACTTACGAAGTAGATGCATGTGTGTGTGTGTGTGTACATTTCCGAGATGCTAATTAAATTATGGACTAACGCACTTTTGGCATCGCAGACAATTGGCTACAGCCGACGTCGCTTTCTGCTCGATAATTGTTTTGTTCTTTTGTTGTGCCTGCGAGGAGGATTTGGCGAATTGGCAGCGAATCAGCTCGTGCGTCAGCTGGCCATCGCATCGCGGCGAGTGACTCAAGCGAAGGCGGCGCAAACAAGTGCGAAACATTCTGCTTTCGATATCTCATAATTGATTTTAATTTTATTTGATTTGCGATGTGGAGTGCGCGATGTGCGGCGAAACACGCGTGCGCGCACATTTCGCGAGTAGAAAATGGCCGAAAAGATCCCAAATGGGGCGGCGCGCAATCGAACGCTTTATGAATTAATGTCTTTTATGATATCGTGCTCGTTAGGCAGATTGTTGTTGTTGGGTCCGCTGGTATCGGTGTGGTGGATTTTTAACGGCATTGTCCCCACGCAAATGAATAACACCCGACAACCGAAAACAATCATATAAACAAAAAAAGGGAAACATTAATAAAGCCACTCGGCGGCGGCGGCTGCTATTGAATTCAATTGATATAAGGAAATTTGCAGTATTTTCTAGTTTAATTGAGATACATTTTGAAAAAAAAACAAAAACACTTACTTTAAGTGAAGCAGGCACAGCCGTCGTTTCTACAAATTAAGGAAATTTTATCAAGATTAATAAATGTTGTGGGTACATGAATTTGCTATGCTGTCGATCGATCAATTCGCAAAACTTATACAATCATAAAATATGAAGGTTCCACTGGAGATTGAGCGCCGATATTGGAGCAAGCATTATCGAAAGAAAGCAAGGGCGTAGTTTATATATCTGTGAGGTTTTGTGCCGGCTGTTTTTTTTTTGTTTTGTGCTGCTAACTCACTAACATACGAATCTAAGTACTTAAAATTTGATTTAAATTCTTTCGTTCACAGGTTCAAAATCAGATTAAATAAATTAAATTCCTTCTAGAACCAACACTATGCTTGCGAGTGTATAGCTTCAACCCGCGTGGATTTATTTCATCTCTGCTTCATGTACAATTTTAAGGGAGTATTTTAGTTATGTGTACTAGTCCAAGGAAGTTTCAGGCGCTGGGCTAAGGTCTCTGTGGGAGCTTTGATTTCAATTATGCATTAATTTACGTCAAAAGAATACTTGGATAGTTGCAGAAAATTTCTAGTGAGCCGAGTGCTTCATTTTAACTACAAGTTTACCATATTTGAATATACTTTGAATTAAATTGTAATGAAAGCAATCAAAATCGTACACAAACCACGATGCGAGAAAAACAAGCAACAAGCAAAAAACCGTCAAGCACAAAAAAACACGTCTAACCTTTATACCCCAAAATAAATTTGCAAAATGGCTGATCATGATTGGAAACATGTGATATCAGCATAACAACAAAAAAAATTATCGAAAATCTAATTTAAATTGCCCGGAAAATTAAAAAAAACACCTTTTTTCAACATTACGAGGTCTGTTTGTATGTTTTGCTTTATATTAACTCGTAATAATTTTTATTAACTCGTAATAAATCAAAACAACTCGTTATTGGATTCCAGCCGACTTTAACGGCTCCAATTAGTCAGATCAATCCACCATCATCCATCAGTTAGCACACAGGGTCTCCCCAACTTGTTTTTCTTCCTTTTTGTTGTCATTCAGTGACTCAAAAAACATTTTCGATTTATTTTGCAAAGAATCAGGACCCAGGAAAAAATGTCGTTGTTAATGCACTATTAATACTGACAGCGCAGCTTAGATTACTTTCGTTTATGCAAATAAAAATACTTTAAAAGTTAGAGAACTCGTACCTGTACTACTTCAATCTATCTAATATATTTTAATGGTTATATATTTCAGAGATTACAGGAATGAAGGAATTTATACTTTTAGCGATTACCTATTCAGCTGGAAATAAAAAACCAGCTGTGACCTCTTCAAGCTTTTTACAAATTTACACGCACAACATGAATGGTGGCAAAAAAAAAACTAAACCTTAATCTTCTAACCGTGTTAGTTGTATGCCTTTATAGATACATGAATGTGTTAAAGAATTTAATTTTGATCCTATCATTTAGATCATTTTTTATATTTAATACCTTGAAGATTTCACACATTAATCAATTATTTTCTTATTTTTTAATTCTAAGATTATAAAGTCGGTCCTATTTTTTAATTTGTTGTCTTTAGGGGGATTACCACCATTTTCAGGATTTCTTCCAAAATGATTAGTAATTCAATTATTAGTATCAAATAACCAATTTATTGAAGCGTTTATTGAAGTATGCTTGAAAATTGGTCAACAATGTGTATGACTACTAAATTGTTGCCTTTTCTATGGTTTTAGCGTCCGAAAGTATTCAAATCACAAATAAGGGAGAAGTAGAACGCCTGGAGCCTTGTCAATAGTCATAGAAAGATATAGAAACTAAAAGCAACATCAACTGTCACAAGTGTGAAGAGTGCATAAGAATTAAATTAGCCTTCTCGGGCGCTTAATGCAAGTAAACAACTCGCAAACACTTCGATCAGAGAACATCTACACTTTGTAAACAATATCGAAATTGTCAATCAGCACCCAAAAAATCGTTTGACGACACAAACAAGCGACTGATGGCGTTTGACAAACGCCAATGATGAATGAACAAGATTCTTGCAATTATCGTTGTGCGATATGAAGGCAGCAGCGGTAAAGAAAATGAAAACAAGCTGAACTAACGAATCTCCTCATCCGAGAGGCCGACTAGGCGACAGTGAGAAAATTGTATTGCGTCCGGTTATGGCGCGCTGAGAGACACAGCGATTCTTCTACTTGCTCCAACGCGAATATTGGAGCGCGCAGTGATCGCGCCGCGTATCCAATCAATGTCCAAGAGCAGCTCTTCGTATAAAAGAGCCGAGCACACAGGAAGGTATTCATTCGTGACTTGTCAGTGCAATCAAATGGTTTAAAAAAAGAAAAAAGTTATAACAACTCAACAACAACACGGCTAGGACAGGCGAAGAAAATTATTCGCACAAGGATAACACTGAAATCGAAGAATACTGTGAGAAATCAAAATCAGATTTTGTGAAAAAGTGCTAAAGGACAAAAGGATATTTAACACAAAGCTGTCGCACATGCCACTTTACAGTTTTTACAAAAGCAAAAGCCCCATAACCTGCAAAAAAGTCATGTCCTTTTGCTGAAAGGACAACACACACTGTCAGTGCATAAACTTTCACGTTAATGAAATACAGAAATAATCGCGGCACAATACTGCAAATACAGTTCAGAACTTTTTTGTTAAACAGTGCGTTGTGTGCAGTTCGGAAACGGAAAGCGTTGAATTTGAAATTTAACGGTAAGGATTTGTGTCAATATCAACGAGCGAGTATGCTAGTTGATGGAAAATTACATCGAATGAAATTGAAAGCGTCATTGCAATGCGAGTCATAGCACATTGTCAAAAAATAGTCATAACGAAATAGGCAAATAATTCATATGATAAATTGTTTGTGCGGAATTAGGTTAGGTTAGGGTGGCAGATTGAGAGAGCTGACTTAGGTCGTAATAGGTCCGCTGTGCTACCCGTCGTGCGGAATTGCTTGGAAAATACTCAATGAAAACAAGTTTGCCTAAGGTACTAAAACATTTTTAACGCATTTGAACAAATATTTGCTGACGAGCCAACATATCAGCTGAGTGTTTGATATTTAGCAAATGTTTTTATGTACTGTAAAATTAAAAAAAAAAAATTATGAAAATATAATGTTTAAATATACAAATATTGATATAAAGAAAACATAATATATCGAATTAAAAACTAAATTATTTTAATGATGAGAAAATCTAACTATTAGAATATTCAATAAAAACAAAAAAAAATATATTTTTTGTATGAAAATTCCGGCATATTTTTTAAATTACCTTCACCAGATCAAAATACACCAATTATTGTCATCATTATCATCAATTATCGAAGCCATAATTGCCGAATTGTTGTAAAGTCAATACTGGCAAATATTTGCTAATTCATTTGCAATCCTTTGGCTGCGTTGATTATCTTCTATTAACAAGTTGATAAATTTTTACCAAATTAGCATTAGCACTACACATTCGTATAAATGTGTATGGAATTAAGAAGGTGTGAACAAGATTTAGCGAACTGTTGTGCCACAATAAATCAGCTTAACCAAATCAGTCAATTGGTTCAAACGAAAAGCGTTTTTCAATTATAAAACAAACAATTTCAATTATTAAGCAAAAGTTTCAATTTTACCGGACAATGCTTTCCAGAGACATTCCTTTTCATGACATTTCCTTAGTCACTTGATTTCCGAAGCCAATGGAACTTCTTGGATTCCATAAGACCTGGCAATAAGCGCTAATTTTAATCCTTGATTTCATTTAAACTTGAAAACGTGAATATGTAATTCAAGGGTTTTGATTCACTTAATTCAAGTCTTATTTATCTTTATATAGAACAATATAATATAATTCAGCTCGATGCCGTACTAGTGGCTTTGTATTGAGATCTGTGGGCCTTTCAAGTCGTTTTTACTCAAATTATTTGCTCGTAACATACATAGAAGGTAGGCGGGGGGGCTACTGTTTGACACTGGATGAGTCTCCATTTGAATCCATGAGCCAGTGCTGTGATACGGCGTACTAACCATTGGAGTCATCTGTGTTTGTATCTTAATACAGTTTAGTTTGAAATATAATGAAATTTATTATAACTAAGTAGTCAGCACAAACCGACATTCTAATGGACATACACTCGGAAAAAAATGTCTTCGAAATAGATCACTCAGAGATTTTTACATAATCTATTTCATGGCAATTTTTCAAAGCAATTATTGAGAATCCCCAAAAAAAAATTCAAGTTTCATTTCTGTTGAAATGTTTGATATGCGGTTATTCTGACCATAGTTTGATCTTACAAAGGATAAGTAAAATTATTCGACTACCGAACACATCTGGAGCTGGGTGGAAGAACATTTTTTCAAGAGAAAATAGAGCTAATGTAATTATTTACAATGTTATGAACAAAGGACAATGAATAAAATAAATAAATAAAAGCAAGGGATTAGTTAAATGTGACGACATAATTTTAATATAGAGATTTTATAATTATATATACATATATTATATATATTTTAATTTTTTTAATTTCATATTCTTCATTGTGTGCATATATGTATGTATTTATTATTTCTATAATTGAAGAAAATCTTATTACTTGTAATCTTATCGCCTCGTCTTCGCTCATTGAAATCTTTCTCGTTTGAATGCAATTAAATTATGAAAACTTTTTTACAATTGTGCAAATATTTTCCACTATTTGAACTGCGCAAAAAGCAGACAAACTGAATGAATTTACAATAAATTGATTAAGTTACGTATGAAGTGATTCTTAAAAGTTATGCAATACTAATTTGCATCAAAAACGTTTTCTTCAGTTACGGACAAGTTTTCTGTTTGCATAACACAACTTGAATTGTAGCAAATGTAAACGCTCGATTACGTACGAATGTAAGTCTTCAAGATTTCAAGATTTATTTGTTTTTAGAGTGTAAACAATGCGTATTAGAATATAATTTCAAAATTAATTTCAAAGCAAAAATTGTTTTGAACTACACTAATAAAGGTTTGTGATATTGCCATTCTTTAAATATTTAAGAAGAATAGAGAATTAGAAATAGAATTTAAAAGATTTCAAAATTCGACTAGAACGTCTGTTCATATTTCTAAAATGTTAATAAATTATTACAAGTGCTTCCTTGATAGCAATTTTTTTTAAGATGCATGCCCTACTTTCATGCCACCACTGCCATTGCCTCCTTGAGGTTTCTCCTTCCATTTCCACTTGGCAAACTTCTCTTGACTTCGTATACAGTGTGTTCAACAAAAAACGTTCTTCTCTCACAGAGTATACATTACATTTATTTGAAAAAATGTTTTATTTTTGAGAAATAGATATTATTATAGGTTTCGACAGAATGCTTAATATGGGGTCCAATCTCCTGCATGGTCCATAATAGCGTGACATCTTTGGCGACAACTGACAGCCAAAATTTCGGCATATTCCACGGAAGAAGACCTCTACGTTCTTATGAGAAATCGAATAAAATGTTTTGATGATTTTATATTCTTTTTTGATATCTTAGCTTTCATTATTGCCCAAACATTCTCTATGGGATTTGCATCTGGTGACTGTGAGGACCAATCCAAAGTTGCAATATCGTGATCCTCTTTCCACTTAGTGCATAGTCTACTTTTGTTTTTCGGGTCGTTATCTTCTTGTAGTATACAATCGGTGTTATTTTTCCAATATAATTTTTCAGCAGACTTCAATAAACAATCCTTGTACAATTTCAGCATTCTAACTGCATTTAAAGTTCTGGTGAAACACTTTAGAACGCCAAATCCTTGGGCCGAGAAGCATCCATACACATGAACCTTCTGGGGATGCTTTTCAGTTCGTTGAATAAATTGTTCACCTTTTTTCAATCAAACATGTCTAATTGGATTAAACAACACAAAAGTTGATTCATCTATAAATATTACTTTGGTCCAATCACGATCGATATTTGTGTAAGCCCACTGAAGACGCTTTTCAACATGCTTTTTTGAAAGCAACGGTTTCGACAAAGTACCGATACGTTTTATGACTGATAATATATTTTCTCCGATAATATATTTTTGGCTTTTCTCAGACTGACCGTTGGGTTTCTTTCAAAAAGCCCAACGATGACTTTATCCTGCCGCTTGGAAGTGGCGGGCTTTCGGCCCCTTCCTGGTTCGTCGTCAACGTTTGCTGTTTCTGTATAACGTTCAGACCACCTCTTAACAAACGTGGAAGTGGTTTTGAGATATTTTGCAAATTTTTTTTAACTGACCATTTAGGCCCCTTAGGATACTTCGTAAAAAAGCTCGCTTCGAAACATTTCTCAAATAGCACAATCATTTTGGTTACACGTGTCGCAGCGGAAACTACAAATAGAATTGATTAAATTTAATTCGTCGACAACCGCAACAATGTGCTCTTATGTAAAAACAGAACCGGTAAATGTTTACTTAAAAGTTAACCGAATAAGCGAATAACGTTTATTGTTGAACACACTGTACATAGAACTTATAATTGAAACTATTTCTAATTAGTTTGCCACTAATTTGGCTGCCAAATTGTCACCCAGTAACAGTCAATACACACGAACTGAACAACAACAACAACAGCAATAACCATTAAGCCATTATACACGTCAAACAATTTAAAAGTTATCGCACACAGTCGCAATTGCTTTAACGATTTGCATGCCAATAAAACGCTGGCAATGCTCAAATAAAATCAAACATACACACACACACATACACGTACATCGATAAAAGATGCAAATGAATGAATGCAATGGATGCGCATTACGCAAACCTGTAGAGGGCAGCTAGCCATGTGAACAAGTGTGCCGGTGCTGGTGGTTGTAGTTGTATTGGTGAATCGACGCCACCGTTGCAAGCGTGGGGCCACTGCCAACCAAGCGGCATTTTAACTCTCCAGCAAACGTCAACACCATCGGCAGCGTCACAACAGCTGCCGGCAACAACCAGCACCAACACCCACAGCAAACGCCTGACGACACCACGGTCGCTCTCTCTGGCTGCACGCCGTTGACGTCGTCGCTGTTGTTGTTGTTGTTGTTCACATATTGATTTGCGTTTGTATGGTTTTCCGCTTTCTTGCCGAAACTGGTTCGCGCCAGTGTGTCTGGCCGAATCTGAAGTAAACCAGATAAATTCGCTTAGATCTCACCTCGAGTGGTTATTGCTACGACAATACCAGATATTTGAGTGACTCCCGGCCGTACACTACGCAAAAGCGACGTACATTTTCTTCTTGGCTCTTACGTATGCATGAAATGTCTGTAAACATGTCAACACGGCGCCAAATGATAATTAATGTTTTTGTTTTGAATTAATTTCATGCATTACCTAATAATGGGCTTAAGCCAAATGATGTCAAATGGTGTCGTTGAGGAGAAATCACGTGAAGGCATTTAAAAACGTCAACTGCAATGACTGACACTATGTTTGGGGGTTTACAGTACAAATATACACAAAATAAATTGAAATTGAAATTGGTTAGAGTGAAAACCAGTATGCGGAAATTTCCCACGAATAGTGCACAAAATCGACGCTCCATACTCGTGTGGAGAAGCTTCCACCCTCCGCCTCGCTACGACGCTGACTGGTACAGTTTCAATTAATTAATGACCACAACGAACGTTACCCACACTGAATATTGTGGTATTTCGTATCAATTGAGACTTGATCTTGAAAAGAGCAAAACACATACACACACACAGAAGCCAATAAATTTTTATTGATTATGATTATTGTTTTGTAATTGCAGGTTGTTAACTAACTGCGTTCCGGCAACGGAGATGTAAATAACTCGCCCCCGCTAATCCATAGCAAAGCGCATCCAATAAGAAGCAAACAAGAACGCAAGAAGCAAACTACGCCCATAGCACAGGCTAATTAAATAATTAAAAACACAACAAAAACAAAAACGCTATTGCATCAGTCAAGGACATAGAGAGCAGCAAGAGACATTTATTAATAAAATTAATAAAACAGAAAATGTCAGTCACAAAAGCAACAATTCTAAAGCTGCTGACTCTGTGCGCTTTGGCACACAGTCTTTCCGGTCTCACCATTCCGGAAGCGAATGTGCCCAAAACGTACGAGACCACCACCGATCCTCCTGCAGCCGCTGCGCTGTTACGTGCCCAGCAGTATTTGGTAGTGCATGGCGATGCTGCCGGCTCGGCAGAGCAGCGTGAGTTCAAGTTGGCCGCTTCCGTGCTCCTCAAAACACACCACGAACAACAGAGCACCGCAGCGGAATCGGAGCCGCTGGAGCAGTGCAATGCGCCAATGCATCGAGCAACTTTCTCGGGCTACGACTACACAATTCTGCTGTCCATGTTGGCCATATCGTTGGGCATTGGTGTCTTCTACGGCTTCTTCCACAAGTCGGGCTCATCCGACGAGTTTCTGTTGGGCTCGGAAATGTCCATATTTCCGGTTACGCTCAGCCTGACGACAAGCTTCATAACAGCCATTGAGCTACTGGGCAACCCGTCGGAAATGTACCTGCAGGGCACACAGTTTGTGCTGATTGGTGAGTGGGCAGTTGCAGAACCCTAAGTCGGGTTGTTTGCTAATCATTCATATTCTGTTCGATTAGTGATTCCCATGGTCATGGTTATACCCGTTGCTGTGAAGATTTTCTATCCAATCTACTTTAAAATGGAGCTAACCAGTTGTTATGAGTACCTGGGCATACGTTTCGGCAAGGAAATACGCATCCTGGGCGCTCTGCTTTATGTGATACAGGTTTGTTGAGGCCCCTAACTTTACTACGATTACACAGTGTAACAAGATTTGTATTGTTGTTGTATCTTATAGATGTGCTTCTATACCGCAGTAGCTGTGTTGGCGCCAGCCATTGCGCTCTCCAAAGCGACTGGATTGGATACAAAAATTGCTGTGATTCTTATTTATGTTGTTTGTGTATTCTACTCCTCTCAGGGCGGTATGAAAGCTGTGGTTATTGCAGACACTTTTCAGGTGAGAACAGTTGGCTAAGTTTCTTAGTTTAAACTTTCAGACATTTTCAATTAAACATTTTCTAAATTTGTAAAAAAATGAATTCTCAGAAAATTTGTTCAGTTACACCATGCGACAGCATTTTCACACCGGGAAAATTCCATATGTGCGTGAAACTAGAGACCAAATATAGTAATACTGCGTATTTAGTTTTTCATTTCTTCATCCTTTGTCCTTTTAAAAGGACTTCAAAATTTAGAAGGGGATAAGAAATAAAAAAAATATAAAAAATACTTAACCTTGTTAGAATATGGCGATATGTATATCAAATGAAAGAGGAAAGGCTCAAGAATTTAAATAAAATTGATTTTTTATCTATTTGTAAAAAAAGGAGATAAAAAAGGTCCTTTGAAAATTTTAATCCTTTATATCCTTGAAAATGTACATAGAATTTTCTTGAAAAGTAAGTAAAACCCAAAATCTCCTTGATCACGTGTCAAAATTTCATTATTCTCGCTTCATTGGTTTTTTATCTTTTTGTTATTTAAAATACTGATACTCAAATAAAGTAGAATTTTTGTATTTCATTAGAATTGCAGCTTCCGTCTTTTTTTAATAACTTTCGAACCAATAAAGATCCTTTCCTCTTTCATTTGATATACGTATCGCCATATTCTAAAGAGGTTAATTATTTTTTATATTTTTTTTATTTTGTATCCCCTTCAAAATTTTGAAGTCCTTTTAAAAGTACAAAGGATGTAGAAATGAAAAACTGAGTACGCAGTATTACTACTTTGGTCTCTAGTTTAACGCCCATATGGATTTTTTCCGGTGTGAAACATTTTTTTAATTTTTGTCGCACGGTGTTATTATTAACCCATTAAGCCCTGAGCGTTGCGTTTGCGCTATATTAAGTAATTCATAAAGACATAAGACTTGAAAATGGGTAGAATTGGATTAGAATTGATCGTTTTAGATTCTGCCATACTCAAATTTCAAAATTATTTAAATATTCATACTTTTTTTCGATCCAAAGTCAAAGGTTTTTTTTTGGGAATTTTTGAAATTCAATCAAAAATACTTATTCTTCAAACCTATCAAAATCCCTTAGTGGGCTGCATTTTGCAATGCTAAACTATTTAAAAATAAGTTTTGAAAATTTGTTTTTTTTATTTTTTAAACAAAAAATATGCTTTAAGTTTTGTGTTGCGCGAATGCAACGTTGGGCCTAAACACTGCCAATTTTCATACAACGCAACGCGTGAAAATGTCAAAATCCAAGCAGCTGATATTTTATTGGCACATTTTATTTTCCGCAAATATTTGATTTTGTTTATTTCTGTAATGTTTGCGAAAAACATGACAAAAAAAAACATGGTATGAATTTTTTGCTTGATTTTTTTTCTTGATTAGGTCAATTAATAAGATTGTGTAAAATTTTATGGAAATCGCACAAGCCTTTCTGGGGTCAGGTTTTAATGGGTTAATTGAAAATTAAAAGATGAAACAAATTTTGGAGTGAGTTAAAAAGAGTTAGTAATTAATTCCTAAGAGTTACTATTAATTACAGAGTTCGGAAAAAGTTTTTCATTATAGTAACTGAAATCTTTTTTTTATACATACTTTCCTATTATTTTTTCAACTTTTCTAGCCAGCTTTCTTTCTTACCTTTAAACTAATTTTTTAATTATGTGTAATTTCTCATTGCAGGCTGCAGTTTTAGCTGTGTCCTTAGTTTTAGTCATTGGTCTAGGCTGTTATTACAGTGGAAATAGCATCGATATATTCAGCACCGCTGCCGAACGCGATCGCCTCGAGTTCTTCAAGTAAGTTTTCGTCGCCCACGAAATCTTTTGCATACGAATTCAACATCACTGTTTCCCTTTTATTTGAACAGTTTCGACTTTGATCCTACAACACGGCACACCGTGTGGTCCGTGGTTATTGGTGGCTTCTTCTATTGGACGTCGCTATTTTGCACCAATCAGGCTTCCGTGCAAAAGTGCATGTCGCTCAAGTCGCTGAAGCTGGCCAAGGTGGCGCTTGGTTTTGCCATCTTGGGTCTGGTGGTAGTGTTCCTCATGAATTTCTATACGGGCCTAATGATCTTCAACCATTATGCCGATTGCGATCCGTTGTTGGCGGGCCGCATCACCGCATCGGATCAGCTGTTGCCTTTCTATATAATCAGCACATATGAAAACATTCGCAGCGTGGCTGGCATTTTTGTAGCGGGAATTTTCGCTGCCAGTTTAGGGTAAGTTCAGCAATGCTTTTTCAATATGCGCCGCCATTTTCACACCGCCATTTTCTCTCTCTATTTCCGCTCACAGCACTGTCGCTTCAGCGCTCAACTCTCTGTCGGCCGTTACGTGCGAAGATCTGCTCGCGAATGGCATGAATATCAAAATCACGCCCGAGAAAGGTGCCCTCTGGGCCAAGTGGATGTCGCTGGGCTTTGGCATAGTGTCGTTCGGTTTGGTGTTTATAGTGGAGCGCCTGGGCGGTGTGCTGCAGGCCACTCTCACGCTGAATGGCCTCATTGGTGGCGTCACATTGGGCCTCTTCGTGCTGGGCATCGCATGCAAAAGAGCCAACACAAAGGTTTGTTCATAGTGCGTCGCACGTCGAGCACCAGTTTCCATATTGTGTAATTTTGTGTGTTGCATCTTGCAGGGCGCCTTCTACGGTGGCATACTGTCTCTGGTCATAGTGGTCTTCATTGGCATTATTGCGCAGCTAAGCAATGTGGAGCCCGGTCAGTTGCCGCTCTCAGTGGCCAATTGTGATTGCCAAGTAAACACTACGCTCGCGGTGGCCGCGCCCGTTGCTGCAGTGCCCATCATCACAGGCTTTGGGTAAATATGATCTGCATTCGTCCAGTGGCAATTCTTAATCTATCTGTCTGCACAGCTCTTGGCCCATTTTCAAGCTGAGCTACATGTGGTACTCGATGATCGGCACCTTGCTCACCATTTTCCTCGGCTACATTATCTCCGTGATCATAAGTGCCGTGCAGAAGCACAACGTGCTGAAGATCAACTCGGCCCGCGGAATTGACAACTTCAACAACAGCAACGAAGATGCGTGGAATCCGGGAATGCCAACACAATACGCGACGGAAATTAAAGTTATTGCCACCTCGACGCCGCCAATAAATGAGAAGCCATTGGGACATGTGAATCACGCGATCCGGTTGGATGACGAGTGAGCGCGCGTCTGAACGAAATAGATTCGAGTTTGACGATCGAGCTGTGCGGCCGCTCTGAAAGTCCTAACTCAATCAACGAAACTGATCACACTTGAACTTAGATAGATTGCAAATTTTTAAAAATGTATATCGAATTCAGTCATACATACTCCAACCGCACAGACTCACACATATATATTCACACACATTGTACAGCCAGACGATAGCCAGTAGCACATTAAACGAAATGTCAAAAATTGGAGGAAGAAGTGATATGATAATATTTAAGTACTCCGAAATTGTATGTAGATAAAAGTACAAATATTATAAAATGTATTATAGTTAAATGGCAATTGGAATCTCAAGTCAAATGTAATATTCAGTTTGCAATGAAATTGCAGTATTTCAAACTTAGCCGCCACGGTGCATCCGATCCTATTTATTCAATGTTGACGCCAGTGCAATAATTAACGAATTCAATTAAGTTCGCGATCACATGATCGGCACTCGATACGATCATTTATAGCATATTTACACTTTGTAGCTATTGCATTGTATTTGATAAATACAATCAATACTAATATAAAAATAATATGTAATTATTAACTAAAAATAAAGCACAACATATTACTTGCATTCGACTGAGTGCTCATGAACATCGAAATCATTATTTCATTTTTGTGTATTGAGAATTGAATTACGGAATCGTGAATGGGATGTCTTGAGGCGCCAACAATGTTTTTCGAACGCTTATATGTCCAAATAAAATATGCCGCTACAGTATGTTTGTAGTAATTTTTAAGAGTTTTTTCCCAATGTTTTTAATTATGAATTAAATTAAATTTTACGTTTTATAAATGAATCAGTAAAAATGGAAGCGGAAGAATAAAACCATCAATACTTCTAAAGAAATATTCATGGGAAGGAATTTTTGAAAAACCTGAAGTGGGGATATGACTGTGGGACCAAATGTTACACGATTCCAGCGTTTTCTGGTAGAAAGTCTTAGTTATATAACTAGGCATAACAACTCCTTATAGCATTTGGATTTGTCATGGGATAAGGATTACCAGATATGTAGAAAGAGAAGTAGAAATAAAAAATAAAATAAAATAAAAGAAAATAAAAAATAAATTAAAACTAAAATAAAATAAAATAAAATAAAATAAAATAAAATAAAATAAAATAAAATATAATAAAATAAAGTAAAATAAAATAAAATAAAATAAAATAAAATAAAATAAAATAAAATAAAATAAAATAAAATAAAATAAAATAAAATAAAATAAAATAAAATAAAATAAAATAAAATAAAATAAAATATAATAAAATAAAGTAAAATAAAATAAAATTAAAAAAAGATAAAATAAAATAAAATAAAATAAATAAAATAAAGTAAAATACAAAAATAAAATAAAATAAGATAAAGTATAATAAAACAAAATAAAATTAAGATAATAAAAAAAATATTTTCTTGGAAATTTTGACTGCTTTAAGCGACCAACTATAAACTGTCGGTAAAATAGTGCAGAAATACATGCAGACTGGATCGGCCAATGATATTGCATGACATCTGCATCATTGTAACGCACAAGCTGTCAAAAATATTGCTGCAGTTAGCAAAAGTGTGGCTGATAACATGAACGTATTAGTTCCACGTCGTACTCTGCATCAGTGATGCCAATAAATTTTTGAAAAAATCCCTACCCCATCTCAAGAAAATCCCTATTTTTCCTTACGCAAATATAAATTTTCTCTACAAGTTTCCCTACATATATTTTCAAACATCGAAATCAAACGTCGCAAGCTGCACACTTGCAATTGAAATTATTCGTTTAGATTTTTTCAAGCCATCCCTTGAATTCTTCCATTTCCAGCCAGCTGTCGTTAAATTTTTGCTTTCGATACTTAACTTTTACTCGCATCGTAGAACCCGTTTTCAAAAAAAAGATGAATTGGAAGAATTGCTTATTGTTCTATAAACAATTTTAAGTATTATAAATTAAAAAAAAAGTATAACATTTGCAGAAACTTACGATTTTCCTCCTTAATTCAGAATCTGGTTAATAAATAAAATACATTGAAAAATGTACTCGAAAAATGTACTCGCGGCAAAAGTGAAATTAAGCAAATATGCTGACAAAAGTGTATGTTCAAGCACAGACAAAATACATGAAATTCCTTGCTAGCCAGTGGGTGTGTTCAAGGATATATAAAGATTTTACACATTGAAAAAATTGCAATGCATTAATCATAAAAATAAATTATATGCGAACGGAAATATAAAATTTTTTTAAAAATATAGAGACAAATTTCAGATTTTTCAAATTCCCTACATTTAAGTTAATATTAAAAATCTGTCCTTTTTCCCCTACATCGCAAATTTAAGGCTGAATTTCCCTACATGTAGGCTCTTTTCCCTACGGTTGGCATCACTGCTCTGCATTTGGTCTGATCGTACAATTCGTTATGAACAATTTTGCTTTTTGACTTAAGCCTCCATGGTTATAAATATCAACTCACATTAGAACTGAAGTCACAGGTGGTGTATGGCAAGAAAAATCATGGGACATATAATTTTATGATATCAACTGATCTTCAAGATTATGGAAAGGTTTTATGTTGACAATAGTCTTTCTCTTCGTAAAGTAATGACCACAGTACAATTCGAAATGTGTCAAAAAGTCAATGAAAACTTCCTCAAAGAATTGATTTCTGGCAAAAGACTCGTAGCTATATCTTAAATTATATTCTACTCCATACATAGTGAAAAGGTACAAGTAAAATATTTATAGAACTTAATAAATTCTTATAGAAATTCATATTGTTAGTTTGTTTTATTCAACTTGACGTTTTGAAACGACCAAATGGTCAACTCACTATAATGGAAAGTTTAATAAACCACCCTGTGCTATTGAAATACAATGCATCCTAAAAGTATGTTACACTATTTGCAAAAGTAAATATGGCACGCAAGATTATGAATTGCAAACGGTTTGGTTTATTTCCGATTCTATTCTTCGCTACTAAAAACAATATCGTCTATAAATATTTCCGTATTTGAAAATGATTTAAAAGCTGTTTACGAACGCTATCGATTATACTGCAATCATTTTTCGCACCAATAAAACTAGTCAGATAAAAGAACAACGTGCCAATACGAACCTTTTCTAGTATATGACCAAGAAATATAATCGATTGCCCAGCTTCCATTTAATGATTAGGTTTATTTTGAATTTAAATTCGAAAGGATAATTACAGGCTAATCAATCGTACATTTGTGTGCGATTACCATTACCGTTACAATGTATTAAGTGCACACACACACACACCGCAACTTCTACTAGGTGTGCGTGCGTGGCGATTAGCAAAATCGACAGCACAATATAAATGAGCGCAAGTTGTAATCGATTTGAAATCTTAGAGCTAAATAGATTATTTTACAATTCAGAATTTGTCTACAACTAATCACGCGTATTTACACAAACTTGCACGCAGAAACCAGATTCAAGCTGGTCGAATTCATTCGCATTTGGCGTTCGGCCGTTAATGCGGTCACGTTACGCTGATCTCCTCGTCGCTGTCCGAATTCGAGTCGTCATAGTCGTCGTAGTACATTTTCATAAACTCGGAATTCTGAAAGTGCGCGTGTGGGTGTGTTTGTGGGTGGACGTGCGGGTGCGTGGTTGGCGGCGGGTGGTGGTGTGCCGGCTGGTGCAGATGCGGGCTGAGCGCATCGCTCATGAAAAGGCTGCCCGGATGCGTTGTGTGCAGTTGCAGTGAGTGCTGCTCGCCAGCGCCCACGCCCACTCCGGCGCCGCCCAGGCTCAGCATGCTCATGCGCCGCTGCTTCGCCTCGTTGATGGTGGACTCCAGCTTGAACTTGAGGTCGGCGGCGGCCAGGTGTTTCTGCATTTCGGCATTGATCTTCGCCTGGAATTCGGCGCTGGTCAGCGCCGGCAAGCCGCCGCTGCCGCTATTGCCCATGTGGCCAGTGCTGGGCGGCGACGATGCGGCCGATGACGAAGCGGTCGATGACTGATCATTGAGACTGGCGTTCAGCTTGGCAGCGGTCAGCAGTGGCGGCGGCGAGGACATTTGCATGTTGGGCGTGCTGCCGCTGCTGCTGCTGAAGGCTACCGCTGCGGCCGCGGCGGCCGCTGCTGCTACACTGTTGGACATGTGCTGCATGAGCGGCGGCGATTGGAGCGCTGACGGCGCATTGGGCGACTGCAGGGGCTTGGGTGTGGTGGCGGCACTGGAGGTGGGCGCTGCCTCCTCCTTGGGCTGCGGCGACAGGCTGTTGTTTGGCGATGGCGGCGCTGGCGACAGCGGTGTGGCCGGACGGTCACACTTTGCATCCGACAGATCGGGGTTGGGATTGTTTTTGTTTGGCAGCGTTTGATCGCGCGAACCGCCGCTGGCCAACAGTTCGCGTTCCTTTGAGTTGCGCCACTTCATGCGGCGATTTTGAAACCATATTTTGACCTGAAATGAAGGTAAAGAAGAGAAAATTGTAGCCACGTTCAACAAGTCATTTCTAGATGGGAGGAGGCGGGTTGGAGCAGACATGTGAACCGTGTGCGAAATTAATTAGTTCAACGTGCAACGTTGCTAGCCAACGTGACGGCGTTGACGTCCAACCGACGGCCAATGATTGCTGCAGAATTTTGATCGAAATGCTTGTCATGTTGGCCTAAACGAAAAACTGTCCAAAACATTTAACAAGAGCTCAAAATTTTGCCGTCAGCGATGTAAAAAGGGAAGCAGAAAATTCAATCGCAAACTTTGAGCCAGTGTTGCAGCCGAAAAAAGGGTTCGCAGCGGAATCTACTCAGACTCAAAAGTTATGATTCTTGCATACAAATAAAATAAAATAAATAAAATAAAATAAAATAAAATAAAATAAAATAAAATAAAATAACATAAAATAAAATCAAATCAAATCAAATCAAATCAAATCAAATCAAATCAAATCAAATCAAATCAAATCAAATCAAATCAAATCAAATCAAATCAAATCAAATCAAATCAAATCAAATCAAATCAAATCAAATACAAATAAAAACTGACTAACGAACTGCGTTCGAATTGAAATCGAACCAAATTCGCAGAGAGTAGAAAGATCTCACTCTCTCTCTTCTCTCACTCACTCTTGTAAGTTTTTGAAATTCAATATTTCTGATTGCACTTTTCAATCGCCCAAAGTTCATACTAGAAGCTGAATGTTGCGTGTGACCCTCTTCAGTTGCGCGCCTGCCTTCGACTAGCCAACACTCATCGAGGGCGTCCAGGCACCGCAAAAAGTCGACGCAAAACTTTTCATTGCCGCCGGATACATTTTCATCCATTCGCTCGTCGGTGTGTCCGGTCAGTTAAGTTTCGCATCGGAAAAGCGGCTCGCTGCGGCGCCGGCAGTAGAGCAGCGCGCCAGCTAGCGAAATGTTCGCCAACTGTTGGGAAAGTTTCGACTTAACCGAAACTGTTGTCCTGCCACAGCCAGACGCAATGCATAAAAAATGCAAATTAGAGAAATTTCATAGCAACAAATTTATTAGAGCGACGCTGGCAACATTACCAGCAACAACCACAATAATGACAACAACAACAACAACACCAATAACCACTCGAGCACCAGCGCTAGACACATTTACGTATACGCACTTTGCGTGTTCAGGGTGAGTGGCGGACGGACGGCCAGCCAAATCTGAAGTAATGCTGGCCAAACAAGAGGCTGGTTGCTGTTATTGTAGTTGTTGGTGTTGTTGTTGCGGTTGTGTTTGTCATAGCTGGACTTGTGGTTGTTGGCGAAAGTGCGTTAAGTTGCGTACTTAATGCATGAGTTTCGAATTTGGAAAAATCTTAATCTGTCGCTGACAGCTACGAGAAAAGGCGGCAACGGCAGCTAGAACTGTTTTTGAATTATTACGAGTGTCGGCAAACAGCAGCGACGAGGGTGTGTCGGCAGCGCGTAGTCGTGAGAGTGGCGTTGCGTTGCTCGGTTGGAAGTTTTCAGCCGAGGTATGAATTGTGTGCGTTGTCGTGGCTTCGCTAACAACTGCAGTGCAGTGTGCAGCTATGTCGATGGCTTTCAGTAAAATTGGGTAAAGTTGTCAACGAAGCAGTAAGTGCTATGTCTTGTTTGATGACACACAAAAATTACAAGAAAATCGATCGTTTTGGGCAAAATCGATACTTAAAGTAGCATGTGCTTGGTTCTTAAAAGAAGCAGCACTGCTCGACTATGGAAAGCATCGAGTCTGAGTATTCAAAACTACTCAGTACTTGTACTCAGTATGAAGAAGTACTCGGTACTTGTACTTTCTACCGGCTTTTGATCCGTTACTTAGACTCATTATCAAAATGTTCTCAATAATTAATCGTTACTTCCAAGCATCATCGTAAAGTAATCAGTATCGAATCATTATTTGTAATCAGTATTTGATTTTACTCACTTCTATTGGCTTTTGAATCGTTAATTAGACTAAATAGCAAAACATTCTTAAAATAGAATCGTTACTTTTAAGCAGTAGCAAAAAGTAATCAGTATCGAATCATTACTTGTAATCAGAGCTACTCATTACTATTGGCTTTTGAATCGTTACTTAGACTCAATATCAAAACGTTCTTAAAATGGAATCGTTACTTTCAAGCATTATCGAAAAGTAATCAGTATCGAATCATTACTTGTAATCAGCATTGAAAAGTATTCATTACTACCGGTTTTTGAATCGTTACTTATACTCAGTGTCAAAACCTTCTCAATATGGAATCGTTACTTTTAAGCATTATCGAAAAGTAATCAGTATCGAATCATTACTTGTAATGAGTATTTAAAGGTACTCATTACTACCGGCTTTTGAATGGTTACTTATACTCAGTGTCAAAACGTTCTCAATATGGAATCGTTACTTCCAAGTAATATCAAAAAGTAATCAGTATCGAATCATTACTTGTAATCAGTATATGAATTTACTCATTACTACCGGCTTTTGAATCGTTACTTATACTCAGTGTCAAAACGTGCTCAATATAGAATCGTTACTTCCAAGCATTATCAAAAATTAATCAGTATGGAATCATTAGTTGTAATCAGTATTTAAAGGTACTCGTAGCGGCTTTTGAATCGTTACTTATGCTCAGTATCAAAACGTTTTCAATATGGAATCGTTACTTCCAAGTAGTATCACAAAGTAATCAGTATCGAATCATTACTTGTAATCAGTATTTAAAGGTACTCATTACTACCTGCTTTTGAATCGTTACTTATACTCAGTATCGAAACGTTCTTAAAATGGAATCCTTACTTCCAAGCAGTATCAAAAAGTAATCAGTATCGAATCATTACTTGTAATCATTACTCATTACTCATTACTACCGACTTTTGAATGGGTACATATGCTCAGTATCAAAACGATCTCAATATGCAATCGTTACTTCCAAGCATTATCGAAAAGTAATCAGTATCGAATCATTGCTCATAATCAGTATTTAAAGGTACTCATTAGTACCGGCTTTTGAATCGTTACTTATACTCAGTGGCAAAACGTTCTCAATATGGAATCGTTACTTCCAAGCAGTATCGAAAAGTAATCAGTATCGAATCATTACTTGTAATCAGTATTTAAAGGTACTCATTACCACCGATTTTAAATCGTTACTTAGACTCAGTATAAAAACGTTCTTAAAATAAAATCGTTACTTCCAAGCAGTATCAAAAAGTAATCAGTATCGAATCATTACTTGTAATCAGCATTGAAAAGTACTCATTAAGAAATCGCTACTTGGAAGTAGTTTTCGTAAATCAAAAATTATTTCATATACTTTCTATGTCATTTTCCAAAATGTTGCGCTATTTACTTTCGATAAATATTTCTCTCCTTTTTTCTTTGATAGTTTTGAAAGGGTTTGAACCTCGAATCAATTTACAAGAAAGCAACAATCTGATAGCAGGACTTTTGTAGCACCTGAGTGCCACTTCAAGTGCCCAAAATGCAAAGTTCAATCTGCTGACTAATTTTCTAATGACACAACGCCCACAAGCGTCCAATCGACCAGCTCAGCCACTGCGTACATACGCAATTACATGCAACTCAATGTCGGCGCTATTTGCGGTCGAGAAAGCGTGAAATTGGATTTCAGTGTAATCGCTTAAATTGTTAAATAAATAAATCGGCGCATAAACTGTACACTGGGTGTGGCGCTTTTTTTCAATTCCACAGGAGTCGGCGCTTGTTGTGTTGCACGCATTGTGCACCCAGTTCGTGGTGAATGCGAGAACTTCATAAACTTCAGCTAAACACGCCGATTAACCGCAGCGCAAACAAAGACGCTGCGCCGGCCGCACGTGCCGCCTTTTCGAGCTCACAGTCAGATGTTTTGTTCGCTTCCGGTCATTGGGTTTCCGAGCAAAGCGCAGCGCAGAAAAGCAACAGCGCCAGCAGCAGCAGCACCCACAATCGACTGGATAAGTGGGTGTGTGTGTGCCTGTGTGCGTGTGTGTGTGTGTGTGTGGGGGGGTACATGCGCAGCGCTGTCATCTGCGCTGGCGGCATCTGCGAGCGCTGGGCAAATTGAAATAATAAGCCAAGGCGGCGATAAGATTAATGATTATGGGCCCCGGCGCTGATGTCTGCTCTTGATGGGAATTAATTATAAAGCGTGCAATTTAGTATGGAGTTGGTTGCATGTTGTTTTGCGGCAGGCGCTTTCGCTGGCATCGGACGTGGCATTTTTAATGAACGCTCGCATTATTTGCGCCGCTGTACGGGCGGTCGGACGGTCGGGCGGTCGGATGGTCGAAGTTATGATTTTCGGTTTTCGCTTTTGATAATGAGGTTTTATGATTTTTAATTTCATTGCAATTGACTTGTTAGTGTATAAGTTGCAAGTGTGTAGGTATCGAAATGGAAGAAAATGACTTGGGGATATTTGTGAAGCCAACTTGAAAGGCAGGTAAAGTTGCTTTGACTTTTCGAAAAGTGGCTGGCGTTAGTGATTGGAAGAAAGAAAAAAATTGCCGGATGCAATTAATTAAAGTGTCAAAAAGGAGATTTTCATTTAATGTAGATAAAGAGTTTTTTGAAAGTGTGTTTGAACATCAAAAAAATATATAAATATACATAAAATATATGTTATATTTGAAATATCTATGTGATCGAAAGTGGGTATATATCAGGTGTACAGGTGTTTGCTTCCGCCGTTTTCCGATAGGTGGCTGTACCGGCTGAGGCTGGTTGAAATACATAGATGGTAATGCCTTTAAAGTGAGTGTGGACAGTGCCTAACGAATTGTCATCGCCGTTTCAGTGACAGTTGTTCTTGTTTTCGTATTATTCACGCTCGAAAATGTCCGTTTATGTGCCCAATTCTCGCCATTTGCGGGAAGTTTTACTTTTCTGTTACAATTCGCAAAAAAATGCAGCTGAAGCGCATCGAATGCTCTCAGAAACTTACGGTGATGCTGCTCTGAGTGAAAGAACGTGTCGGGAGTGGTTTCAACGTTTTAAAAATGGTGATTTCGATGTCGAAGACAAACATGGTGGTGGAAGAGAAAAAACCTTCAAAGATGAACAGCTAGAAGCATTAAAGCTCTTAAAACCGGGTGAAACCATCACAGGAGATCGCTACCAAACGCAACTGATGCGCCTTAGTCGCGCGCTAAAAGAAAAGCGGCCACAATATCAAGAGCGACATGACAAAGTCATCCTCCAACACGACAATGCTCGGCCTCACGTCGCAAAAGTGGTCAAAAAGTACCTGGAAACGCTGAAAGTCTTGCCCCACCCGCCGTATTCCCCAGATGTCGCCCCTTCTGACTTCCACCTATTCCGTTCGATGGCACACGGCCTGGCAGATCAACATTTTCAATCCTTCGAAGAATTGGAAAAATGGATTGCTTCATGGATAGCGTCAAAAGAGGACTCCTTTTTTCGAGCCGGGATCCGAAAATTGCCGGAAAGATGGGAGAAAGTTGTCGCTAGCGACGGACAATACTTTGAATAATACATCTGTAAGCACTTTTTCGCAATAAAGCTTTTAATTTTGGAAAAAACGGCGGACGCAAAGTTGTACACCTGATAGATAGATGCGACTTTGAGCCTCAGGTTCCCACTTCATTGGTTTTGTTTCTTTTTATTATTTAAAACACTGATACTTAAATAAATTAGAATTTTTGTATTTCATTAGAACTGCAGCTTTCGCCTTGTTTTTAATAACTTTCGAACCAATAAAGTTAGAGTAATGAAGTTGTGGCACATGATTAAGGATATTTTGGGGTTTACCATAGTTACTTTTCAAGAAAATTCTATATAAATTTTCAAGGATATAAAGGATTAAAATTTTCAAAGGACACTTTTCACATCCTTTTTTAAAAAAAGATAAAAAATCAATTTTATTTAAATTCTTGAGCTCTTCCTCTTTCATTTGATATACATATCGCCATATTCTGACGAGGTTAAGTATTTTTTATATTTTTGTTATTTTTTATCTCCTTCAAAATTTTTAAGTCCTTTTAAAAGGACAAAGGATGTAGAAATGAAAAACTGAGTACGCAGTATTACTATGTTTGGTCTTTAGTTTCACGCCCATATGGATTTTTTCCGATGTGAAAATTGTTTTTAATTTGTGTCGCACGGTGTAATTAGATGCTTTTAGTGAGGTTTCGGATAGGTTGTCAAATTGATAGTTAGGATTCAAATGAACTACTCTTCAAGCTGGCTAATCTTATGGACGTTAAAGCTTCACAAATGCAATGAAAGTCCACAGATATTTTACAGTTGGTTTATTTCTGCCTTTTCTTAAGGAGGGTTATACCCAGTTTAGCTGCGTGTGTGGCAAAATATCAGTGCCCCGTGCTCATAACCATTACCCTGACCACATTCTACGTGGATTTGGACGTTCACAATGTTTGATTTGCCTTAAAGAGGAGGAGGAGGTGCCGCTACCGACGGTGGTTCCAAAGTCATTGCGGACCCTTCCCTGGACCCAGCTCGTCTACTGATTCGTTTTCTTGGATTCTAATGTGACCGGGGATCCACCGGATGGTGACAGCCGCTTGACTCTCCAATAAGTATACTAAACCTTTTAATTTAGGCAATTCAAAGGTTGAGGGTTTGGCTGACAGTAGGGTGACCTGAATGCACCGTGAAAGAGAGAAATGGATGATCAACTATAGGCAGTCTAAGACAGCATTAAAGCTGCCAATATGGGAGGCGTAGCCTAAAGAGTTCTCAGTCTAGTACGCAGAGATCTTAGAGTGCTGACAGTCTTCACAACGGGGCGCGGCAAATGAGGGAGACACCTAGTGTGCTAAACTTTTGTTGAGGTAGTGATATGAAGACAAGATAACCGTGCACATTGTTTGCAGTGTCCAGCTTTAGGATTTTTATTTTTTGACAAACGTGCATTAACCCTTTCGCTACAGGTTTTTACTTGGGAGAGTTAAAATTTTAAATTTTACGGCGTATGCTTCTATGTGGTTATATTAGCAACCTTCTATAAGAAATTTTTTAATTTTTATACTCGGATCCTGTATTTTAGAGTGTTTTTCTATGAGAGCAACCACATCGTTGTGGCTGTAATAATTACATAAACATAAAACTTTTTACGCATAACGAAAATTTGAATATTTCTTCATTTACTTCAGCCAAAATTAAAAAAAAATGTGTCTAAATTGAAAGAAAACGTCAAATTAGAAAGTTCTCAAATTTTTTCTGCTTCTTCTTCCTTTACTACGTCAAGATATACCATTAAAAAACGTGTATACTTCTCTTCTTTAAACTTAAATATTCAGTTTATTAATTTCGTATTTTTCCTAAAACTTCAAACTATTCTAAAAAGCAACAAAAAAATGTATTCTTGCAACCATAGAGGATGCAGACGTCCACAAAGTAGCATTTTGCCATGTGGCAACAAAATAGCGAAAGGGTTAAAGAGTTATGGAGCATAATTCGCAGAAATCAACTAGAGAAATCAACTTATGCAAATCTTATTCAGTTAGATCACCGGAATGCCATCTCATTGGGAATGAAGAAATTAAGAGATTTGGTTCTTCTTGAGCAGTTGACCACATATTTCTGGCATTGCTAGTTCATTGCAGTTTTAACATTTATTGAATTTTTTGCCCAGTTGGACCATAATTCTGCATCATAGTGCATCTCACAAAAAGTATGGCGAACACAAAATAAAAAAAAATTATTTACAACTTGCAAATAATAACAAAAGCAAAACCTAGAGTAATAAAAGCGCTGTCACTTGAAACGTTAGCGTAATAGGCTGTCAGTGAGCTGATATATAACTATGTAGCATCTATTGAAGTGTTTTTCAAAAACTGAGTTCTGAGTGTTTATTGCGAGTTGTTTTAACGCGTCTCCACTTTGCATTCAATGCTGCGTTAATGCAATTTTACAACGGAACATGTAAGACAGCCGTTATAACAGCGACCATGACGAAAATCTACACACATCTACATACACTATGTGGTTTATAAATATTAACGACAAGTCATATGTTTAGATTAGGTAGTTGAAATATGAATACGCCTGCTGCTTCGGCTTAAGTGATATTTATTTCTGGCATGCAAACGTTTTCTATGCATTTTGCATATCATGAAAATTAACATGTAGTCGCGCATTTCGTTAGATAATTGCAATGAAACAAATCTGTCCAATCACTCAGTGGCGGATACACATGTAAACAGCGCACTAATGCCACACATTAGGCACAAATTGAATCAAGTCTGGCACTCGTTCGTATACTCGTAGTAAGTTAATCAAGTTGGGTGCTATTGTGCAACGATAAGCATCTGATTGCAAAAGATCACTTCCCGACGAGCCAACTAGTTGATTCGCTATGCGACGCAGTGTTGTTATGTTAGTACAGTGAAATTCCTCATAACCGGACACTCACCGTCGCAGTGTTTTTGTCCAGTTATGGGAGATGTCCGCTTACGGGGGAGGGCGGGTACAAAAAATTAGTTAAAATTGTATTCGAATATTTCTGTTGTTTATTTATGTATTTAATATTTTGAACGAGTTTATGAATATTGAATATTTATTTAATATATTTTTACATGTATTGGTAAAGTACATACATTGTACAAGTCCTTAAATTTGAATACGACTTTGGTTGAAAAAATTGTGTATGGTCGATTGCCTAAACACTGATTGTTTTAATTTAAAATTTCCACTTTCAAATAAGAGTTCGATTTGTATTATAGGGAAGTACAGATTTTTAAAGATTGGTTGAGCATATTTTGTATTTTGTCCGTTTATGAGAGATTTTTTAATCAAAATTTTTTAATCAATATTGTCCGCGTTCGGTTATTAGAGCGACCGGTTATAGGAATGATATTTGTATGGAAAACTTAATGAAATTGCTGTGTCTGCGAAATTTGTCCGGCTATTGAAGCTGTCCGGTTATAAGGACTGTCCGCAATGAGGAATTTCACTGTATATGTTAGCATATTCCATTATAGTCGATGCTTTAAATAAACTCGACAAATATGAAATTCAGGTGAATGGTAACTTTTTGAATTGGAAGAGACTGGTTGTGACTAAATCACTCGAGATACTTTTATATCCTTTTGTGACGCAAAGAGACCGAGTAAGTAGAGCGCTTCGGCAAAACCCTGCGACAGAAGGAGCTTTTAGTTGGTAGAAAAGTCAGCATGTTGGTGGACATGGGCCCATTACGGTATTACAGAGTTTTTATGCTTGGATCTCCTTTTTTAAATACCTTTTTATTTTAATGCACAGAAACCAACTCGATACAAAAAGTAAAAGTATGATGTATGATGGGGTGAATGCATCAAATATGACCTAACTTTAACTTCTGTCGCTCTAAAAAGCTTCGCTTAAACGAGATCACATAAAAGAGATATTGTTGGCAGTGTTGCCAAATTCAAAAATTGAGAATTCACTAAATGAATGAAGAATCGGCATTTAGTTTTTAGAGAATCGCATCAGACTATCTTTGTTAAATATATCTTAAATAATAATATTAAATATAAATATATATAATATCAAATATTTGTTAAAGAAATTTATATTAAATTTTTAATTGATTAGATTTTATTTTAATTTATACAAAAGCATTCTGGTTAAAAACTAACCGATCTAACAAATAAAACACAATGTATTATTCCTTCAGATCAGATAGTAGAATCAGTACCAGTTTGACAAAACTAGCGATTGATGCTCATACGGCTGATTCTTTGTTGGGTGCTTACAAGAAAAAATTGGGATGGTTTTTAAATGATTTCTGGAGGAGTTTCATGGGCAAGGAAGAGGTAGAGAATGTACTTTAACTTGTGCGAACTAACTCTGCACTCTCTACGGGAAGGAAGACTAACTTACGTAACTTCCTAATTCTTAAGCTTGAGGAATTCTAACTTTGAATAGGGCAATACGGGCCCGCTTAACTGTTGGTCTGAAGTAATGGATTTCAATACCCCAAGTAGGCTTCTCTCAACGCAATCACTCTTATCTAACCAACTACCTAAAGGTAAATATCTATATTTGGAATATATCATTAACTACATAAATAAAAATATAATGTGTGAAAAATTTTGTGAATAGAATCAAGAAAGATATAGAGATTGATTTAAAAGTTTCTATACAGCTATTCGAAAGCTGCTTATGCTTTGTTTCTATTTTAGCAGCTCGTGTTGTTTTATCTATAATTTGTATTTTAAATATATTACGACAGCATTATCACTTAAAATCTATTAACCCTTTCGACCCCAAAGTTGCCTGAGAGCAACTTCACCTATTTGTTATCTTATAGCAAAAGCTACGATTGATTTATGGGTTTAATTTAAGTAGGCACCAACAAATTAATATTTTAAGAAGTGAATTCAAAGCAAATTACAAACATTTTACTGTTATCCCCAAAATAATTTCCAATAATTTGCAGCGATATCAGTGAAGGTTTGTGTTCTAATCGAAGTCTACGAATTGGGCGCGTTTGATAAAAATCCTGTTTCTTTAATAATGGTAAAATAAACTCCAAAAGGTGATAATTTTGTATTTTTCCATAAGTAAGAAATAATTTTTCTGTAATTGAAAAATATTGATACAAAATTTATTTAACCCGTTTTAAGCTAAAATTGTTCATAAGTAAACTAGCTCTATGTAGAACTATAATAAAGAGGCGTGGCGACTTCAAATTTCGTGTGCACACTTCTTAGGCTGTAAGTGTTTCATGATTTAAATACCAAAAAGTAGTATCGAGACACAGGGTAAAATTCGGGGTCGAAAGGGTTAAATTACAATTACGAATATTTTGTGTAAAATAAAATGCAATACGTTTATGAAATATTGATCAAAAATTGATTTTTTAATTAATTTTATTTCATTTTAACTTAGTAAACACTTCAAGTTTTGTATATAAAATATTCAATTTGTATATAAAATATTGATTTTGTATATACAATTTTGTAAAACTAAGTGTGCCTCTTGAAATTTTCTAGGCAAACTAATAAATATATCCAAAATGGTTATCTCGTCTCGACATCCACAATAGAGAAAAGATGAGATCCTGTGGTAAATTTCACTGTCCGAAATCTCTTCTTGTTTGCAAACTTTTACTTTCAACTTCTCGGCAAATGGAAACCCCCACATTTCACAAATCCAAAATTAAATAACATTACTAACTCACTTAACCATGTGTACGTGTTCAATGCGAAGTTTTCAAAGCGATTATTTTTAAAGCGCCAGGCACAAAGTGAAATCTCATCAAGCCCCCAAGCGGAAACGGAAACGTCTTGAGGCGAAATTACTGGCTTATTTGAATATTTAATCGCGGCGCCCACGTTCGTGCCAGCCACTCGCAGCCGGTATTGGAATAACACACACAGCCAGCCGAGTCGAAGACGGAAATCGCTTTTCGTTCAAAGCAAATGCGAAATGCTGTGCGCATTTAACTGAATCTCGGCGATACAAATTAAATGGGAAACACGCTCATACACACACACACACACACTCACACATAACTTGAACGAGTTACCCCCGTGGGCAACTTTTTTCAAGTGTCACGTCCAAAACATACTCGTCTGTTTTTGATTTGCCAAAAATATAAATAAAACGCCGAGCGACAGAGCAGTGATGGGCGGGCGAGCGCCGACTGTGGTGCGTGGTGCGTTGAACCACCCCTCGCCCGGTCTGGCCCAGTCTGCGGCGCATGCTGCGATTTTTACGTGGCAAATGCGAGCGCCGCATTTTTATTTGCGCAGCCAAACGCCGATGTGTGATTTAAATGTACAATGGCAGCCAGCCCGGCAAAGCGGAAGCGCCAGCCTGAGTGCGTGGGTGGCGGTGTTCGGCGGCGACAGTTCGATTATCAAGCGGCGGTATTTTTGCGCTGCTTTCTTTTGGCTGTCAGAGTGCGCTGTCGTCACCCTTTGGCTGCGTCACAGCCAGCGCCACAGTCAGAGTTGGGCTGTTTGCTTGGCAATATGCATTAGGCTCGATTATAATCGTTTTATTGCCCTTGGATGGGGTTAACAACTCCGCACAGCACAGCACAGTCGATGATTTGTTTGTTTGTTGGCATTTGCATTTGCATTTGCGGCGTTTGAATCACTTAGCACTAGTGTCCGACCGAAACCACTTTTTTGGGCCGAAACCGAAACCGAAACCGAATATTCGGTTTTTTTTTAATATTCGGCCGAAACCGAAACCGAAACCGAAACTTTCTAGTTGAAATAAAAATCACCATATCAAGCACTTTTTTCAACAAACGAATTTTACATTAAGTAAATAAAGAACAAACAAACAAACATAGCATAAATAAATAAATACTTATTAATAAAAACAATTTATTAATTTTTTAAAAACTTAAACATGAAAAAATTAACCTTTCGTACCTTACTCGCTACTATTCAAAATTAAATAATTTAATATTATATGCTAAAAAAAAGAAGTTTATTTACATTGCTGGCATCTAAATTACTCCTCCTTTCACTATATATCTGCTACACAATAAAATGTAAAAAATATTCTAGAAAGTTTCGGTTTCGGCTATTCGGCCATTTTTTGGCCGAAACTGAAACCGAAACCGAAACCACTTATTTGGGCCGAAACCGAAACCGAAACCGAATATTCGGTCGGACACTACTTAGCACCCTCATTTATTTCGCCTTTACAGGTTTTTTATGCGATTCTGTATTTGATTTGCACTTTGATCTGCGGTTTACAGCCAATCGGCGGCGATTAAGAATCTGTTTTTTATTATTTGATAGTTGCGCGCCTTGCTCTGCTTGTGACAGTGACAGCTGAAGGGGCAAACAGTTGCACTAAAAGCGCAACCGCGTCAGTCAGTTGTCATTAGTGATTTGAAAACATAAGCGAAATTAGATGAATGCCTTTGGGTTTGTATAGGGTTTCAAAGCAAATTTACGAATTGCATTCGGTCACTGCTAAGTGGTTTACAAATGGGTGCAAAAATTTCTCGACCAGACGTTGCAACAAAAAAACTCGATTTGCTTGCCACTGTGTGTGTGTGTAGCGTTGCAAATGTGTGTGCAGCACAGTGCTGCATCGGTGTAATGAACCCTGGGAGTCTATGTCACAAGGATCACAATGGTGTGTTTTAATCAGTTCAACGACTTTTACTTCTGTATGTTTCTGTATGGTTTTGTTAGAAGAATACAAAATAACTTTTATCTTTGATCCATATTTATGCAGGTAGGAGTGGCTGCCTAAAAGCGGAGCGCACTTAGGCCATAAAAACCCATTGTGATACCACAATCAATCGAACTTAAGTTCGCTCATTCATTTAGCCAGTTTGAGTTCCTTAAGCATAATAAACTATGAATAACACAGCCCAACAAAAAAACATTTTTTCTGTTGCATGGAGTTTTTCTACTGTTTCTTACTTATTTTGGGTGCGCTGATTTCGAATATATCCTCCGATTTTTTCTAGCAGCTCTAGTTAGTGAGATATAGGTACCGTGTCATTTTTTCAGTTTTTCCTCTATTTTTTCCATATTTTTGATCGTAATTTCTAAGCCAAAAAACCGTGAAAAACATGATTTTCACCTTATCGCATTAACAACACCGCACGGCTTCTTTTCCGATGCAACTTATATTTATAAGTTTTAAAATTCCGCGGTAATTGGACCTCAAAGTCGGAAAATATGGAATTTTAAGGCGTTTTCTTTGATGGTCAAAAACATACACATTTTTTGTAAATCAATTAATGAGTTAGGTGTATAATGAAAGCCGACACATCAAGCAATACAACACAGCCAAAATATTTGGCGGAATGCACATTCGCATCGAAATAATAGCAAAAATGTACCATAGCCATTTTCATCACTTTTCATACTATTTCCTTAAAAAATTAGGGGCCTAAAAATATGCTCTTTTATATGTTCCATTTATAGTGTGAAATACAAGCAAAAAAACAACAAGATTGCAAGATTGCTCGAAACAAAACAAATTAAAAACTTTGCATATTTTGAGGCTCCTAATATTTTAAGGAAAAAGTATGAAAAGTATTGAAAATGGGTATGGTACATTTTTGCTATTATTTCGATGCGAATGTGTATTCCGCTGAATCATTTGGCTGTGTTGTATTGCTTGATGTTTCTTCTTAAGATATTCACATACTTCGTAACTTGATTTATGAAACATCTGTAAAATTTTCGCCATCAGAAAAAACGCATTGAAATTCAATATTTTCCTACTTTGAAGCCTTATTACAACGCCAATTTAGAACGCATAAAAAAATCATGTCGATAGGACTATTTGTTCAGAAATTACAGTCGAAAACGAGAAAAAAGCCGAGGAAAATTCGAAAAAGTGACACGCCCATTTTTTGCGAAAACTAGAGCTGTTACATAAAAACGGAGTATGGTTTTGAAAACAGCGTGGAAAAACGATTCAGATTCATGTAAAAAACTCCATGCAACAGACATGCTGTTGTGCAGTGTAATCCTATAGGCTAGAAGAGACTGAGGTGATTTTTTTTTGTTAGATAATGCGTCACAAGCACATAGAAGATGAAGTATATTTTCTTCCATTTCCTCGTTCATACCACTTCGACAGAAGTCATCTTGAATGGGTGCCAATTAAACATCTGACCCCTTTTTAGCGAGAGAAGTTCTCTAGAATGATGTAAGTTTGAGGTTGGCCAAATTTAGAACGCAGAAAAATCGGTGTTGCCTTCAGCCCATCTTAGGTTAGGTTTCTTGTATGAAGCTTGTATAGGTCTGAAGTAAGTTAAAAAGAAGGATTTCGAGCGTTGCCATGTCTTGACGTAATTGTTCAATCGTACCCTCCCGAACAGTTCCCCAGAACTCCTAGTAGGAATTTTAATTGATACATTTTTTAGAATAATGTGTGAGAGTTAAAGTCTCATTTGAAGTAATCACGATACATTTACGAAGTCATATATAAAAATTGTACAGTCACTTTATGAGAAAGTATTAATTTTATAATAAAATTTGCAATTATTTTATTTTAATTTTTATGATATTTTTTGGCTGCAACGCGAGTTGTTAATATTTAATAGACATTTTTGTCATAATGGTTTTCTGGTTGTAACTTACATTGAAAAGAAAAAAAATTGTTTGCTAAACGAACAAAAAGATAGTTCATGCATTTGGGCATTTATCTGTGTGATTCTGTGGAATTTTGTGTTAACGTATTTTTTATAATAAAGGTAGCATCCGGTCAAACTCTAACCTCAAACGGTTTTCTTGAAAGTGGCCATTTTACAATCGACCTTTTTGAACTTAAGTCAAAATTTTTCGAAAGTCTGTACGAATAGCGACCCACTATGGAACCAAATATAGCCATTCTTATTCCTACTTTAATTTCTTAAATACTTTTCTGAACCAATCACCTGTTTGTGTTTATTTAAAATAGGTTTAAATTGAAATAAATTAAATAAATATAAATCAAATTGTGTGTAATTGTGTGTAAAACAATTCTTTACCTCAATGTAATAAATTCTTAATAAAATATTAGGTTTATTCATGCATTATTTGCCTGAATGTAAGCGAATTACCAGGAAATCGCTGTGCAATCCAATATCTGGATCAGTTTTTTATAACAAATGTAACCATAATATATAAAACTTATCATTTTATTAAAATTTATATGTCATTAATAGAGTTAAGTCACTAAAATTAGATGGAAGGCGTTAAAATTCGGTAGAAATTTACATTTCCTGAATCCTTCTACCAGGAAAAAATGCGTTCAACATTTAATTCTTTTTGGTATTTCTTTGAAATGCTTCGATAGTAAAAAAATATAAATGCTGGCAATGATGTCGTAACAAATTCAGACAAACCTATTAAAAATGTGGCAAATTTTTGAATAAGCGGAATTAATTTGAGAATAGTTCTGGAACTATGAATACATAACATTGAAATTCGTTATGAAGTCGTTTACATGTCTCCTTCAGATTCATGTCATGTCTTGTCTCCTTCATCCGCATGCAGCATCAACACAAATTGAACCAAGTCCATACCAATTTTTGTGGTCAAAGTTATTCAGTCAACACTGTGCTTCGGTTCTAAATCGCAGTTGCCAATCGACTGCAAATAGTTTCCACACAGTTCTAAACGCAGTCAAATATTTGCCTAAATAGTGTGCCACAATTGGCCCCTCTCCCCTCTACCCGATGACGACACATGTTGCCAAATCATGGCACAGGCTGCGTCGTCGCCAACCACATTCAATACGCCATTACGAGTGAATATCGAATGTCGTTCAACACATCCTTGGCACTCGCACACCCACGCGCGTCCTTCGCAAACGTCCTGGCTGCACTATTGGGGGATGCTGCATAACTTCAGCCCCTGGCCGTCTGTGCGTAGCGCGCAGCACATGAAAGAGACGTCTCATTAGGAAACATATGCTTCGGTTAGAGCGTTGGGCTGCACGGGCTGGTTGGCAGGCGAGCGGTTCATAAGAAGGGCAGCGCAGCAGCAGAACGGCAACAGCTTCCGCATCAGTCATCACGCTCGCCCGGCGGAGAAGTCAATTTGAAAAAGGATACTTTGCCGGCAATTTGTATCCTTCCACCACAACCAACATTTGGGACGCAAAAAGTTTGCTGCCCGTAGGGGAGTGTCAGAAAAATGTGTTACATTTGGCAGGATATTATTTGATTGCACTTAAATCCTGCTAGCAATTAAAGCGCAGTAATTTTTCGATTTAATTTCAACGCCTTTCCCAGCCAGCCGACTTATTGCTGTCATTACTGAATTGTTGTAGCATATTTAATTATTATTTTCGCTGCAACGATGTGAGTGCCGAGTGCAATGAGTTCAGACAAATCAATCAAACTGCAGTGCACATTGCGTCACTTGCTATAAATTAGCAATTAAGCAAATGTGCTGCTAACTAGCCGCGAGACTCGGCCAAGTATATAACTGCCGATCTTGTTGAAAGGTGTCGCCCGAGTCGTTTACTCCGCCACAGATTTACAACCATTATTGGCACTTTCGAAAGGCAACACACGTGTACGATCGAGTGACAATTAAAGGTCTGTTGGCATTTGACTACAATGCAGAGCGACTAGTGGGCAGCACTCAAGTGTTGCCACATTAGGAGATTTCATTGTAGATTTCGGAGAATTCCGGGCTCTTAGGAGGAATTGGAATGGGCTGGAGAATTATAGAACTTTCAATCAGGGACCGAAAATAACTGTTATTTTACAATTTTCAAATCAAAAAGGTGTAACGAAAAATTGTCGGTGGAATTTTTCAAATATACCATTATGATCGTAATGACGTCAGCTTCACGAATATTAAACGCATTTTAAATTTTTTACTTTTACTATAAAAGTTAAAATGAACTGTTATTTTGTGCCTTTTATTATTTCAGGCAAAAATAACTGTTACTTTTGACTTTTATTTTATCGGTCAAAAATAACAGTTATTTTGTGACTTTTATTTTTTCGGTCAAATATATCAGGCAATTTGAATTTTTTCAAGGCCGTTTGACCGACTAAAAAACTATTGATACCATTTTTTTTGCCGCACAAGTCTTATAGCTCAGAATGTGCGGTCTGCTGAGACGAAAAAAATTGTATCAATAGTTTTTTTGTCAGTCAAACGGCCTTTGAACGAATTCAAATTGCCTGATATATTTGACCGAAAAAATAAAAGTCACAAAATAACTGTTATTTTTTACCAATAAAATAAAAGTCAAAAGTAACAGTTATTTTTGCTTGATATGATAGAAAGCACAAAATAACTTTTATTTTTGCCGGTAAAAATAAAAGTTAAAAGATAACAGTTAAAATTTGACTTTTTTGATAAAACCCATAACCGGTACGGTCCCTGCTTTCAATATATCGGAACTTTGGAACTTTCTCTACAAAAGCATTTAGAAACAAAATTTTAATATATTTTGCTTGAATGTCAAAATCTTTTTTTAACTATCAATTCTTAGTTGTATTAATTCTGAAATTAATTTATTACTATTTTCAAATTATACACAGCTCAGTATAAACAAAATTGCAACAATTAAGACATTTGTAAAAAGAAAATCAAATCAACTACAATTTAAATTCTCTTTGGATTAGAAATAAAATCATTTTACTTATGTGGCAACACTGCAGCACCATAACAAAATATTTTGCTTGAGTTGATTTTAATTAAACGACACATATACATATTTATGTGAGAAAAAGCTTTGGTAAAAACATAAATTATTTTAATATCGAATTAATGAAACCCTTGCGGAATTAATTAAAGACAACTTGAATCTATCACCATTGGGTTTTGTGGTTCGAAGCTGCAATTACTCAGTCGTAGTTTTGCTAAGCCAGTGGGAGGCACTTCGGGTTGGCTATTCGAGTGGTTCTATAAATCAGATAGTTGGAAATAACCAGAAGCATTAAAAATGTCAAACAGATTGCTTCAACTCCTTTCAACGCATTCAAATTTATTCAATTATTCTGCATGAACCAAATTTAAGACATAGTACAACCAAAGACATATGACAATAGTAGTTTAATTGTTTTTGGTACAACATGGGGATGCCAATTCCGGGATCCTGTATATGTATTTTAATTGTCAAAAATTGGAGATTTGTATTCAAAAATTGTATGCACAATAGGCGTCAATCATTTTGCAAATGTGTACTAAATGTAAAATTAAATATTTATAGAATACAATTAAAACCATTTAATATTCAAACCATTTATCATATGGTCAGCTTGTTATTTTTAAGTGCACAAATGGTTCTATAAATACAATTTCAGCATCCTATGTGATATGGAAAATATCCATATCCTATAAAGGGAAGTATTAATTTTTTTAAACTAATAAAGTTAGAAGGACGATATTCAAGGATGTAATAGTATACATATTAGTCCTTAAAATATTTAAAAAAACTATTAAAAATGTCCAAGGACATTCAAGGATAAAGTTTTAAAAGGACATTTTCAATACCTCTTCGTTCTTTTGCACCAAAACATTAAATTTTCTAAGATTCTAAGGATTTTTCTCTTTCATTTGATACTAATATTGTTATTCTACAATGCGCTTAATTTTTTAAATAATTTTTTGAGATAAACATGTCCTTGAAATTTTAAGGTCCTT
Organism: Melieria picta; assembly: GCA_964056695.1. Classification (NCBI taxonomy): domain Eukaryota; kingdom Metazoa; phylum Arthropoda; class Insecta; order Diptera; family Ulidiidae; genus Melieria; species Melieria picta. Next base: position 20,370,871 of record OZ057399.1, read on the forward strand.
TTAAAAAAATTCTGACATCAGGGAGACAAACTAAAAACGCAGTTTTACTACATTTGTCCCCTAGTTTCGCGGGTATATGTATAATTTTTTCGTGTGTTTTGAAATTTTTTGATTTTTGTCGCACGGTGTAACCTTTAAAAGTAGCAGGTATATGGTTGATTTTTGTTTGAGTTTTTACGCAAAATTTTACCTCGATCCGAAAAAAATTATTTATTTAGCTTTCTAAATCACTAAGCCCAAGAAACATAGCTTAAATATTGTGCAAGATGTGGCTATTTTCCCAATACAACTTTTTATTTCATTTTTTTTCTTGAAATAAGATGCACATAAACAAATGTTTATATTAAATAAATGAATTAACAAAATTAAATAATTTATTTTTGTTTTTACATGTTATGATGTTCTGATTACGAAAAAATTTGATTTTTGTTTATTTTATCTCAATGGATAAGTAAAACAGATAATCAAAAGTTGTGGGTGGATTACACCCATAGTTAGTAATGGCGTTAGTGTAATAGACGATAGTAATGCAGGGTTAATAGCCCAAATTATTGTTAATTTAATGAATTGTTGCGAATTGTTGCGATTCAGCTTGATTTATGCAACAAAGTCAAACAAAATTGCAACACACGGACTGATTCTTGTGAACGAAGCCACGGAGTGATATCCTTTTTAAATATGGTAAATGGATGAATGTACATTAGTACACAATAAAGGTCATCATATCTTACATACAGCTCTGTTTATTCAATTTAAAACTTAAGACACGCTTAATGAAAAGTCCTTCAAAAATAAATATATTGCTTACTTTACCTTTTTGTAAATAAGATTTTCATCTTCTCAAATCATTTTGAACGCTTCCCGAAAGTTCTTGGGGAGGACTCGTGGCATAAGTTGAGGACCTTTGATGTGGATCCTTCGCTTTCACACGAATGCACAGTGATTCGTTCCATAGACAAAATTCAAAAAATGTATCCTCTCAGAATTTAATGATTTTGATGTCATTTGAAACTAAAAAAACCCAAAAAAATCTGTGCAAAAAATTAATTAGTGTGTGTGCAAAAGCGGCCCAAAGTTGAAACTTTTTTCACAAAAAAATGTAAACACATATTTTCTGTTTTTTAGTCTATTGAGTAAAAAAAATTGTAAAAATACATCGTTGCAAAGATTTTGGTGAAACTTTCAATGTAGATTAAGAAATGATGTGGCCATTTTCGCTTTTAATGTTTTCTAAAAATTTGCAAAGCTGAGGCTTTTACATCACTTTTAATTCAAAATATTTTTCTAAATTAAAAATCTGAAAATTGGCAAAACTTTGAGGAAAATATCTAAAAAGTATGTGAAAGTATGTTCCTGGATTTTTTTTAATTTTAAGAAGCATTCTTTCTTTGTCGGATAATGTAATTACATCCTCCGATATCTTCCGATCTCAGAAAATAATTCAATTCCAAAAGTGGCCTAAACACCTATTTTTCGACAAAATTTATTTAATTTATCCCTAAAAGTATGCAATCAGCATGAAAAAATTGAGAAAACTGCAATAAAGCAAAACATACGTCTATTATTATCGTTTTTATTGTAAAACTAAAGGGTCCTTAGACAATTTCTGTTACTCTTAGCAATTATCAATGTTGACGTAACTGATTAAATGTAAAACCTGAAAAATCTAGCCAACACACTCGTTGCTATAGCTCACCAAAAATGAGAAAAATTGCAAATTTAAGTCTCAGACATTGCCAAACTACAAAAGTTTAAGAAAAACAAAATGGAGATTTGAATTCCGCAGACCATGATTAACTAGTATACCAAATTTTATGAAGAATGGACCACTCCTTCTAATTTTGTCCCGCGGTTGTATGGAGTCGAATCACTGTGGAATGTATCAATCGCACAAACTGATTTCTGTATTTCTTATTTTGAACACCATTTATGCAGCGCTATGCAAATTTGCCACTAATGAGACAGATAAGTGTCGCCTTTAATGTTTTCCATGAAATAAGTAATTGACCGTTCAATTATGCGCCATTGAGGTGACCAGCTTTACGCCTGAAGCATTTGCGGCTGCGCATGCAAGAATTTCCAGGAACTAGCATCACACAAATTGGTTGGCTGCGACCGCGACAACGTGGTTCTTGAATTTAGTTGCAATCAGCGCTCGCTAATTTGCCTAACGTCAGTCTCGAGTCGAGAGTCGACAGTGGTCAGTAGCCGATTGCGTCAATCGCACTGATGACAATAGACGTAACGCCATTTGACGTTATGCAGTTGACCTCCGTCGGAGCGGCGGTTATTAACCACTGCGATAAATTGTATGTGCCTGAAATTGTTAACGGCAACAAAAGCAAAACAGCTGCGTAATTGTTGTTATTATTGAGTAATTAGCGGCGCGCAGCGACAGCGACAGTGTTTGTGTGTGTGTGTGTGTGTGTGTGAAAGCGTAACAAGGGTGCAAGTCAACGGCAATTAACAACTTTTCAAAATGTAGAAAAGTTCATTTGAAATTAATTACTTATTGCGCACGAATTGCAAATAACAATAACAACAACAATTCATAACACACACATACAAACTGATGTGCTGCCAAAAAGCACAACTGCACTTTCGCATCATTTCCCCCCTTTTGCACACCAAATTGTGTTGTTTGTTGTTGTTGGCGTTGCTGCTGTTGCGTCCACTTGACGCGCATTCGGTTCGAGTGCGTTTGTAAAAATGCCATTTAACGCCGCAATAAACGTTGCAATAATACTCGAAATGATGAATCACCTGGACTGCACCGTTTATCAAAATCTGCCGCCATAAATGCATCGGCCACAAAGCGGCTGCAGCGACGGCGGCATTTTAGGCGCCACACAGCGCACACATTGGCACTCACTGGGAGGGGACGGAGGGAGGGGATGGCCCGCGTGCAGCGCAGTATTTATGGGTTGCGGTTGTTGTTATTGTTATCGTTATTGCATGCCAACGAAATGGTCAACAAAAGTGAAGTTGCATCTCGCGGTGACAGCGACAGCAACAGCGTCAACGCCGAGAGCGACGTGCAACGCAAAAAATCCCCAACCACATTCCTGCATCCACTGCACAGTCGTTGCTGGCCAGCAACGACAACGACACCGCACGCGATGCAGTCCGGCAGGCAATGAGATTTTTTAGATGCTGGCCGCGTCCATTGAAATGCGATTTTTGCTACTCATTTTCTGTCTGGATTTTGCGGTTTTATTGTCATTTGCGGTTTTGCGCCTTGAGCAATTTTCACGCCGTCCATGTCGCCGTGTCCACTGCGCGCATCGAAGTCACTTCCTTTGTTGCTGGCCGCATGCGGAATGGGAGGCGTTTCGAGAGCATCGGGTGGGTGGCTTACTGTGGCCGCCGGGGTGCGAGACGGACGCGCAGTGGTGTGAATTTCAGCACTTGTTCAAATACTCGGCCATCGCTGTTGTTGTTTGATGGCGGCGTCAGCGTCGACGTCGGCATCGGCGCCACGGTGATAATGGAGCTCCCGGCCGGCAGCGATGTCAAAAAGGCACTGCCAAATATGCAAAAGAAATAAATATTGTACGAGCGGGCGCGATGTCCCGCTGAGCTCACAACGTGCGGCGACTGTGAATTTTTCTGACATTAACGCTCAAACCTTTTTCGCATTTTTCGCCATTTTCATTCGATCACACAACAATGCGAGTACATGCGCGTTTGTTCGCCTTTAGGTGTGTCTATGTATGTGTGTGTGTGAGTTTATGGAAAATGTTTTTTGTTTTAAAGATTTAGTGTATTCTATGCAAAACTCGACGTGATGATAAACAAATAAATGCATTTGACACATGATAAACGACGATACAATATTGTTGTGGTGTTGTGATTTGAATTTGATGCGCCAGTCGGCGCTTCTGTGGTTGGATAAAGCCTGCACTCGGCTTTAAAGTTGAATCAAGTTGAGTCAAGAATACACTAAACAGTTTTCTTTTTCCTTAAATGCTTAATACAATGTTCGTTTTTGAAGCTAAATATTATACTTTTATAGAAAATTGTTCCCCTTTAAAATTTTGTTATATTGTTTGCCTTTGAGGCTATTGTTAAAAATAAAATTTTGACCCTTTAAAATTTGCCCACTTGTAAGCAAATTTCTTGCGCTGTTTTGTTGATCTGACAAACCGACAAGACAATGTTTAACATTACGTAGTTGATTACTATTTTCTAAATTTTTTTAAAACTTGCAGCTACCAGAAGAGTACCCAAGTCTGCAAACTCTAAAAAGAGGTCCTTGGTCCTACCTTCTCCGGTGATTGTGCAGGCCAAAAATATCTCTGTAAGCAAGGCACCAATCATGCAATGACCATTTAGCTACTCATCTGTCTTATGGAGAAAGTGGCGGTCGCTTGTTTTACATGTCATAACGAAGGACCCCAGGATCCTTTCAGCCACTTCACTGTCAGAGAATATGCTGAAGTGTCGCACTTCTCGTTATTTCAGAACAACTTTAATGGTTGAAACAAAAACAAATTCATTTAACTGAAAATGATAACTAATTTATTCTCTGTATTCGACCCCTTCATCAAGTATTTTTAATCTCTCATTAAATTGACTAAGAACATTTATTGGATTAATATCAATTCCATCAGCACACTGGCTACCACTGGCTACCATCACGTCATCATATTTTATGAAATACAATCCTCTTAACTCTACACAAAGAATTCAAAACACTGTTGGGGCCCTCCGACCACAATGGATCAACATTTATCTTTATGTCTTCAGCAGTTGAAGGAATAATTTAATCCAAGTTGTTAAAAAATTCGTTGATTATTATAATGGTTTTTCTTGAAAGGCATTAATTTTGGCGCACTATTTTGTTGCAAAATATAACCTTACAAAAATATGTCAAACATTTCACTTTCTCCACATTGAACAGAACCAGTTGTCTGCTTATTCCAAGTAAATCTGAGAAGCAGGCTCAACCTTATTAAAATCCGTCGGTGAAGATCTAACCTGAGTTGATGGTCATTAGTGCTGAAAACACCTACAAATTGCTCGTCTAGAATGGCAGTGGAAACTATTACTGAACAAATAAATAGTACATCTCTAAGTAAAAAAGTTAAGAAAAACTGCGCGTTAATCTTAAAACATTGATACTTTATAAAAGTAAAAATGATTTTATTCATTTTTATTGTTTTAGAGAAAAAACAAACAAACGATGACAGAATCCATATTCATATTTTCGCTGATTCCTACTCCATAAAGGAGTGATTTGTGCCACCGTAATATATTCTTGGGAGTGTTTTAATTGAAGCTTACATTAAAGCTTTACATTAAATATTTAAAGTATTGTACAAAGCCAGCTACTACTTTTTTCCAAAAAAACAGAACTGCGTCGGCTTGAAGGCCAAAAACGTATCGAGACATTTTTTGATTTAATCAACTGAAGTGAATCGTATTCCTGATAGGACATTCTACATGGATCGAAATAGACAGTAGTCAGAAAGCGTTATGTCTGGACTATAGGGAGGGTTGGTTAGCTGTTCCCATCCAACATTTTCTAGATATGTTTTGACAGTTTGAGCGCGATGTGGCCGAGCATTTTCACCATAAAAATTGTAGTTTCGTGTCGTTTTTTTTTTATTGCTCAGTTCAGACGAATTAATTCTTGTATGTTGAGCTCTTCCTTAACAGTTTGTAGTAACTCATAATGGATCACTCCCTTCTGATTCCACCAGTTACAGACCATTACCTTGACGCCATGGATATTCGGTTTGGTCGTCGATGTTGATTTATGGCTGTGCATACCCCAAGACATTTTTTGTTTTGGATTATTGTAGTGAATCCATGTTCATCACCAGTAACAATTCAATGCAAAAATTACTTCTTTTTGAAGCCGTCATGTTTCGTTCGACGTCTCTTGGCTTCAATTCGTATGGCAAACTGTTTAATTGCATTTGGATCATTCCTAGATTATGTAAACCTTTGCAACAGTTGAGCGATCAATTCCCAATGATTCAAAAAGTTCTTTTTGTGTTTGACACGAGTCTTGGTTGAGCAATTCCTCTAATTTTTTAACTTAGAACTTTTTTGGCTGTTCGAAACGCTCCTCGTATTCCAAGCCAAAGTCACCACTTTTAAAACGTGCCAACTGCTTCTGACACGTGTGCTCATCTAGAGTATTGTCACCATAAACTTCTACTAAAATACGATGGCTTTCGGCCACACTTTTCTTCATATTAAAATAATGAAGAAGTATTCCTCACAACAACACTTTATGAGGCACAAAGTTCGACATTTTCCGTTGAATAAAAATTGAATAAAAAATGTTGTTGCTTACGTTGCAACCAAATGTCGCATACTGAGAAAGTAGCTTTCCAATGAACATTTGTAAAAATTGAACAATGGAATAGTAAGCCATCTGTGCCATCTGTTGTGAAACCGCATGAATTAATTTGCACTTCTACTACTGTGAGCCAGGTCTCTGCGTTTAAGGCGGTTTTCCCAAAAAGGCTGCTATTTCAAGCTAACATTACAAACTTCAATACGCCGAAGGTCTGCCTAACAATTGAGAATTTATTTCAAGAATGCAGCCCTTTGATTTTAGTTTTAGCTGGGTTTGATTTTCGTAGAACGAACTTCCATATAACGAATTTCCACATAACGAATATTTATTTATAAGGAATACAGTTTGTAGCGGGAAACTGTCATGTGGTTCAAAACAGAATAGGGCTATTCAGTAAAAAGAGCAACTATAACGAACAAATAAATTTGTAGGTAAGTTGAAAATTAAGTACAACAGAAAATTAAAGGGACCAGTGTAGTCCAAGCCAATTTGTAATTTTCAGAGACCTAATTAATATCCATATTTTTGGGAATAAAAAAATTGCCCTAATTCAAGAAATTTATATAATTATTGCTTTATAATAACTATTCATAATAAGAAATTTGTTACGTCACCTATAACTATTATCATGTAATAAATATTTTTGAGTTGCAAAATAATTCTTATAAGTAACAAGTATATTTTTCGTTGTCGATAATTATTATTTTGGGATTTTTGTTTTTTACATTGCTTCATAACTTTTATTTATGACTTTTTTAATTTACGTTACCGATAACTATTATTTTGAGAAATTTTTTTTTACGTTGCTTCATAACTTTTATTTATGATTTTTTTCATTTACGTTGCCGATAACTATCTATTATTTTGGAAAAAATATTTGTTTACGTTGAATTACCACATTTTTGATATGAATTGATTTTTAATTGTTTTAAATTGATAAATGCAAATTAGCTGCAGAAACCTAATTTCCAACAACAACTAAACAATTAAAAAATCAATTCATACTCAAAATATGGTAAGGCAACGTAAAAACAAATGTCTCATAAAAGTTATGAGGCAACGTAAAAAAAATTTTCTTTCAAATAATAGTTATCGGCAACGTAAATAACAAAAAATCATAAATAAAAGTTATGAAGCAACGTAAAAAATTTTCTCAAAATAATAGTTATCGGTAACGTAAATAAAAAAGTCATAAATAAAAGTAATGAAGCAACGTATACAAAAAAATCCCAAAATCATAATTATCGAGAACGAAAAAAAATTGTTTCTCATAACAGTTATTACGCAACGTAAAAATTAATTGTCGCAAATAATAATTATAATCAACAAATAAAATTTATGTTGCATTGTAATAGTTACATTGCAATTATTTTCTTAAAAAACTTATAATAGTTAAGTCCCTGGTAATTTTAGTAATTAGTAATTTTAGCAGTTTTTACTTTAATTAAATTTTGAAAAATCATCATATCTGTATTTCCTATTTATTTGTTTCATACTTTTGTCCTACTAAGGAAATAAATTAAATTAATTTTCTCAAATCTAAATCACTCCTTTTGGTTAACATTAATTTTTTCTAAACAGGACACCCAAATATGATGTAAGCAGATAATAACAAAACCATTTGAAAACATATTGTTTGCTTCGTCTATAATTTTACAACATACTCGTAGATATTGTATCCCTGAGATGGGAAACAGTTGCTGCCGCGCAAAGAATTGTCCAGATGAACGCACACAGCATCAATTGGCCACATTATAACATCATTAGCAAACATGATGGATCGATTTAAATTGGACACACTTCTGCCAGATTATTACATGAATTTGATGAATTCCTGCGCGCACTGCACAAAATCGGCGTAACATTTCCGTACGATGGAACATAATGAGGTATGTCACTGCCACATTTGGGCGTGCAACATTGTTGCACAACGACAAAAGGATCGCAAACTGATCGTGACAATTGCGGAAAAGGAGCATGTTGGAAATGAATTGAGTTGTGATCGATTACATTTTGACAGCGTCAGCGGTAGCGAGCAGCCAGGCGGCAAAATTGTTACGCAAATTAGGCGCAGCATTGTGTGAATGAATTGCAGGCGCGCCAACAATGCTGTTCCTGACTTTTCAAAAACTGCAAAGACACACAACTGAAACCGAGAATCAAAAGTTGTTGCACCAACTAATTTCATCAACTTTGATGATGACTTTCGTCTGTCACTAATGATATACCCCCAAATACACACACACACACACACACACTGACAAATATTGTCAGCCATTGAAAAGGAGACGCCAGTTATTTATGAATGCCTTGACAATGGAATTAAGTCGCTGTGAAAATGGAAAAAGTTTCCCCCAGCACGAACAGTGCAACTGGGATTCATTGATTTTTATCTGTTGGCTTTTTTCCAAAAAAAAAAATTCTGTTCTCTTTTTTCAACTGTTTTGCGTGCGCGTGTAATTAAAATATGCGAATGAGTTGCGGCGTTTGTGTGCCGAGTGCACAAATACAATGGAAAGCGCAAAGTTCATTTTTCACTCTTCCGCATCATGTTGCAAATAGATTCATAACTTTATTATGCCGCACGCCAGCGCCGCGGAAATCATCATTCGACGTGTGCAAAAATACACCAAAATCCGGCTATGTATGCGAGGCGGTGTGAGCAGCAGCACGATTTGCCGCATGCAGGATACGCTCGTTAATAGGATAACAAAAGCCTTCAAGGCTCAGCGAGAAGAAAGAAAATGAAAATAAAAACAACAAAACACCGAAAATATTCTTACACTAAAATACACACCAACTCACACGCACACAAACATCCGTACACACACACACACACAAGCATGCGGCGAATTTAAATAATGACGCTGTGTGCGCGCCATTCCACCGCACGTCACGAAGAAGGCCGCAAAGCGACTGCGCATTTAAGAACTGGGTGGAACCCAAAAGCGCTGAGAGTCAGTGCGCCACTCAGCCACACAATCGCTTGGCATCCACCATCCATAATGGTGGATACTGTGGTGCCAAATGTCGTTCGCCAGCACTCGGCGCTCACATTTTCACGGAGCGCACCGCTGCGCTTGCAAAAGTCAGACTGCCGTCGGTTTCCATGGAGCAAAGGCACTGCCCAAACACACTCACACAAACAACGCCTCTGTTTGCTTGTTGTATTTGGTAGTCTAACTGGCTCCTGGCGTTTGACATTGCGGGGCGGAGTTTTATGCATTATTTATAACTTTGATTCTCGCACAATCTCACACTCGACTTCTGTTTTCGCCTGCATTCTTGGTAGACAATAAAAGCGAATTTATTGAAGATTTGTGTGTGTTGCTATAAGTTTTGATAGTTGAAGTTTTTCTATGCTACGGCAAAGGTGAACTTATGAAATCGATATTTTGTAGTTTTGTAAAAACCAAAATTCTATTACATATGTACATGTTTTATAGTACAAATGTTTGTATGTATGCAATTTCAGGGTAATAGAATTTTTTTGGTGAATTATATCCTATAAAATAGAATTTTAACGTGATTTGTTTAAATCAATTACAGAAGATGAACTTATTTTTCATCAACGTAAATCAACTCATCATTTCAATTGAGTTGAAAATTGCTTAACGAATATATTTTCGAATTGCTTGAACATCCAACGTAATCTCTCGGTTCAGTTCCCACACCTCAAAAAATTTCTTCGTTCAAAACATTTGGGTATTCACAACGAGCTTCTTACTCTGTTAGTTCCATACTCGGCAGTTTTGTACGTGTATTTTGTTTTTGTAAAAGAATTGAACAAAAACAAAATACAATACCGAGCACCAACCAACAAGGTAACGAGCTCGGTGTGAATACCCCAAATGTTTATCAAATCAAGAGATATGCTTTGAAAAATTTTATTCAAAGTCTCTTATTCGAGGCCTCTGACTCCTTAGTCAACATAGGCTTTGACCTGCATTTATCGACGATATCATCCGCCATTAAAGCCACTATTAACCTTTATCTGTCCCTTGCCCATATTTTTAAAATTTTTATTTTAAACTTTTTTTTAAATTGAATTTTTATTGAAATTTTTGTTTTAAAATTTTTATTTTATTTATTGGGATTTTGTAAAAAATTTTGACTTTAATGATATCATTTTACACTCAAAAAAGGGTTTCCCATTGAAGCAAAAATTTTTTTGGAGCTTTCATGAAAAAAGTTACGTAGACTTCTACGCATTTGGCTCGTTTATACATTTTGGCGGGAAGAATTACATTTATATTAGGGGTATTCACACCGAGCTCGTTACTTCGTTAATTCGGTACTTGGTAGTTTTCTACGTGTATTTTGTTTTTGTTCGATTCTTTGACAAAGACCAAAATCCACGAACAAAACTACCGAGTACCGAACTAATAAAGTAACGAGCTCGGTGTGAATACCCCTATTGCATTTGTATGCACGAGAACAAAGCAAAGAAAGCAAAAGCTGAGAAAGTTGATTGTTTTATAAAACGAAATAAAAAGAGAAAAATGTATGGACAAAAATAAATTACTAATGAAGAAGAAGAAGAATCTATCTGCAAGAAGGAATATAATCGAAATGTTTGTTTAAAATGTATTTAATAAAAGCGACTGTAAATTTCTTTTACTTTTCTTATTTGTTTCCGAAAAAAATACACTGCACAACAGCACGTCTGTTGCATGGAGTTTTTTACATGAATCTGAATCGTTTTTCCACGCGGTTTTCAAAACCATACTCCGTTTTTATGTAACAGCTCTAGTTTTCGCAAAAAATGGGCGTGTCACTTTTTCGAATTTTCCTCGGCTTTTTTCTCGTTTTCAACTGTAATTTCTGAACCAATAATCCTATCGACATGATTTTTATATATACAACATCTCACGCCATTTTTTTTGACATTAATAAATTTTATGCGTTCTAAATTGGCGTTGTAATAAGGTTTCAAATTAGGAAAATATTGAATTTCAAGGCGTTTTTTCTGATGGCGAAAATTGTACAGATGTTTCATAAATCAAGTTACGAAGTATATGAATATCTTAAGAAGAAACATCAAACAATACAAGACAGCCAAATTATTTGGCGGAATGCACATTCGCATCGAAATAATAGCAAAAATGTACCAAGTCAAATTCAGTCCTTTTACTTAAAAAATTAGGAGCCTCAAAATATGCAAAGTTTTTAATTTTTTTTGTTTCGAGCAATTCAAAATATTTTTGTTTTTTGCTTGTATTTCAGACTATAAATGGAACATATAAAAGAGCATATTTTGAATTGCGGAACTTTAAAACTTATAAAAATAAGTTGCATCGGAAAAGAAGCCGTGCGGTGTTGTTAATGCGATAAGGTGAAAATCATGTCTATCGGTTTTTTGGTTTAGAAATTACAATCAAAAATATGGAAAAAGTAGAGGAAAAACTGAAAAAATGACACGGTACCTATATCTCACAAACTAGAGCTGCTAGAAAAAATCTGAGGATAGATTCGAAATCAGCGCATCCAAATTAGTAAGAAACAGTAGAAAAACTCCATGCAACAGAAAAAAAGTGTTTTTTTGTTGTGCTGTGTTATAATTAAAAAAATATATATAAAATAAGCAAACGGAGTCCAAATCTTTCGTGTCGGGAAATCGAATGTCTTCTTGCACTTGTGAAAAAAATAAACAAGTGCTCGAGTGCAAGAAAACAGACCGCGTGAGTGCCGAGGAAAAACAAACCAAATGGAAAGAAATTGAGGACGATTTCGATTCAACATTTTTTGATAAGTTAAAAAAAATCACAAAAAAAGAATTTCACTCACGACAAGAGCTGAACAAAACAGGAGGAGGATTTCAAACTTCCAAAATAAATGAACTGTCAGAAGCTGTTGACAGTTTAAACTTAGTTTAACCGTGCAGCGTTGGGCGTTTAATCTGAGTTTAAACTTCAGTCAAGTTTGACTAAAAATTCTATTTTGCGTTTAAACTAGAAACTGAGTTAAACTCGCACTAAAAAATTGGCCCTAAGACCGACAGCAAAAACTTGGCCTTGAAAAGGCTAATAGCCCGCAACAGCAAAAATTCTCATGTAAGCAATCAGCTGCATTTTTGCATAAATATTAACAATTTTTTATATTGAAAATTGCTTTTTAATTTAACATACAAATGCCAATTGCGAGCACGAGTTCAGACCGCTAATTGCCTGCGGCTCTCAATTTACATAACGAATTACACTATGGCGATGGCAACTATCAATCAACCGTCATTACCACGTAATCCATATAACCGCATAGGGCTGTCGTAATTAAGTGCGAGGTGCCAGAGCTCGGCCGCTCGTTGCCAATGCACAAACACACATCGAACTGTCAATGTGACAGTGAGAATGGCCTAAGGCCAATTGCAGTATTTTGCCGCTTGATGATTGTTCGGGTAGTCACTCACCTGTGAGTCCTTCAGTCCGAGTCGCTCGGCCAGCTTCTTGCGGTCCGGCTTGCTGATGTACTTCTGCTGCTGGAAGCGCTTCTCGAGGCCCTTGCGTTGCGAATCTGCGAAGCGAATAAATCACATCAGCCACAATCAGGCCGCAGCAAGTGTCGGCGTCCCGCACTTACCGGAAAACACGGCGCGCCGCATCATCCCACGCCGTGGCTTGCCACGCGTCGAGTGCGCCCAGGGGAATCCTTGGCCGGGTGGCAGGGGAAACACTTGCGCCCCAACTGCAATGCAACGGAACGGAAGTGCGTGGGAAAACACTGGTTAGCGACGGGTTAGCGACTGGTGTGCGGCAAATGGGTGAGGAGGGGAAGTGAACACTGTTGCATTTAATTGTTGGTTGCATGTCACATACTCATTAAACACACACACACACACACGTTGTGTGCATGGCCAGTCGTGCAACGGTGCGTGTGCAGCTTACATGCACAACAACAATGTCAAACAACAATTTAATGCATTAGTGAAATTTTCCGGGACAGGCTAACAAAACGGCCCCATACAACTTTCTCCCTCGCCGTTGCCTTCAGTGCGCATTGGGACTCACCACTCATGTAGGGATTCCGACAGTGCGCCAGCAGCGAATGCAGATGCGGGTGGTTGAGGCTGTGCGGCAGAAAGGGCGTCGGCCGGCTGGGCATTGGCTTCGCTATCACTTGGTGCTGCGGCGGCATTTGTTGCTGCTGCTGTAGCTGGTGTGGGAGCTGTTGCAGGTGCTGGTGTTGCTGCTGCTGTTGTTGTTGTTGGTGATGGTGTTGTTGTTGTTGTTGTTGTTGCAGTTGTTTCTCTTGGCTCGGCGTGAGTGTTAATCTTCGATTATTATTATCCTCGATGTTGTTGCTATCGCCGCAGTGAAGTGCCGCAGCGGAACCAACAGCGCCACCAACACCATCGTACGGTCTGCATTCGTTGTTGTTGTTGTTATTACTGCTATTTTGGTTACTGCTGCCGCCATTGCCATTGGTGGAGTGATTGTCGCTATCACTAATTGTGCTGCCAGGTGACGACGATGTGGTTTGCGGCTGACAACTATTGCCATTGGATTGCTGGTGCTGGTGCGCTAGAAATGCGGGATGCGGGAAGTGTGTGTGGTGTATGAAATTCTGCTGCAGATATGGCCAGATATGTTGCGGCTGTATGAATTCTGTAAGCAGAGCAGAGGGAACCCAAACGACGAAATGTTAAGTTCAGTGTGGAATTGAATATTTGAAAATTGCATTTTTTAAATTTGTACAATAAAAAAATAAAGAAAAGAAAGAAAAAGATTAATTCTACAAAGTCGTTTAGTTTAGTTGCGGATATGAGCGGAATTGTTGGAATAATTGGGTCCCAGTAGTTAGCTGCTCAATTCTAATGATTAATGTGTGATGGTTCAAATTTGAAGCTATCACATTGAAGACAACACATTGGAAACAAATTGTTGAAATGTTGAAAATCTTCAGAATCTTGAAAACAAGTTTTTATAAATAGCTTAATAGGGCTTTTGTATCAAATGAATGCTTCACTATTAGGCAGATGTGAAGTTCTTATTGCCACTTTAACATTTTTCAAAACCTTACGCAATATTAAACATTAGCAATGTAGCAATTCAGGTGAACACAAGTCATGAGACCAGGGGCGTAGCCAGAACTTGGTCAAGGGGGGTTTTAAATTTTTTTTGACAGCTTAGTATTACGTGTTTTTTTAAGTACTGCACTGCACTTTCTAAATAGGGCATTTTGATATGCCTTATGTGACTTAATGCATTGGAAATTAAATTTTTGCCTATTTTTAGTAAAAATTTCATGAAATTTGGTGCACTGGAAGCGAAGTTATTGCATCTGAAGTTAAAGTAGGTTTGTGTCATCGTACAAAAATAAGCATCGAACAAAGACCCAATATTAACTTTTGTTTTAAAAATGTTTGGAGTTCATGAAATGTGGTGGAGTTCATGATTGTCAGGACATAAATGATGACCAAAGTGTTAGCCAACTGAATCCGCGATCACCGTAGATCAAAACTGGGTGGTAATTCATAAAAGATAAGCCAAAATCTTCATTGAAATTCTTGAAATTGGACTTAACCTTCGCTTTACCTATACCCACCCGTGTGATCTTTTTATATTCAGGTTTAATACCTGCCAGAGTATTTAGCTATGCTTTCGAATAACTGCACAAATTTGAAGGTATTTTTCAATAACATGAACAAATATTTTTTTTAGAAATGTTTAAACTTGAATTTTGTCATTTTGTATACAAAATACCTAACCGGGCGATTCTAGGCGCCTTCGCTGCCATTTTGAAGAAAACTCGCAAGTAATTTTTTTTTGTGTACCTCATTATGCGTTCAATAAAACCTCTGGAAAGAATATATCTAATATTTTCCAAAGTTGCAAAATAAATCATTAAAGTTAGGCTTTTTTTCGGAAAACGAACTATCGCCAGAGGAAGATACTAATTACTGAGGTATAAAATAAATTATATCTTTATGGTGAGTTTTACTCAAAATAACAAAAATCTTTGGTAAGGCGAAGGTTAAGCATCTCAATAGCATAAATTTATCGAATTTTAACTGAACATTTGATTATCGAAGGATGCCATCTCATCGATCGACACTTGCTTTGACTGTTTTTTTGTTTACTAAAAGTCAAACTTTAACCATCAACCACTCCTCTTTTTAACCTGATGCGGCACTGTGCGACTTTTACCTTTTCAAAAAAAGCATTTGCCGATGAGAAGAGGCGTTTTGAGAACGTACAAACTATCCAAAAGGCTTCTACCGACATCCTGAAGGACATTCCGGTCGACGAACTAAACTACTCTTTATACAAGTTTTTAGATCATGCATATCGCTGTATTGAGCCTAAACGAGACTATTAAAAAAACAAATTAGTTTCGCCCAAACAATTTTTTGTTGTTATTTTGTAAATGTTTAAAGATGAAAGACCTTTTTGCTAATGTGGGAAAGTACATACGATGCTTAGTGATTGAAAATGTGGTCAAATTATAGACTATGGGGGGGTTCTGACATCCAAAACCCCTCCCTTGACTACGCCTCTGCATGAGACTATCCTATTTTCATGATGAAAACGACCCCACATGGGGCACCATGGGCATCATCGTTGGTCCGATACACTCAGTCTACCTGGGGGAGACTGATAGAACGGAACATTGTTTTAGCATGCGTCCACCATTTACTACCACAAGTTTTTGTATATTGAGCTCCGTTACTTCAAACAGATTAACGTAACCAACACAAGGCTGTCTTGTGGAGGCCCTATGCTCCAGAAAGGAGTGAACAAGGAACAAAAACAAAAAAAAACTTCAAACATGGTTAAAGTTCATTTTCCAACCCTTTGAAATCTCCTAAGTATGGTTTAAGAATCCAGGAAATTTGCCCATAATACCTGCTCAGGGTTAATGTTTATGGAACTGAATCTTCAGTGTTAGTTCTCCTATGCTCCTTTCTTATTGACAACGGAATTTCATACATTTTTTACTGTACTCCTGATTGTGTACCCGCTGGCTTGAAATTACAAATTCAAAATTGTATTTTAATTTCTTGCTATTATAAAATTTTTTACAAAAGTAATACTTCTGCACACAGCCAGATTTATGTACATAATATACATACACATATTTATACATCTAAGGAAAACTTTAACTTGAATATTGACGGCTTTAATAAATGCACGCACAATCTTACTCACACACACACACACTTCTGGCTCATAAAACGCCATTGTCGGCTAAATACTCACTCACACTCGGAATATGTATGAGTTTTTCACTTTGAAGTGTCAAGTCACAGAACCATAATAAATATAAAACCAACAATAACACCATGCAAAGCATACACCCGCCATAAACAATCGTGAGTGAAGTTGACAAAAGTGCTTCCGGCGGAAGTGCACACCTCAAGAGGCGCCTTTGTGTTGTGTTGCGAAGCGAGGCGAAAGTTTGCACAGCTTTGAATTCGCTCTAATTAAACACCCGAAGACAAAGCGGCAAAACCTTCGCACATGCACACATTATAAAAGCAACAACAAAATGCTCTCCATACGCCTCCAAATGGCTGCGCACCCAAACTTACAAAAGCACGGTGAGACTTTTGCAGTGATGCGACGTTGTAAGGTGGCGCAGGGTGCGGGGATTTTCGGCGCCTGGTTGTGATTTTAATTCGATTAGACAGAAACAATTAACGAATTAACGCCTCTTTAGAGTTGCTTTTGTGTTGACTTGTGTACATACACACGCACACAAATGGTTTTGTATGCGTACACTTGTATGTGTTTTTGCATTCAAGTGTGGCAAATTATTTTCCGCTGTTTGGCCTTTTGTTCTCGGCTGCTGCCGCTGCTGTGTGGCTGCGTGCGAATCCCTTTGTGTGTGTGTGTGTGTGTGACCGTTGCAGATTCTGTATGCCGCATATGTGCGCTAATGAGAATATAAATTGCGTTATAATTAAATGCCACATCGCTTAGCTGGCTTAGCTCGGTTAAAATTTGGCGCCTTTTTGCATCAGTGCCGTTATATTTAGTTTGTAGAAAAAATACCTAAAAAGCGCGTAGTTCTTTTCAAACCGTCTAATTCTGTTAAATTGCTTTAATTTTTTTCATTTAATATAAAAAGTATCTAGGAGGGGTTGATATATGTGTAGATTTTTCGTGACAGGTCCTGGTTTTGAACACTCACACTAATACTGTCCTAATACCTCGATCAACTCCTGAAATGTCCCGACCAAGTCAATGCAAAGTTACTGCTGTGAGAATACAAAAATTTGATGAATTGAATTCAGATAAACCGACAACATAGAAACCTATATTTTGTGTTGAAGTATTCAAAAGAAAACGCGACTGTCGGCATCATTTTTGATTCCTAA
The DNA here is from genome assembly GCA_964056695.1 of Melieria picta. Classification (NCBI taxonomy): domain Eukaryota; kingdom Metazoa; phylum Arthropoda; class Insecta; order Diptera; family Ulidiidae; genus Melieria; species Melieria picta. The sequence goes on from OZ057399.1 coordinate 20,388,501, forward strand.
TAGAACCAATATAAAAGCTATTTGTTCATTTTTACATTAAAAACTTTTTTGGGACAGATATGGAAACACTTGTCGCATTGTTCTAATCACTCCAGGGGCAATGCTTCTACTCTAATTCAACTTAACAAATTCACTCAATGATGGACAAGCTGTTATTTGATGTTTTTCAGTATTAAACATCAAACCCTACCTACAACTTAAATATAAATTCCGGGAGACTTGACTCAAACTATTTCACAGTGGTATGAAATTGCAATTCAGGAGAAATCACGAGGAATAACTATTAGGTTTGCTTTAGAGAAGCAGCCTCCTACTGAAAAAGCTCACATGAGCACAAATGGTTGACTTGTTTTGATACCACATTGGGATGACTCTCTTGTATGGTACGAGAATTGAAATACAAAATTCACTATCACTCTGATATCCAGAGTTGAAAGCTCTGTTAGGTTGGTTTAAACGAAATTCCTAGGAACTAAGTTAAGGCCTGTTTTTTTTTCTATTTTAAGCCCGCTATAAGGAAACTGTTATCAAACTGGTTGTAGAATCCTATAACTAGTTAGTTACTCAATGTTCTATGAAAATTAATCATAAAACTACACTAATGGAATGAATTTCCACTTAAGCTGTTTTATTAAGGATTCGTAAGCTTCCTTTTATTTATTTTGTGGTAAAAATGAATACTAGTTGATTACGTATGTCTTACCCTGGTGAGATTTTCATTTTCAGAACCGAATGTGAACCTAATATATATGCAAAAATTACACAATACGTAAAGTTTGTCAACAGTCTTTGATTTGTTAAAAAAATTTAAAGAAATCGAGACTAAGTAACTGAGATCGTTGCTCTAAAACTTTCTTTCTTTCAGGATCATTTGTGAAGTGAATTCTCTTTACTTTCTAGCTAAAACTTGCTGCATGAAATTCCGGCTATTTGGTATATCATAAATAGTTTTGGTATAGTAAGGTAAGTGTATGGTATTTGATACCGAATTGTGTCAATTCGATAAAGCAATTAGAAACTGCTTAAAGCTTAAAAAAAATAACTTAAAACCTTGAAACGAGGCAATTTTGTTTTATTAAAGATAGGTTTAGTTATTTATTTGGCATGAAAGTTTTGGTGTACTTTCTTGGTCTGAACTATAAATGTCCAGTTCCATTTACAATTCCAATTACAGTATAGTTACGATATAGCTTTGCCATAACGTCACTGTGATGAAGCGAATTTCGTACATAATACGAAATGGTGTTCGGTAATAATCACAAATAAGCCTTAGGTGACTATGGTTTATCTTACCAAAACTGATCTGTACATATAGTTTTGTACAAGAAGCGATTTTAAATTTAAGCTGATTTAAAACTGCAGATTAAATGCTTTTCGTAAGCAATTATTTTCATTTCACTCCCATAGGTGTACAATTTTTTAGCAACATCTCGACTTTTTTTCGTCAACGCCGTCAGAGTCTGGAACTCAGTTCCTGAAATTACAAGGGCTGGGCTAAGCAGAGGCAACTATAGGACTAAACTAAACTTATGAGTATTTTAGAGCACTCTGATTGCAGAGTGCTTAAGTATGCTATGTATGATGATTGCAAGGCGCGCCTTCTTCTTCTTTATTCCCATTTAACCTCTACTTTTCCTCCTTTTTTACTATATATAAATATTATATTCTAGATTCTATTTTCTATTATCTATAATATTATGTTATATGCATTAAGCTACTTTGTTATTATTATATTTAATTTTTAATTGATAGTTCTAAGTTTATTATTTAATTTAATTTTGTTATTGATAGTTTTAAGTTTAATTGGAGAAATTTAATTCAGATTGAAGTGTAATTAAAAGACTTAGTTCTTACTGCACCTAATGTTATTAATATTCCTAATAAAATGAAAATGAAAATAGTTTTGGTGCTTAGTCGGAATTCGAGCCCACTGCACTTTGATTTATGATTCAACTAGGATAATCAACTTTTCGGAGGATTTAGATTCAAAATTTGAAAAAATATATAATTTAATGAAATAAAATGAAAATATAATGAAATATAATTAGTCGGAATTCGAGCCCACTGTACTTTGATTTATGGTTCAACTAGGATAATCACATTTTCGGAGGATTTAGATTCAAAATTTGAAAAAATTTTATGAAAGCTGTAGCGTTTCTTATTAAGATTTCATAATCTCAATCTCCGGGAGAAATAGCAGATCTGGCACTAGCCAATGGGAATGGAGACTTGTATTACATTAATTAATGATTTTAACCCTTTCGCTATTTTGTTGCCATATGGCAACATGCTACTTTGTGGACGTCTGCATCCTCTATGGTTGCAAGAATACATTTTTTGTTGGTCTTTAGAATAGTTTGAAGTTTTAGGAAAAATACGAAATTAATAAACTGAATATTTAAGTTTAAAGAAGAGAAGTATACATTTTTTTTAATGGTATATCTTGACATAGTAAAGAAAGAAGAAGCAGAAAAAATTAAAGAATTATTTAATTTGACGTTTTCTTTCAATTTAGATATTTTTTTTTTAATTTTGGCTAAAGTAAATGAAGAAATATTCAAATTTTCGTTATGCGTAAAAAGTTTAATGTTTAAGCAATTATTACAGCCACAACGATGTGGTTGCTCTCATAGAAATAGAAAATTTGTTATGGAATGTTGCTAATATAACCACATAGAAGCCTAAGACGTAAATTTTAAAATTTTAACTTTCCCCAGTAAAAACCTGTAGCGAAAGGGTTAACTAGAGTTTTTTTTAGGTATTTGCCCGGATCAAACTACTGCCTCATGTTAAGCCCAAAAACTTGAATACGTAGATTTAAATTTTGAAAAAAATGCTTAACATATAGGTAGAGTAATTTGAATGGAACCTAAGCCTTGATAACCCTAAGGCAAACAATTAAAATTAAACTTCAACAGCAAATTGCAAACAAATGAACGCGCAATAAAAGCACATACCAATTAATTCCAAACATAAACAACTCCTTTTTCGAGTGACTACCAATCAAAGGAGAACGAGAAATCATAGCGGAAAAGCAAAGTAAACATTCAAAATGTTGCACAATAGACAACGATCGCAGCACAATGTTCACGCCTTGACTGGAACTGCGCTACAATTCACACACACACACACACACACACATACACACAGACACACTGAAGGGCACCGCATAACGAGCAGAAAATCGCACAGAATCACAAAAGTTCGCTCACATCGCACCACAAAACGCTACAGTTGCTTTCGATCTGGCACTGGGATCAACGGTTTAATACGCGAGCATTTAATTTTTTTACGAGCGTTCGAATTGAGCGCATTTCGGTTATAAGCCGCCGGGCAAGGAGGCTGTAAAAACACAGCCACTCCTAATCATGTTTAAATTATTGCGTGCGGCATGTTTTGCGGAGCTCGTAAATCCCGCAATGAAAACACTTTTTGTGCGTAAGCAACCGAGGCGAATGCGCCCAACCAGTTCGGGCGCAAGCGCCGGCGCTGCAGTTGCAGCCGTCGCGTCGATGCGGCATCGGTCGGGGTTAGTGGGAAAGCCGGCGGCCGCACTTTTGCGAGAGCACATTTCCGTTTTTTAACAACACACAACACCAGAACGCGCTGCCGCCGGATAATAAAAAGAGGCGTAGCAAATTATCTATCAGTCATTGTATATCTGTCTATCCCGGACTGATACAAATGCGGGAATTATTGCTTCTCAACCTGGGCATTAGTTTTATTGTTATGGGACACGTTTGTTTCACATTTGGCGTGGGCCGGCCGAGTTGAGATTAATTGATTTTCGATACATTTATTGGTCTTTTGAGACTTTGATTTGATGCTTTTTATGAGGTATTTGTCAGTTTTTTGTGCGCAAAATCTGACAGTCACGTGCCAAGTTGTGAGACCACGTCTGCATGCAATGGTACAGTTTTAAGAATGCTAGCTATGTATGTCAGTTATTGGACTTTAATTGAAGTGCTACCTATTAACCCTTTCGCTATTTTGTTGCCATATGGCAACATGCTACTTTGTGGACGTCTGCATCCTCTATGGTTGCAAGAATACATTTTTTTTTTGGTCTTTAGAATAGTTTGAAGTTTTAGGAAAAATACGAAATTAATAAACTGAATATTTAAGTTTAAAGAAGAGAAGTATACACGTTCTTTTAATGGTATATCTTGACATAGTAAAGGAAGAGGAAGCAAAAAAAATTAGAGAACTTTTTAATTTTGCGTTTTCTTTCAATTTAGATACTTTTTTTTAATTTTGGTTGAAGTAAGTGAAGAAATATTCAAATTTTCGTTTTGCGTAAAAAGTTTTATGTTTAAGTAATTATTACAGCCACAACGATGTGGTTGCTCTCCTAGAAAAACACTCTAAAATACAGGGTCCGAGTATACAAATTAAAAAATTTCTTATGGAATGTTGCTAATATAACCACATAGAAGCCTAAGACGTAAAATTAAAAATTTTAACTTTCCCCAGTAAAAACCTGTAGCGAATGGGTTAAGCTTTAGAATGGTGGATCATATATTTGGTTCATTTTATTTCACTAAGAGACCAACTAAGGGAATCTACTCAGGGGAATCTAATATATATGCGCGAGCATTGCATTGGTCCTATATGGACAAATAGGTTAAAGAAGTGATATAAAGTTCGAGATGGAACTCAAATTTATCGAGGTTATAGTGTCCAGAAGAATGTTTGCAGGGAGAAACGACTTTAGAGAGTTGGGATTGGTTCAAGTGGGTATGGGAAATTATGAGAGTTTTTGAGTCCAGCTCAAGAGTACAATAATCTGTACACAGTAAATTCAATAACATTAAAGCCGATTTCTTATCACGCAGTTGGAAATGCTTCTGAAAAACTGGCTAAAAATTGATTTTGTTAAGATTTACTGAATCATAAATCTGGCTTTAATATGCTACAAATTATTGAGATGTGAGTGCTAGAAGGGTTTCAGTCAGAAGTTAAGGTATATTTTATTTGTTATACCATTTGTCTTCCCAGTTAAAATTTGATGGGTTCGTAGATTAGTGGTGAAGTCCTACAGATTTTTTCGAGTAAGTAGACTCTAAGTGACAGTTTCAAGGCTTTTCATAAGCATTATTTGATTCTCAGAGGTTTACTATTGCCTGCTGAGCGGACAGCTGCAAAATGATTGTTTTTAATTTTATTTCCCTTAACCTACGATCTTCTAAATTATGCTTCAAAAGTCTCACCAATTAAAAGAAACATTTGTGCCAAACTTAGAGATGCAACAAATTTAACTTGAAAAAATAAAAATAATAATTTGATTTCAAAAAAAGAAAACTGAAAGACAAACAAAAAAAAAACAGATCAGTTAGTGGTTTCCAGCGCCGTAAATGTGAGAGTCGCATTGTTCTGTTTGTTCTCACGTGAGCTTTCATAAGAAGGTTCACTTAACCCTTCGCTGCATGGCATTGCATATATAAAATGTTAACTTTTCATAGATTTGGAAACTATTCTATTCACCATTTTACAGTTATTCATTCTTCAGTTGTGTCTTTTATGTTAAAACATTTGATTACTAACGGAATTTTGCGAATAACATTGAAAGTATGTACAAAAGAATCGAAAAAACAACAAGTGTTTCGATTTGGTGAAATAATTTTGGTTATTGGTGGCGATGGTGATATGGCGGTCGCCGTTGCTCAGCTGTTTAGTGCGTTGAATTACGAGTATACAGTGACTCCTGAACTCTGTTCGACTCCCCGTAGTAGCCAGCACTAAAATATAGATAAACCCCACTTTCATTTCGGCGGTAGCGCTCTAACCAGGATACGGAAAATGTCCGCCGAACTTCTTTCATAGATACAGGAATTCAACAAAATTTCATTTTTACCATCAGAACTTAACAAGCAACAAGAATTATATGAAAAAAATGTGTTTTCTTCACGGAAATTAAATCATGCAACGAAGGGTTAAATCTAACCTAACCTATCCCTTCCAGACCTGCGCGTAATGACGGCAGTAATGATTAGAAACCAAGAGAACATATCTTTCTTGCTGCTGGTCCTTGCTGGTTAAATCGTTATTCGAACCTGCGACCCTCTGACCAACTGACTTCCTGACCATTCTAAACGTCCCTATTTTCGGAAATTAGGTTCGGGTTTCGAACACTTGGTCTCTATGCCCTGGAGAACTGTTAAAATGTTGTGGCCAAATCAACACGATTGATTTTCAATATCATTAATGATACCTCCATAAGTAAATTTCAAAGCCTTGTTTTTCTTTCATACTTAAAATTTTTTCTGCGTATTTTTAAGTATAAAAGATATGAGTTTGTTGCATTATTTAATGAGTTTTGTCAAACTGAAAACATTCTTCTTTTTAATATTTTAAAATATGTTATTTCTTATGATGGTTTTCTTTAACCAGGGTCCCAGTCTGAAGTGACTCGTTGAGAATCTTTCAGTACTTTGTGAACCATGACCAGCTTGAATTTGAATTTCATAGACTTGTCGCTGTTCAGAATTGACACACTTTCCGCTTTTGATTTGACGCTCTAATCACTAACACAACGATCGAAATCGCCAAAGTTCCCGACGGCTCGCGGTTCTTAAATTTTTCTTACTAAATTCCCAGCGACGCATCTTAGCCAGAGTGCCCCTTACCATTTCGAACTCGCACACCTTCCCGCGTGTCGCCCAGTATGGCCGACACACTGAATTTCAGTATCGGTTTCGTGGTATTATCCTTCAGCAGAGTGGTCGTCTCCTTCGCCTCGATCTTGGGCAGTCTGAGCGTGGCGCGGCCGCGCATACTGTCGTCGTGTTCGGGATCGATGTCCGCGTCGTCCATGTCGATGTCGTCGATGCCGATATCGGCCTCATCGTCGTCGTCCACACTGTCCACGCTTTCGCTGCCGCCACCCCGGCTGCAGCATTTATCACATTTGTAGCTGTTTTCGCGACGCATCAACTCGTCGCTTGTGAAGCTTTTCGTATTTACAATTTGGCTAAAATTCCCACAGATGTTGCAGCACATCTCGACGCGTTCGCCGCGCCGTCCGCCCACGACACCGACACCGACACCACCATTGGCAGCGCCGCCCAAGCTCACGTGATCGTACGGCTGATCGACGGAGTTGAGCGTCGAGTCCTCCTCGTGCGACGACACCGACGAGTTGCGGCTGCTGAGCAACATGGCGCTGCGTGCGAGATCGGGACCGGGGCCGGGCGCCGTCTCGAGCACGGCAAAGTCACAGCGGGCGCGGCGTGTATCAGAGTCTGAGCGCGACTGCGAGTCGTCGTTGCTATCCGACAGCGGAGATTCGGCACAGCGCACCGCGTTCGGGGTCTTTTCATGCAGAATATTGTCGACCAGAAATGTCGTTGACATGGCCCCAGACGTGGCGCGATACGGGCGACGTCAGCGCACAAGCCTGACCGACCAGTCGACACGGAATGGCGTTGCGTATGCCGAGTTGAGCGCGCGTCTCGTGCAGACGCGACAAGGACCAAAATTGAACTGAAAGCGTGCGTTGCGCGCACCGCACGCAAAAGGACTGCCGAGCATCGAGTCCTGCGGCATCTGCGGAGCAGCGCTACGGCCATGCGGCTGGCGCTGGGCGAGGGGTGCGAGTGCGTGCGGGCGCGGGCGCGGGCAGCGATGGTGGCTGCATGCGCAGTTAAGGGATGCTAAGCGGTGGTTGGTCTGTTTCGCCTGCTCGACGGGCCGCGCGGATGGGTATTTCTTGTGTGTGGCACGTGATGTGAGCCACCGTGGCCATTGTTGTTGTTGCTGCTACTGTAGCAGTGGCTGTTGTTATTGCGCTGCCTTATGTACTCGCAATTGTTTATATGTGATTTTATTTATTTGTGCGCGCGGTGGTTAAGGTAACCTCCATTGTTGGCTTTGTATTTGCCGTTGCTGCTTTTTTATTTCGATTTGATTTTATTTGAGTGATCAACAATAAAAGTTTAATATTCTTGTTCATCGCAATTGAGTAAATATGGGCAATGTTTGCTCTTCCGGTTATGTTTGCAAATTTAGAATCAACGCTCAGCGGTTTGGTGGATGCTTTCTTGTTTCATTTAAAATGTGCTGCACAGTCAATTTGCTTACAGAAATTAAGCTTTCTGATTTTAATTTAGATTTTCGACCATTCGAATTTAGTAAAAATTCATATCGTGGGACTCAAACTATGGTTCTCAAAAGTACTGGATCGATGCCAGATCCAGTACTTAAACACCTGTCAGCGACTATTGTCGTGTGTTCAGATTGGCATTTGTTAAGATATAGTAAGACAAGTATTGGGTCGGAAGCTTTTCATATTTTCGCGCCATATTTTTCATTCGAATTCGATTGGGTTAGGTTGTGAACCAGTACCAACCACACTCCCACTCGAAGGCTGGAAAAACCCCCATCGTGGGTCTGAATGGTGGAAAGTATATCTTACCTAAATTTCAATCAAAAAACCAATTAGACTTCCTGATACAATTCAACACATCCATTAGAGAAATATAATTCAAAATATATCTGTAAAATAAGTTTAACTTTTAACATTTTAGTTTCCTAATTTGCAATAATTACACTGTGCGTGAAATTGACCCTCAAAAATTCAGACATGGGGGGGGGGACCTTCAGAGGACTTTTCTATAGGTATACTGAGTTGAGATCCACCAGCCGTTTGGCTGGATTGGCTCTAGTTTAAGAGAAATCCGACTTTGAAGTTTGCTCATTTTATTCGAGTTCGTCGCTTAAGTCTTCAAACGTTTAAATGCTAATAGGTCCTAAATCGTTCCGAATATCGCTTTACTGTCTTCGGCAAGTTTGTAGATATTTTAACGACCAACAAATTTTCTTAAGAAACCAATCCATAAAAAATACATTCAAACTGTGTTTTCGACAAAAATGTCCCAAAAACCCCACTTTCGTCGAGGCATAAAAACAGTATAGCGAATCCTCGTGAAAAAAATAAATGAGTATGCTTTTATATAGAGGGTTGGCTCCTGCATCTAACAAACTAAAAATTTTGACTGGGAAACGCCCATAAAAGGCGTGGCTCGGCGTCAAAGCTCAAAGTTTTTATCAAAAAAACTCAATTAATCTCCAACTGATTTACACGATATGAGTATCAGACCAAAGGTATTTATCATACCTTTCTTTTGATGTGCAACATTAGATACGTAAGATGTACTAATAAAAAGTTTTAAGTGAAAAAAACATTTTTTTATAAAAATTTTTTGTTAATGGATTTTTTTCTCGAAAAAATCCATTACTAAGGTACAATAAGTTTGCTACCATATTGTAGCCTGTGAAATTCCCTTTACAATGAAATTATTATTATTTATTTAATTAGTATAAATATTAGCTATATTTATTGAGAAATAGTGCCCATGGTTGATCAAAAGAAATAGCATTGTGTTCAATTAGTATAACGACATTATCCTTTGATGCCTTCCAAAAGCTAAATTGGTCTAGTTTTAGTGCATTTGATACATTCTCCATAAAGTCTGAACTTTGCATCATTAAATCGTAATTTTTTAATTCACTTCATGACCCACAAAAGGAAATACTATACAGCCTTCTCAAAGACTGTGAAAACCATTTGTCAGGGTTTCATAAAACCTCAGAAATCTTATAACAGAAGAATTTAAATGTCTTTCCAACAACGAAATAAAACTTGTACATACTTATAAAATGTTTAAATAATTTAGTTAGAATAAATTCAGATCGGATTATTTTTATTTAGAGTGCACTACATTTATACATAAATGTGAGGCATTTCTTGGAAATTAGTTACCTACAAACACATGCCTCGAGGAAATCTAAAAGCTTGGGAACAATACAAAAAATCATCTTGGAGGCTGGACTTAGGGACGTGCTATAAGTTTATGAAAGGTACACAATGGATTTTTTAAGACGCAGTAGGTACACTATCTTCTTTAATTATAATAATACATTTTTTTAAACATAAATAATATTTAGTTTTTTTTTAACAGCTTAAGGGGCAACAGAAATTAAGTGGTAGGGAAAATAGGTCTGACTTTGAGGATTTATTTCTATGGAATTTAAAAGCTATGAAAAAAGTAAAAGAATTTCTTTTGAGAGGGTTTACCAAACACATATTTAGGTAAAGACAAACAATTTTTTTATTATGATTTTTTCCAAAATGGTGACGGAAGCGTTACTCTATGAAATCGCTATTTAACGAACAAAAAACTCAAAACATTTCAAAATCTATGTTCTATTGGCTATGGTAGTACGTGGACATTTTTTGTTTAAATAATTTTTGTTAGAAGTTGCGCATTTTTAAAACATTTTTTGATCAAAAAGTTTTCAGTAAATCATTTTTAGAAATTATTATATAAATTTTTTATAAAAAAATGTTTCCATATAATAAAAAAACGGCTACGTACTACCTAAGAGAATATAATTGTGAAGCTAGTGTCGAAAATTCAAATCGATTGATGGAACAGTGCTCGACCCAGTTTGCAAAAAGTGGTTTCATGAAAAAGTTAAAAAGTTAAAAGTTTTTTTTTTACTATAGGAACAACTGGTTATAGTTTTTATGACCCCAAAGCATTTTTTAAGCCAAAATCATCATAATATCATGTTTTCAGGCTCAGGTTTTCTAGTTATAGGTACTTGAGAGTACATTATCAGATGATCTATGAGAACTTTTTTCGGCTTTAAACAAAAAAAGTAAGTAAAAAGAACATGTTCAAAGTAAGAAACAGTTTTATGGGAAACTATTTTATTAAAAGTATTATGCTTTTCAGAAGCGGATTCAGGAGGGGGTTTGGGGGGTTGAAACCTCCCCCCCGAAATATTAAGGTCGACTTTAAAACTACATACAAATAAAGAGGCATTTTTTGGCATTTTATAAATATTAAAGAATTACTTCTTGAAACCCCCTCCCCCCCACAATATTTTTCTGAATCCATCCCTGATGCTTTTAAATGCTTTAAAAATGCACTGACGTAATATAATAATTTTCATGGTGTAAAAACATGTTGAATGTTTTAGGTTGTCGGCCGGAATGTCCTTTTGAATGTCGGTACAAACTGTTTGAATGACCACAAAACGTTTTATTTTCACTGACAAAATACGAATATTAACTCTTTGTTAATTTTAGTACTGATTACACAAGTAAAACGTCACTTCAGACACATTCACTCGGCTTCTATTCATAATGTCATTAAATTTTGACCGCACATCAGTGAAGAATCTACTTTTGCGGCATTTATAATTGAAAATAGATGGGCTGAAACCCAATTTCTTACAGCCCTAATTACTTTGTTACGCATCCTATATGTATCAATGAAATTCTAAAAATTCAAATTCTAAGAAATCTACCAACAATTTTTGTGATTCGTCTTACTTACCATTAGACTTTCCCTAGATCTACGAAATCTATCAAACAATTTTTTCTTCAACTGCAACTTCTGAACACCACAACTCGTATCTCACCTGTACTGACAATGTACATAATATCCCTGTTTGCAAGCCATTTGCAGCTAATGCCATGCAGAATAATATTTCTACGCCTGGTCAAGGAACGGAAGGAACGGGAGATGGCGTTGCGCTCATAAGTGAGTTCGCATCATGACAACGACGCGTTAACATTGCGAACTTTTATCACCGCAAATTAGTTGTACTATGTCTTATTTACTCAAGAATGTACATTCGAGTTGGCTTCCTGTCACGGCGATGACAGCAGCAGTGGGAGGAGCAGAAGCAGCGCTGCTTACGCCAAAGTAAGTAAGTCATAAGTTAAGCATGTGTTGGTGTGGATTTTATTTAATGCCAATGTTTTCATACGACATGGACATGTCCTCTTCGTCTTTTATTTTCATTTCCTGCATTATTTCTGCCATCGTGCGAACTCACAAATACACACACAAGTAGAGCACATGCCACACACATAAACACACACACACAAACGCATTCGTGTCGGGGCGCACAAGTGGCAAGCGCCAGACGACGAATTACCAGCAACCCCTATCCTTGTTGCTCAACGCTCGCCGCTCTGCGCCGTGTCCTGTGCGCTGTGTTGTGCTCGCATTCGGCGCGCAGCAACGAAAAGTGCAAGTGGCTGCTGCTCGGCGGCGCGTGCATGGGCCGCTCAAAGGGCGTGGCTTCGTGAGAATCTCATCGGCTCAACAATGCCAACAATAATAAGAATAAGGATAACAATTCTGCTCCTGTGTGCGTGCCATTGCTGCCCTGTCGACTGGCTGCTACTCGCATTTGTGTTCGTATTTGTACAATGTTTGTTGGCCTTTATTCTACCTTCTTATTTGTTGTTTTGTTTTATTTGGCTTTGTGCGCTTTCAGCACGTTGGCTGTTCTCTTTTTGACTCTTTGGCGTTTTTGTTTTGGCATTTTGGCCTTTTTTGCGCGCGCACCGAAGCCCATTTGTGGCTTTGCTGTTGTGTCGCTCGGCGCCATGTGGGACCGGCGCGGCGTTGGCGATGTGGCGGTGATGGCACTGGTATCGCCACTTTATCCTGCACTGATATGTTTGCGAAGGATAATACGGGCACTTGACAATTTGCCGGATTCAAAGGATGTGCGCGCCGATGGCGGGGCAAGCAGTGGCTGCTGTTGAGCGCGGCGACAGTACATAAAACATGCTCATATAACCGTATAAATACTTATGTGATAATAATGATTAAAATTCTTCATCTACGTCATTTATGCAAAGGTTTTTTTCATTCACTTCAGCTATGCCGCGTTGTCCTAGTTCGAGTACAATTCACTTGTCCAACAAATTGGGCCTTGGAAATTATTATGGAATCTTCGAATCTTATCTTTGATAATGTGCCAACTGTTAGGAGGTGAAAGGGGAGGAGAAAGGAGAGTAATTGTGTTACTATTCTTTACTTGTAATGCTTCTAAATTGGTTTCTAGAAATTCTGTTCAAATAAAAATATGTAACAGGTGCGTTTTAAAGTAAACAGAACTTTTTAAAAATAATAACAACACATCTTTTTGGTAAGATCAATTCATTTGTTTCAAAATACTTCAATTTAATACAGCGCACAGTGCTTCGACTCCATACAAAATAGGGGCAAAAATAGAAGGAGTACTTAAAATTCGCTGAAAATTTGCAAAAAAAACTTAGCTAAAAGAAATCGAAAATATATAACCGATTATTTTATCATCACTGAGCCCAAACCGCTGGAGCTATAATGATGAAATTTGGTCAAAAGTTGTATTTTAGAAAGTCAACCCTTAAAAAGGAGCGATTTCAAAAACGTCGACCTTGAAAGGGGGGAAAGGTGGTGGTGAAGCTTATATGGATGGACATTGTTTTTTGGTCGTATTGTTTTAAAACTTTGTATACATACATATACTAAAAAAAACAATAACGAAATACGTATCTCAGCGTTTTTCTAAATGCCTTTAAATGGTGGAAAAAGGGCGGTGAAGTTGCTTAAAGGAAATAATTTTATTGTTTAATATGCTTAGAGCTTAATATGGAGATGACCCAGCCATGAAAATGCAATGCGACTCAATTTATAACGAGGCGAGACTATCATAGAAATTATTCTTCAAAATTAGAGCTTATTAAAAATTAGCATTAAATCACATTTTAGCAAACAAATTCCATAATAATGAAAAAATTGGATAATATCGCTCATAATGAGTTAAATAGGCGTGCCAAACCTATTTTTATAAAAAACATTCATAATTCGCGACATTGACTTGGTTACACAATTTGGTCGCAATTTTAACTCAAGCGATTTCTGTAAAAAATTAACATTAGTAGTTTCGAAAAAATTTAATATTTTCCAAAGGCGCAAAGAGGCGCAGAATTTTTTTTACAGATTTAAGAGAGGAAAGTCCATTTAAAAAAAGTTGTAAAAAGGATTTTAATTCGGATTCGATTTTAATTGCCTTTTTAAATTTGGTTATTTTTCATTTTCATTGACAAAAAAAAATTCAGTTTTGAAAATTCGTAAAAAAACTATTTATGCCAAACAAAAAAGACCGATCAGCGGACCTACTCCTATCAATGTAGTTTTAATATTAAAATTGGTGGAAATTGGTGGCCTATCTACAAAAATACATTTTCTACAATTTTTTGTATACAAGTAGGTACCTAAATTTAATTTTTCCCCTTCATAAATTTTTGTTAAAATATATCCGACTTTGACAAGCTATATCTCCTAATTACGACAAATTTTCGATAAAATTTTTCGGATCCAGCTTAATTAAACAATTCCCTTTAACATGATACTACTTTCGTCAAAATCCGCGGTAATCTTTTTTCTTATTTTTGTCCATTCTCGAAGCACTGTGCAGCGTTTTGTAGGATCTAACTGCAAGCCGAATGAGTGCTTTAGAATGTCGACAGGAATTTCCTTCAGAATGTCGGTTCAAGCATTTTGTATGACTTCTGGGTCCTCAAAACGCTTTTCTTTTAATAGCAAATTAATTTTTCTGAAAAAGTAAAAGTCGCACGGTGCCAAATCAGGCGAATAAGAGGATTGTTTAATGGTAAAAATCTTATTTTTAGTCAAGAAATCGGTCTATCAGAGGGCTTCGGCCAACTTGTGCAAAACGATAATTCGATAATCAAATTTTCAGTTAAGCTGCACTAAATTTATGTTATGGAGATGCTTAAATCAAATTCCCAGAATTTAATTTTGGCTGATCTGTAAAGAATTCACACATAGCTTTGATAGAATCTGCGGTGATTGCGTATTTTAGTTGGTCAACATGTTCTTCATCATGTATCTTCTCAAGACGGTTTTTAAATCGCGTATACCTTTTCGTGTACTCTGCCACAGGATAAACAATCATCATTCATACTAACAATTGAAATCGTTCGGTAGAAGTTGTATCATGTTTAAAACAAAACTCAATGTTGACTCTTTGTTCGATGCTAGTTTTTTTTTATAGATGGCACAAACCTACTGTCACTTAAGATGTAATAACTCCGCTTCCAGTGAACCAAAAGCCATTAAATTTTGAGTGAAAATAGCAAAGGAATATACTTTTCCAAAACATTAGATCGCTCATAGGTGGTATTATCAGAAAATGACCAATTTTTAATCTTGAGGAAGTTCATAATAAAACGCAGTTTTTCGATTTTTTACTGGATCCAATTCTACATATTAAAATCTATGTAACGATTGTTATAAAACATACCAAAGGTCAATAATTTCACTGTAATTCAAAACCAAAAATAATAGTTCAGACCAAAATGAAACATTTCCATATGTGTGCAATAAATAACTTATTAAATTTATTCGATTATCAAAAAAATTGTTCTGGTGGAATGAGGAGGTCCATAACATAATGAGAGGTCCATAACAGAATGAGGAGGTCCGTAACAAAATGCAATATTGTTATGGACCTCCTCATCTCTCTTCCATTGAACGCACCTTGTATGTTAAAGACAATATTTATTGTAGCTCTTAATGAAAACCGAATAGTAGTGGATCCTATAAAAAGATAGTCAACTTCGACATTCGACAGATGATGATTTTAGACGATAAGAACCTGACAAGAGACACAATGTGGATCTGTTGTGATTTCCATCTTCTATAAAATAAATTACAGCTTTTCGTAATTAATTCCAAGTCTCAAAAATATATCTCTGAAAGCAAGTACAAACTTCAAATATATCATTAAAATACAAAAAACCTTTATTGGTTACCGATATTGTGAGTGAGTGCGGGAAAATGAAAGAGTCGATGTGCTTATTCGAAAATGATTGGAGTTGATGAAAACGCGAATGACGTTTAATATCTGTCCGGCGCTACAGGAATTCGACTTTGATTTGAAGAGGAAGCCACTGCCGTGCACTAATGGATTTGAAGATCTTAAGCGACTAGTAGTAGGACTTGTGCCTTAAAAAACAAAAATATGTATTTAATAATCATAAAATCACTTTGCCTTTATTTAAGTAATTTGTTAAATTAAATTAATTAAAATTAATTTTTTTCTGAATGCATCTGTCCGTCTTTATCAATATAACTTTTCCTCATGTTTTTCGCCCATATTATATACATTTATATATATTTCTGCTGTTTCACAATATTTTCCCTATTTCACAATAAAGCACAGTCCACATAATTTCATTGTCCTTAAAGCGCTCACCTCCATCTGCTGCCTGCAATCGTTTCGGTTTTTCCCAAAATTCTTTACATGCGATTTTAATTCAATTGAATCCATGTGGCACGGCAACATTTGGCCTCGCCTGTCACACTTGTGCGGCGCTCGTATCGTTGGCTCGGAGTGTCCTTGTGCCATTGACAGGATATCATTATTGCGCACATTATGTGTGTGTATCGGTGCGTCATAATCGTCAGCAATAACAACAAAATCACAGAAATAAAGTATCGTTATTTGACAATTCATACACACACACAGCCACACACACACACAGCCACACACATGAGCGCGACAACGGAATGGCAAACGAAAAGTCGCAAGATGCTGCCACTGCCATTTGTTTTTGTTGTTGTCGCTGTTATCGAAACATTCGCAAAATAATTTTCAGACATTTATACACCGCCAGCGAATAACAATGCGGGGCAACAGGAATGCGCCGCCAAAGAGTAACGATTTGTTGCTGAAGCGTAATTGACTCAGCCGCTGCTGCCGCCACCGTCACCGCCGACGCATACAGTTGACAATGCTCGCTGCTGCCAACGCGGATGTCAATACCGAAACTCTGTTTTCTATCGATTTTCAACGGAAGACAAGTCGACACGCGGGGAGCTGAATGGTCGGGCGGGCTGCGTGCTGCTTGCTGCGTGCGTTGTGGGGTTGGCGCGGTTCGCTGTTGGCTGTTGGCTGTTGGCTGCTGCTGGCTGAGGACAACAAAGGCAGAAATCGCAAATTATGGGCTTTTCATAGCGTTAACACTGGCATAAATATTTTTTGTGTCGTCAAGTAGAAAAACTGCGATAAAAGATTATAAAATGTATTTCATGCGACACTCGGCACAAGTGGGCGGAGAGGAGGCGGCAACCGGGCCAGACTGTGCCGCGCGCAGCCAAATGCGGCACTGGGTGCGTGTGGCGAACTGATGGTGGCGGTGCAAGGGTGCGGGCGAGGGTGCGGAGCGACATCTGGTTCGGACATCTTTTAATAAAATTTTCATCTTTATTACGGTCCACGATTGTTTTATACGTTTCCCGTTGGCGCAGTGGGCACTGGGAAGTGCGAATTGGCGTCGCACAACTTCGGACGGGCGGGAGGGATGCAAGAAATGCGCTCCGCGTCAAGCAGTGCCGGCTGACCGGAAGATTGCAGTGTCACAGTCACGTTTGCTGGACTGTGTCGATGCTGTGCTCGTTAAGTGCTGCAACTATGAAAGAAGTAATTACAAAGCAACACGTTCAGTGCATAGGGCAACTGAGTTGTGAACGTGAATTTCATTCACTGCACTCTTTCGTGACAAGTGAATATAAAACAACAAAAAAAAGCATGGTTTTTTATGTATTCATTGTAAGCAAAGAGAACTCTGGACACGGAGCGTTTAAAATGCTAATATTTAGTAAAGGTTAAGAAAATTATTTTGCATCTGAACAGTTTATTTGTACCGTCTGAAAGTGATCTACGGTTTTTTAATTTTTTGTTAGCCTAGGAAAAACTCTCACAGTTGACTCCGATTTATTTTTTTATAGTTTGTAGAAAAAATGCTTATACAATGTTTTTTTAGCAATTGTTTCTATAATTAAAAAGCAATGATTTGGTCATACTTGAGTCAATGTAAATGTTTAATGGGTTTTTGCTTCTCGGGCACTTTAATTTTTGCAATTTATTCAGAGGTTCATACTATATTGCAACTAGTTTTTCGTATACAACAAATAATAATAAACAGTGATATTGTTTGTTTTTAGTCTAACCTTCAGTTAATCTCCCTAAATTAAATAATTTTGAAGGTGAACCTCTTCTCGTGGCCCACAAAAATGTAATCAGTTTAGAGGTTTAATTTATAAAAGTACACCAGAAAATTAAGCTCAAACGAGGTATTGACACCAATAACCCATCAAAATTTTATATTTTTAAAAACTATTCAGTTTTCTGCAGAAGAAAAATAATATATTCTATTCTAGAGCGAGCTTTGATGTGGTGGACACACCAGAAAGGCGAAGCTGAGTGGTTGAAGTAGCTGAACAGATGTGGATGCTGACGTTAAGTATATCGTAGGGAATAAGCCAAAAGAATGTCATATACTATAAAGCCATCAGTTCTAGTAATCAGAAAATCAAAAGAACAGTTCAATTTTTAGCTTATTTGGTTGATTTAACCCTTTCGCTATTTTGTTGCCATATGGCAACATGCTACTTTGTGGTCGTCTGCATCCCCATGGTTGCAAGAATACATTTTTTTGTTGTTCCTTAGAATAGTTTGAAGTTTTAGGAAAAATACGAAATTAATAAACTGAATAATTAAGTTTAGAGAAGAGAAGTATACACGTTTTCTTAATGGTACATCTTGACATAGTAAAGGAAGAAGAAGCCGAAAAAATTAGATAACTTTTTAATTTGACATTTTCTTTCAATTTAGATCCTTTTTTTTTTTAATTTTGGCTGAAGTAAATGAAGAAATATTCAATATGTTTAAGTAATTATTACAGCCACAACGATGTGGTTGCTCTCATAGAAAAACACTCTAAAATACAGGGTCCGAGTAAAAAAATTTAAAAATGTCTTATGGATTGTTGCTAATATAACCAAATAGAAGCCTAAAACGTAAAATTTAAAATTTAACTTTCCCCAGTAAAAAGCTGTAGCGAAAGGGTGTCCCTTAACCCTGGTGTGACACAGTGGTGCGAGTAATGAAAATAGTACCAAAATCAAATATATTTTTAACCACACAAATCTGAGTATGAGGTTTTGTTTAAAATACTTCAGTTAAAATAAATCCCAAGTTTTAAGAAAAAATACTAGACAGCATAGAAGTTATGATTTTGTAAAGCTGAAACAAATTTTGTAAAAATAGCAATTTTTTGCTTTCACTTTGGGATTCAATATTTCACCAAAAACAATGAGCGAGTCCTTTAAACTTACTGTTGTCGTAAGCCTAGTATGATTTACGTCTGGCAAGATTAACATTTTACTGTTTCTTCTTACCTCTGAGCAGTAGGGTTATGAAAAAAATTAAACAAAGAAAACAGCTAAATAAAAACTTAGTTGCATCTTTAAAGGTTAATTAAAATAACATATTTTATCACTTTCGAAATTTTTTTTTATATTTTATTTTGTCAAATATATACATTATTATTTGTTATATTTCTTTTTAAGCTGCGCATATTTGCCTTAATACAAATTATCGGAATTTTCCAGTGATGACTTGTATCTTGTATGCAAGTTCGCAATATTTTCAACGAATGGTTGAATGGGAATAGTAATCGGCCAACTAATGCTTTTTTGTTGGTAGAAAAACTAGCTTTACAATTATATTCGAAATAGGGATGTTAATGGAGTTTTGACAATACATTTTGATTTGATTCTATTTTTCATTTGATTTTTGATTCTTACAAACCCAAAAGTTGACACTTCACAACTTCGTTCGTATGGGAGATGTCCTTTGGGGATGAATTTTTTAACATCAATCAATTTTGTATTTTTTGTACTCAAGAATGTTGGCGATCGCTGAATAAATCATTTAGATCGGTTCAGTAGTCTCCAAGATTTGATGTTTCTTTGCTTACTTTACTCCATTTACAAGTTGGGAGCCGATTCCATTGAAAATTAGTCGTTTTGTATGGCAGCCCCTTTAAGACTTGTAAATAGTGGATAGGTATGTATGCGGAAAACATTGTGAAGGAAAAATAAATTGGGGTCAGTTTTATATTTGATACGTCTCACAGTGGGGTAATTGATGCCGAAAATGCCGATGAGTTCGCACACAAAAATCTAAATGCTGGAAAAGTGCGCAACATTCGCGCAACTTTTTTTTCATAAAATGTTACTTAAATATCTAAGCTATACGCTAATGAAAAAAGTTTTGCTCGATCTCACAAGACTCACAACTATATGTCTATGAAAAGGTCCAAAATTGAATAATTATTAAGCTTTTAAACAAAAAATCAAATAAAATACTCATAAACATTTTTTAACAAAACAAAATACAGACTGCATTACTGAAATACCTGGACATGAAGGTTGCATAATGAATTTTTAAATACTTTTGGAAACTCACAAAAAGAAATCGTTTTGAAGTAAAGGAAAAAACGCGTTTATCGCTGTTCGCACAAAAACTGAAAATAAATGTCAACTTTCAGAGTGCTTTGCGGGAAAACGGTTAACTATTTTGCAACAACTTTTTCACATAGTTATCCAGAATTTTATCCACTTTAACCCGGTACCAAAAACATATTTGTATCTTTATTTTTCGTTTTTGAATTAATCGGCACTTTACTTATACCTATATTACCCCACTCTGCGTCTGGGGGAAACTTCGAAGCAGTGGAGGCCTATTTTTTAAAAACAATGATTTTGTATGGGAGCCTCATTAAGGGTTGGTGTTAGGGGGTAAGTATGTTCGAAAGAAATATTAAGAAGGCAAAATTAGTGGGGGTTAGTCATAGATTTTAACCCTCTAAGAGCAAATTTTGAGCAGCTGTAGAGCAATTTGTCAAAATTTCAATTTCGATTGCTTTTGAAAAGGGCGCATTTTATATATCTAAGTATGTAGACATTTATAAAAAAAATTTATATTAAAATACAAATGTTATGAACGTAGCTTTTGTATCCTAAGATGATTTTCATGGTTAATATGAAGATTTTTTCAAAGTCAGTTGTATGGCAAGTGGTTGTAATTTTACTTCGATTTCATTAAAATTTGGCACAGTAGGTTCTTTACTCATGCACTAACTGTATACGAAATTTCATTAATGTACGACTACGACTTCTAATTTATCATGAACTGGCCACATTGTGCGCCGTCTTGTCACTAATTCCGAGAGGCGAGTGCGATATATCCATAATTTCGACTTTGAAAATTTGCTGAATTTGCAACTAACCCATGGTACAGTTTGCTATCAATGCTATTCAAAAGCAATGCTTGACTCTGCGGTTTCCACTGTCTTTGCAATAAGGTCGAATAGGCTTAGAAGAAGCGAAGTAAGGTTTCGTTCTCGTTCGGGTCTCTTCACACACATTTTAACTCTCACATATAAATAAGCTTGGAATGAGAATAGTAAGTCTTGAAAGAGTTAAGCCAGAGTTTGCCATATCCTGGGGCTTTCTATATCAGACCCCAGCAATCTTGTTCTTATTGCATGTTGGCCAGAGTTATCTTCCTAGCTGCCATCCATGGAAGCATCAATTTTATTAACAGTTTATATCCTATTTTCAAGTTTATCCATTTAACTGGGCATGTGGATAGTGAACTCAGTTCAATATTAGCGATAGATAGATATAATGGATGTCCGCAAGTGCCGAATTGGCCCTGAATCGGCCCAGTCCAAACGAACATATCACTTTGAACTACGTTTTCGAAAATCCATGCAATCGGCAATAGTTAACATTCATATTTATGACATTAAATGTGTTGTTTTATGTGTACGAGTGCAATGAGTACTTAAGTGACATTTATAATATTTGTATGTATAAATGTACACACACACACACACACACAAGTGTACGGAAATTAAAATGCAAAACGCCCATATTTGCACTTAAAAATGTTAACGCGACTCACTTGCGCACGCTTGCAATACAATTGTACAACAACAATAGCAACAACAACAGCAACAACCACTACAATAATAATAAACAGCAAATAAAAAAATGAAAAACACCACAAATTACACGAGTGACGACAGCAAAAGCAACAACAATTGAAAAAACAACATCAGCCACCGCACAGCCAACAGCCAATTAAAACAAACCGCATAAATTAATGTAATTTTTGGATTTTATTGGTAATTAATTAAGTAATTTGTCGTTAATAAGCCTCGTTGGCGTGTCACTTTACAGTGTATTGGCCACAATGCGTTTGTGTTTATGTGTGTGTGTGTGTGTGTGTGCGGTCGAACGTTGGCGCATTAATGTGCGTGCGACTGGCATGAAGCAATCAATGTTAAATGAATGGAAGTTATTCGATTCAACGAAAATATAAATTAAGTATCACATATTTACATACATCCATACGTATGTTGCATGTATTGTGTATGCATTCAACAATGACAATAATGCATAAAAACTGACAGAAATTAACCGTACAAATTTATGGTTTATGTTTAAGCCGGTTCGTTGAATCAAACAACAAAAGCACAAAATGCGGTTCATTACTGCCATCCACTGCTCTGCACAACTACTCAATTCAGTGTGACTTATTGAAGCATTTAAATTTCGTTTGTGATTTAAAAATATTTTTTTAAGTAGATACTATTTTTTGGTATTTTTGTATTTTTTTATTTAGAAGAGAAATATTTATAAATTATGATTTAATGTTATTTTGTGGAATTTTGTGGGATTTTACAAAAAAAAAGTGCTGACAAAAAATTAAGAATTCCTATAAAGCAATAGAAATAATATTTTGGAGCTTTTCACTGCTTAAATGTTGAATTCAAGCATTTAACGCTCACTTTCCAAATGGTTTTTTTTTTTGCAAAATGGCAGCTTGGAGCTGTGGAAGTAATGTTTCTTCGAGAAAGCAATTTAAGATTAACACAACGGACAAATGCAAATTTTTATAAATTGTTATTAATTTATTGCTTATCTCACGCATAATCCTAGCAACAACTCAGAAGGATATGTTTCCTGAATATCAGTTATGGTGTCTCCTGTTATTTTGGATACAACTCTGCTGCAAATATTCGACAGATACACACTCGCATGTCTGTGTATATATGTGTGTGTATCTATATGCTTTGTTCATATAAATAAAGGAATATAAAAATTAACAAAACATAAACACTCTCATAAAACCCTCTGTTTGATTTTTTGTTTGTTTGTTTGTTTGTTATTGGCTTTTTAGCTGACTTCATTTTTCGCTGCCGTTTGCATGATGGAGCATGTGAAGTCAACCGTGAAATGGAGATTTTTTTACTCACAAACAAACATTAAAAAACATCAAAAATTCGACAAAATTTAATTTTGCATTTTATACAAACAAATCAAATTTTCAGTATGCATTTTGTAGACAGATTAAAATTGAGTGGTCAAGTGGAAGCAAATGCCTTCAATGCCTTCAAACCTACTGTCTGAATGGGTAAAGCAGAACCCAAAGTTATTTATTGTAAATATTCACTTATTAGACACAACAGAATTCTGAGCTCTAACAGCCGGGAAAGTAATATTGGTTCCTGGAACATGCGATTACAGCGATTTTTGCAATTTTCCGAAATTTCCTATCGTTATTGAACAACGTAAAGCTTTTCTGAGCTAAAAGAAAACAGTGACAGTCCAAATCCGCTCTGATACCAAAAAACAATATGACTGTAAGAATTCAGAATGTTATACTCATTTCAAATATTTCTGTACAGATTAGGTGGATAACACTGTACAAAAAAAAAAATAACAAGGTTCTGACAACGGATTCTGGTAGAGGGGGCAAAAAAAATATACGTGTATCGGCGTTTTGGTGTGGTCAACAATTTTGTTAAGTGTTTGGATACAAATGGATCGGCATTTAACTTTCTGAAGACATTGTTTAAAAAACTAAGCGAAGCAAAGATAACAGAAGGTATGAATGCTAAAACTTTACTTTTTCATATTGGTTTCATACCAATAAATTTACAAAATCTCTTTTTTTCATTACAACAGGTGGTTTTGTTGGTCCTGAGATAAAAAGGCTTATGCGTAGCGCCGAATTCGATCAAATGCTTTCACCAAATGAGATTGTCGTATGGAAAAGCATTAAAGGAGTCATTGACAATGTTCTAGGCAAAAATCGTTCTCCTGCTGCTCGAATGCACATCGACACCATGATGAGTGCATTTGAAAAACTAGGTGTTCATATGTCACCAAAAATTCATTTTCTGAATTCTCAAATGGATTACTTCGAACATCAGTTGGCAACAGAATCCGATGAGCATGGGGAACGATTTCATCATACATGTGCCCCCATCAGGGGCGGATTCAGAAAAATATTTCGGGGGGTTTCAAAAAGTAATTCTTTAATATTTATAAAATGCCTTTTAATTTGTATGTAGTTTTAAAGTCGATCCTAATATTTCGGGGGGTTTCAACCCCCAAACCACCTCCCCCCGAATCCGTCACTGGGCCCCATTGAGAAACGGTTTGAAGGCAAGAGTATTCATTCTTTTATAGCTGATGTATGCTGGACATTATTTGATAACAGTGTGGAATTGCCAAGAGCTAAACGAAAAATATAATGAATACCTTAAATATCCAAAATTGTTTTAATTTTTCTATTTATATATATTATATCTAGAGCTTTCTTTTGTACGGTAACTTATAGTGAAATTTTGCGTTCAACATTTTTCCCATACACACTAACCCTCAAAAATCAAGTTTTGTAGGAGATTTTAGTACCAATTTTGATTAAGTACGAAATAAACACTTAAACACATTTTCAGTTTTGGCTTAATTCTGGCATTCAAGTTAATTTCTGAGCTTTGATGTATTCAGAAACCTATAGTAGAATTTTATGGCGAATATTTTCGCGGTACATTTTGTACTTAAAAAGTCCTGTTTTACAGGACATATTGAAAAATGAAAAAGGGATTTTTGTTGCTGGATCTTTAAAACGGATCTAAAAACCAGAAAAACAGAAAAAGAAAAACGGAAAAAGACTTTTTAAAGGTAAGTAATAATACAATAAATTTTAAATATGGCATTGTGCAGCTGGTTGAAAAGCTCGCTTTACGGCATTGGAATTACTGGAAAAGCTGCGATGTTGAAAAAGATATAAAATCTGTGCAATAACTCTCCTGCTTTTCAAAACAAAGGTCTAGTAAAAACTTCCTTATCTATCCTTTGAAATTGGCACAAGATTGAAGATTCCTTCCGACAGATACAAAGTGCGACCAAAAATGAAATTTAATTGTCATAGGCAAGGATTCCAAAACCTATTTAGAGCTTCTTGATCTTTTAAAATCATTTGAGCTCTATTGACTGCTTGAAGCATCAACGAAACGTTGCTTGCGTTCACTTTTGCTATTCACCCATCCAGGACTTCTGTCCACACGTTTAGATAATTTAGTTTCGAAATTTATGTAAAGAATTAGTTTCACCTTCATTAACCACCCACATATGACTTATATTCAATTGGATAAAAGTGTTTAATTGTTTAGAAAACTAGATCATGTTTCATGTCTGTCTAACCAAAACATTCATCAAGCACGACACATTTTCTATGTGCAATGTTGTTTAGAAATTTGTTCAGAGTTCTCAGAGTCTTTTAGCCCAACCGCAATTCTTTCGAATGTCTAACAAGTATCTCACTTTCTAGTCAACAATTACATTGACCGACGCAACTGTCATTTCAATTCAACTCAAAGTTGCCGCGCATCAAATTTTGCCTGCGAATTGACTCATTAGGGGGAATCTTCCGTGCTGGCGGTATGTCGGTATGTCGCACTTGCATTTGGCGTCGACGAATACGAAAAGGGTCAACGATTAATGCATTGCTATGATTAATAAAATAGAAAAAAGGCACAAGCAGCCAACAACAACAACAGCGACAACAATGCTGTGTTAAGGCTTCGCAGCATTGAGCATTTGACAGATGAACCGAGTGGCGCAGTCGGAAAGGTAGCAATGCAGATGGGGTTGTTACCTTAAACTGAAGTCTGAAGTCAATTTAGCACACACTGACACTGAAGGCGAAGAAGAAGCAGGCGCGCTTGAATTGCTGCTGTCTGCGGCACCACGCAACCAAGTGTCGTCTACAGTAATTGAAATGGAGCAACGCAACGTCTGTTGCAAGCCTCAACGGCGACCGGACGGAAAGGCGCGCAACGCGTTGCGCAATGTGTGCCCTGCAATATGTCGGAACGTGTGAACAATTTCAAATTATGTTCATATTTAATGTGTCGAGTCGAGTGTGAGTGTGAATGCGAGTGCGTGCAGTTGTTGTTATTATTATTATTATTGTTGTTGTTGTTGTTGTCGCTGTTATGTTGTGACTCCTTTTATTGTATGCGACACATTGTAAAAGTTTAATTAATTTCGTTCATTTTGAAAACTGCTGTCAAGTTGCAGCGCCAAATCGAGTGTTAATAATATGAAAATTTATGAACGAATTTCATTGTATCAAAATATGCGCAGCGACAACATGCAAACTCATTAGTCAAAACGATTAGTCATAAATTATTTAGGTGAACAGACCCATTCGATTTATGGCAATCACACGAAATTATGTTCTATGCATGTAAAACTTAAATTTTAATCCTTTAAAAAACTATTGCTATGGATTTTCTAAACGAAATTAGGCAATGGGACGTATTGAAAGATTGAGATTTCAAAAAACAATAAAGAACTGAAAATGTCCATGAATCTTGTAAAGACATCAATCTCAGTGTGGCCATATAAGAGTAATCGTGAAATATATAAAAATATTTTTAAGAATATACATAGAAGCTTTCTTATTGCAGTTTAATTACTAATAATTAATTCGAAATTAAAATTAATTAGTTTTAAGAACTGTGGCTGACGACATTTGTCTTAGTCGTATAGTCAATAAAGAACAACTAACTAACTACAAGAGTAATCAGTTTCGCACACAGGATTTAATTTGGGGGGCGGGGGGTTTGCGTAAAAATTTTAAGCCGAATAACATTCGAAACCATATTTTATATCAGCAATTTTTGTGTTTGTAGGGGGTTTGAGCCCCCTGCGTGCGCCACTGAGAGTAATCCATTAGTGTTTGAAAAATTAACAAAAAGTTATAATTCCAATTTCTAATTTTTTTTATTGAATTTCATAGTAATCTAGTAAAAATAATATATAGCTGCTTCTCTGTTGTTTTCAATTCAAGCATTAACAATTTTATTACACCGTGCGACAGCATTTTTCACACCGAGAAAAATCCATATGTGCGTGAAACTAGAGACCAAATATAGTAATACTGCGTACTCAGTTTTTCATTTCTACATCCTTTGTCCTTTTAAAAGGACTTCAAAATTTTGAAGGGCATAAAAAATAAAAAAAATATAAAAAATATTTATCCTCGTTAGAATATGGCGATATGTATATCAAATGAAAGAGGAAAGGCTCAAGAACTTAAATAAAATTGATCTTTTATCTATTTGTAAAAAAAGGATATGAAAGGGGTTCTTTAAAAATTTTAATCCTTTATATCCTTGAAAATTTATATAGAATTTTCTTGAAAAGTAACTATGTTGAAACCCAAAATCTCCTTGATCATGTGTCAAAATTTCATTGCTCTAACTTTTTGGTTAGAAAGTTGTTAAAAAAAAAGCCGGAAGCTGCAATTCTAATGAAATACAAAAATTGCAATTTATTTGTGTATCAGTATTTTAAATAATAAAAAGATCAAAACCAATGAAGCGAGAATAACGAAATTTTGACACGTGATCAAGAAAATTTATTTAAATTCTTGAGCCATTCCTCTTTCATTTGATATACATATCGCCATATTCTAACGAGGTTAAATATTTTTTATATTTTTTTTTTATTTTGTATCCCCTTAAAAATTTTCAAGGATATAAGGGATTAAAATTTTCAAAGGACCTTTTCCATATCCTTTTTTTACAAATAGATAAAAAATCAATTTTATTTAAATTCTTGAGCCATTCCTCTTTCATTTGATATACATATCGCCATATTCTAACGAGGTTAAATATTTTTTATATTTTTTTTTTATTTTGTATCCCCTTAAAAATTTTGAACCTTTAAAAGGACAAAGGATGTAGAAATGAAAAACTGAGTACGCAGTATTACTATGCTTGGTCTCTAGTTTCACGCCCATATGGATTTTTTCCGGTGTGAAAAATTGTTTTTATTTTTGTCGCACGGTGTTATTTGAGGTTCTGTCAATGGGCTGGTTCGAACCATAGTTTCTGAACAAATAAATTTAGTGGAATAAAATTTGATGTAGAAATTGCTGTTGTTCCAACTAAGAGGTGGCTATGACGCTTTGACCCTTCAAGGTCTTTGACCCTTCAAGGTTACAATATGACTTATTGAGGCATAAGACTGAAAGACTCAATATGATTTATTGAGGTATAAGATTGAAATTTGATATAAATCGCTTATTAAACCAGATCATAGTCTTTAATATTTCTTTTTTATTAATGTTCGTTTAATGTAACCAATGCACCCCATAATTAAAAAAAACGAACATCACTTCTATTAACTTTTCGGACCTTAAATGGTCTTAAATGGATTTGAACAACCGCTATGAATTTCAATGAGTAGTTGAATTAGATTAAAATTCAGTTATTCTACCTAACCATTTGTATGGAATTTAGGCGAAAGAAAACTCGTCTCATAACCTCACATTGTCCCCTACTTCTGGTCTGAGAAAGTCCTCTTCGTAACACTGTGTCGTGCCCCAATCTTCTAGACATTCTTTAGAAGTCAAGTTTAGTTCTTTAGCCAAGTCAAAAGCTTAGCCAAGCTTAGCCTTTTTTCCACGCAACTAGTCGCTTTATTCGTAAAGGACAATTCAGACTAATAATTGAGCAAAGTAAAATCATTGATTCACATTTTAGTTGATAAAGTTTAATAAATGTGTGCTGCCAATGAACATTGGACATTTTTAAAGCTGACCATCGACAGGTGCCTAAACTCCACAAAATTCAAATTATTACGGAATATTCAAAATGCAAAGTCAATGCCGCACTTTTCGATATTTATCCATTTGAGTAGACAAATAGACAACAATCAATAATCGCCATGACTTCCAAAACCAATGACTACTGTGTGCCCGCCGCGGCGTTTGCTTTCATCCCTCGCGAATTGCGATCGTCATTTGTGGGCCGGGCGTGCGTCCGGCTGTTACGAATTTAACGCTTAGTTAACGACGGTGACTGGCGCAGCACATGGCCGCGCCGCAATGTATGCAAAGCATATGTTTGATCCGACGACGTCGATGATGACGTCCGCTGCAGCCGCCGCAAAATTAGCAACTTTGCCGCGCCACACGCACAGATAACAACAACAACAACAACTCGTCGCGGTCGAGTAGCTGATGGCCGCGAAAGGGGTGTGTACGCCCGTCGTGCGTTGACACCGTATTTTGCTTTCGACTGAACGGTGTTTTTCTGCGCTTTTATTGTTTTCAATAAAAACAAATCAGTTCTGGTCACGTGTCTGCGATCACGCCAAATTGGATTATAATTTATTTCCCCGAGTGCGGCCCGACAAATGTGGTGGCAGCCTGTAATACACAAACACACACACATACATACACAATCATATGCAATATTTGACATACATACAATTTATGCATAAAACGTGGGCAATTATCGACATGATTTGCATCAAATATGAACCCACAAAAGTTTCCAATTTTTTTTTGTTTTTGTTTTATTCATTTGATTTGTCTTGTGAAACAAATGTGCTGCCTCTGAATTGCTTTGTTTGTGCAGTTCTGTTTCAACTCGACAACGCTCTTAGCCGCTTGCAACATCGAAATTAACTGACAAACGCCTATGGTAAGAATTTTTAATTAAACCAGTCAGCCAGTCAGCAGAATCGGCATCTGCTTTTGCCACATACTGTAAACGAATGAGTGAAGCGTTTTTGAGCTCGCCGAGCGGTCCATGGACGAGATGCGTTAATTGCGTGCGTTGTGTAAGCCATACCCGGCATAGAGGCATTTTTGCACCTCCGGCCGGGCGCTGTGACCTGCGGGCAGCTTTACGGTTGGAATGTGAAATATCATACACAACGAAAAACTCCATGCAGAAACCATTGAAATTATTGAGAAAATGAACAACAATGAGTGGATATATTTAGTCGTATTTGAGGGTTGGTAAGACTGCCCGATAGAGAGGCCATTGACTAATGAAACTCCATTAAGCCCACAGAGATGCTAAGCGCCGTTCCATCTAGAGGTCCTTTAAGGGATGACCAACGAACACATCAGAACTGTGTCCAAGCCTCTTTAAAGGTTGGGTAGATCAAAAGTAAATTAACAGGAAACCTCAAGTCGCAGTACAATTTACGCATACTCTGAGTGCTACGCCTGCTAGGCTCTTCTGACAAGAGAAATATGCGGCTTAGTTTCGATTCTAAAAGTCTCCTTCAATCCGCCATGATTAGCCAAGGTTAGTTAAAAAGTGGTTGGATCTCACTCCTCTACAAATCGAACTAAGGACTGTACCGAAAAAACTGCATACTTTCAGTTCAGTATTTCACAAAGTGTAGTCGTTTGATTAGAATGCACCATAAACACCATTAAAAAGCATGATCGGTTGTGCCTTTATGGTCTTTTCATTCTTCATTATTTTTAATCTACAGTAAATAATTTACATACTTGAATGCCAATTGAAAATCACGTGTGACAGCGAATTCTGCACAATAACTGCACAATTAAAAAAGGAAATTGACTGCAAGCTAAATTGTACAAAGTCAGGGTGAATGGTGTAAAAACTAATGTAATCAAGTTTGAGTTTTGGTAATGAAGTTTATCTTTTTCAAAATGTTAGGGTAAAATATTCCTCCAATTCGCTGTTCTCTTAAAGATTTATCAGAAAATGGCGAAATTTTCGAGAGAACGAATTTCTGAAACAAAAGCACTTGCTTTCATAAAGAAAAGAATCCCTTCATAGAACAATTATTCACTGTTCTCTTAAAGATTTGTCAAAAAATTTTGAAAAATGTTTCAAAGGATGGAGTTTTGAGAGAAAGGCACTGGTTTTCAAAAAAAAAGAGAATCTCTTCAGAGAGCAATTATTCGCTGTTCTCTTCAATATTTGTCAAAAACTTTCGAAAAATATTCCAAAGGATGGAATTTTGAAACAAAGGCACTGGTTTTCATACAAAAAAGAGAATCTCTTCAGGGAGCAGTTATTCGTTGTTCTCTTCAAGATTTGTTAAAAAATTTCGAAAAATGTTCCAAAGGATGGAGTTTTGAAAGAAAGGCACTGGTTTTCAAAAAACAAGAGAATCTCTTCAGGGAGCAGTTATTCGCTGTTCTCTTCAAGATTTGTCAAAAAATTTCGAAAAATGTTCTAAAGGATGGAATTTTGAAACAAAGGCACTGGCTTTCATAAAAATAGAATCTCTTCAGAGAGCAATTATTCGCTGTTCTCTTCAAGATTTGTCAAACAATTTCAAAAAATGTTCCAGAGAAAACAGTTTTGAAACAAAGGCACTGGCTTTCATAAAAAAGAGAATCTCTTCTGAGAGCAATTATTCGCTGTTCTCTTAAAGATTTGTCAAAAACTTTCAAAAAATGTTCTAAAAGATGAAATTTTGAAACAAAGGCACTTGTTTTCATAAAAAGAATATTTTTTAGAGAGCAAGTATTCGCTGTTCTCTTAAAGATTTGTCAAAAAATGGTGAAATATGTTCTAGAGAAAGGAATTTTGATAAACAAGAGAATCTGTTCAAAGGGCAATTATTCGCATTCTTTTACATGTGAGTCTCGACAACCGGGAAATGTTGAAAAAAATTCGAAATGCTGATAAAATGTCTTGGCAAGAGATTTGGAAAAAATCATTTAACTCAAACCACTTTTACATTTGTACACTTTTTTTACATTAAGAATAAGAAATAGACAAGGCGTGAAGTCTTAAGCAAAATATTCAGTACCACAAATGGAGTACAAATAAAAAAAAGGCAATTAAGAAATACAAATGGCTGTGCGGGCAGAAATTCAGTAACAAAAATGCGTGCGTAGTCATGGATGATAAAACGTATCTAAAAATGAATTTTACGATACCACCAGGAGGGAAAATTATTTTCAAGGTTTACATTTTGTAGAATTTTTAATGTACCATGTTTTGTTCTGTATTTGCTTGCGAATAGCTCAGATAATTAAAAGTTTTTTACATGAAAGATTTAATGGTTTTTTTTAAATTAACATTCTAGAACATTGATTTATTTATGGCATACTTTTACAGTTAGCGATTCAAACGGTTTTTGGCGTTTCCGAAGTCTTGTATTTTTGCAGATAGAAACTATTTATTGAATATAAACTCTCGATGTGCTAATTAAAAACTTAAAAAATTTTCATTGATCTCTTTAGTTTTTACAATACAAATTCGTTTTATTGTACAGCGTTCAAAAAGAACATTCGGCATACAATCGTTAAAAATTTAAAAACAAATTGTTCAAATATTCTTAGTGGCCTAAAAATATTGCAACTTCCCCACAACAACACACAAAGCGCCAGTAATTTCTATCAGTGTGTGAACAATTTCAATTTCACAGCTTCTATTCATTTAATCATTCATTTTTTTGACTCAATCTTCTGTCAATCATATATACTACACATGAAAATATGTACACATGTATACATGTATGTAAATATGTATGTATACATATTTGGGCAAAAGGTCAGCGTCGAATCAAATCGAGCTGTAAGATGCAATTTGATTTGTGTTGCTTTTTTGGAAATTTGAATGAATCGTTTGCATAGCTGGCGGGGTTAGCAAAGCAAATAAAACTGTTTTTGATTCAATGTTTCTGTTTGCCCCGATGATTGACATTTTCTTGTCACTTGCAAAAGGGTTGAATCGACGTCGGTTAGTCTCCTATGCAAATACACATTTTTAATTAAATTATTATTATTATTTTTGCATGCATCTGCATACAGCCAACACTTATGCAACTGAACTCGTTTGGGTATACAAATTAAAATTACTTTGTAACGTATCTATTTATAAATGCTCTAATTGCGGTGTAATCACTGACACATGTACATTGCACAATATGTCGGAATGTGCATATGAATGTGTTCCCCTCTCTCGGAATTATTGTAACCTGCATACGACATTTGAAATGCGAAGTATTTGCTGTCAATTAGGGATGATTTGTTGATTTTTGCTCAGAGGAAAATGTGTCAGGTAGAGCTGTCAAGTTGCGGTTTTATACTGTTTGATTGTTTCGTCATTTGTTGTACATATTTATCGAATTACATACCTATATAGCTACATTACGTGATTGAAGCCTAACTGCAACAGATTTATCTATATAGTAGTCAGATGAGCTACGCATGAACCATAGCTCGATTAGCGTCACTTAATCTTGTTGTATTTTTTATATTTTTTTAGTTGAGTTTTGTGGATTTTTTAATTTTTTTCATAATTTGGAAACAACGACGATAGAACACTTTCATTGGTCAGCTTTACCGGAACGCTTTGGCTAAGTTTTTTAATATATTTTTAAGTTTTTTTTTAATTTTTAATAGTTGAGAAACAGCGACGATAGAACACTTTCATTGGTTAGCTTTGCCGGAACGCCTTTGCTGCCATTTGGAGTCCAGATTTCTGTCTAGTTTGAGCAATGCAGCAGAGGCAGAACTATTGCAACTAAACTAAACTTCATTAAGTAGTTGAATTGGGTTGTCGATTGAAATTGGTGATAAGACATAGTTGGATATTTCACCACCCATGTGTAGAGACTTACAACTGATTTTTGTCGCGCTTGTATAACCACCTTTTCGATGCCCAGAATCTTACAATCAAACTTAAAAATAAAATCGTATTTTTTATTAATTATTTTATTAATTTCATTTTGATTAATTAATATTTTTCTCGTTTTTTAATTATATTTCATAAAAACATTAACAATTATTAATTTTGAATGAATGAAAAGAATTTGAAAAACTCTTATTTGTAAGTTAAACTCACATGCATAACATATGATTGTAAAAAAAAAAACAAATTCACTACTACATACTCGGTGCCTGACAAGCAATTACCATGGAATTAATTTTAGGGAAAAATATATAAAAACGCAAAGGGGGACAAGGTTTCAACTTCAAACGAATGAAAACCATACTTCGGATGCTCCAAAATGCATGCAAATTGAAGCAAAATCTTAATTAAACATTCCATTTTCAAAATCTGACACAAAAATGGGTTTTCATATAACAGATTTTCCTGCAGGGCATTGAATATACTCAATTCCGTGAAAAGTCGAATGGGGATATTAGGGACAGTTGTTGAAATATCAATGAAAAACTCTTTTTTTTTGTAAAATATGATTATTTTTTTTATTAAATTAGAAGATAAAAGAGAAAGAAAGAGAAAAAAGTGATAAATAGGGTTAATCGGATGATTCTATATCACTTAAAGATTCCAATAAAGCGGCATTGGTCTTTCGGCAACTTCGTATTGGAATTTGACGCGTTGACTCACGTCGTTGTTGAATTTTTTTGGGTTTAGAAGTTGAAGGCGCCATAGAAGTCGATGCTGAAGTTGATGGAACGTTTTCTGAATCGACCACAACACGAAGATCATCACAAGAAACACTTTTTCCGGGTGCCACTTTGAGACTTTTTTTTTATTTCGAGTATTCGATTGAACTGGTCGTAGTGCATTTAAAAAGCTAGTGAAGCTACTATCGACGGCATTTTGTGCATTTTGTAAATCTTCTTCATTCATCTGCATAGGTGGAAGCCTTGCCAACACTGGTTGTGGGTTCAATGGAATGATTCCACACTTTCGGAAGCCACTTACAGCATTGTTTTGAAGAGTATCACCAACACGGTCTATCATTCTTTTCAACAATGTTGGAAACTTGTGCTTTGGTACAGTGACCTCATTCTGTCCTTCTTTTTGTTTCCAATCGGTCAGAATTTCACGCCAATTACATTTGAGAGATGAAAAAACCGCAACGTCCAATGGCTGAAGCAAATGAGTCGAGTTTGAGGGAAGACAAATGAAATGAATGTCGTGAAGCTCACACATTTCAATCGCTTCCAACGATATGTGTGCAGACAAATTGTCACCAATGATAAATTTTTTCCCTATAGACGGACAAAAGAGAACACAAATGAAAAACCGTGAAAAGTATAAAACAAATCTTATAAAAATACCTTCGATTCGTCTCAAATGAGGCACGACAATTGTACGAATCCAATCAAAAAAAGTTGTGGCATCGAACCAACCATTTTTTGTTCTATTATAACGGGTACCTGGTGGACCACCATCAATCCATGTGTTGTATAAATTGGTCGCTTTGTACACAACATACGGTGGCAAAACTTCACCCGTTCCACTAACAATGAACATAACAGAAGTGCTGGCTTTACTGTTGTTCATGATGCGTTCAACGTACTTTGCTGTGCGACGACACAAAACCTTTTTCGCACCAGGATCATCGGTAAAATTTGTCTCATCGTAATTAAAAATGGCATTCGGTGATATACCATTCAGTGTTTCAGTCAGATTTTCGAAATAATCTGACACAGTTTTTACATTTACTGCAGCTCTAGCACGTTTGATGTTACGACAGAAACGATTTGACAAATCGTTTTTATGTCTGTTTAAAAATGAACGTAAATAGTCTTCACCGGGGATGTTATTTTTGAATCTTGGTATTATGATGTCATTTTGCTTCAAAAAATCAGCTATGATCGTTTGCAATTCACATAAACGCAAAGGATAACCCCAATCGGCACATACCATCAAACGATTGCAAATAACCTTTTCCAATTGAGGTGAAATAGCTGATGGACGACCCACTTGCGTTGCAGTCTGTGGATTTTGAACACGACGATGTAGAGCGCTTTTTGGCAAATTAAATTTATCAGCTGCCATTCGAATTGTCATGCCATTTTTCACTAGCTCAACGGCTTTTGCAAGATCAGTTAGATTAAGTTTTCGACGAAGTTTAGTACCAGGCTTCGGTTTGTGCTTTCTAGCCATCTATTTGTAAAATAAAATAACATAAAAAACATTAAAATACATATAAAACATACAAAATAACAATTATGTAGACTAAAAAAACACTTTTCACAACATATTATACACTTGTTCGCATGTAAACACAATTTAAAACATATAAAAACGATGTCCCTTATTACCCCGGAATTTGCGAAAAAGTGACTTTTTTCACTTTTCTCAAGATATCTCACGAAAAAAATTATAAATCACGAATTTTTTTTTTTTATTTTGTTGATGAGGCTCTAAACTTTTAGAAAAACACGAGAAAAAGTAGCAAAAATATTTCATCTTACCTTGGTGAGCAAATGTTTAGAGCAAAAAAAAAAACACGCAAAATCAACATTCAACAAAACTGCGTATACAACGAAATGACAGCTATATTGTCACTTCTCCATGACGCAGTAGTGTTGCTAAATGAATAGGCTTTCCAAAGAGACCTTAGGTTTGAATGTAGCTCGTAAGGTACGGTCTACACAACAATTCAAAGTCGAAAAAAAAGTTTTGTCCCCTAAATCCCCGTCAGTCCCCAATATCCCCAAAGCACGGTACTTAATCTTTTTGTATTTTTTTTTTTGAAGTGAAACTTCTTTACGCACGCTTGACTTGGGGAGTAAGCTGGCGAACGCGTTACGAAAAGTGTGATCGGGCGAGGCGAACGGGAGTTGAGTGGTTTACGCACGCTTGACTTGGGGAGTAAGCTGGCGAACGCGTTACGAAAAGTGTGATCGGACGAGGCGAACGGGAGTTGAGTGGTTTACGCACGCTTGACTTGGGGAGTAAGCTGGCGAACGCGTGACGTAAGCGTTACGAAAAGTGTGATCGGGCGAGGCGAACGGGAGTTGAGTGGGGGGATATAAGCAAGAGACTGAAATATATACATATTTCATTTACTAGCTATAAGAGAAAGAGAGAAAGAAAATGTGCGCGCGCACTGCTCTCTCTTGCTCCTACACTGTGATACAGACAATAGGCCTGCAGTGTGCTTAGATATACGGAACGTATTTGGCTATGAGAGGAAGAGAGAAAGAACACACACATATATATATATACATACAGATGGAGCCAAAGAAGTTTCACTTCAGTCGTGTGGTCATAAGCACACTCGTTTTTTTTTTTATTATTTAGTTGAATTTTTTAATATATCTATATTGGAGTTTTTTTAATTTTTCTCATAATTTAGAACCAACGACGATAAAACACTTTCATTGGTCAGCTTTACCAGGACGCCTTTGCTGCCATTTGGAGTCCAGGTTTCTGTCTAGTTTGAGCAATGCAGCAGCAGCAGCAGGCAGAACTATTGCAACCAAACTAAACTTCATCAAGTAGTTGAATTGGGTTGTCAATTGAAATTGACGGTAAAGCAAAGTTGGATATTTCACCACCCATGTGTAGGGACTCACAACAGATTTTTGTCGCTCTTGTACAACTATAACCACCTTTTCGATGCCCAGAATCTTACAATCAAACTTAAAAATAAAATCGTATTATTTATTAATTATTTTATTAATTTCATTTTGATTAATTAAAATTTTTCGCGTTTTTTAATAACATTTCATTAAAAAAACATTAACAATTATTAATTTCGAATGAATGAAAAGAACTTGAAAAACTTGTATTTGTAAATCGAATTCACATGCATAGCATACGTTTGTAAAAAAAACACATTCACTACTACATACTTGGTGCCTGGCAAGCAATGTCCATAGAATAAATTTTGGGGAAAATATATAAAAAGATCATACAAAAGATTGATTATACCTCTGCAATGGTCAGTGTGGCTAATTAAACACAAATACAATTTTTTTCTATAAATATTTTATTTAACCCTGGTGTCATAACGTTATTTTTTACCCCTGAAATCATAACGATACGTCTGGGAGACGTATAAAGATTTACGATCTTAAACCGATATTTAAAGGTACGATATCAGCAAATATTTCACTTACATCAGAAATATGTATATTTTTCTGTAAAATAAAAGTCATAATTGCTAATTATAAGTAGTAAGTGTTTTATTTTTAGAACGAGTTTTATTGCTCTATTGTGGAAGAGAGCGCAAAATGTAAAAAGAGCATACGTCTCGCAGACGTACGTTATGACAGTAGGGTTAATATTGAAATTCGAGCAAATGCTGCTTTCAAGATTAAACCAAATGAATCAAAAATAAAGTAATTTTGAAAAACTATGTAACCCACTTTAGAGTTTAAAAACACTGATTACTACTACTAAAAAGTTAAATACGTCCAAATTAAATATCCAATCTGGCAACTCACACCATAACCTGAGTGATATATCTATGTTTTATCATTAAAAGTTTATCATAATCTGTAAAAATCTAAAAAGTGTTGTGACATTTTTAAACATTGAATTCTGTTTAGTTCGAAACATTTAATGATGTAAATGAATCGTTTAAATTGTTCTTCAACACATAATCTTCAAGTATTCAACAAATTTGCAATCAGACACTTGAAATAAATTGTGCTCCATGGTTTGCATTCTTTATGTGCCGCCGCGTCTGCGATCGTTAACTTTCACTTAGTTCAGTGCTCTTCGGTTGCTGAGCAAAAGATCACCAAAGTTCAATTGATGCGTAATTTTATTATGTTGCTCGAGCGTATTCAGCACTAAATTGGGCCCGAAAATTGTATACCTATGTAAAGGGTTTCATTGAACGAGTGAAGTCTTTTTAAATTTCAAGCAAATTTTGAACTATTAAAATGTAATTACGGTGACAAGTTAAAACTGTGTTCAGCTGTTCAGACAAGGATTCGTATACACTGGTTCAATGCATTCATTACAAAAATGGTACAAATATTGCAGGAATAATGTCTCTTATATATTTCATATTTCAACAGTCATGAGTCACAGCAAACTATTTCTTAGGGATTTTAAGAGACCATGCAGTCTGGACATGGTTTTCCTGGTTTTTCTAAAGAGGGACTGCTCATCCAGACAACCAATGCGAAGGGGATAATAGGTCTTATCGTAGCTGTATGGATCCATAGAATCTTGCTAGGGGGAAGACAATATATTTTCCCAAGGACGTCTTTAGGCTGCCAAAAATTTGGCATTGCTTTTGATTCCAATTTACAACTAAAACGTATAGTTTCCAAAGAAGTTTGTCATCTAAGATAAAAAATACTTGAGCTCCGAAGTTGAAGTTGGGTAGCTGAATAGTCAAGCTTCGACCTTCTGATAAAAAAGACCATATCAATCTTGGCGGCATTAGTACATAGACTATTTCTTTGATACGAGTTCAACATCGATATGGAACTTTTTCTTTGAAACGAGTTCAATATCGTTAAGTGATTTTATCTCTTTTTGTTAGATTAAAATAGTTCTGCATTGAAATAGTTCTTTGAGGTTTTCAGAGGCGCTTCAGAGCTTTGACACTTTTCAAGCTTTGATATTTTTGGTTTCTCGTGTGATTTCCAAAAGGTTTTTATCTGGATGACTCCAAGATACTGGAGCTCTGGATAGATAGCTGAATAGTGACCCAATTGAGTGTAGACAAGATAAATCTATCACGCTTCCTCTTTCTGGTAAAGAGGTCCATGCCAGTCTTAGCGCGATTAGCAGATAGTCCATTCGCACTAAACCAAGTGTCGTATGTAGTTCTTACTAAATTGATTTTTTTCTTGGAAATTAGTTCAATATCGTTGAATGGTTTTCCTGTTTTTGCTTCATGACTGTATTGAAGTACCTAGTACTTTAGGGTTTTCAGAGCTTCAGAGAGTAGGATAAACAAATTTTCCAAACACAACTAATGCCATTTTAGTGCGGTTTTGGACCCCTTCAAAGAGTGATTATCCAAAAATTGTGAAGAATTCTTGGTTTGGAGAATTTTCCCATATCAAAGAATTTCACACTGTTCAAGGCTTAACCCATTAAAGCCGGGTACCAGTTCCGCCCATACGATTTTGATAAAATTTCATACACGACCTGGAATTTCAGCTTTCTATCTCTGCACGTTGCTGAGATATTCATTGGCTATTTTTTACCCATTAGGCAGCAATGGTAGCTTTTTTCCATACTTTTTGAAATGATCAGCTAAACACGTGAACAAAAGTTGTCTTGTTTACAGTTAAGTTAGGAGGCAGATTTTTGTGAAGTTCCAAGGCCACTACGTTTCGCCACATATTCCACCTCCGGAAAATTCACAATTTTTGGAGTCTGGTAACTCTAGCTAGATGGCGGAATTTTAGGGTGTCCTCCACTAGACTAAGGTAGTTCCATCTTTACCCCAACCATCCCTTTCAATGATTTTGAGATATCTCTACCACGAACTTTTCTGTGATTTTTTAAAAAAGTCAGTTTTCATGGGTAAAATTTTACCCATTAGGCAGCAATGGGTTAAATTTGCATTTTCCAAACAAAAAGTCCTGTTCCTGTTTCATATTTGTGGTTTTTAAGCATTTTAATCTCGTCGATAGTGAATTAGTCAGTCAGTGACAAAAAATATCTGCATAGTGTTAAAATTCCAATTGCTCAACTTAAGGGCCACTGAATGCGCTCCTGTGTCGGAAAGCATTATGCTAATATATATGAAATGCTGATTTTTTCACTTGGACACTGGGCAGAAAGTCAAATTGGTTTTAGTTTCTTGCGTTTTGTAGACACGAAGCCACGATCTATCGAATTTTTCGGTGCAATTTATTAGCGTTTCGAGTTTGTACGTCAATCGGAAAGAACACTTGGCGACACTGCAACAACACTGGGTTCAATAAGACAACTAGATCTGGCTGTGGGCGGGGAAGCCCCGTTCATTGTAGTGGAACTAGGCTTGCAACGTCAGAGTGCCATGAAAATAATAACAATTCGTTCCGTTCGATCAATCGATTAATAGCACTTTGCATTCAATAATAATTGAACTTAAATGAATTAAGACTTTAATTAAATCGAGTTGCTTAAAAAGTCTTTAATGGTAATTGCGCGCCTAACAAGTTCGGAGAACAGCTGAAACGCAACAGTGTCGCGATAGTGGCTGTGACGGTGACGGTGGCGGCTGGCGCACATGCAGCCAGCATATCTGTGCAAATGTGACAGTAATGACAGGTAGGTGCTGCAAGTCGGTGCTTTGCTTTGATACGAGCGCCGCCTGTCGGTTGCGTGAAATGTTTTTCTCTTGGAAACATATACGAATGCTCATTATTAAGCATTCGTATAATTGGCTGCCAAAGGCTGTTATTGTAATTGTGCATACTTTGAAGCATGACTGGCCGTTAAATTTGAATCTGAATAGAATGCACGCGTCGCGGCGCTCGCTTCAGCTGTTTGCTTTCGTTTCCAGCACACAACGTGATCCATATAAATAATTGGTTTAATTTGATGTATTAATTGATTTTCATTTTACTTCCAATTTTTTTCAATCTCAATGACATTAATTGAGGCTGTGAAACGCGGCCATAAGGACTTTTACTCGCACATAACAAATCACGTTTTGCGACTGAAGCGAACATGTGCGGCTATTGTTGGATCGGAGATAAACTATGCGCAGAATTGTAAACAGCGCTTTTAATTGTCGCCAATGCGGTACAAGATTTCTTGAACGCATGCGCATGCGGCAGGTGGGCGCACAGTGTTTTCTGTGAACTGAAATAGGAAAAGTGATGAAACTTGAACGATATTGCACTCATTTGAAAGAAAAAAGTTTAACTATATAGGAACAAAAGAGTATTTAGGTGATAGGCTAAAGTGGCCTCCATACGAGAGCACACTTAGGCCCATTGTGATGACACAGAATCGCCAACTTGCCTTCTTGGTTCATATCAAACTAACCTGAAAAAGTTTTGAAACGTATCAGCACAGTAATTCGTTCCATAGACAAAATTCAAAAAAATTATAGTCTCAGAATTTAAAGATTTTGATATCATTTGAAAGGTAAAACTCCAACTAAGAAAATTCCAAAAAATCTGTGCGAAAAAATAATTAGTGCAAGTGCAAGAGCTGCTCAAAGTCGGAACTTTTTTCACCAAAAATTTTAAACACATATTTGTTTTTTAGTCTATTGAGTAAAAAAAATTGTAAAAATACATGATAGCCAAGAAGTTGCTAAAACTTTCAATATACATTAAGAAATGGTGTGGCCATTTTCGCTTTTAATATTTTCTCAAAATTTGTAAAGCTGAGGCTTTTACATTACTTTTAATTTAAAATATTTTTCAAAATTAAAAAATTAAAATTAGCAAAACTTAGAGGAAAATATCTAAAAGTATGTTCCTGGATTTTTTTTTTATTTTAAGAAGCATTCTTTCTTTGTCGGATAATGCAATTATATCCTCCGATATCTTCCGATCCCAGAAAATAACTCAAACACCTATATTTCTACAAAATTTATTTTTTTCATCCCTAAAAGTATGCAATTAGCATGAAAAATTGAGAAAACTGCACAAATGCAAAACATACGTCTATTATTATAATTTTTATTGCAAAACTAAAGGGTCCTAAGACAATTTCTTTTACTCTTCGCAATTATCAATGTTGACGTTACCGATTAAATGTAAAATCTGAAAAATCTAGCCAACACACTCGTTGCTATAACTTTCCAAAAAAGGACGAAAATTGCAAATTTAAGTCTTAGCCATTGCCAAACTTCAAAAGTTTAAGAAAAACAAAACAAAGTTTTCACTTCAGCAGACCATGATTAACTAGTATACCACATTTTATGAAGAACGGACCACTCCTTCTAATTTTGTGCCGCGGTTGTATGGAGTCGAATCACTGTGCACTGGCGTCAACCGAAACAAGTATTTTTTCGCTTAATGCAGTTGCTCAAAGTTAACAATTTCCAACGATGAACCATGTATCAGACAATTGGGTGAAATTATAATTATAAAATAACCATGAAGTGACCATGTAATGGTTGTTGCATCGAAAAGAAGACTAGCAAAGATTCGACTGACGTGTATCAGAAGCGCGTAGGAGAAGCCTCATACCTCTAACCGGTATTCCAAGCAAAAGTAAAACTTGTTTCGCTGTTCCTACATTTGCTCTGTCAGCTGAAATTGAAGAGACCCAATAATTCTACTTCTATCATATCGGTTATGTCTGGGAGAAAGCATGAGCCCAAATATTGGAATCGCTTCGACTGTAGTCCCTGGATATCGCATACTAAATACAAAAGAGTCACAACTTAAAATTTTCCATAAATCAAATCACAGTACACATCTCTAGCTACTTCAAAAATTCCACAAAATAATTTCCAATAATTTACAGCGATATCAAGGAAAGTTTGTGCTCTAATTGAAGTCTACGAATTGAGCGCGTTTGATCAAAACCCTGTTTCTT
Organism: Melieria picta; assembly: GCA_964056695.1. Taxonomy (NCBI): domain Eukaryota; kingdom Metazoa; phylum Arthropoda; class Insecta; order Diptera; family Ulidiidae; genus Melieria; species Melieria picta. The sequence continues at coordinate 20,431,501 of OZ057399.1, forward strand.
TAATAATGGTTAAATAAAATCAAAAAGTGATAATTTTGTATTTTTTCATAAACATTAGAAAATGTATCTGTAATTAAAAAATATTAATACAAAATTTATTTAACCCGTTTTAAGCTAAAATTGTTCAAAAGTAAACTAGCTCTAGAACTCTAACAAAGAGGCGTGGCGACTTCAAATGTCGTGTGCACACTTCTTAGGCAATTTCATGATTTAAATACCAAAAAGTAATATCGAGACACAGGATAAAATTCGGGGTTAAACCTGCAAACCTTCAAGTCCCTTCAAACCTTGCAGTCACTTAAGTTAGTCAATTCTACAAAGATCAAAATGAGAAGATTGTATCCATTTTGTTCTATTTAATATTGTCATGTCTAAGAATTCGGTAGCGAGCGACTCTGTAGAGCTCAATTGATGTGAAGCATAACTTTTCTTTATAGTCTTTGATCTCACTAATTTGAATTCAAACTGAATCCAGCCCGAATTTAAAGCCGAAAGTTAAGTCCGAATGTCAACAAAGATATTTAGTGATATTGGTCGCTTGAATCAAACTCTCCCATATAAATATACTCGTATTTAATTGTTGACAGCTCTTCAACAAAACTCTTCGTTATAAATCACTGGTGGTATCTGGTAGATGGCAGGAAAGTAAAGACCGGATCCATGTAACTCACTGTCCGTTTTTGAACCCAATAAGAACATGTGAACCATTTTCATTCACAAAATTTATAGTTTGTTGTTATTTTTGTAAATCTTAGAGAAGAAGGAGTTCGTAAGTACCGATTCCCATTGTCTGAATTTTCTATCTTTGTTTGGCTTTTGGATTTTAAAGCCAAGCAAAAGCACAGATTTTAGCAAATCTGTTACCATTGAATTGATTTATTGTTATTTATGTTAAATTGTATCTTTTACCAGACCGCTGTCATAGATCGTGAATATCTTTATTGTAGGCAGCCTGATTGACAATAACTAATATAATCTGATGCGAATTATTCAAATAGTTGTTAATCATTTGTCGGCTGATAGCTTCTCTCTCTTTAATTACCCGTATGCTAATATTGTAATTAACAAGAAGATTTATCGACTGTGCATATCAAAATCGATATTATAAATATTAATTCGATCATTAAATCTTTAAGCTTTAAATTAAGCAGATAATATTGCGGTAAGAGAGACAGTGGCGCTATGTAAATATTTCATCGAACATACCTGGTTGATGTTTTGTATAAATTTTAATTATTCGTTGATTAATAGTTAATGGTTAATAGATAATATACATATAGCGTATATCTTATTACCTTCTTCAAAACGAGAGAACGCTTCCAATAGTTCAGTGACAGCTGCCTAATTACTATGTTTTTCTCAAAAGTAGTCAATGAAAAATAAATATTAACTCGATTAAATTTTAATTTGTAGATCTATGTTGCTCCCGAGAATATAAATTACAAATTTATTATTATTTATTACTTTTTATTTATTATTATTATTTATTATTATTTATTATTTATTACTAGTATATATAGTGGTTTTGCTTTAGCAGTTTAATTTCGAGTGCAACATTTTACTAACGATGGGTCGAATACTATTTGGTGAATGCGAATATGGAAATATTTAACAAAAGGTCGGGAGGCAGAGTCGAATGCGAATGTATAGAGATGTGATTATTTTTAAAGTAAAAAAAAATATTTTCAATATTTAGTTTCTATTGATTACGTTTTTTTCAGAAGTAATAAATGAATAATAAATATTAAACTCGTTGTAGACCTATGTTGCTCACGAGAATATAAATTTCAAATTTATTATTATTTATTACTAGTATTTATAGTTAGTAGTTTTGCTTTAGTAATTTAATTTAATAATTGACTTGCGGCAGAGTCGAATGCAAATGTATAGAGATGTGATTATTTTTAAAGTAATAAAAAAATTTATTTTCAGTATTTAATTTCTATTGATTAACATTTTTTAACTTTTGCATTTCTCTTTGTGAGTATTTGTGTTTATTAATTTTATATTTGTTTTGTATTTTTTAATTAGTATTTTTGAATGCAAATGAATCTTGTTATCTTGATGGAAATGGAAATCTTTACAGATACTGTTGAACCCGTTTCCATAACTATGCCGGATTCTTATCGACTGAGACCAACAACTGGTGCATTGTAAACGTTCTACGTCTCTTTTTGTATACGAATTGCATGACTAGCTATTCCATTTTAAAACTAAATATGTAAGGCTTTACCTTTAGTAGACCACCACCACTTTTGATCTATAATTTATAAAACTATCTTAAAACTATTTATGTAAGGCATAATTTTTTTAGTAGACCAACTTTATGACTTTTGATCCATAATCTATATATCTCAATGCCAAACACTGATGCACTACAAGTATCATCGTTTTCTGAGCACAGGTTTCTGTGTTGACCCGTGGCAGGTGTCACCTGAAGTTTCGAAGCACAGATTTCTTTCTTTGGTGCCAGGTTTCACCTGCAGTTTCCATGCTCCCTTATCAATGCAGTCGGACAACTGAAAGTGCTCCAATTTAAACTCTGAACAAAACGGACAAGAATCTTGAGAGCTATAAAATTCTCTGCAATTGGTATTCCATTTCCACCTAACTTAGAGTTTTGAAAAGATCCAGTTGTCAGCCAAACCGTTTGACTTAATTTAACACTTGCCTCGGGTTCACAAAAGACCTCTTTTGAGTCCTTTTTAACTAAATCATCTGTTAGCTGAAATTAGTTTAATCCAGCTTGTCTCAGTTGTGCCAAATTGCATTCAATCTCTATGCTGAAAGACATACATAAATATATGAAAATTTGTTTCGAACCAGCTTTGCAACGCGCGCAGCTTAGCTGAGAGAATTTGGCATTCATCCTAAAAGTATGCAGCACACTGCAAATTGTCAAAAATTTTATTTTGATAATAGAGAAAACTGACTAAGCCCGTTCACGAATTGTTTAGATACAAAGAGTCTGTGCTGCGGTGCAACAGTGTTGCGGGCCGTTGCATGCAACAAATTAAGTCCTTCAGCACTTCAGTTGCTCTGAAGGATACTTTAACACTAGAATGCCTGACAATCTGACCTACCTAAAATGCCCATATGTAGTAATTTTGACTATAATATTGTTTATTGCCTTTTTTTATTTTATTGGTTTTTAAGAAGCAAATATTAATAAATGCACACGAGATTAAAATATTTATTTATATTTAATAATATTTATATTTTTAATATTTTTATGGTTTACAAAGTAAATTCATTTAAATATAATGGCGTACTTTTACACATAAATAGTTTAAAATGGAATGAAATTTGGAATTTGGAATTTGTGAGTGAATTTTGGATTGAAACCTTGGGAATTGTCACAGCCTTCTATGACATACATTTTTTTTTAATGTTTGTAATTATTCGAAATTTTCATATTTCGCAATTGAAGATGCCTATTTGTCTATTTATCAGTAAGATTTGAAAATTTATATAGGTAGTCAAAATGACTCCTTTTGGGCATTTAAGGTAAATGTTGCGAAATTCCGGTAAACAATTTTTTTTCCAATAGTTTTAATTTATTTATTCCATTAAGCTTTAAAAATTAGTAAAAGTCACGTAAGATATTTTTTAGAAAGTTATTTAAAATTAAAGACCACAATGCAGTCAATATGACTACCTTGGGCATTCTAGTGTTTAGTGTCTTAGTTTAGTGTCTACAGGGTTTAAAAAGATTTAATTGTGCATTTGGGTGTATTTGGGTTCCTTTTTGTGTTTTTCTTTTTGTTACATTGGAAAACATGGAACAGCCGCGTTAGCTCAGCGATTAGTGCTTTGAAACGCCATGGATTCGATTTACGAGTTATTAACCCTTCTGTCAATATGAATAGGTGAAAATTTTTTGTATTGACGAAAGGGTTAAAAAAGTTTCTTTTATATTTAATTAGCATAAATAAATCAACATAAATGTAAAATTTTTTTTCGATTTTTCGAAAAACAATAACAGACGAATTCCTGCAAAATGTACTTACATATGTTGAATCAATTGAACGATGAAATCAAAAGTAAACGATATCGAAGAAGAAACAAGTTTTCGTTTATCTATAAGTAAAATATTTAAAGTCAATGTATGAGATTCTAACACAAAAATAAAATCGATTCAAGTTTCTGTCGAATGTGTTTTCTCGAATCACCGCTAGATAGACTTAAGATCTAAGCCATCAGACTTTGTGTCCATGAGAAGAGAGTCAGTTACTGTGACACTGTCTTGCGCTACAGTTTATTTTATTTTTTGCAATATGTTAAAATTCCAAATGTATCGATTTAGTTCTCTGTGTGGTCAAAGAGCAAGATTCCATTCAATATTTTTTAATATAATTTTTTCAAAGAACCCTGTTTTTGAGATTAACAACAATTGTTTAAAAATATTTAACGCATAAGTGGACATGAAATATTTCTTTATTGACTTTAACTAGTCGCAAATACCAGAAAATTTGCTATGAATTTAAATTTTAAAAAATTACATTATTAGATATATTTTTATATATTTCTGTTGCTGTTTTTTACCATGTAAAGAAATAACATTTAAAAAAGGTTATATTTCTCTGTTTCGAAATTAAAAATGCTTTCATTTACAAAACAATTTGCAACCACTTAAAAAGGCTGAATACAAAAGCAGCACCAACAATCAACATAGACCGAATTTAATCGCAACAAAACCGACCCATTTCTGAAGCAGATGGTGCCGGTAATGAAAAGTGGATCACTTACGACCATGTCAAGTGAAAACGGTCGTCGTTGAATTGCGGTTTTGGCCGGCGCAAGCGGTGACCAAGCCACGATTGACGGTTGGGAAAGTTTTGCTGTATGTTTGGTAGAATTGACAGGGAATCATTTACTATGAGCTGCTCTCCTACGACCAAAGTTGTAATTCGAACTTGTACTATGAACAATTGAACAGTCTGAAGGAAGCAATCGCCCAGAAGCGGTCAGCTTAGGCCACACATATCAATAGTGACTCGCCAGAGGCTCCGGGAGGTTCGTTGGGAGGTTCTTATGCATCGACATTATAGTCAGAAACTGGCACCAACTAACTATGTATATGGGGAGTAATTTTGCTGATGAAAAAATTTGCCTCAGTTGCATTATTTATTTATGCAGTTGGTGTGGTTGATGACGGGCCATTTTCTATGGGCGGACCACTTTCTGTGTGTCTGCTCCGAATCAGGTTTGAGACGTTTGGCACCTATGTGTTTAGAAGCGGTCACCTTGGTTCCTTGATACCCCAGGCTCTTTTCAGATTTCTTCGGCTGTCCGGTACATTCAAAACACATTAACAGGGAACATCAAGTCATAGTACAATGAACATTAATGTCTGATTGCTGCGCTTGCTAGACTGTTCCGATAAAGGAAAAAAGTTTTAATTACTTGTAAAAATTTACAGTCCCAATTTTGTGCCAAATGACGAGGGTTTCTTTGAGAGAGGCATAGTGGAATTATCTTGAAAATGACATCAAGTAATCTAAGAAAACGGTGCATATTTGACAGATGTTTTCTCGCTTAACCCTTTCGCTATTTTGTTGCAATATGGCAACATGCTACTTTGTGGTAGTCTGCATCCTCTATGGTTGCAAGAATACATTTTTTGTTGGTCTTTAGAATAGTTTGAAGTTTTAGGGAAAAATACGAAATTAATAAACTGAATATTTAAGTTTAAAGAAGAGAAGTATACACGTTTTTTTTAATGGTATATCTTGACATAGTAAAGGAAGAAGAAGCAGACAAAATTAGAAAAATTTTAATTTGACGTTTTCTTTCAATTTAGATACTTTTTTTTAATTTTGGCTGAAGTAAATGAAGAAATATTCAAATTTTCGTTATGCGTAAAAAGTTTATTGTTTAAGCAATTATTACAGCCAAAACGATGTGGTTGGTCTCATAGAAAAACAATCTAAAATACAGGGTCCGAGTATAAAAATTAAAAAATTCCTTATGCAATATTGCTAATATAACCACATAGAAGCCTAAGACGTAAAATTAAAAGTTTTAACTTTCCCCAGTAAAAACCTGTAGCGAAAGGGTTAACTACTACATTCACAAGTGGGGAGCCAATGGCATAGAAAATGGCAAATTTTGTATGGCAGCCCCCTTAAGACTTGGAGATAGCGGGTAGGTATGTTTGGAAGAAACATTCAAAAGGGAAAATAAATGGGTGTCAGTCATACATTTAACACATCTGGGGGCAACCTGAGAGCAGTGGGAGCCTATTTTGTAAAAACGACCGTTTTGTATGGGAGCCCCATTCAGGGTTGGAGATAGGGTATGAATATGTTTGAATGAAATGTTCAGAAGGGAAAACTAGTGGGGGTCAGTGATAGATTTGAACCGTCTAAGAGCATTTTCTGACCAGCTGTGGAGCAATTTGTCGAATTTTCCAACTTTTTTGTGAACTTTGCCCTCGATGCAACGCCATCTAGCCCCACTCTAGCGCCAAAAGTTTTTGGCTCATGCACTTTCTCACCCAACCGCATAAAATGAGAGGTTGCGGAGCGCCGAAACCGAAAAAAATCTTGCACTAAATCATGTCTAATGTACATACATATTAGTCCTTGAGGCGAACCTATGGGTTTAAGAGGGTTGGACTGCCTGTCGCATTAAACTGCTTTCCGTCACCACCCCCATGCAATGTTTCCGCATTTATAATATTTATTCGCAAAAAATTACATTTATAATTCTAAACAACTCTCAGAATGTGGTTCCGTTTCAGCTACAATGAGCGAAAATGCAATAAACACATTTTCAATATGGAAAATTCTAATTAAATATTGGCGCCGTCAAATTATGAGCGATAAGTGGTAAACAAGTGATTAATCTTCGAGTGGGCGATTAAGTCACAATAATAATAATTTTTATTAAGTGCTAAATCATATTTCTCCCATTGACCAGTGTGCACAGTGTGCACGAACGAACGCATAATTAATGAATATCAGCGCAATGCTGAAACTGATAAATTGGCATCGTGAAAACTTCAGATTGCAGCATTTGCACAGTGCAACTGCAATTCATTAGTTTCGAAACGATAAACGATTTTCGATTGCATTTCTATTATAATTAGCTGCATGTGCGGAAAGCGATGAAGTTGTAAAGTTTTTATGGGGTTTTTCGAGCGTTCACTAAAAAACTGTAAGCTAAACTGCATGCAAGCAATTATTTACATTTGACTTCGAAAAAGCCAACAAAGCCAGCAGCAATTCAATGTCTGGGCTACACACACACACACATACACGCGCACGCATTTGCGCGCTCATATTGACACACATTCCTACACATTTTCGACATGCAAGCGTCCTTCGCGTGGTAGATAAACTTGGCCATAATAAAAATCATCAAGTACACTTTGACATCTTCTAAACGAACTGCGATATATGTATGTATGCCTCACAATTATGTATGTAGTACAGTACAAACTTACAAACATAGCGGTACAAAGTAATTTCGAGTATACGCCGAGTTTACACACTACACACTTGTTATTGTTGTTGTCACTGTTGTTATTGTCATTTTGCGCAGATTAAGTGACAATAAAATGGCAACACTAACAGCCACAAAAGCAGAAGAAACCACAAACAACAAATAACAACAACAACAGGAGCATTAATAATCGTACTTTCAGTGCAATGAGCAAAAGATGCCGAAACTAACTCACGCACACCACATACTCGAATACATTGAAGCATATGCAAAACTTTAGCTGAAAGCCACAAACAATAACTGTGTGAATACCCAAAAGGCAACAATAACAACAACAACAATAACAATAGCCGAATAACCGACACCGCACTGCAGTCATTCATCTATTATTGGCCTTTCGTAAAACGCTTCGTGCACACATTGACAGATTCCGCAAAAGACACAGCGGCACAAGAACGACAACAACAAAAAGTACTTGAAGACTTGAGAGATCGTCAATGACTTAATTGTACGCTACAGCTAGAGAAATGCTTCCATGAAAGAGATACGAAACAAATATTTAGCACATTTCGAGATTTTCATAGAGTGAAATTTTTGATTAGACGAGGAACAGATAACTCATCAAGATTAGGTACTCATCAGAGTCTAAAAGCTCTTTTTCGGAGGCCAAATTTGTCGAACTTTTTGACACATTTTTTTCTTGGCTGCGAGATCTATAGTGATGAGTTATCTATGGTCGAGTAATGATAGTTTGATAGTGTTTGAACAATACACTTATTTTGGCCGACGACGATCCACTGGCCTCATGAGAATCGACTGCTGCTGATGTTGATTAGCATCTATCCATATCTACTCGCACAAATAATTCTGTGTCCTGCCTGTCTGACTTTCTAGTGTGTTTTTAGAGGTGTAGAACTTTAAATTGAAATAATTAATTTTATTTTTTTTTACTTTTTTATTTTATTTTTTATTTATTTATTTTATTTATTTTTTTTTAATGTTTTTATTTAAATTTTTATTTATGTTATACTAGCTGACCCGGCGAACTTCGTCCCGCACGACATTTGTTGTTTTCTTATAATAAATGAATGAATGGCGAATCTATGGCGATGCGAATTGACGAAGAAAACCAACTAAAGGAAGAGGAGGGAGCTACTGATTAACGCATTCGAGGCCCTCAAATAAGCAATGTTGCTGCTAAGTTTTAGTAAAGAAATGGATTGCGCTTGAACCAGATTTAAATTATAGTGGCAGGGTCACGCCCCATTATTCAATACCCGCACAATGCCCTCTGTCGAAGGAGAAAATGGTAGGTTCGTACTTAATTTCATTGCTGTGCGACTTATAGTTCAGCGAAATATTTGGGTCACAACAAATGTGCCACGCCCCTTGTCCAACGCCCACCAAATCTTACCAGTAGAATGACCTATCTATGGGACGACGGGGCACTAAATTTCAGTATTGTACGACTAACAATATCAAAGATATTCTCTATTAAAAATTTGGCTTGTATGGGCAGTGCCACGCCCCCTTGATCAATACCCTCATCATTCCCTCTGTCGAAAGATATGAATAAATGGTAGGTTCGTACTTAATTTCAGCAAAATATTTGGATCACAAAAAATGTGCCACGCCCCTTGCCCAACGACCATCAAATCCTAGCAGTAGAATGACTCATCTATGGGACAACGGGGTACTCAATTTCAGTGTTGTACGACTTACAATTTCAAAGATATTCTATATTAAAGATTTGGCTTGTATGGGCGGTGCCACGCCCCCTTGTTCAATACCCGCACCATTCCCTCTGTCGAAAGGGAAAATGGTAGGTTAGTACATAGTTTCATTGTTGTGCGACTTATAGTTCAGCAACATGTTTGGGTCACAACAAATGTGCCACGCCCCTTGTCCAACGCCCATAAAATCCTACCAGTAGAGTCACCCATCTATGGGACGACGGGGTACTAAATTTCAGTGTTGTACGACTAACAATTTCAAAGATATTATCTATTAAAAATCTGGCTTGTATGAGCAGTGCCACGCCCCCTTGTTCAATACCCGCACCATTCCCTCTGTCGAAAGGCAAAATGGTAGGTTCGCACTTAGTTTCATTGATATGCGACTTAAGGTTCAGCAAAATGTTTGGGTCACAAAAAATGTGCCACGCCCCTTGTCCAACGCCCATCAAATCCTTCTAGTAGAATGACTCATCTATAAGACGACGGGATACTAAATTTCAATGCTGTGCACCTTACAATTTCGAAGATATTCTATATTAAAGATTTGGCTTGTATGGGTGGTGCCACGCCCCCCTGTCCAATACCCGCCGTCTGTCGAAAGATATGAGTACATGATATGTTCATACTTAGTTTCATTGCTGTGCAACTTAAAGTTCAGCGAAATATTTGGGTCACAAAAAATGTGCCACGCCCCTTGTCCAACGCCCATCAAATCTTACCAGTGGATTCACTCATCTATGGGTCGACGCTATACCAAATTTCAATGCTGTGCGCCTTACAATTTCAAAGATATTGCATTATTAAGATTTGGCTTGTATGGTGGTGCCACGCCCCCTTGTCCAATACTCGCCCCATTCGCTCTGTCGAAGGACATGACTAAATAGTTTTCGCACGAACCTGAACTGACTTAATACGAATCGAACAAAACAAACCCCATGAAAATCGGCCATTCCGTTTGAGCGTGATGCGATCACACACATACTGCCACTCTCTTTTATATATATAGATATATAGTGCATACTATTGTGTCCAAAAAATAAGGTGACATTGTATTTATTTTGCAAATTCTTTATTTATTCTTCCAAATCAATTTCATCCGCTTCAAAGTAACCCCCGCCCGATGCAATGCACTTATGCCAACGGATTTTCCAATCTTCGAAATACTGATTGTAGTCACTTTCCGGGATGGCCTTCAGTTCCGTCTTCGCTGCGGCTTGAATCTCCTCTATCGTATCAAAACGGTGTCCCCGGAGCGGTCTTTTGAGCTTGCTGAACAGCCAGAAGTCGCACGGCGCCAGATCAGGTGAATACGGTGGTTGCCGAACGATATGGGTTGAGTTTTTGGCGAAATGATCACGAATTACGAGTGCAGTATGGGATGGTGCATTATCGTGGTGTAAAAACCAAGAATTGTCTTTTCACAATTCCGGCCTTTTTAGGCGGATAGCGTTACGCAAACGACGCATAACGTTCAAATAATATTCCTTGTTTACTGTTGAATAAAAAAAATAATTCTCCAAATCCTTCGACGCGCGCAGTTTAAATTCAAATGTCACCTTATTTTTTGGACACAGTAGTATAATGCAATTCATAAATTAATGCAAAATGAATCACTTAGCTGTGAAAGTATGAGTCCCTCTGTTCTAAACGAAGGCATGACAAAATCATCAATTTTCTTTGAGAACCTTTGAGAAGTAATCAAGGTAAGCCCGTTTCAATTGTCTGTGGTTACTTATAATCAAAAAATAATCTACTACGTAGTTGCAAAGTCTTAAACACTTTTGAATTTCATATACATATATAAAATATTTAAAAGACTGTTTGCAAAAGTTCGGCTTATTAGTGAAGAAATTCTCAAGTAATTTCATGTTTGACTGCCTTCGAAGTGGGCATATTAAAATCCTCTTTAGTTTTACAACTTTTATAACACCGTGCGACAGTACTTTTGGCCCATTCAAAAGATGATATAAGCGATAAACTAATTAATTAGTTAATATTCTGATCCGTTGTTCTTTTAAAAGGACTTAACTATTTTAATGACATACACATTAAAAAAAAAACCAATTTTTTTTTATTTGCGGTTGTTCAATGATGAAGAACCTTTCGCTTTTTGACTAAATTTTCTATTTTGAACTTTCAGGACCTAAATATGTCAATAAGTAATAAAAAGTATATTTCAAAACTTCATTTCTCCATCTAATTTTATAGACAAAATGGAAACTTATTTTTTTAACTCTAAACCAATAAAGATAGAAGAATCAAATTTTGAGGTTTTGTACTACAGACCGAGGTCCAAAACATATATTTTTTTCAAATGGATTCCTCAAAAAACTTTAAAGATATCGAAGGATACATATTTGAAAGGACCTTACTGACATATTTTGGCCCCTAAAGTTCAAAATAGGAAATATAGTCTAGAGGTGAAAATTGTCTTCCTTCAGTTGATACCCATATCTTCATCATTGTACAACCGTAAATATTAAAAAAAATTCTTGGAAATATGTATATTCTTAACACTTTAAAGTCCTTTTAAAAAGACATCGGATCAGAAAATTAAAAACTGAATATGCCATGTTACTATGAATGTCCTTTAGTTTCACGCCTGTATAATCTTTTGGATGGGTCTTGACAAATGTGTGTTTTTTTTTTGTTGCACGGTGAAATATATGAAGTGTGTACACACCAAAATCAAGATACTTGTTTTGTAGTATTTCAAATATGACAAAGTAGTGTAATATCTTTTTATAGTTCATGTGAAATAAACAAATTTTGTTTATAATTTGTTTTTTTTAAGAACTAGCGCACAGGGGCTAACCCACTTAACCCGAATGTGCAGGAATTCTTTTACCTGCGAATTTGGCGAAAACATTTTTTGAGCAATTGTGAATTGTGAAATATAATTAAAAAATTAGATTTTTGAGTGCATGTTTAGTGTGGTCATAGGCACTATCGGGTTAATGCAAAAGATTACGGTGGTTCTGGGGGATGCAAAGGTTTGAAGATGAAGTTTAGGAGAAAGTACTTTAAGCATTTGATTTTTTATTCATTAAAGTCATAGGTGCTGGAAAACATTTCCACAGAAAAACAATTCGACAATAACAATTCAATATGAATCCAAGCGCACTTTGTGTCGAATTATAGCCATCAACTATTGAACCAGATCTTCGGGCACTTTAATCAGAACTTTCTTCGTACCGATACGCTCCCATCAGGTGTCTCCAAGATACTTTAAGTAAGCTCATACTACATAATGTTCAATAGGGCAGAGTTGAATGCTATTAGGGCTAATAAACAAACCACTTTATATACCGGAAAGATTTCCTTGGAGTGTTGTCAATGGCCGAAATAACATTATTGAAGTTCTATGTTCGCTTTTCTAGACATTCTTCACACTTCATTGATGTAATATGCGATGCGGTATGACGACAAATGAAACGCAAGATTCATTTTTCTTGACATTCTTTGCAATAATAAAAGTCCTTCATTTAGTCAAATGTTACAAAGGGATCGATATGATCGATAGGACTTCTCTGGGAATTATGACTTTGACTATTTTTGTATTCTTAACTCCGTAATGTTTGTATTGAGAAAGTTTGTCAAAATTAAACGACAATTTTTCAGAGTTAACAGAAATCACATTCGCATTACAAATCAACGAGTCAACTTTCCTTGAACAAGGATGAACAAAGAGGTTAAAGCTAAGTGCTTAAAATTAAAATTATTATATAATTATTAAAACAATAAGATTTCTTGTTCAGTATCACTGAATTTGGCAAGCTTTTCTTTAACACAGTTTACAACAGATGCATTTTCCAGTAAGTTTTTCGTTTGGTGTCCGATTTCGCCATTCATATTTTCTGAATGTTTGTATTTCTGAACAAAAAAATGCTAATTTCTTTGTGATATTTGCAATCAAAAGAATACGTAATCTCGATCTTGCGTATTCACACCTTTTATTCAAATTCAAACACGTCACAATACTTTGCACGTGGGACCTTTTAACACTCTTAAACACTTAAACAAAGTTAATTTCATTTAGAAAGCATATTTTTGTTCTACTTTAAATGTGTTTGTTGGCACATAAATAATATTATTATAAGGAATTCTATGGGTTAGAAAAAGCTAATAGCTAACTTGTGTCAGAGGGCGAGCAGTGGCAACTGTTTGTGCGTCCGTTTGCCACTTGTCAAACCGCAGTTCGCCATTTACTTATTATAAACTTTAGTCTTTGGTTTTTTGAACACGTTTGAGCGAGAAGCGCTCTAATTCAAATGCGCATTAAACAAAAACAAAACACAATAAAAACATAATAATAGAATTGTTGAATAGAATTGAATAACTTGAATTAAACGAATGTTTATTACAGACACACACGCACACACACACACAACACACACAGACAGTGCATACTCGATTCATGCAACAACTGAAATATAATTTAGGATTAAATGTGTTCATGTAGTAAAGTTTGAGTGAATTTTCTTAATAAGTAAATATTAATTTTCCTCTTGTTTTTTAGTACAAGAATATTTTGAGTATTTTGTTTTGCTTTCAATAAAGATTGGTTTTTAAGAGTCGAGTTTATCGAGGGTCTACTGTCCATAGCTGCCAAGTGCGCGCCACTCGTCAAGATTATTTGTGAAACTAAAAATATATAGCAATGCGAAAATTAATTGCACTTTCAAGTACCCACTCGGGCGGTGGTGGCGACGTCGGCGGGGGGTTGGCGCTGCCTTGCAGCGCACAGAACTGAGGCGCTCGGCATTAAACGTGGCTTAATTAACGCAACAACAATAATAATCATAATAATTAGTTGCTTTGCAATTGTTTTTATAGTGTTTGTTGTTATTGTTGTTGCAACACTAAATCAACTTGGCAACAAGCAACAACAACAAGTACACAAACTGGCACGCTCGATACAACCACACTCCACTTCACTTCACTCCACTCCACTCGACTCTCTACTCTACTCGACTCTACTCGCAATGCTCGAGTTGTGTGGACCAAGGGCGAGGAAGTCAGGTGACGAAGACGATACGGCAGCAGGCGACTTATAGCATTGCGTCCGCCTATTAGATGTGCTTTATTACGTTTATGGGATTCGCACATTTGATGAGCTACCACACTAACAACAACAACAACAACAACAACAACCATGGCAATTGCAGTAGCGACAGCGGTCAAATAGTTTGGCAGTTGAATTACTTTCAAGACGCATCGGCGGCTGTCAGCTGTGACTGCGCACCGGCTCCGCACCGGACGGCGGCGCTTGCGCATTAGTCGAGTTGCATGACGCGCTTAGCAACCAGCCAGGAGGCGCAATGAATGAATTTTGTAAGCCAAGCTTCGTTCGGCGCTCAGTTTAATGGTCGCGCTTGCGCTGCTAACTAAGCTGCTACCTTAGTTATAGCTGTTAATGTTGTTATTGTTGTCGGCTGTTGTTGGGCTCTGTTGACCTCCATCCAAGTGATCCGATAAACGTTCGAATGATGTGTTGTTCAAGCGATATCCTTGCGAAAGTTTATTAGCCATGATAAAATGTTGCACGCTGCAACTAACTGAATTCACCGTTAGCTGGGCAGTCATTTCAATGAGCCATCAATTTAACTGCTGCCACTTAACGGTGTTTGTTGAATTAAATTCAAAACGGAAGGTAAGCTTAATCGTCATAACATTGAAATGAAGTTAAAACGATTCTCGAAGCCTGACAAGTAAACACACAGCACATGTGTGGAATCAACATTGGATGAACTAATGAATAAATGAAAATATTTTACAATAGTAAATATAAAAAAATTTATATTTGTGTGTGTGTGCTGTGTATTTGGAAAATTATTTTAAAAGTTATTAAATCATAAATATAAAACAATGTCCATTATGCATTTTTATTGAGCTTTTAATTTGAACAACAAAACGTATTTTATTTTTCGTGCTTAAGTGTGTAAGACTGCCACTGCAAACTAAGTTATAATTTCTTGGGAAATGGACTAACAATGAAAATTTAGCTTTAAAAATGCATTTCCAACATTTTAAATAATTGTTTGTGGAGTCAATGATGAAAGGTGCGGCGCACATTGTCGTGAGTCCATAGTAGCGAGGGACAAAAATAGAACGAATAGTCGTACGACAATAAAATTTTGTACATATGATTTTGTTATAAAAATTACTTCAATCGCCCCACGGACACGCCCATTTCCCATACAAACCAAATACTAAGTTGACAGTATCTCGGAAACTATAAAAGATATATTGATGGTACAGCAACTCATATCATCAATATAAAGATATATACAAAAAATGGTTTCGATCAACCTACAAATACGCTTGTAATAAAAAGAGGAAATATTACAAAAACTAAAAATATCTGTGTATACTTATGCGCTCCTAAGTAATTTCAAACCCAAATAGAAAATAATAATACCTTTTATTAAATTCAGTAAAGCATATATTTTCATTAAAAATTACAATTTGTTAATCTGTACTGCTAGGACAATCGGTTTCCGATGATGAATTATTCAAATTAAACCCTCTACATCTATTTTTGACAAAATTTTTAATTAATTTTTTTTTAAATTGCATTATATCAGAGTTTCGGTTTTCATGTTTACCTTTAATTTTACTATTAACTGATATAATTGGTTCTACAGGCATTAACAAAATTTGCTTCTTTTCGAAAGTTGCCTTGATTCGATGGCAAGCCACCCAGTAGTACCGAAGCCTTCCATCGAATCTACCTTTTTTTTGTAATTTTTCAAAATCAAGTGGTGTTTGCATATTATTACAAACAAAAATTTATAGCTCAAGCGAAGCGCAGCAGTAGTCGCTATGTTTTCCTGCCAACCATGCTGAAAAAAGGTCCCTATTTTTGATTGCATACGTCACTGAAAATGTTGAATTTCTTAAAAACGTGCAAGTTTGTGCAGCTAAAGTCCATGGTTTCTATTAATACATACTTTCAGCTATATCACACTGTAAAATCTCGAAGTAGTAAGAAGTAGTTTTTTTTAAAAGCTTATCTAAAGATTGATGACACTGCACTTTTATTCCTACGAATTGACGTTTCTTCAAGTAGGGGTACAAGGAATATGGAAAGCAAAATAAAAGAGGAAACGCTTCTCCAGTTGCAAAAATAGTATATTTATAGAATATATTTACTTAACATAAGGTTCCATGGAAATTTTTCAATAAAAGTCCTCGAACATACATTCAACAAATTTCAATAATTTCTACCCAAGTCACCAACCTTCACAAAGTGCAAGTTTGGTGGCCTGCCATCGGTATATAAATTGATATTTTTTAAATCCGTTTTCACATTTTATTAAATTGCGGTATTTACCTCAGTACTACAAACTTATTTTTCTACATTTACGACATTCATTTTTTTTATTTTTGTCCCTACTCGCGACACTGTGCGGCGCTTCCTGGTCGGCGTAATAACTTTGGCAACCTTCAAACAACCTAAATTATTTAGTGAAATAATATAAAAGATTGGAATACATTGGGTTGGCAAGAAAATAATTTCGGTTTTAATAAATAAATGGCGTTGGATGTGCTTTGAAAGACTTCATTTTAAAGACTTAATTCTAAAATTGTGTCTTTTGTTTTCGTGAAGGCAAGAAAGCCGCTGAGGCTCACGAAGAAATATGTAAAGTTGATGGTGTTAAATGCTTATTGTGTCAGAAATGGTTTAAAAGATTTCGTTCTATTGTTTTTTTCAAGATGGCCAACGTTCTGGTCGACCCAACGAAGTTGATTCGATTTAACCTGATTTGATTTGATTTTTGATTGTGTTCCACCATGGTAATACAAAGTCGTATATCCTTTATTTGATTTAATTCCACAATCACCATATAGTCCCGACCTTGCACCATCATATTCCGAAGTTTGCAAAACTCTTTGAATCTCCGAACTTTCACTAATGATGATGACTGGAAATTAGACTTGGTTTAGTTCTTTGTTTATAAGAAAGAACTTCTGAAAGCGTGGAATCATGGAGTTGTCAGAAAGATGGAAAAGGTCATTGCGCAAAATGGAAAATTTATTGTAAAAAAGTTCATCCACTGTATGAAAAATTGTAGATGCATTGCTAAACTAATCTAAAAAAACTGAAATTACATACTTTTTTATAATTAAAAGTTAACGGATTCTATAACTTGAGTAAGCAACAAATATATATTTTGATTTATTTATGAAAGTGTCAGAGTAAAGAGGACCAAACGAAGTAAACCACACGACTGTCTTGTTTCAATGTCTTTAATGGAGTGATTTCATGTACAGAGTATAGCTTACAAGCAAGTGTAATTAGGAATAGACAATTAGGAGTAACTGTATAATGTGGTTGAGTTGGAAGTAAATATGTATGGACATAGAAGTACATAACAGTGTTCTCACAAACTCCCACTCAACTCAAGTACATTTTACATAAGTAGAAAATTATACAATACTCTTACAAGTCAAAAACGTATATTTAACATTTTGCAACAATCTTCATGTTTTTGTTTCGTTAAACATTTCGTAAACAAGTCTGCAACATTATCAGTAGTAGAAACATACTCAATAGATATATGCTTAGATTCATACAATTCTCTCACATAGTGATATTTTATATCGACGTGTTTACTTCTTTTCTTCGTAACTGGGTTACGCACTAAGAACTGCGCTCCCTGATTATCGCAAAATATAACTGTAGGATTTGTACAATATTCAATCAAACCCATCTCTCGCAAAAGATTTCTATAAAAAATTACTTCCCGCGCTCCTTCACATAATGCAACATACTCGGCCTCTGTCGAGCTTAACGACACGGAACTTTGTTTCTTTGATTCCCATGCCACTGGACCGCCTGCTATAAATTGTACATAGCCACTATATGATTTACGATCTTCAGCGTCGGAACCCCAATCTGCATCCGTATAGCAAATGAGCTTTTTGTCTAAACATTTATATTTTATACTAGCATTTTCAGTATTCTTTATATAACGAAGTATGTGTTTCGCTGCTGTAAAATGTTCCTTATGAGGATGCGTATTAAATTGCGATAGTTTAGAAAGAGTATGAGCAATATCTGGCCTCGAAATTACAGCTAAGTACATTAAACCGCCTATCAATGATTGAAAGGTTTTAACATCAACATCAGTACAATTTTTACTAGTACACTTTTCCAGTAGGGTACCATTCGGAAACGGAGTCGACGTCGGCTTACATTCCATCATGTTCCACGTTCTGAGAAGATCTGCAGTATATTTTCTCTGGTGAATTGTAATCTCTCCTCTCAAGCCGTCGCGTTCTACTTCCATTCCTAGGTAGTATGAAACCGGACCACGATCTACTGCATCAACGAACTCATTCACTTTCTGAATTATTTCTTCCATCGTTGATTTTCGCGAACACGCTAACAACATATCATCTACATATATCGCCACAACATTTATCTCGTTACTTTTGTTCATAACATAAACACAATTGTCGGACAAACATTTACGAAAACCAATACAACATAAAATTTCGTTGAATTTACGATTCCATTCTCGGCCCGCCTGTTTCAGGCCATACAAAGATTTTCGAAGCTTGCACACTTTGTGGGGCTGTTCTGCATTTACAAACATTTCAGGTTGTGACATATATACCTCTTCTTTTAGTGTTCCATTCAAATAAGCAGCAGCAATATCGAGATGATTAATCAACAGTTTGTGCTGCACAGCAAGTGCTAACATCAATCGAATTGTTGAGTGTCTTACAACGGGGGCATATGTCTCAAAATAATCAATATTGTACTTTTGGAAGCACCCCTGCGCGACTAGTCTCGCTTTATATTTTTCAATATTACCATCGGCTCGCCGCTTTGTAGTAAAAACCCATTTATTGCCTATTACATTTTTTCCAGTTGGCTTATCAACGAGCTCCCATGTATTGTTCTTCGTCAGTGCATCGTATTCAACTTTCATAGCTTCTCTCCACTTTGTTGCATTTTCGCTTTCTAATGCCGCTCTCACAGACATAGGATCGCACAAAACAGCATTGACAACTTCACGCTCGGGCTCAGCCACGTGCTCATTGTCAACGGCAAAAATTTTTCGTGGTCTACCTGGACAACCACTTCGCTCGATTCGCGGTCGGCCTCTTTTTCTCTTCGCTGCAACATGCACTTCTGGTTCAGCATATGATTCAGCATCATTCTCACTGTGTTCCGCAATTTCATTATCAGCGACCGTGTCATCATCAAAGCTAAGCTGTGCGTCTGCACTTCGCACCTCGTCACCGACTGCACTTCGTGTTCCAGCAACAACAACACCCTCACGCTGTTGATTGCTAACTCCGAAATTACCGTCATGTTGATTAGCAACAACCATATGTGGAATACAGAATTCCTCTCTGTCATAATTATCATGTGACGATGCAGCAGGTCGATTATTGGGTAACGAGTTTTCAAAAAATATTACGTCACGTGCTATTACAATGACTCTTCGCTGGCTATCATACAATCGGTATGCCTTGCTTTGACTAGAATAGCCAACAAATATTAACTTTCGACCTTTTGGTTCAAATTTTGATAATTTGTTATTCTTTTCTAATGCAACGCATTCGCAGCCAAACACTTTCAAGTGTGAAACTGATGGCTTTGAGCCAACCCAACACTCGTATGGCGTTTTACCTTGAAGAATTTTTGTTGGCGAACGATTTCGCAGGTACGTTGCCGTGTTAACTGCCTCTGACCATAAGCTTTGGTGCAAATTTGAATCGGCCAGCATACATCGGCTCATTTCGACTAACGTCCTATTTGCCCTTTCGGCTACGCCATTTTGCTGAGGCGTGTATGCAACTGTCGTCTGATGGGCTATACCATTTTCTTTCAAAAACGAACTAAACTCGGAATTAATATATTCCCTGCCGTTATCGCTGCGCAAAATTTTTATGCGAGCGCCAGTTTCATTTTCGGCTTTCCTTTTAAAATCTTTAAATACGCTCAACGCTTCTGATTTATGCTTTAGAAAATATGTGGTCATATATCTAGAATAGTCATCTATGAACGTTATGAAATATAATGACCCTCCTTGTGATGCCGTTCGCATCGGCCCACATACATCAGTATGAACAATTTCAAGTTGAGTTTTGCTTTGAACATTGTTATACGATTGAAACGGTTTACAGGAAATTTTGCATAGCGCACACGTAACGCATGAGAAGTTATTCGGCAATTGGATTTTCAAGCCTCGAACCATTTGCTTGCTTGACATTATACTCAAATCCCTAGCATTCAAATGACCGAATCTTCTATGCCACACCTCGCATTCACTAGACTTTGCGTTACTCATCAAAACATATTCTCGTTTACAAAATTTTACAACAAATATACCACAATTTTGCTCAGCTATAAAAATGTTTGAATCTTGCTCGGTAGTAACAAAAGCTTTGTTTCTCGTAAACTTTACTAAATTTCCATTCTTAATAATTTTGCCAACAGACAAAAAATTAGATTTCAACTCAGGCACAAAGAGTACGTCGGATAGAATAATGTCAGCATGAACTGATTTTACATTTACATTACCTATCGCTTTCGCTAAAACACTCTCACCAGATGCCAATGTCACCTTCTGCAAATGCTCTCGTATGGAAGTAAATAGCTTTTTGTTGTTACACATATGGGAAGACGCTCCACTGTCCAAGATCCAAGTGTCGTTGTCAGCTGCACTCTCATTCCCATAAGCACATAGCACAACTTGCGAATTAGCTGCACTTCGGCACTGCGAGCGTATGTGCCCTCTCCTACCGCAAGCATAACATTTGATGTTCTTCCGCTGCACATTTCGGCTAGTCGATGTATTCTGCTTCGTATTTCGCTCTTCCTTCTTGTTGCTTACTCCATATACCACATGCTCACCGTCGCTTGTTCTTCCGCCACGTCGCTCTTCTTCCTCAAATATTTTCACCTTCAATTGTTCGACCTTTGGCAGTTCATCCCGGCTTTCAATAGCCACTACAAAGTTTTCCATCTCATCAGGCAAGCTGCACAGCAACAGTATGCTCAATATGTCTTCCGGCACACAGACGTCGATCTCTCTCAAACTTTCAGCTAGCACACAAAACTGATTTACTTGGCTGCTGTATTTTTGACCACGTTGAAGCTGGAACCGCACCAACTTTTTAAACAGGTTGACTTTTCTTGCAGGACCCTTTGCTTGGTGAATGTCCGTCAGCTTTCTCCATGCGTCTTTGGCAGACACACAATTTTTTATATGAATCAGCTCCGATGGTTTCACGCTAAGAGTTAAAGTTGCAAGCGCTTTTTGGTCAACGGCACTCCAAAATGCTTTCTCCTCCGGTGTTGCATTGCTCCTGCACGGCGACTCGACCACGTGCCAGTAATCCAAGGTTATCAAGAGGCTCTTCATTTGGATCGACCAGATAGCAAAATTGTCTCCATCCAACTTATCAATTTGCGACAAAGAATTTGACATTTTATCGACCAACGATTTTCAAAAACTTTCACTTTCAATTTTTCAAAGACACGTGTGAACGCTGGAGCCTTACTCTGGGCCCATAACCGATGTCAGAGTAAAGAGGACCAAACGAAGTAAACCACACGACTGTCTTGTTTCAATGTCTTTAATGGAGTGATTTCATGTACAGAGTATAGCTTACAAGCAAGTGTAATTAGGAATAGACAATTAGGAGTAACTGTATAATGTGGTTGAGTTGGAAGTAAATATGTATGGACATAGAAGTACATAACAGTGTTCTCACAGAAAGTTTTCTAAAATTTTTTTTTACTAAAAAGAAACAGATTATAAAATAGATATAAATAAAAAACAGTTACAAAATAGTTAATAATATAATAAAAAAATCAATATAAAAAAAATCATTCAAAATACACGCTATCGTTTTGTTTAAAATTGTAATGAGTAATTTGAGTAAAGTCTGTAATTTGATTTGATTAGACTTAATTAATAAACAATAAACAAAATAGTATTAAAAATAGTAGTTTCAAAATAAAATTTCAATCTCCCTATGAAACTTGGGGCTAGCAAATTATGTTGCAAGGTCACAAATACTGAAACCATCGTTTTAGTCCCCAGTTAAAATTCGAATAAATTATTTGCGTGGGTCATCTGAATAATCTGAATAATTGTTTTGAGGGGCATTAAAAACTTGCTGGGACGTATTATCCCAGTAGCCCCGAAAGATTTAAGGCAAAGAAATCAAATTAGCTAAAACAAACAAAGAAGAAGTCACTTAGAAGTTAGAAGTCACTTGTGAGACTTCTTAGAAACCAGAGATTTAAATGAGATTAGAGTTTTTCAAGTACAGCAAAACCTTATGTGAAACATGAATGAAGTTTTGTTATTTGTAAGTAAGAAATGTTAAGAAAACCAATGAGTCATGGTAGATCCCTCCTCAACCACAGCACGTAGTGATAATTTGAATTTTTTACATTTATCCACGCAATGCTGCCACACCCCAACACAAATAATAACTGATGCGAATTCCAGGAGATCAGACAATTTTGTGTGCGAATTGTTATCATTTTCATCTTAATTCCATGTGGGGATTTTTTGGATTAAAAGTTGTATGCCTATTTTTTACAGATGGAACTGAAATGGCCAACTATGACACAATACATTATTTGTTTGTATGTTTGTGAAATCAGTTAAAGTATTTCAGTCGATTTCAGCCAACTTAGTAAAATCTTGCACCTAGAACAACCAAAAGCCACTTTGGCCACAATGACTAATTTTACTACTACTTTCTTTTTGGTACTCGTTTTAGGCCCATTTTAAGAATTAGTGGGTAGACAGAGAGCCAGTCCGATGAACTATGCTTAACCCTTTCGAACCCGAATTTTACCCTGTATTACTTTTTAGTATTTAAATCATGAAACACAGCCTAAGAAGTGTGCACACAACATTTGAAGTCGCCACGCCTCTTTGTTAGAGTTCTAGAACTAGTTTACTTTTGAAAAATTTTTGCTTAAAACGGGGTAAATAAATTTTGTATCAATATTCTTTAATTACAGAAAAACTATTTAATATTTATGGAAAAATACAAAATTATCACCTTTTTGATTTTATTTAACCATTATTAAAGAAACAGAGTTTTGATCAAACGCGCCCAATTCGTAGACTTCAATTAGAACACAAAGTTTCCCTGATATCGCTGCAAATTATTGGAATTTATTTTGGGGATAACAGTAAAATTTTTTTAATTTGCTTTGAATTCACTTCTAAAAATATTAATTTGTCGGTGCCTACTTAAATTAAACCCATAAATCAATCGTAGCTTTTGCTATAAGATGACAAATAGGTGAAGTTGCTCTCGGCAACTTTGGGGTCGAAAGGGTTAATTGATTATTTTTGTAATGCTGATCATGTGAACTCCTCCTTACTGATTTCCCATTCTTCTGGGCGTTACAAACCTCTTCCTAGCTACTCGCTGCAGCTTAAAGTTTTTAGGTTAAAAGCGCAATCCAAACTTTGTCATGCGGGAACTTCATTCATTAGGAGGCCATTCCATTTTTATTCCTCTATGTAAAAACCTTTGCTAATTCATTTGGCATCACGCAACTCAGCTAAACATCAACAAGTGATTATTTGCAATTTTCAAATGAGGAAATTCGAATGCAGTAAGCAAAAAGTGAACACGGGTGAACAAGTTCGGCCGGGGACAGCTGTTCGCATTGAGATGAGCGCCGCACTCGACAAACTTTATGCAAATACCAGTTCCTCTATTTGCGCTGTGCGCGCTCGGCACTGTCGCATCTCCCAAAAATGTCCGCACTGACGTTTTCTCGCTTTCATTGATCCGCACACATCAGCGCGCAGCACCGCACTGCACTGGCACCAAGTGCAACCGCTCAGACGCGGCCGACCGGCCGGCGACGCGCTGTTCCTCAATTCCGCCAACATTCCTGGTGCCGGCCGCTGACTTCGATTCGTGCAGTAGGCCGCGTCGATGTGTTGCGCTACTCGCGGCGCCAGCACGCGCTCAACTGTGTTTGCAGTCCTTAAACTCTAAATATTTGCTCGAACTGCCTGACTTGCTGTCATTAGACCGTCCAGCCTAAAGTATTTTACCCAAGTTCAAGTTCGCCGTCTATTATTTGCAATATTTTCAATCATTTCAATTCACCTCAAGTGAATCGACTAGTTGTGCACTGGGAGATTGATTGCGATTCGAGCGAATGTCAGTTTTAATCGGAGGCGTTCATCTCAGTTCAGTTTAGTTCAGTTCAACGGATGTGCACAGGGACTTTGGTCACCTACTCCAGTTTTGCAATCGATTAGTGAGTTGTTTGTATGCATGTAATGCCGTTTTTATTGCATAATACAGCCACTAAGTCGGCACTCCTTCAATGTGAATGTGCTTTTGATGTGATCACTAATATTTAATGAATATAATTTTTTGTATTACAAGTCAAGCTATTTAAAATCAACTTTTGCTGATTGCTGATTATGTGCGAGTAAAGCTGAAGTCGACATGTGTTGCTGTGAACTTAAATATGAAATTAAACAAATGGAAAACCACATATAAAGAAATTATATAGCACACATATAAAGAAATTATATATTAGTTATCTGCTTTGTATAACAATTTTTCAATATACTTGCATGCATATTTATGTTGGACAGGAACGCCTGTTTGAAAAAAACATTCAATAAAGATCTGATTTGATGTTAATTTTCAATACGAGCTTTGCCCAACTTAGGCAGGTAGCCATGATTGGGAGAAAAGGTTTGCAGGTGAATCTTTCGCATCTTCAAAAATACCCTTAAAATAAAAAATTAATGAATGAATGACAATGGCTACTTTTTGTTCACCAATCTAATGTACATAAATGTGTTACATATATAAAAATTAATTTATGTTTATTTGTTTGTTTGTTGGTCACACGACCCTAAAACTTAAAAACTAGACGGCCGATTAAGCTGAATATTTCACGGAATGTTTGCCTTGACTAAATCCCGGTAAACCACATAGTGCGAATACGACGCGACAGGTGGGCGTGGCACTTCAATGACATTTAGCACAGACGTGCCCCTCGACAGGAGGAATGTGATGAGTATTGGGCGAGGGGGCATGGCACCGCCCATGCAACCCAAATTTTAAATATGGAATAGCTTCGGAATAATAAGTCGAATGGAATTGAAATTTTGTATACCGCCATCCCATAGATGTGGCATTCTACTGGTAAAATTTATGAGCGTTGGACAAGGGGCGTGGCTCGTTTTTTGTTACTAAAATTGTCCGCCTAACTTTGGTACTGTAAGTCGCACATCAATGAAACTGGGTAACACACTTCGACTGGAGGAATGGATTGGACATTGCATAAAGCGGGCGTGACACCCCCCATGCAGTGCTGTATGAAGAAACTTGATTTCTTGGGTCCATTGACCCTAGCAGGGCCCTGCTAGTAAATTATAAAATTAAACTCTTCTATTTCATTAAAAATGCTTAATGTTTTAATCTTCAGTCATTTTTACCCGTCATCACTATAGGTAGGTAAGTAAGAGTGGCTGCTACAAGGCCAGACCACTTAGGTCATGAAGGCCTTTTGAGATACTACAAACAGTCGACCTTAAGACCGTTTACTCATTTAACCAGTTTGAGCTTCCCACGTAGCCTATTAGACTGTGAATAGTCATATCGGCTAAATTCCCTAGATTGTCCAAGAAGAAGTTACCAAGGTGATTCTCCTTTCTCTAAATAATGCAGGACAAGTACATAGAAGCTGAAGTGCATTTTATTCCTCTTCCATACAGCTACGACAGAAGTCGTTAGAAAGGTGAGTAGGTAGGCTGTAGTGGCTGCCTCTGTATAAGACATTCTTAGGCCTCTATATGGGCCCGTTGTTATACCATAAATTATACCCCTTTGAAATGTGTATGTAACACCGTTTTTTTTCAACATGTGTTAAAACACACATTTCAAACGAATGGGAGAAGGGAGGGGTACCTACAGTTTAAGAAATCCGAACGGCGGTTTGCAGTTTCTCAGGTTTTGCCATTGCCTGCCAAGCCAAGAGCGAACTAGTGTGATTCTTGTAACTCTCATCTGCTTCATGTGGATAGCGATAGAAGCAGACAAGTGTTTCACCAGCTCGAGCTAGGAATCGAACCTAGGGTCTCTGGTATGAGAAGCGATACCTGCTGGACTATTTCGATTAATTATTTCGAAATACTTAAAAAACGGTCGTTCAACAAGAAGTGTAATTTTAAATCAACACAATACATTTAAAATAAATCTTACACACATGCATGCAATTCTTGAGTAAGTTAAAGTAACCGCCAGATGTCAACATTAATTCTTCTAAGAAAATTTAGTTGAACTTTTGATGACATTTTGCAACGCGTTTCCACATAAAAACAGCTCTAATAACAGCTCTAATGCTGTCTTTGAGTGCTTGAATCTTTAACTTAGCCCCAAAAGAAAAAGGTTCAATGTTGTTAAAACGCTCAACACAATCACTCATCGCAAAAGTTGTCACCCCATTAAACTATTGTTTGATGATCTGCGTTTCAGGTGAAGCCATCCTGCTGAACAATAAACGACGCAGATATTTAGGGCATCAATGTCAAGCCAAAAAAAAAAATCATTACTCTAACTTTATTGGTTCGAAAGTTATTAAAAAAAGGCGGCAGCTGCAATTCTAATGAAGTTCAAAAATTCTTATTTATTTGTGTATCAGTATTTTAAATAATAAAAAGATACAAAATCAATGAAGCGAGAATAATGAAATTTTGACACGTGATCAAGGAGATTTTGGGTTTTAACATACTTACTTTTCAAGAAAATTCTATAGAAATTTTCAAGGATATAAGGGATTACAATTTTCAAAGGACCTTTTTCATATCCTTTTTTTACAAATAGATAAAAACTCAATTTTTCTTAAATTCTTGAGCCTTTTCTCTTTCATTTGATAGGTTAAGTATTTTTTATTTATTTTTCTTTTTTATCCCCTTGAAAATTTTGAAGTCCTTTTAAAAGGACAAAGGATGTAGAAATGAAAAACTGAGTACGCAGTATTACTATATTTGGTCTCTGGTTTCACGCACATATGGATTTTTCCCGGTGTGAAAAATGCTGTCGCACGGTGTTATCTTTCGATTGCCGCAAAGGCAGCGGTGACATCTCGCTTGTTACGCCCGATGACGTCAATTTCATCGGCGTATGCAAGGAGCTGGACACTCTTTCAATACATTGAGCGAGAGTTTATCTATCCATGTATGAAAACCTACAAATTTTGAGTTGTCAAATGTCATTGTAATAATATTTATGTGCTAACCAGGACTGTGAGGAGAATATCCCTTTTTTTCAACAAAAAAAAAAGGGAGTCGGGCAGGTTTCCACCGAGGTCTGGTGTTTACTTATCAAACAGTTCAGTTGACAGTTCAAATATGATGCAAGTTGTAAAATTACGACTCTTGTCAAAACATTTTTGCATTCTTAAAATTATCAAATACAACAAACAATTTAAATGCATATTTCTTACTGATGTATTCCAATGAATATCCACAAGACCAACGAATTTTTCATAATGATACAATTTTTTTTTTAATCTGTTGTTAACAATCTAAATTTTTTAAACAGCAAAAAAATTCGATATGGAATGACGAGACTGTTTTTTACGAAAGAATTTTTACAATTGGGCACAATAAATAGTGTGGCCAAAACTTTAGGCAGAGCCAATTAAAAAAATATTTAAAAATTAAAACAACAAAATATTATTACACACAATTAAGTGTCAAAACAGTTCGATAAATAAAAATAGTTACCAATCAACGATTTTCAAAAATAAAATTATTTAAGATATACAGTCGTGTCTGGATATAGTGAAATAATTATTGCAAGGCATGTTCACAGTATTGAGGTTGTTCACTATATCAAGGTTAACATTTTTGTTCAAAAACTCGTTTTATTTGCTCAAAATACACTTTTTGCTTTTTGCTTGAAATTGCTTTCAAAATTTTGTTCATGATTTAGAGGCTCCATGTCAAAATTTGGGTGTTCACTATATCGAGGTGTTTACTATATAGGGTGTTCACTATACCCAGACATGACTGTAATTACTTAAAAAATTTTAATAGGTATGCATTTTTTCCCTGCAAGCACTTTTTTCAGACAACAGTTAACATGTTTAAATTATTTAAATTATTTAGGAGGAAATCGTAGTTTTGGTTATTGTCCTCTTCTGCAAATGCTTTGTCCTCCTTAGACAAAAAGTTGAGGTACTTGTTCGTACTGCGCTCGATGTTATCCGACTTGAAGGCTTCGCATTAAATTGCAAAAAATATTTTTCTTTTTTTCCGACTCTAGACTGATGCATTTTGCATTTTAGATGCATTTTTGTGCCCCTATTTCGTATTTTAGCTGTTCAGATAAACGTGTCTCTCAGCAGTTTCGCTTTTATCAGCCCTACGCAGAATTTGATAACATTGACAGTGGCAACAAAACGTCACTTATGTGCCTCTGGGATGATCCTAAAATTCGCAGCTACAGCTACTTACAAAATATACTACGATACTAAGCTGCTCACTGCTTATTTTCTTATCTCATCAGCTACAACAAATGCATTTCAATGACTTGTGTTCCTTAGACTGCTGGGTTTTCATGACAAAAGTAATACATAGCAACGAAATCAAACGGTACACAAACTTTTACGAGTACTCGTGATATCATATACTGAAGTCTGTACTTATACCCTGATTCGCACTTGTGAGCTGGCAAAACTGTTCACACAGTGAGCGATATAAGTAAGTGTACGGGTTTTTTTTATTTTATAAATTTGGTTTTAGTCGAAATTATTTAATTACTGCTATGAAGCTTTAAAGAGTAAAAAATTGTTATCATCGTTGGCTGAACCTTAAACACCTTCAGTAACATCGTCCAGAAATTACGGACTCAGTGATCCAGTGTTGCCAGATCAGGAGATTTCCTCCTAGATTTAGGAGATTCTTGGTCTTTTAGGAGAATTTTTAGGAGGAAGAATTGTTTAGGAGAACGTTTAGGAGATTTATATTTTATGTTAGGGGATTTTTCGGATCCTTAGTGGATTTTTGGGAAATTTTTGTATAATGAAGTATGATGTATTGGGAACACTGGCAACAAAACATATTTTGGCAACTATTTTTATAGTCAAAGCACCCTATTGTGTTAAAAATTTGTAAGCTTGCAAAATGTAAGCACGTTCTATCTCGTTCCCACTTATTGCTGTCACAATGGAATCCCGCCAAAAATGGCACTTTTTGTTTAATTCATTTGTCACATGTTTTATTGATGGTAAGTTTTTGTTGTTAAGCTGAATATAGCTGAATAAGATGAATAAAAAACGGTTGCATTAGAAAAAATTATTTGTTTATATTTTTATTTTTTTATGAGAAGTTTAATTCCTTAAAAATGACGCAAATTATTTTAAAAAAATTTATGAGATTTTTTTAACTTTTTTTTAAGATTTAGGAGAAAGTCATTTCAGGTATCTGGAAACACTGCAGTGATCAGATTTCAAGGGGATATCGCAAGTAGGTTGGCACTAATAAGAAGAGGTACCCGCTACCGCTTCGCCCGCCTAGAAAATTAAAACATTAAATAGATTTTATTAAAATATTTTGCAAAACAATCGCATTGTGAATGTTAAATTAACCGCACACACTGACTGCATGTTTTGTGCTTCTAAGTCTGAAGTATAGTTAGGTGCGCACGAATGTTTTGCGTGTTAAGGGCGCCAATTAGATGTTTTGTTTTCATGGAATAACGAGTTGTTATTCTATCATTTATTGCCATTATTTATATTGGCAAAGCGAGTGCAACGTCATCTGTGAAATGGACGTTGTCACTGGCGAGTGCCGGCGGCCATTGCGATCGGTGTCCAGCAGCGAATGGAAGTCAGCTAATTCGAACAATTTTGGACGACTTTGTAAGACAACTGGAAACGTGACATTAGCCACGGCGTAAAAAACGCAGTCAAAGTACAACATTTGGTCGGACTAAAAACAACAAACAAGCACTAAACTATGATGAGTTGATGAGTCTATAAAGCCTTCTCATCACGGCTCGTGTGTCCCCTAATGGCCGTTAGAATGGGGTTACAGTGGGCAACATGTAGTTTTGATAAAAACAATTAAAAATTAACACCCATTGAATGTTGACCCTTTTAGCCGTAGTTGGTTTATCTGACACCAGTTTTGCACTCAATTCGCGATTTACGAGCATAAACAGCAAATACTTCCAAATAATCACATTAGTCATGGGTATGTGCACAGTTGTGTAACCATTAATTGACAAAATTGTGCAATAAAGTTTATTAGAGACTGTGAAGTGGTCAGTACTAGCGATTGCTCGATAAATGCCTCAACCGAACTAGCCGAGTTGTTTGAAAATCTTCTCCATGTGCATCTAAACTTTCCAAGTACGAATCTCCAATCTAATGAAAGTTGAAATTTGGAATCTATTGAAATTTGTTCGGCTAGCTTCGGCTTGTTTCTTCTGGTTTGCTTTTCTAAGGGAGTATTCTAGTCCAGAAATTCGAAAAAATCGATTTTTTAATTTCATATTTTCAAAGTTTAGACCTTTAAGAATAAACTTCTAAGAGGATTTACAAATTATTGTCGGAGTTATAGTTAATTTTGTGACGCGCCACTCAGACTGCCCAAAACAAGACTGTAAACTTTAACCATTTCGACCCCGCATTTTACCCTGTGTCTCGATATTACTTTTTGGTATTTAAATCATGAAACACTTACAGCCTAAGAAGTGTGCACACAACATTTGAAGTTGCCACGCCTCTTTGTTAGAATTCTACATATAGTTTACTTTTGAACAATTTTAGCTTAAAACGGGTTAAATAAATTTTGTATCAATATTTTTTAATTACAGAAAAATTATTTTATATTTATGGAAAAATTCAAAATTATCACTTTTTGATTTTATTTAACCATTATTAAAGAAACAGGGTTTTTATCAAACGCGCCCAATTCGTAGACTTCAATTAGAACACAAACTTTACCTGATATCGCTTTATTGGAAATTATTTTGTGGATAACAGTAAAATGTTTGTAATTTGCTTTGAATGCCTTAAAAAAACCCATAAATCAATCGTAACTTTTGCTATAAGATGACAAATAGATGAAGTTGCTCTCAGGCAACTTTGGGGTCGAAAGGGTTAAACACGTTTTCTCGAAACTACTTTTTTCGATACGGTTGACATGATATCTCAAATTCTAATGCACCGATTTACTTGAAATTTGAAACAGACTTTCTTAATACTATACAAATTGTCTCGACTTAGGGGTTTTTGTATTTTGTTCTTTTTTACTAATTTTAAACAATTACTAAAGTAGAAAAAAGGAGGCAAAAAATTACCTTTATTTTCAGAAAGACACTATTTTGTGGAAATTTTTTTTTCAAATGGGCTACGTCCAGATAATTCTACATCCTTGTTTGTAAAAATTAACTTTAACTTTTGTAAAAATTAACTTTATTTTTATGTTTCAAATCACCAGGAAAAGTGGAATCACGTCAACCTTTTTTGTTTGAGCCCCCACTTTGCCGGCCTCTACCGCCTTCAATTATGAATTTTTTTCAATTACACTGTACAACAAAAAAAAATAACAAGGTTCTGACAACGGATTCTGGTAGAGGGGGCCAAAAAAAAAATATACGTGTATCGGCGTTTTGAAAGTTTACGTCCGAATTTTTTTTTAGGGGGGGGTCAAAGTTTTGTTCTTTTTGCATATTCTTATGGTGAATCGGCATACAAAAACCATGTAACCTCACATTTTAGGTATATGATGTGTTCAGCATTTTGATGTAAAATACTACGAAGAACATTTTTGTGGATTTTAACCCTGTAGCTCCTATTTGTATGGGTCAATTTGACCCTTTTTTCTAAAATGCCAAAAATGTCCTATAAAACATGACTTTTTAAGGACAAAATGTACCACGAAAATATTCGCCATAAAATTCTACTATAGGTCTCTGAATACATCAAAGCTCAGAAATTAACTCCAGATTTAAGCCAAAACTGAAAATGTGTTTAAGTGTTTATTTCGTACTTATTCAAAATTGGTACATTTTTATACTTTTGAAGTATCAATAAAAACTGATTTTTATTACGCTCGTAAAATCACCCCAAAGTCGAGCCTCTACACTAGAATACCCCCTTAATTTCATTATTAATGTAATATGTTCTCAGCCTAATGTAAAAATCTAGACTCCTCGGAATTGGAGGTCTCAGCTCTGCAAAATTGCATTCGCAGATATGAGATATGTCATAGAGGGTCGGTTCACAATCTGTCCAAACAATAAAGCTGCACACATTTTTGAACCCTGTACATTGTTTTACAAAACACAACAACAACAACAAAACAACTCGTTTAGTATTCAAGAATCTTCCGCAGGCTTTTCGCTTGCGAAAATCAAAACATTTGCTATATCGTATGTGGAAGTCATTAATGGTATTTGATTTGTCAGTTATGTCAGTAGCTTTCATCATAAGTATTCATAAAAACTGGCGGGGAGCTTTTAAATTGCTAATTACACATTTTATAGATCATAATTACATGTGCTATGGTAATGAAAGGTAATGACCATAAAAACTCGATAGTTAAGTTCAACTAAAGGAACTCTTCTTAGATGTCTGCATTAGCATAATAACACGCGGTAGCCGATCAAAAAATTTGTAGGCTATGCAAATGAGCTCACATAAAAATGTATTTTAATGCGAATGACGCAAATGCATGTCGGCCATTTGTTGTTTTTCAAAGTGGAATAAAACATGTACTTGGTAAACAAAACATAGTGTCATACGTAGTACTCGTATCTATGTAATTGTAGTAATTTGAGTGAATAACAATTCAGTAGAAGAAAAACAGTGCAGTTATTTGCCGGCATCAAACACTCCAAAGTATCAACGTTGTATGAATGCGTAGGTATGTGTGTTCATGTGTACATGTGTCGTGTTAAAGAAACTTTTATACAGCGCAAATTTGCATGCAACAGACCAAAAGTTCTCACCATGTGGACACTGACGTCTTAATATCGTAGACAACATTCATAGTAACCAGTGGCAGAAACAATTATGGAATATTTTAAATGCATAAAACACATATTATGCATAGCATTATATGAGACTGATTAAATGAATTGCTGCTATTAGATCTGAAAAACAGTTTATTGTAAATTCTGTGAATCAACTAATGGCTTTTTCCATTGACAACTTTTACTTCACCTAGAAATGGTAGTTGTTGAACGGAACAATTGAGGCGGCACTAAGTACACTTAGATTATATCAATTACGCCGACATTATAACATTTAAATTATCTGCAGTGTAATTAGCTGATCATAACAAACCATTAGCGTAATTGAGTTTGCTTAAAGATTTCTCTAGCCAGGCACCGCTACTTACAAATAGAGCGCCTAGATCATATTTTTCCAGCTGTTCATAAAAACCAAGACTACAAATGAAGTTAGCCCGAACCGGCTTCTATTGCTTGGTGCTTCTTTTTGAGGTATTCGAATACCCTGTCTATCGAATACTCTTTTCACCAGAACCAATCCGATCACTGCATGTTGATTCGCTAATTCCTAATCTGTGTAGCTAATGAAATGTATGCGGCCTATGAAATGCGACCCATAGGAACACCATTTAAAGATTTGCTTTGAACTGATTTTCATTTTTTAAAATACACCCAGGATAATTGTGTCATATACCAAGAAACACGAGCACAAACACATAAAAAATCTGGGCAAGAGTTATTCTGTGCTTTATCTGTAAGCTGACAGCAATGTTACAAGCAATGGCAAGGCTTAACAACTTCCTAGCTCCGCTGACAACTGGCTGCTTCAACTCATTCTCATCTACCACTCGACAAATTTCCGAAAATATTCTTTCGATACCACCGTACGCCAAAGTTCAAAAGATAAAAGTCAGAAGCCTCTGTTTCTATCAAAAAGTTCGAAGAGATCCGCCATGACGTAGCTGCAAGTATTGTTCAATTTTACTCTGAATGTATGTCTATTCCATTGGCGCACACAGGGGGGGGAGGGGGGGGTTTGGGGGTTCAAACCCCCAAAACACAAAAATTACTGGTACAAAATATGGTTTCGGAATTCGGCTCAAAATTTAATATCGAAATTGTAAGTCGTAGAACACTGAAATTTAGTACCCCGTCGTCCCATAGATGAGTCATTCTACAAGGGGCGTGGCACATTTTTGTGGTCCAAATATTCCGCTGAACTTTAAGTCAAACAGCAATGAAATTAAGTTTGAACCTACCATTTATTCATATCTTTCGACAGAGGGAATGGTGCGGGTATTGAACAAGGGGGCGTGGCATCGCCCATACATGCCAAATCTTAAATATAGAATATCTTCGTTGTAAGTCGTAGAACACTTAAATTTAGTACCCCGTCGTCCCATAGATGCGTCATTCTACTGGTAAAATTTTATGGGCGTTGGGCAAGGGGCATGGCACATTTTTTGTGACCTAAATATTTCGCCGAACTATAAGTCGCTCAGCAATGAAACTTAATACGAACCTACCATTTATTCATATCTTTCGACAAAGGGAATGGTGCGGGTATTGAACAAGTGGGCGTGGCACCGCCCATACAAGCCAAATCTTTAATATAGAATATCTTCAAAATTGTAAGGTGCACAGCATTGAAATTTAGTATAGTGTCGTCCCATAGATGTGTCATTCTACTGGTAAGATTTGATGGGCGTTGTAAATGGGGCGTGGCATATTTTTTGTGACCCAATTATTTCGCTAAACTATAAGTCACACAGCCATGAAACTTAGTATGAACATATCATGTACTTATATCTTTCAACAGACGGAATGAGGCGGGTATTGAACAAGGGGGCGTGGTATCGCCCATACAAGCCAAATATTTCATATAGAATATCTTCGAAATTGTAAGTCGAAGAACACTGAAATTTAATACCCCATCGACCCATAGATGAGCCATTCTACTGGTAGGATTTGATGGGCGTTGCACAAGGGGCGTGGCCATTTTTGTGACTCAAATATTTCGCTGACCTATAAGTCGCTCAGCAATGAAACTTAGTACGAACCTACCATTTTCTCTTCCGACAGAGGGCATTGTACGGGTATTGAATAAGAGGCGTGGCACCGCCCATATAATTTAAATCTGGTTCAAGCTCAGTCCATTTCTTTACTGAAACTTAGCAGCAACATTGCTTATTTGTGGGCCTCGATTGCGTTAATCGGTAGCTCCTCCTCATTCTTTAGTTGGGTTTCTTCGTCAATTTGCATCGCCATAGATTCGCCATCTCGCGTATTTCATTATAAAAAAACAGCAAATGTCGTGCGAGGCAAAGTCCGCCGGGTCAGCTAGGTTTGCTATAATTTGCACTTAACCCGTACTACTCAAAGAATTAAGTAGCCGTAAAGGATAGAAGTCAGTAAGAAGCCATGTAGTTATGATTCTTTCAAAGCAGAATTTGGTACGCATTAGACACAGTGACATCATTAATTTTTAATAAAATATAGCTTTTATAGTATTCTGCTTTCATGACTAGAAAACTACGTCAAACTTTTAACACGGAGTCATGACACCTCTTAGACTGACAACTAAAACTTTTAACCTTATCTAATATATGAAAAATATTTAGTTCGAATTTTTTTGTTTTACAGCTTTGTTGTTTTGTTTTATAAACTCGACTTGGAGTCGCTTCTTCGTTGTATCTTTCGATTAAAACAATTTGTAACAAATTACACTTTTGACATCGATTGTAACTCATGACCAATCTACATGTTTCAACTCACAATGCAAACAAATTTAATATTGGAGTTGAATAATAATGATAATAAAGGAGCTGAAAAATAAATAATTTTGTAAATCATTGAAAATTCCCCTTTCTAACGTGCCATGATACTCGTACCTTAAACGATTTAAATAGATTTTGTAGATGTTTAAATTTTGTAGAATAGTTTTGTTAGGACTCAATTTACTGATTTGTACCTCACACACACTTTAATATTCATCTTAATTTTTATGAATATTAAAACAAATATATTAAAGAGAGCTTAACTTGTAAAGTTAAGTGTAAAATTTATTTGTTTATTTTAAATCTTTTTCAATTAAAATTTGTTATTCAACCTCTTTAAACTTCAAAATGGCTTATGACGCGTTTAAGCATTGCCATTACATAGATTTGTATAATTTGTGCAATGACTAGGTTTTTTCTAAATTCCCATTGCATAAATATTTTTTTGAGTGCTTTCCTAAAAGCCTTTTTCATTGTGTGTCGAGATACTCGTGTACAGAATAAAAAGTTTCATATTTATTAACTATTAGTTAACCCTTTAATGCACACTGTATCTTTGTACAATACGGATTTGTACGATTAAAACAGATCGTTTCAAGAAGGTGGTTCTAGTCTCATAATCGGACTGTTCGAACTCAGCTCAAATTTTTTGTACCAAAATGTTCCTAAAAAAGGCCCAAAATGGGAAGG
This sequence comes from Melieria picta, assembly GCA_964056695.1. Taxonomy (NCBI): domain Eukaryota; kingdom Metazoa; phylum Arthropoda; class Insecta; order Diptera; family Ulidiidae; genus Melieria; species Melieria picta. Next base: position 20,468,159 of record OZ057399.1, read on the forward strand.
AAAGGACCATTTTTTGTTTTTGCGAATTGTTTTTTAACACAACAACAAAACAGAAACTTTGACATTGCAATTTTTTCGATTGCTCTCAAGAAGTTATTATTATTTTGTTTACACCCTTTTGTGTAAAAAAGGCCCAAGTGAAATAAAAAGGTCCACTTTTGACTCAAATGGACCAAACGTGTACATGTACCTATAAATAAATGTATTTGTACATATATTTTTAAAGATAGAATTATTTAAAGAATTCCTCTATCGTGATAAAAAGATTTTCAAATCATAAAAATGGTATAAAAGCAAAGAGAAACTTAAACTAAGAAGAATTTGGATCAGCAAAATTAAAAGAAAAAATTACTTACTTTAAATAAAAAAAATTTACCTGACCCTATTAACGTACAGAAATTTTATACATTTATTTAGTTAAGTATGTTCTATCTTTTTGGTCTTTGGACTCTCTTGGGAACTAAAAGGTTAACAGATGCGATCACATGTTCATACAAATTCACATTAAAATTGTTTGTTGTATTTCTAAGAATATGTAAAACTATTGCTATTTTATAATTATGATATTAAATAATTATTACAACGAAAAATAATTCCTATTACAATTTGCAATGAACTGTAAAACTGCAGTTATTTGCATTATGCAATTTTTATTCAACGCAGAGGAAATTTAAAAAACAATTCAAAGTTATATAAATAGTTAAGAAATTGAACAAAGACGCTGACTTTAATGTGTCACTTCCGAAGGGGGTCTTTGGTAAATGTGTTAAGAAAATTTGTGAAAATATTCTGAATTTCTATAATGTATGGTCACTGAATTCGTAGTCTTCATGGGCTAAATAAATAAATAGGTAAATATTACAATGTACCACAATTCGCAGGCAACAACGAAGCGCCTAATTTTGGTTTATTAAGCAAGAAAAATGTAGTTCCAAATATCTGAAAACTTAGCTGCGTAAGCTATTTACATGTCAACTCAAAACATGGTCACTCAATAATCAAGATTGGCCTTAAAATTAGCTGTTAATACTTGTGTTTGCTCACTAATTAGAACCAAGTCAGTTGTAAATTTTTCCCCACTGATGTTTGAAAATCGTCTAATCTGTTTCTAGAAAACAACACCTTTTCATCATCTATCAAAATAAAAATACATACTTCAAAGTTCGCAGAATATTCTCCATACTACTTGTGTGGTTGTGACTTGGGTGCGAGAATCTTTCCCGAAAGTCATCAAGCATGCGAACAACATGGGAGAACATGGAGCACACATCATAGAATAGTGCGACGTGCAGCAATAATAACAGTGATGTATGTATTTATGTGCCTTTGAGTGTTTGTTTGTGGAACTGCAAACACTTGGCGCAAATAGAGGAATGAGTCGGCATGAACAAAAATCCCCCGACGCATACGCACGTCGACTATTGGCAGCATTTCTTCAATAACCAAAGCGCCAAACTCACCACACTTTAGTCTAGTCGCCAGCGAGTTCCCCACAGCGACTAGCAAAGGTGCGAACTGTTGCTTCGCTGCTGCCTCCCCAGTAAATGTCAACGAAAGCACCAAAGCCGGTGTCAAAATATCGAACCGCAGCATTCAAATGCAGCGCCAGCAACCGTATCCCAATTCTCTTTCTCTCTCGTGTCGATCGGTGTGCTGCACTCGGGCCGAACGCTGTTGCAAGTGTGGATCAGCTGTTGTTGCAGGAATGCCGGCGTTCGCAGTTGGCTTGTTTTGCGAGTTGCAAGTTGCAAGTTTTCGGCCAAAATTTCACATCACACACACACACACATACACACATACGGAGAAACAGAGATGCAAAACGGCCGTTGCCAAAGCGATCTGCACGGCGTACAGGTGTGTGGCTCGAACGTGCTCGCTCGCTCGCTGCGTCGCTCACTTCGCGCTCGCTCAGCGACGTATTCCCTTTCGAGCTGCGGCGCTTTGGTGTTTGGAGTGGTGAAAATCCACTCTGTGCAGCTTACGACTGCGCTTGGCTTAAACGGCGACTCGGGGTTTGCGATTTTTTTAACAAAACCATCTGACGACTGGCGCGGTCCATTCAAGCGAGCTTTTCATTTCATCGCGATAACTTTAAAACGACACACGCTCGCGCGCGCCCAGCTTGAACGCAGTCGCAAAAAAGGAAATTTTCGAAATGAGAAAAGCCAAAAATCACAACTAAAACAACCAACAGCGTCGAGTACAAGTCAACCAAGTTAATAAATGCATACAATTTGTAAATAAATACAACAAATAATTTTAAGAAGAAATTTTAAAAATTTTAAAAAATTTAATTTAATATCGCAAGCAAGTAACAAAAGAAAATTCGAGCTTAGAGAAAGCAAATTTTCAACGAATCGCAGCGAGTGAATGCCGAGTGCAACGTAGCGATTGAAAGGATACGCGTTCAAAGCTGTCAGGATCACTCGGAAATCGACACAGTGCTCAAAGTTGAAAGGTGCAAAAAAATACAATAATTAAAAAAAAGCAAAACAATTTACGGAATTGGATTTTCACGTACTTACTGCGCATTTCAAGATTTTCGTGCGTTAATTTTGAATATTTGAATTCCGTTTCGAACGCCAACGGGCGTGAGTGAGTGAGTGATCCCTATCGCCAATAAGGTGCTGTAAATATGTACATATGTGTGTGTATGTGAAATACTAAACAACAACAAAAACTCCTAACAACGCGTCTCAAGAACGAATGAATTAAGGCTGCGCAGTGTCGAGCCAAGCCGAGCGGGTGATCACAAAACTACAGTTTCATGTAAGCTTATCTGCTCGAACCGAGCATTTTCGCTTTTCAATTAGATCATTGCCATTTTTCGCAAAGAGATAAGCTCACTTTTCGGATTTTTTCTGTTTGCTTTTCAACGTAATATTTTTGTTCAATTATTTACATTTACCAGTTATTACGAAGCAAATGTTATGTAAGATTTTTAATGATTCTGTTTGAAATTGAAAATACGATTTACTATAAATAAATAAAAACAAAATCTATAATCAGAAGTGGAGCCGAACTGATAATTGCTGCGGTGTAGTGAAACTTATGATACCCCAAAGGAAATTCAACAGTTCTAAGAAAATAAAGATTTTAACATTATTAGAATAAATCAGGAAAACCCAAGCTATCATTTAAACATGTCACTAATTAAAAATTATATATGTTCTGTAATTAAAAGTGGAAGTGGAGAAAGTGCCCCAGAAAATGAAGATTCGAACATTATTTGAATAGATCAGAAAAAACCGCAGCTTTCTTGTGAAAATATCAATGAGTATTGAGTGCAAAGCTAAACCTTTCAATACGTCAATAGTTGAGAATTATGGATAATCTGTAATCTGTAAAATTGATTGGATTGGATTTAAACATTGTTTGAATAAATCAGGAAAATTCGAGCTATCTCGTGGAAAAATCATTGGGTAATGGATGCAAAGCTAGACCTTTCAATATGTCAATAATAGAGAATTTTGGATAATCTGTAATCTGTAAAATTGATTGAATTAAATTTAAATATTATTAAAATATATCAGGAAAATTCGAGCTATATCGTGGAAAAATTATTGAGTAATGAATGCAAAGCTAGGCCTTTCAATATGTCAATAATTGAGAATTCTGGATAATCTGTAATCTGTAAAATTTATTGAATTAAATTTAAATATTATTAAAATCAATCAGAAAAATTCGAGCTATCTCGTGGAAAAATCAATGAGTAATGAGTGCAAAGCTAGACCTTTCAATATGTCAATAATTGAGAATTCTGGATATCTGTATTTGTAAAATTGATTGAATTAAATTTAAATATTATTAAAATATATCAGGAAAATTCGAACTTTCTCGTGGAAAAATCACTGAGTAATGAGTGCAAAGCTAGACCTTTCAATACGTCAATAATTGAGAATTCTGGATAATCTGTAATCTGTAAAATTGATTGGATTGGATTTGAATATTATTAAAAAGCTAGACCTTTCAATATGTCAATAATTGAGAATTCTGGATAATCTGAATTAAATTTAAATAATATTAAAATATATCAGGAAAATTTGAGCTATATCGTAGAAAAATCATTGAGTAATGAATGCAAAGCTAGACCTTTCAATATGTCAATAATTGAGAATTCTGGATAATCTGAATTAAATTTAAATATTATTAAAATATATCAGGAAAATTCGAGCTATCTCGTGGAAAAATCACTGAGTAATGGGCGCAAAGCTAGACCTTTCAATATGTCAATAATTGAGAATTCTGGATAATCTGTAATTTGTAAAATTTATTGAATTAAATTTGAATATTATTAAAATAAATCAGGAAAACTCGAGCTATCTCGTGAAAAAATAATTGAGTAATGGATGCAAAGCTAGACCGTTCAATATGTAAATAATTGAGAATTCTGGATAATCTGTAATTTGTAAAATTGATTGGATTAAATTTAAATATTTTTAAAATAAATCAGGAAAACTCGAGCTATATCGTAAAAAAATAATTGAGTAATGGATGCAAAGCTAAATATTTTGGCATATGAACAATTGAGAATTTGGGTTCTTGTCTAATACTTGGGGATCCTTTATATATATAATATCTATATCCATAAGTATATGTAAGATCTCTCTAGAATTTGCTTGCCTTAAACTCATCCTCATGTCATATAAACTAATTTAAAGTTTTCACAAAAGATTTTGCATTATATTGTTAGAAACTGTTGTAATGTTGTATCAGTGGCGGCAGCAAAGTACCACTTAATTTTCTTTTCTACCCTTCCTAGCTTCCTAACTTCCTTTCGTCTTCATTCTTTAATCACTATTTTCTCTCTCTCTTTTTTCCTAATTGCTATCAGATTTAAGGTTTACTTTTGTAAAATTGTTTAAATTTAGGTTCTATGGATTTATTGGATTTATTTACCATATGGTCACACTGAACATACTCTTTTTTCAATTATTCTTTGGTTTTTCAATTATGCTTCAATTAAATCGATCATAACATGTTTTCACAAAATTCGAGAGAAGAAGAATTTCTGCACATTCTGATTAATTTTTAATGCAGATTGATGTGCATCAAGAAAATCAATCAAAATGACCAAGTCCTACTCTGTTCAATACAAATAATTGAATGAATGAAAGAATGAAAATGTTTATAGTTACGAATTTATTAATTGAGCCGTTCACTGCACAAAAATGATTGACTACACTTTTTAAAAAAATCTTTCAAATAAGTGTACCAAAACACTAGTCATGGTCATAATTTGTTATATTCAAAATTTATATTTTTGATAAAGAAGAAAGATTAACAGAATTAAAGGGCCAATTTTGATTGGCAATTGAACACAAAATATGTGAAAAAAAAACTATGTACATATTTCATTGCATTTCTCAACTTTTTGTTTTATGGAGTTAGTAATCCTTTTGAAAATGGATGTACTCCTCTCGATTTTAAGGCCACAAAAAATGTTGTCTTTCCATTGATAAGCCAACTCGCTTGTTCACTTCTGTTGGCTTATGTATGCGATGAAAATATGCCACAAAAATAGGACATTAGAAATAGGAATTTTACAAGCATAATAATAATAGTGCATTAAACAGATGAATGCCAAATCTACATTTTGGTTTATTGTCGACCCTAATGAGTATAAAGAATAATTCAATACTTCATGCCCACATCAGTTGTGGAGACAGTTTTTTACGCCAATTCCGAACTGTGGATTGCGTTCTGTCACTCTCGCGATCTGACTTCTATAGGATGTATGGATGTACGAACTATATTTTATACTATTTGAATTTGAATTAGAAATGTTACTTATGTGTTTAAAATCATAGGAATATTGTTTGTTTAAGAAAATTTTTAGAGCTAAGATACATTTGTATAGAACAATATTTAACATCTTCGGGGTCTGACACAAATTTGATAGTTTCTATAAAAGTATATTCGGAAATGTGGTGCAAATTGTGTTTGAATGAAATTCGAACAGAAAACGTGATGGGGGAGGGATGGACAGATCCAAGTTGGTTGGCAGGTTGTGGTATCCACTCAAAAGAATTTAATCCAGGGACCGTAAATAATTATTATCGCAATATTTTTAATCAAAAAAATCAAGAGTAAGGAAGTATTGCAGATATATCATGTAGTGCAATAAAGTGATTGTTTTTGAAAGCAGTTATCAAAAAAGTAATAAACCAAAATTTCTCCATTTTTATTTTCCGCTCACCGAATAATAATTATTTGTTAATTTTTTTTTCGATCAGAAAATAAAAATTATTTGTTGTTTTATTTTTTTGGGGAAAAATAAAAATTATGCGGTGAGTTTTATTTTTCTCTTGCAGAAAATACAAATCGAAAAATAAGTTTTATATTTTGATTTTTATATTTAGCTCATAATTTTTATGGTCCCTGATTTAAATATAAAACTTTGGCAGCCAGATTACTGAAGCGTACTGTAGTTGATTGGATCGATTATGTTTATATGTATGTAGTTCTATTTGGGTTATTCTTTGAATTCTAAATCATTTGAATGAATTGGTCATGTACTAGAAAACCGTCCGACCAAATTCGTTAAATTTCAAACTCTGATATCAAACTGAAATCATGCGATTTGCAGCACATGTCTGATTATAGTGTTTTAGTAAATCCAGTAAAAAAAACACAAATTAAAAATACCTACTTATAATAAAAAAACGTAAAAGAATGGCAAATAGAAGAATCAATACTTATATGTAACATAGTATTTTATGATTTGAAAACCTATGCGAAGTTATGTTTGAAGGATAAAAAATTAACAAATCACACATTTCTCTCTGAAAAATTTTACATACATACTGATTATATCAAAGAAAACACGCGACGTTAATAACGATGCATTATAGATAATGCAATAAATTGTGAGTTAGACTATTTTTTGTCATTTATAATGATAACTAAGCGCTTTAGGTACTTTCGAACATAGCGTGTGACAAAAACCAACCAGAATCGAAAGGTTTGAAGGAAAATTATAATTTTTTTTTAATTTTATATTAGTTATAAATAGTGTCCGACCGAAACCACTTTTTTGGGCCGAAACCGAAACCGAATATTCGGTTTTTTTTTAATATTCGGCCGAAACCGAAACCGAAACTTTCTAGTTGGAATAAAAATCACCAGCACTTTTTTCAACAAACGAATTTGACATTAAGTAAATAAAGAACAAACATAGCATAAATAAATAAATACTTATTAGAAAAAAAACAATTTATTCATTTTTTTAAAACATAAACATGAAAAAATCACCCTTTCGTACCTTACTCGCTAATATTCAAAATTAAATAATTTAATATTATATGCTAAAAAAAGAAGTTAATTTACATTGGTGGCATCTAAATTATTCCTCCTTTCACTATATATCTGCTACACAATAAAATGTAAAAAATATTCTAGAAAGTTTCGGTTTCGGCTATTCGGCCATTTTTTGGCCGAAACTGAAACCGAAACCACTTATTTGGGCCGAAACCGAAACCGAATATTCGGTCGGACACTAGTTATAAATTTTCTAGTTTTCTGCTGAGAAATAGGTTGTCTCAAGTATACTTGTATTTTATATTGTTTTAGTAGAGTAGCCCTTTGAATATAGTCTCTGGACTTACACTAAAAACTGCACCAGGGCAGCCGCTACATCAAATTTCCAAAAATTTCAAACACATTGCACTTTGCAAATTTCCCTTCCACGCGATCCGTATCCATCATTTTGCTTCTCATTTCGATGGGTACTAACATTTTTCTTCGGGTGTACGCACTTTGATAAGAATAAATATGCACATAAAACACTTTACAAATAGTGCTAATCACAAACAAACACAAATTGGCACTAGCAACAAACACACACACACACATAAACGCACACATGCAGAATTAATCGATTTCTGTTGATAGATTAACGCTTCATATAAATTAGGCTCATTTCGCGAATTTCATAATAACTGCAAAAATTAAAAAAACCCAACAAAAAGCGCCATCGATAGCGGCCACAGCAGCAGTGACAGCAGGTTCGACAACAACAACAAACACTACTTAGACTGCGGGCCAGCCGCGGTGGTCGTGTGGAGCGGCAAGCGGCCGCTTACGGCATCTCGGCATCGCAGCATCTGCGCCGTCGCTGCGGACATGTGCTCGGACCGGCGCTACCGCGGCAGCTCTTACAGCGAAAAACAGTACGGACCGAAATAGAAACAAAAACAAAAGTAAAACGCAGCAGAGTCCGCATTGGAGTGGAGCCGATAGAAAAAAAATATGTTTGTTGTGTCTTGTTAGGCGCTGCAACGCTTTTGCCATAATTGGTCGCACCAAATTGGCCAAATGCGATTTTTTGCCGCTTCTCGCTTTAACACTGGATGCGTGCTGCTGCCGTTGCCGTTGTTGTCTTTGCTTTTCTAATTGTTGTTGTGGCGCTGCTGCTGGCGTTGGTGTTGGCGTTGGTGTTGGTGTCGGTGTCGGTGTCGGTGTCGGTGTCGGTGTCGGTCGATGTGATATTGTTGTTTCGATTTGTGTTTCTATTTCGGTTTCCCAGCCTGATTGTGAATTTCGTGTATCTTTAGGTTAATGGTTACTTGTAGTTTGTAAGTGGTTGTTTTTGTTGTCTTTCGGCGTTGCCAATTTCTATTTCAACTTATTTTATTTGAGCTCCTTTTATTTTATTGCATTGCATTGCGATTGTTGTTGTTGTTGTTGTTTTTCTCAATTTGCACTTTTTGTCTTTTTGCGATTTCTTTCATTTTTGCCTTCTGTTGTTTATGGTTTCGGCAATTGGTTATTGGCGTGTCTGTTGTTGTTGTTGTAGCTGTTTTTTTTTTGTCTTTGTTAAATTTACATAATTAAATCGATTGCAAAAATATTGCTTGGGTTAGTAGCAGCAACAGCAGCAGCAGCAATAGTTGTTGCTGTTAATATTATAGTATTTTGTTGTTGTAGTTTTGCCTCTCTGACATTTAGCGCGCTTCGTCCAATTGAACTCTTTTCGAAGGGTTATCGCTTCAACTTTGTTGTCGGCGCTGTTGACGCCGTTGGTGTCGAGAGGCTGCCGCTGCTGCTGCTGATGATGTTGTTGTTTTTGTTTTGCTGCCATTAACGCTGTACAGTCAATTCAATTGATTAGTGCAATTTTTTCACTCGGAAGCCTATTTTCCTCACTGTCAGTTGTAATACTTGCGGTGTCACGGCTACTCGGCAAAATTTCAAGTTCAAGAATGCAACTAGCAAAATTTAACCTAAAATGGATCCTAGAGGGAAGCTAGAAATGTTTTCGTCAGGTCGTATTTGCTGATAGCGTTTGGAAAGGCAACTTTTCATCAGTCTTAAAGAATAAGAACTAAAGCCGAAATAATGTTATTTTTTTTAATTTTTTTAATTCAAGTAATTAGTTTCGCTAAAAATTTTTCATACACCTTACATAAAAATTTGTTGTGACCATAAATTCTAACTGTTTTCAAAGGAACATGTTGATCGAAAAGATAGTTAACCAGCTCATTACTTAGGATGTTCTAACTTTTTAGCAACATTTGAGTACACTGAAACCCCTGAACGTTAGTTCAGAATTATATCTAATCTTATCTAACTTCAATCTATAAGATAAGAAACCTGGTCTATGTAATCAACATTGTCACTGTAAATCACAGTCAGTGTCACAGTGAATCTAGTCAGCTATATTTCGAAATTGGTACAAAACGAGTAGCATATTGATTAACAATCTTAATGTCATTTGTATGAAAGTTATTAGGCAGATCTTTGGAACGAAAGAGCTACAGAACTAAATTTTCTGATGTTCTTTCATTTACCATTTTTACCTCAAAAAAATTACTTTATATTTCACCCTATTCAGACAGCCAACTAAATTGCACAATTCACATATTTTTCTCAATTTAGGTTTTAATTCAACTAAATTTGTCATACAAAAATTTTCATTTAACCAATTTCAATTTTCCCAAAATGCGTTTAAATTGAGCTCGATTCGCCATGCAACCCTGTGTTGTGCTGTTATCAATACACAAATAAATTCACAATTAACGGAGCCAAAACGAATTTGAGAAACTGACAAAAACATTTTTTTAAATTTGCTAACTTTGAAGTTTCGTTTGAAAAATTGTGTAAATATAGCTAAATGTTTAGTACATGTTTTCAAGAACGTTTTCTTATACATAAACAGAAAAAATCATTTATTGCATCAAACCAAAAACATATTAGATAACATTTTCGATAACAGAATATACTAAATTGAGTGTGTGTGACCAGGAAAAGCGAAAACTCAATTTAAAACTAAGTTGGCTCAATTTATTTGGCTGCCTGAACAGGACAGTAGATCACTTTCGGATTTGAAGTACTATTATTTTAAATATTTATTTATTTATTAGTTTTATATTTTTTGCAGTCAAATCTCGAAATCGTAAATACTACGAGTAGAGAATCAATTCGTCAAAACTTTAATGTAGTTGTTTTTGTCATTCAAACGATGGGATTTATGTAAATTATTATTGACGTGCAGCAATTTGAAAACACGTCAATTCTGAGCTTAGCATCTCATATTCTTTTAAATAATCAAATATAGCAAATAGTTGATCAAAAACTGAAATTACCAAATAAATATTTGACGCTTTGGTCAAACAGTTACTAAAATTTTAATTCAATATCTGTTTCTATGTAGTATCGACTAAATTTCCATGAAAAATCTTTGCCAAAATAATTATTACCCAAGGCAACAAAATTATTACTGATGTGTATAAAGTTGTTATATATCTTAAACTCAAAGATCTATCTATATATTCTTTTGTATGTTGTTGTACTGGTATATCGAGAATAATAATTGAATTAAAATCAAAAAATATAGGACATTATAAATGAATAAATTAACCATATTTCTTGTTGCCAAGAACAAAAACAATTAAAAACTATTTAAGGCAAATAAATTCTAGTCAAGAAATGTGCTGACAAAAGCAACAGCGACAAGCAACGTCGCTGAAGAAAGCAGATTTCTTTCTATTTCTCGGGACACTCGGGCACTCAAGCGAGTTTTATAAAATTGATGAACTGTATGAATCCTGTTTCTAAGGTTCCTAGAACCTAAAAAAAACTTTCGTAATAAGCTCAGTCAAAAAATTTATTTTCATTTAAAAATCTTTAACTCTTTCAACAAATTGAATACGTTAATTTACTATTGTTTTAAAAAAAAATTAATTAATCAATTTATTGTTTTAAAAAAAAGCTTAGTCTTTAGTATTTGAAATTTATTTTATTACAAATTTTAAACGAGTTTTTTGATAACCTGATATCACTTTTAGAAACAGAAAATAATATTTTAACTTAATTAAAAATGTTTACAATAATGCGAATTTAAGTCAGCTATTTTCGTCATTAGTTTTTTTTAATAATTTCAAAATCTTTAAAGTTCAATTCTTATTTATACACTTTTAAATTGCCCATTTTTTTGCAAAAAATATTCATATATGAAAAATATGATTACACAACTTGGTTTAAGTTTCGGACACGACCCACACCACGTTTGCGTTTTCAGCCAACTGAACCCAGCTGCGTTTCCTACAGTCTCGCTAATCTTACTATTTGTCTTTGTTGTTGTTGCCATGACGCTGCTCATCGCTCCCTGTATGATAGCATTCAGCTTTTTGAATTTAAATTTTTCTTACGTCAAATTTCACATTTCTTTGCATTGACATTGACTTACTTTCGGGTCGGAGATCGAGTCTGGGTTTCCACCTTTCCATCTTTCGCATTCGCCCGCAGACTTTTTGCATTTTTGTTTCATTTCAGCATCACAGCTGATATGTTTTTACTGACATGTTTTTACCGACATCTGGTTGCGTTGACCTCATCAGGCATGCAAAAACCACAGTTGGGCAATGTGGGTGTGCGTAAATTTTTCGCATGCCAAGTGGATGTGGCGGATTATGCGCATCGGGAAAAAGAGCAATAATCTTTCTAGCTAATAATAGCAAAATATAAAAAATGCTTTTTAATGAAAAATCCTACTGAAATCACGAACTACTTACAAATGCACAACAGCTGATGATTTCTAATTAGCTACAAAGTATTCAATGAAACACATTTTGCTTTGAATGGGTTAATATTTTTTTAATATGGGTTAGAAAAGCCAATGACTGGTAAATTTTACATTTTATCTTCTTACGTGCCAAATTACAACTGATAATGAGAAATTTTACAAAGTCTCTATTCCCTGGTTTCACTCAAAAGAGAAAGTGGTGTAGTCTGCGTGCTCCGGCTCAGCAATTCAGGGACCCCCTCGGTGCACAGCGGGCCAATCAACACCGCATTGTGGCGATCGCCAAACGCATCACTAGCTGGTGAAATATTAAAATGAGTATTGGCATAAATCGTGCAAATTATTTCCACTTGAACTTGGCATTTTATGATAACCTGGAGACCAGCAGACATTGTCGCGCAAACAATATCTCGACGGCGTCGTGCATAAACCTTACAATTTGCTATGCAAACAGGAAATTCGTTCAATGGAATTTGTATTAAATTGTTCAAAGCTCAAACAATTATAGCACTTTTTCCATTAACAGGTCTGCGGTACCGGTTTCTTTCGTTTCAAGGCTCAAAACCGTCAGATGATGGAGAAACTGGAAAACGCTCTCATCGGACAATACAATAAAAATTATGCATTTTCACTAAAATTTAAGTAGTTCATTCAACTTGACATTTGAGTGGCATATTAAGTCACAATCGAGATCAATAAGAGTTGGAACATGTTTACAGAATATTATTGATTTTGTTAAATCAACACAATCTTTAAATATAGATTCTTCATAGAAACCAACGAAAAGGTGATGAAACGTATGATTGAACCAGGAAATATGAAAAGAGCTTCACTCTGTCTCAACGTTTCGTTAGCAATTCGTCGTTGCTGAAGTGTTGCCCAGTGTTTTGAAGATGACAGTTGGGTTATTATTTGAAGTTGTTTGTAAATCACTCAAAGGTTAACGAATTGCTGACAACAAGTCGGAATTAAGTGAAGATTTTACTTTTCAGCTTTCAGCTGCCACCATTTAAACCAAAACGAGTGGTTCATGTTATCATATAAAAAACTTTTAAGCATAACTGAATTTACCAAAAGCATTACAAGTATTTTTGCTGTTCTGTTGCATAAATTTGTTGTTGTGCTATAATTTGAAAGCAAACTTCAAAATAATTGGCAATCTGTTGTCAAAACAGGATGCAACCATTTATACTGAATACGAATAGTGAAGGCGGCCACCAATAAATAAACTAAAATTCATCAACATTTCATTATTTATTGGTTAAATAAATGACGGCTGAACAAGTCATTACAAAGTTTATTTGTTACAGCAAAATTTCCATAAATATTTTGTAAACAACTTTATTGTACAACAAAATGAAATTCATTTCATTACAGTTGAAAGCTGCTTGATGGCAAATAGTGTTGTCGTTCAATAATATCACGTTTTTAGTTTACAGCTCTTATCGCTTCTAACCCACTTGCCCGAAAGTAGTTGTTAGACCAGCCAGCTAAGCGTATATTTTTTCTGCTATCATTCATAAAACATATTCCTCTACGAACCAAATTTTCCTCACTCATAAACTTATGAAATTGTGTGTTTGTCATTGACAGTGCCACACTGCTGCAGCTACTATTAGATGCCATATCAAAGCTTTCAACTGTCGCTTTTGATTTCACCTCAGCGCTGTAATAGCTGGAGCGCAACAAGTCATTCTAACATAAAACGCCACTTAAGTGCGCATAATTGTGAGGAGTTGCATAAGCATGCGACTTAACATTAAACTTCAGACTGCCAACAGCCGAACAAAAACAAAAACAGAAATCGAAATCGAAACCGAAACAGAAACGCAAACCAAAACAGAAACATAAACAAAAGACTTAAGCAACGAACGCGGCATTGCGCTCACTATGCAACAGCTAAATAATTACCATTCTCGGCTTTTGTTTATGTTTTCAAATTCATACTCAGGCTGTTCTCGAATCAGTCAGCGCCATGTGCTGCCGTTTTGGTGTGCGCTGTCTAATGTTTTGAGCATCGGAAACCAGGCAGACCGAATCGATTATTTGCGTTTTGGCTGCTGTTGTGCTGTTGCTAACTATTTGCGTGTCGTCCGCACTCACTGATGCGTGTCACAGTCGATTGTTATTGTTGTTTGTTGTAGTTTCTCGCTGCGGTGCTTTGTTGCAATTGTACTGATTGCCAATACGTGTCTTGCCGCCTGCTGTTCGGAAACTTTTGTTTGCGCTATTTTTCGTTGGTCGACGACTTCTTAGTTGTTATCTCTGCTCAGCTGCTTGGCGCTTTTGGTGAGTTGTTGCACTATTCGATTTTCGAATACACAAATTTGTATTGAAATTGTCTAAACGCTCCAAATACGCTTAGACTTTCAGCGGCCGCACTCAGCCGTACGTCATCGTTTTGTTAAGGTTATGGAAATTTATTGCATTAGTCGGTTAGCCGCAGCAGCAACGATGCCTTACGGCATTTTTAGTGCATTTAAAAATTACTTAACGACTCATAAAACGCGCCGCGACCGCAAGTCGCCCCTATCTGCGCTGTGCAACAGTGCAACACAGCGTTGCAACGCCAACGTTCGCACACTCTCTTTCAGTTTTCCCAATTATTTTTATTTTATCTTCAGCGCACTTTGCATACTTTTGCGCTACGCCAAAAGCCATAATGAGATGTGGCAATTTCTCTTGCGCACATTTCAGTCGAAGCATTGAAAAACCCATTGCTGTATTGTGAGCCGCTCGCTGCGTGCCCGAGAACGCCAGCTTCGACATGACACAACGCTCCAATGCCAAATTGCAGCTCTTCAATGATTTCTGCACAAAGGCCTGCAGATCAATGTGCCTATTTGACACAAATTCGTAGCGAATTCTCCAAATTATCTGACGGAGCAATCGACCGATCGATCACCCATTGGCCGCTGCCGAAAGTGTTTAATTGAAACTTTTATCATTAATAGAGATGCCGATCTCATTGGGCCATTAGCTGCAGACACCAGACGATCGCTGATATCTTTGCAGCTGTTTGAGTTATTCAATCGATTGCAGTTTACCAAAAGAGCTTTGCAGCTGACACATTTACATTAAATGCTTTTAATTGGTTTATTAACAGCGAGATGACAGCCCTACGGCGTGCTTAGGTTAAGTAGAAAAACGCAACGCAATTGCGAAAACGCAATGCTGTTTAATTTA
Source organism: Melieria picta (assembly GCA_964056695.1). NCBI lineage: Eukaryota > Metazoa > Arthropoda > Insecta > Diptera > Ulidiidae > Melieria > Melieria picta. The sequence continues at coordinate 20,483,370 of OZ057399.1, forward strand.
CCGTCTTGCTTGCTTCGATTTGCTTGAAGCGCGCTTGAAAACAATGCGCACGTTTTTGCTGCGGAATTTTTGTGTAACAACAATTGATGTGTCAATATCGCACATGACAGTTGTAAAATTAAGGCCCGGACAGACGTTATGCGTCCCATCACCTGTTGTGCGCATCTGACGGGAAATGAAAACTGATTCATTCAATGTGTGGGCCTTTATTCATTGAACAAGCGGCGTTAACCAGAGTGGCGTTAACATCAGCTGGCCAAATAAACAACGGACAACAAAGCACAATAACAACGAACCAAGAAGCAGCTAATGTGCAGGTGCCAAATATCAACTGGGCATGAAAGTGAAACTTCTCCATCGATTTGTTCTCAACAAACGGCTTTTTGGGATTTTCATTTTCTCAACATAGGGGAAGAGCAGAGAGTACGGGGCATGGTGCTGCTATTAGCGGCTTCTGCGGTTACGCGGCGTAGAGTCGCTAATTGACTGGCCACACAAATAGCATTTGATTTCCGATATATTACGCCAATGAATGACTATATAAATATGTAAACTTAGCATCTACGGCACAGAATAACCTAACCTATACAGAATTCATAGGCAGCCTTGAGCAGCTCGAATGTAATGTTGCTTGCAATCGCATACCAACTCGAAGCTGCGTACGTACACGTGTTTCGTTGTCTTGTTGGCTATTGGCTGTGCTTAGATTGTTGCCAAAAAATCAGAGGAAGCGGGCTTGAAATTGATTTTGCTCATCGTTGACTCTGCGTCTTGTGTGTGTAATTGTGTTCAAGCACAGATCCGCCGTAGCGTACGTGTACAGAAAAAATGTTGTTATTACTATTTGCGGTTTTGTTATTTATGTCTCGTTAACGAATCGTGGTCCGTTATTATTTGAGCTCATCGGAGCCGAAAGTCATCGCCACTAGGAACATAAAATTTTAACCAACTTATTTTCAGAGACCTAAAAAAATTATTATCCATATTTTTTGGAATAAAAAAATTGCCCTAATTTAAGAAATTTGTATATTTATTGCTTTATAATAATTATTCCCAGTAAGAAATTTTTACGTCGCCTATAACTATTATCATGTAATAAATATTTTTGAGTTGCATAATAACTCTTATAAGTAACAAATATATTTTTCGTTGTCGATAATTATTATTTTGGGATTTTTGTTTTTCACATTGCTTCATAACTTTTATTTATAACTTTTTTAATTTACGTTACCGATAACTATTATTTTGAAAAAATAAATTTTTTACGTTGAATTGCCACATTTTGGATATGAATTGGTTTTTAATTGTCTTCAATTGAAAAACCTAATTTCCACCAACAACTAAAAAAATTAAAAATCAATTCATACTCAAAATGTGGTAAGGCAACGTAAAAAAAATTTCGTTCATAAAAGTTATGAAGCAACGTAAAAAAAATGTTGTTTCAAATAATAGTTATCGGCAACGTAAATAACAAAAAATCATAAATAAAAGTTATGAAGCAACGTAAAAAAATGTTCTCAAAATAATAGTTATCGGTAACGTAACTACAAAAAGTCATAAATAAAAGTTATGAAGCAACGTATACAAAAAAAGTCCCAAAATAATTACACTGTACAACAGCATTTCTGCAACAGAGTAACGACCGTGAATTTCTGAAAGAGGACGCCATACTGATCATTTTTGCCGAACAAAGTAATAGTCCAGCACGTCTGAGTTTTTTGTAATTTGCACATAAAGGTTAAAGGGTCCCTATAGACTTTTACACGGAAAGTATAAAAACTTGAGGAGCTAGAGCTTTGATGTCTAAGACAAAGTTGTTTGCATTAAAAGTGTGAATATTTTTTGTGGATACATGAACCCCCCTCCCCCTTTCCTTACCACCCTTTTTCATGTTTTTCGGAAAAATGTTTCATAAAAAGCTTGTATTGAGTAAAATATTGAAAAAATACCATATTGTCTTTTGGGAAAATATTCTTCATTAAAAAATAGGGGGGGTCTTCAAACGCCAACATTTTCTCAAAACTTCCCCCAATAAAATAATAAGCCTTAAGCACGAAACCTTAATTTAAGACTTTTTTCATAAATTGCAAGCTCTGCTTCAGATGTTGAGAAAAATGTTGAATATTAAAAAAATAAATATTTTCCATTGAAAAATAGTTCAGGTGGTCTCCAAACAAGAAGTCCCCTCTTAATAAAATAAACAATTTTTATGATTTCAAAAAAGACTTTAATAAATTCGTATTGCTTTTCATCATATCAATGTGAAAATGTCTCTTAAGCCACATATGCTTTGTTCGGCAAAAATGTTCAGTAGGACGTCCTCTTTCAAGAATATACGGTCGTTTCTCTGTTGCACACAAAAAGTTTAAAATTGTTGTACTGTGTTATTAAATTAAATGTCATTCTAACCCAAACCGCTTTTGTCGACTTTTGTAATGCCAATGTAAACTGTTTACTATATATTTCGCCATTGCCAAAGATAATGTCTTAATCACTGACAATGTCCCGACAACCAGTAATCAGTGCAATCCAGCACACTAACTGCTCCACATAAGGCAATTAAGTGAAATTGTTGGGCATTAAAATGACTAAACGAAAACTCGAAAATGAAAACGATGCCACAGGCATTTGCGGCAACGGAACAGCAATTCGCCAACGAAACAATGCAAGGAAGCAAACAACAGTGGCAGCGAACAAACAACAACCCAGACAACAACCACGACCGGGTCTGTGCACGGATGAGAGCAAAAAGCTGACAACAACAATCGCCGCAACAACAGTTGACCTTCGCACTACTTACAGCGAAATTATTTAATCGAAAAGCAGGCGCGCAACGTGCAGAGGGGCACAGCAACGGCAACTGCAGCGTCTGCCGTGTCGCTGCTGTTGTTGTTGTGCGCCATTTTCAAAGCACACACACATTGAATTTGCAGCAAATACGCACACGAGCATCAGCAACAACAAAACGAATAACAAGATTAGAAACAACAATTGCCGGCACTTGCGCGATCATGATGCAGCTGATGATATTCACACTGGCATTTTCCAAAGCGCCCCCAACGTCTCCGTGCCCCTCCGACAGCGCACTTGTGCAGTGGCGCAATGCGCTGCAGTTGTGGCAGTTGCGATTGTTGTTATTGTCATGTCATTGTTTACCTGAGTTTTTTGCGCTTGCAACAAAAATGCCTCCGAACAGGTGTAGTGAGTGCGGCGCGCAGTTGCAACCACCGCCAGCAGCAGCGGCGGCAATCACGGACGGGTTTATACGCAGTTGCGCTCTTTATTCGTTCGCCTTCATTAAAAGCGTCCGCATACAAAAGGAGTCGCATGCACAAAAGTGGTTTACCTACCAACCTACTTATTGTGTTTGTGGCACATCGGACGCTGCCGTTGACTGACCGACTCAAGCGCCGAGTCGCACAACCCGGTCCAGTCGCCCAATCGGCGTTGAGCTGATACTTTTGCGCGCTGTCCAGTCTGCTGCGAACGAAACCGAAAGCACTGCAAATCATCTGCGCCGTTGTCGTTGTCGTTGTCGTCGTCGTCGTCATCGTGAGCGACGCCAACATCATCAACAACGTCATCATCAGCGCGGCCAGCAACAGCTGACTGCACTTTGAGCGACATGCCGCTCTCCAGTCGTCGGTCTGCTGGTTAGCGTTTTACTTCATTTTACTTTCGGCCGTTTGTTGTTGTGTGTGCATTTGTGTTGTTGTTGTTGCACTTAGTGCAACCGTTGCAGCAGCTATGCACAATAATTGCAAACGTTTCGTAGTTGGTGAGTGCGCGCTGTCCATCGGCGAACAAGTTGTGTGAAATGATTGCGCCGCCTGCATTCGTTCATTAGCGCAGACGAAGAAAGTAAATTTGCAGTGCGCGTGTGGTGCAATCGCGCAATGCGGCGCCAGTTGGTGGGGCGTGGAATTGGTGCGCTGGCTGGTAACAAACACAACGTTGGCGTTGATTTGTTAATACTCACTTTTTGAGTTTATGATTTTGTTTAATGTCGTGCATTTTTAAAATAAGAATTAATTTTTCAGCGAGTTTGTGTCTTAAGTCTTTAGATTTGCTTCTAGTGCTGCAGTTGATATGAAAAGCCACTATAAGAGAATGGAAAGGAATTTAATGAAATATTGAGGGAATGAAAGAATTGAATGAAAATTGTTACAACAATTTTAAACAGGGACCGAAAATAACTGTTATTTTACAATTTTTAAATCAAAAAGGCATAACGAAAAATTGTCGGTGGACCTTTTCAAATATACCATTATGATCGTAATGGCCTCAGCTTCACGAATATTAAACGCCTTTTAAATTTTAGACTTTTACTATAAAAGTTAAAATTAACTGTTATTTTGTGCCTTTTATAATATCAGGCAAAATAACTGTTACTTTTATTTTATGGGTCAAAAATAACAGCAATTTTGTGACTTTTATTTTTTCGGTCAGATATATCAGGCAATTTGAATTTTTTCAAAAGCCGTTTGACCGACTAAAAAACTATTGATACCATTTTTTTCGTCACACAAGTCTTATAGCTCAGAATGTGCGGTCTGCTGAGACGAAAAAAATTGTATCAATAGTTTTTTAGTCGGTCAAACGGCCTTTGAAAAAATTCAAATTGCCTGATATATTTATTTGACCGAAAAAATAAAAGTCACAAAATAACTGTTATTTTTTACCCATAAAATAAAAGTCAAAAGTAACAGTAATTTTTGCCTGATATGATAAAAGGCACAAACTAACTTTTAGTTTTATCGATAAAAATAAAAGTTAAAAGATAACAGTTAAAATCTGACATTTTTGATAAAAACCATAACCGGTACGGTCCCTGATTTTAAATAATTGTTTTGAAAAGGATTTAATATTTAAAAAATCGAGAGATGTTAATGTTATTACTTAGAACAAAGTGAAGTAAATTAAACAGTTAATTAAATCAAGTAACATAAAAAGTAAAGACAGTCTCGACTCTTTTTGTGTGACTACTTACTAATCCACTAAAAAAAACCACGAATCAGAAATAAATCGTAGAGAATGAAGTTTGGCTGTTCAAAAAGCCATTCATAGACCTTTTGGAACTTTAGAAATATCAGTCGAAAATCCGTTTCGAAATCGTTAAAGTAATCATCGATTAACACTAGAATGCCCGATAATCTGACCTACCTAAAATGCCCATATGTAGTCATTTTGACTACATTATTGTTTACTGACTTTTTTTTAAATTTTATTGGTTTCTAAGTAGCAAATATGAATAAATGCACATGAGATTAAAATAAAATAAGTATTTAATTTTTATTTGTTATGGTTTACAAAGTAAATTCATTCAAATATAATGGCGTACTTTACACATCAATGGGATAAAATGGAATGAAATTAGGAATTTGGAATTTGTGAATGAATTTTGTGAGTGAATTTTGGATTGTAAAACTTCGGAATTGTCACAGCCTACTATGATATTTTTTTTAAATGTTTGCAATTATTTGAAATTTTTATATTTCGCAATTGAAGATGCAAATTGGTATATTTATCAGTAAGATTTGCTGGAAATTGTATATAAGTAGTCAAAATGACTACTTTTGGGCATTTAAGGTAAATTTTGCAAAATTTATTTATTTAGCTTTAAAAATTAATAAAAGTCACGTAAGATATTTTTTTAGAAAGCGATGCAACAAAAGTTGTTTACAATAAAAGACCTCAATGTAGTCAAAATGACTACCTTGGGCATTCTAGTGTTAAGATGCTCGCGGGTTATTTAAAGGAAACCAGATATAATCTCCTATGTTGACAAGTCTCTCCGTCACTCAGAGTTGAAATCTCACCTTGTTTTTCTTATTAAAACTGTAAGGTTTAGTTAGTCTTAAAATGTCTCAAATTAATATATGAAATTTGGTCATTTATTCGTGTTGAACAGCCAATTAACCTTAAAAATTGCATTACTATGGAAACAGCTGACTAAATAGTGACCTTAAGTACTGAGCACAGCTACAAAATGCAAAATTCAAGTCATATGTCGGGGCTTCTATCTCATTCATTCATGAAATGCTGAAAATGCACACAATTTCATCATCGAACGCATGCAACACACCGGACTGCATCGCCTTGGCCATATCTTTGGTGGGTAATAAGTAGTTGTTGTAATGTTATTGGCGGTGGCGGTAGCGCTGGACTTGTTGCTGGACTTATACCTATTTTTGTATGATTTTGCATGGGCTTGTGAGTGTGCGTGAGTATAAATGTCTGTGTGCGAGTGTAAGTATGACAGTGTGTGCAAAATTCAACTGTCTACTCATACATATTGTAACCAACAACAACAGTCAACAGCCACTACATATAGACAGCATCAACGAGACTGGCAAATCTTAAATTTCGCAGATAAGATATTTTTTTATAACTTGCAGTTTTTTATTACATAATAACGCAACGAAACGCAAATATGAACAGAAAATAAAAACAGAATTCACAAAATGTGTTATAATGCAACAGAAGGGGACGGCGACGACTGGAGGGTAGAGCGGTGTGCGGCAGTTATGAAAACGTGTTTTTGCGATCTTTTCTTTGACTTTTTTGTTTTGCGCGCCGTTTTTGGGAGGAGGAAAAAAGTTTATGTCGGCATTTGAGCAAACAATGAGGGAATAATGGAGCAAGAAATGAGAAATGAAACTAATTAAAGCATTGGTTCGTGTTGGTTTTTGTTTTTTGTTTTTGGTAAAAGAGAGCAAAACTTTGCATAGTTATGGATAATAATTTTACAATTTCTATTTACAAATAATTAGTTTGCAAAGGTAGTTTTAAGCTCATGGATCTTACATGAGGTTAGGTTGAGCAGAAATTTAACCAACACTCGATTAGTAGAATCGGTGATAGTTAAAGGCTGTTGCGATGTTCGAATGTGTGACATGACATTTATGATAAGCAAAGATATTGGCAAAAATTTAGCAGGGTTGCCATATAACAGTAATTTCCAAAATAGGTACTTTTTAATGATACTAAAAATAATCTGTTAGTTGATGCATTTTTATGACTGAAAGCATTTTGAAGCTTATTTACAAATTTTCCTTGTTATCGATTAATACGAAGCAAAAAGTAATCTTCTGCCAAATTAGACGTGATCCGCCTAGTGACAATAGGTCTAAGGCGGATATAAAAATGTTGGTCATAATTGACTAAAACAATTTTGCTTATAATTTTTTTTTACGGCCAAAGCGAAACAATGCATTATTGGTTGAGGAATGCTGTGGGTGTAAAGGTTCCGAGACAAGATCTTCTAGAAAGAATTTTTTGGCCCTGAGTTCATCAAGGTCATGAGTACTGGGGAATTTGTAGCAAGCAGATAATAGAACCGCTAAAAAATAATAGTAGAAAAAATAATAATAATAAGGAGGAGTCTTAAAAAAATGATCTGAAGTGCAGCATATTTCTGCAGGAATTTTATTTTGGGGCATCCTGGCAACTTGGGCATACTGATGCATCGCGACGGAAGGTGTGCCTGCCCCGAGGTGGAGCTTAGGCCATAAAGGCCCATTGTGACTACATGCAGTCGTACGTGAACCAATTGAAACTTCTTACGAAGCTTAGTAGACAGCGAAAAGTTTTATCGGCTATGTCTCCCAGACTGTCGAAGGAAAAGTTGCTTAAGTAGTTCAGCCTTCTTTTGGATGAAGCAGGACAAGTGCATAGAAGATGAAGTGCATTTTCTTTCTCTTTATCATCCCTGCAGCTGCAACAGAATTAAGAATCGAATCTAACTGCTTAAGTCCACTGAATAAAACAAAATTTTAAAGCCAATGGACGTACTAATTTTATTTCTACTTAATTTAATTTTTAATTTTTTTTATTTAATTATTTTTTTATTTATTTGTATGTAAGTCTAACAATCTAAAAAAAGGAAATATAAAAAAACTTTACATTATAGAGCATTTCCAAAAACATATCTGCTTCGGCAACTGCTGGTGTTAAGACATTCCAAAGCCGCATTCCTCTGCGACACTATTTCTTCAAGTTACATTTTAAATTAAACGCCATGTATGTTTTAATTGCCCAAACGTTACATTCAATATTTGTGACATGGCATGGTTTGCCTTCTGCAGTTGGCCGGCCACTCTGACTCGACGGCCTTGCCATAGCGCCATCCTTCAAGCCAACACACACTGCCAAGTTAAGCGGCTAGGTGGGTACTTCCTTAAGTGACACACACTAACAGCCACAGCCGTAGCCAAGTAAAGTTAGTCAGTCAGTTGGTGCAATTAAAAGTGGCCTTAATAACAAACCTCAGTCAAAACGAGCCCACATAAGTTTCAAGAAAAACGCATTTTACTATTTGTTGCCGGTGTTGTGTTTGTTTTGTTCGAAACCTTTAAAATGTCACACATCAAACTACACAAAAATGTCAGTAAATGTCAAGTATGACAACCGCAGAGCACACATACACATGCACACAGCCAGCACAGCGCGTACTTCAAATTGTTAATTGAATAATTTCATAGGTTGTAGCATTGTGCGGTGTACCCCAGTTGCCCAAATGTTTATACTGCAGCAATTATTTTACTTAATTTGGTTTTGTTTTTGTGGTTTGCTTTGATTTGCTGTACTTTTTTTTGTTTGTAACTTGTTTCTTTATATTTTGCAGTTTTTATTTTGTAAACAACACTCCGACAATGCGGCAATGCGGCAACGAATTTCGACAATTAAAATACAAACCCAGTTAATTGCCTTTTAATATTGTCATATGCCATGCGCCGTACGCCGAATGCCAAATGCCGAATGCCTAATCTGTACACTTGAGATAAAAGCACTGCGACTGGGGCACTCGTGACAGCGGTTTGCGCTGTGTGTCAATGCAAATGGAGTTGTTTTTGAGTGCTCGATAATGTTGCCGTGCCGACGTCGACTTAAGCGCCAACATTAACGCCGACGTCGACGCAGTTTTCGTTTTCACTTGTGACGTGGTGTTGGTGTAACTGAAATCGGCATTTTTTGCCAGTTCGGCTGTTGTTGTTGTTGTAAATTATACTTTAAACTTCATACTTCAATTCGATGTTTTGTGAATGCGCGCGTTTCGGAGCGCTCGGCAAAAGTGTCATTTAAATTAAAACAATAGCCGCACGGCGACAAATGTCTATCAGGTGCGACAGTCCGCCTGTCAGTTGTCATAATTGTTGCACTGTCGACAGCGTTGTCAGCGAATGTGTACACAAAGACTCTGATTAATTACACAGACGCTTTGTTGTGCTGTCGTTTTTGTTCTTTGCACATAAATTCGAAGTGTCCCATTACCAAGTTTGTCGCTTAAGTCTTTTGTATTGAAGTAGCAAATTGTCAGTGAGAAATTCTACAAATACTCACCGGCAAAACACAGACATACTAAAAATGAATTGTTGCTGCTTATACGGTACTTCAAAGTGTAAACTTATGTTTCAAATTCCCGGTCTTGCATTCTGGTGAATGTGGCTTGAAAAAACCTGGTTGTATACTATAGATTTTACAAACAATTAAATTCCGTTTTCGAAAATAAATAAGTCACACAACAAGAGATAACTTGCCAGCTATAAATTTAGAGGATGACCCATTATTTTGTGTGGTGTACCGCATTTCAAAGGGTTGTCGATTCAAATCCCTAACGCCAAATTAATGAAACATTTTTCCCCTCCATAAAACATCCAAAGCAGACCACTTATTCTGATTCCATTGCAGGTGCCTACTTTGAAATCTGGCTTTATGGAGTTCTGCTATATTAGTCAATCTCACTGCAAATAATCACATTGCACTTTATTTGGACAGGGCACTTTATTATTTCTTCACTTTTAAGAACCTCTGTCTCAATGAAACCAATTATCGGCGCGTTAGAACATTGTCGCAAAGCCAACAAATTTTTTAAGATTAAATATTTTTTAGCGACATTAAATCCTGCGTCACCTCCTAATTTTTTCAGTCAGCCATTTGAAGGATGGGAGAAGTTGATACCAATTAAGAAAATTAGCCTTTAAATAAAAACTGGATCTTTCAATCTATCTCATGCGCTCTATAGAATCTAACTGATTGGTTACTGTTGTCCTTTAAATTACATTTGAACCCTTTGCAAGTCATCTTTATTAAAGAATCACAATCGATTACTTTTTTCACTCGCTGAGAAGGAAGTGAAGCTATAGGGTCTTGTTTTTAGTGGTAACATACCAGTCCAAACCTGTCCTATACATATGAGCTGCCTAAATGTAATTTAAGGAAACTAATTATTAAACCAAATACATAAAAAGTTACAGACAACTAAATCAGAGGTTTTAAATGCACAAACGTAAAATAACACATGGAAGAGATCTATCAGATTTTTTCTATAAATTAAATGGTCTTTTGTTTAGATTAAGCAATCTCTTCCCAAACACAAACCCTCCAAGATTAATTTAGTTAATTCATTAACTAATTTAGTTTACCCAACTCTGTCAGTTGCAGTACACTTGACCCTTTCTATCCATTTAATCCCACAAAGTGGTGCATTATATTCACCGCCTTCTCGAAAACATTCTTCGTCTCCGGTCTGTCTCTACTTTGAAGAGTCACAAAATTGCGTAAGTAATATCTCCCCTCAAGAATCATGTGTTTGGTTGCAGAAAGCTCTGCCTGAAATTGTCGTGACAATTCATTACAATTTTACAGTTTTCTAGAAACACGCAGCTACGGTGACGTAGTGGAAATATTTCCATAAGGTTATCCACCAATCAGTATCATTTATATATTTATCAACAACAAAAATTCGTACGTGCGCATTTTTTTGTGTTGTCAGCGCATTCGTCGCGGAAGAATTTAAAATTACAGAAGCGTTTATTGCCTTTGCAAAAAAAAAAAGCTGTAAAACCTTATAGCCCTACGCCCCTCACTAAATGTATGTAATAATAATACGGGCCGCTCTGCTTCACCCTGCGCTGCACAAGTCTCCGACGACCCAGACGATTCTTTGTAGAAATTCAACTAAATGGCAAAATAATGAGTCTGGAAAGATGCGGAATCAAAACATTTTATCATCGACAATCGAGTGCTTTATCAACGCTCGCGCACGCTAAACAACCAGCGATAATAGCAACAAATGGGAACATTTGTGGGCGTTACTGCAATTTGCATAAATCTCAATTATCATATCGGACAATACTGTCATTATTTGCCGATAATAAAGTTTGCTTCAATCATCCCAGAGCTCAGCGGCAAAGTGCACGCGGCCGATGCGCGCATCGGCAAGCCGAATGTTAATTGAAAAGTTTGTTGCGAAAAATATTTGCATGACTGGCAGTAATCGACTGAAAATGTACTATGGAATTTTGCTATATTGTTTAATGAAGCAATGCACTTTGTTTTCTAATTATTCATGCAAATGGCATCAATTTAAATGCAATAAACCGAAAGTGGGCATCAGGCAAACCAAATAAATCGGCCAAAGATCAAATCAAATGCAACAACACTACAAAAGCATCAAAGTACAAAATGTATACTTAAGTATACTTGTAAATAAAACCCTTGGATGTGTGTGATTGCAAAAAAGTTTTAAGCCTGATAAGCACTGGCAATATTAATTGAATCGGATGCGGAAATGATTATGTCACATTTTTATTCCAATGTTCTTTGAATGTTTCATATGTACCCATTGTGATCAAAAATGTAATGGGAAACTAAATCAAGTTACCTTAATTTCAGATTTCAGAGCTTGCGCCAAGAGGAGACACTTAGATCATTTAAGCTCATTGTGTTACCATAATACTTCGGGTTCAAATCTTTTTATTTACAAAGCCAATTTAAGCTTCTCACAAAGTTTAGGAGATTTTCAAAACAATTATTTCGGCTAGATTCAGGTGAATCTTTCTTTCAGCTAGTTACCAGTCTATGAGTAGAAACTCGACGTAGGTGAATATGTATGTTGGTACTAAGCCGTCTCGTTGGGAGATTTCACAGTTTCAAAACAGTTTTTGATGTGATTAAAACAAATATTGTGAGAGATATGATTTATTAACAGATTATGTGGGCTTTAAAAACTCCATCCAGTGCTCTGAGAGCGGATTAGCTACCCTAAGCCATTTTAAAACTATACAGTTTGCAGTGACCTCTACTTGAGAGACAATGCAATGATCCAGCAAGCGGAGCTAAGATTAAAGTTCAAGTGCTTCAACTATTTATTAATATTTCGATATTTTTATTAATTTTAAATTTTTTTTTACATCGCAGGATAGCTCAACATCTTCTCCACAACTGTTTTGTCAATTCAAAACTTTCTTGAACTTACTGGTTCCTCTCGTTTGCAGGGCAAAAGGAAGACTGCGATGCTTATAATAAAGCCTTTTCTTAAGCAAATGTTTCGTTATATTTTAATATCTTAACCTATTATTGACTTTAACGATTCCTAAACGAAATTCCGTCTAGTATCGTCCCATTGACCCAATATGGTCTATGCGTAAACTTAGGTTAGGCCAAAATGGCCCTTCGGGCATAGACATTGCCAAGAGATGAACTTAGGCTGCAGACGGGATCATTGTTATATCACAAGTAAAAAAAGAGAAAAATACCCCTGCAAGTGATTTTAGATCAGTCACATCATTAAAGACAAGAAATCCGATCTCACCTGTGTCCGTAAATAGCAGAGAAATCAATTTACAGTCTCCTCCTTTTTTTTTCATTGAGGCAACTGCGTCAACCCTCAAAGGTATTCAACTTAATCTTATTTTAGTCTTTATCGGTCAATTGTTTATTTGTTTATTTGATCGATTATTTTCGAAAATCAATATTATGCAACAGAATTTTAAAACTCTTTCCGGAAATTCGTCATAATTTGTTCTTAGCTTTTCGCAGTCATCTACAGAATTACAAAACTACAGAATTACTAAATAAAACAATTTCGTTAAGTATTTCTGAGAACATATTTTTTACCTGAAAATGCTGTAATTTTCTATTTTCAAACGAAATATTTTTTTTCAATTTTTTTTCTGTTCAATTTTATGGCAAATTCACAAATGCTTGTTTGCATGTACTTAAAACGTTTTCTATGCGGAAAAGCCCACAACTCGCGTCAGCTGGCCGTCTGGTTTTATGATTTATTGACGCAGACTCAGTGCCAATAGATGTAAATTTGTCGCTGCTTTGGCAATTTTGTCGCAATGTGAATTTTAGCACCTTTAACGGTGTTTGAAGCGTTCCGTGTGAGCGGAAAACCGCCAACTAATTAAACGTAATATTTCCCGCTGAGGCGGCTTACACTTCAAGAACCCACTTTGACCTTTTCGTTTGCACTCTTTCAATAGAAACTGTCGGCCAGTAGGGCAGTCGCTTGTACTTTGCTTGGTTTTTGACCAATTTGGCCTCTGACCATTGGCCTCTGCTGCGGCCTTGAACTGCATTGAACTTGAACTGAACTGAATGCACCGCTGTTGCTATGGTTGTTGTTTTTATTTGTATTCGTTGCATTGCTGAGAAACGCAAACACAAACACGAACACAAGTTCAGGGCTTCGTGCCGACAATGGGCCAAACAAGCAACACCTGACACGACAGCGACGCATTAATTACGATAGGCAACCGACGAGTGTTAAATCACTGCACATTTACAATGAAATAATTTCCAATTGAAGTGACAATATTTAAAGAGTTTTTTATGCAAATGCGCTGGGAAAATGCAAAGCGGCCAAGCGCCGCCTGGGCTACAAATAGGTGTGATAAGAAGGCGTGTTGCTGTTCGTGACGATTGTCTTCATGCACCGCACAATTAAGTTGCGGTCTTACTGTGTTTGTTGTTGTTGGTATTGTGTGAAGCCGCTACATAAATCGCTTAGAATATCGTGTGGCATGCAAGTGAAATTAAAACGAATGCCGCCCAGCTCAGTTAAATCAAATCCAAATCCAATATCAATTAATATAATTGCAATAAGAAATCGTTAAGGTTCGTTACAATAATTAAACATAGTCTTTACTGAATTAGAGATCAATTAATTAAAATCGCATTTAAATATAGTGAACTGCATTGTGCAACTATACTCGTTGCGTTCAATTATTTTCAGCCAATAATGAATGAAATATGTTTTTGAAATAGAATATGGAATTGGAGTAACTCGATGACGCTGGGTTACAAAAAATTAACCACATGGTGATGAAAGCAGCGGTCAAATACGAAGTCTACTACGAGTAGACAATTAGAATCAAGGAACAAAATTTAATTGATGATAAGACTAAGTTGTTCTGGACTAATTACTCACACTGATATGATTTCCATTCATTAACGAACCGACTCAAAGCATTACTGGGCAAAGTTATAATTTTAAATTTTACGTCTTAGGCTTCTATGTGGTTATATTAGCAACATTCCATAAGAAATTGTTTAACGTTTATACTCGGACCCTGTATTTTAGAGTGTTTTCCTATGAGAGCAACCACATCGTTATGGCTGTAATAATTACTTAAACATAAATCTTTTTACGCATAACGAAAATTTGAATATTTCTTCATTTACTTCAGCCAAAATTTAAAAAAAAGTATCTAAATTGAAAGAAAATGTCAAATTTAAAAGTTCTCTAATTTTTTCTGCTTCTTCTTCCTTTACTATGTCAAGATATACCATTAAAAAAAGTGTATACTTCTCTTCTTTAAACTTAAATATTCAGTTTATTAATTTCGTATTTTTCCTAAAACTTCAAACTATTCTAAAGACCAACAAAAAATGTATTCTTTTCTGGGATTTCATATATGAAAAACCATGATTTTCTGCAGAGTGCTGGATAGAGAAAGGACGGAAATTACTTGAAAATTAATTAAAAATTAAAACTTAAAATTAAAAATTAAAACTTAAAAAAGTATCCATTTGCTTGCATACTTTTTGTTTCGCATCCTGTTCAGCTTTGGCCTTATAACAATTGCTAAGGATTAGTTCCTAAATAAACAAAGAAGAAGAACCATGCAGTGCTCATTTAAGGGTCAATTGTTTCACTTAAACCTCACATACCTAAATACATAAATATGTATGTACTACATACAGTAAATATGTGTGCCTAATGCTAAGCTACTTTTTTATTATTTAATTTTGTAATTGATAGATTTCAGTTTAATTCTGATTGGAGAAATTTAATTCTGATTGAGGTGTAAGACTTAGTAAGACTTAGTTCTTACTGCACTTAGTGTATTCTAATTATTCTAAATAAAATAAATAAATGCCTTTGTAAAAATATTGCAATGCTAAAAACACATTTCGAATTGTTGAAATTTCAATGAGATTTTCATTGAATACAAGCAAAAACAAAACTCAAAACCCATGAAAAAAGTAGCTCGCATTCAATGTGGTCAAACTGTTAGCGATTACTACAAACTTAAGTCATCAGCTCGACTCGTTCAACTTGCTTAATTGCCCACTTTACAACGATGACCTAAGGAAATGAAACGCCAGCACGTGTACGACCAAAGTCGGACTGCCTCCACCCAGCGTCGCTACACTCGACTCGCGCATTTAGCCTAACTTTAGAACGATTAAGTCGCCACGTTTCATGAACATTGTTTAATTATTGTTTGTGCTTGCTTCTCTCCGCTCAATTGCAGTTCTAAATTATGGGATTACAAAAACACTACCTGAGGTATGGCCGCACCGCGAGAGACCACATACTTGGCCTGGCCGGCGGAGGACGTCGCAGTTCAGGCCATAAGACGAGCGAGGGTGCCGGTGGCGCTGGAATGCCAAATCTAACAAATCGGCCCACACCGCTCTCAATGCTGATATCACAAGGAGCTAAAATCAATAACAGTGAGTATCCACTAACACTTACTCGCCACTTGTTTGCAGCCGTAGCGCCTACAATCAGAAATCTTCAAGGAAACCAGTTGCATTTTCCGGTTTAAGTGCTATTTTCCTCCCGCCCAAACTCGTTTCAAATGTGCATGTTTTGTGGCTTCAACTAAAAGTTTAGTCTTAGCTTTGGTTTGGGGTTTTAATTTGTATTTGTTTTATTTTTGATTTTACCATCAACGAGAATTACAAGTCGACAACTCGATGTTAAAGTCAATATCACACAGCCAAACCGCTTCGAGTGCGCAAGTCAACATTCTAAAACGGCAAAGTTTACAAACCCGAGCCACCAGCATTCCGAGCAGCGGCAGCAACCGCAACCACCGGCGTCGATAATAAGCAGCTACCAAAAATTGCCACAGACCCCCAACCGACACAAGTTCATTCCGAAATTTTGCCGCCGACTTACATAATTGCCACGATAAGCGTCCGAAAAGCGCTGCAGCCGTTAGACGAACACGCCGATAGTGCTGGCGATGTTGGCCAAAACACGTTGCCACCAATACAGTCAACGTCGCAAGAAGAACTTGCTGCAGGTGTGTGTGTGTGTGTGTGTTTTTGTGTGATTGTGGGTTTTAGAGCAAACTTGCCGCGCACACGTGCTCTCACTCTCCAAGTGCAGCGCCGTCCAGGGCTACCGTTGTGTACCGAGCCACCATAGAAGCGCACCAGCGGCCAAACGGAGACAGCCATACGAACATTGATGTGTTTGTGTTTATTGGCCGGTCTGAGTGTCGTCACGCATGCTGCACTTTGAATTGGTCAGCTTCTGTTTGGGCGCGCGCACTGCACTCTGCACTCGACCCACACCGGCCCAGCGCACCCATACATCGAGACCCATGCAAACAGCGCCGCTGGTCATTTATTGGCCAGTTTGTCGTTGCAGTCCGTTGCCTTGGCTTGCTTACTGCAGCTCGTTCAGCCTACTAACTCAGTTAGATTGGCCAGCGCGACATTCTAACAGCGGCTGGCATTTGCTTCATGCACACTTTGTGGTGATTGCCTTCATTTTGTTTTGCCATAAATGCGAATTATGCGCAGTCGGCACAGTGCGCACCCGTTAAATGGTAGTCAAAGGTTCTGCACTTGTGATGCAATTCAGACTTTTTTAATATGATTTGATGGATGTGATCCAAATCATTGCGTTGATTTTGTTGTCACACATGTTGAGTAGTTGAACAGGTGTTTGTTTTAACGTGCAAATACCGTAGTTGATAAAGTTCACTATTTCTGCGCATATAGGTACAGTGGTCCACAGTGGTTTTATTGCACTGCATTTTTAAACTTTTGTTAAATTTTGTTAGTTTTTACGTTTATTTCTTAAGGTAAGAGTGAGTGATATGTGATTGTCAGGGCCAGAATTTGCCCGAAGAGACACTTGGACAAGCAATTAAGTCATTTGTGATATCAAAACTTGGGTTGAGAAAAATTGTTACTACAACCATGGCTGCGGTATTAAGAAAAAGTTGACTTATTCCGTTCAAATAAGAATAAAATAAAATAAAATAAAATAAAATAAAATAAAATAAAATAAAATGAAATAAAATAAAATAAAATAAAATAAAATAAAATAAAATAAAATAAAATAAAATAAAATAAAATAAAATAAAATAAAATAAAATAAAATACAATAAAATAAAATAAAATAAAATAAAATAAAATAAAATAAAATAAAATAAAATAAAATAAAATAAAATAAAATAAAATAAAATAAAATAAAATAAAATAAAATAAAATAAAATAAAATAAAATAAAATCAAATCAAATAAACTAAAATAAAATAAAATAAAATAAAATAAAATAAAATAAAATAAAATAAAATAAAATAAAATAAAATAAAATAAAATAAAATAAAATAAAATAAAAATCAAATCAAATAAAATAAAATTACAAAAAAATTAAATAAAATCAAATAAAATCAAATAAAATCAAATCAAATCAAATCATATAAAATAAAATAACATAAAATAACATAAAATAACATAAAATAAAATAAAATAAAATAAAATAAAATAAAATAAAATAAAATAAAATAAAATAAAATAAATAAAAATAAAATAAAATAACAAAATAAAATAAAATAAAATAAAATAAAATAAAATAAAATAAAATAAAATAAAATAAAATAAAATAAAATAAAATAAAATAAAATAAAATAAAATAAAATAAAATAAAATCAAATAAAATAAAATAAAATAAAATAAAATAAAATAAAATAAAATAATATAAAATAAAATAAAAGAATATAAAATACAAATACAAATACATATCAAATCAAATCAAAACAAATCAAATAAAATAAAATCAAATCAAATCAAATCAAATCAAATCAAATCAAATAAAATCAAGTCAAATCAAATCAAATAAAACAAAATAAAATAGAATAAAATAAAATAAAATAAAATAAAATAAAATAAAATAAAATAAAATAAAAATCAAATCAAATAAAATAAAATTACAAAAAAATTAAATAAAATCAAATAAAATCAAATAAAATCAAATCAAATCAAATCATATAAAATAAAATAAAATAACATAAAATAAAATAAAATAAAATAAAATAAAATAAAAAAATAAAATAAAATAAAATAAAATCAAATCAAATCAAATCAAATCAAATCAAATAAAATAAAATAAAATCAAATCAAATCAAATCAAATCAAATAAAATCAAATAAAATAAAATAAAATCAAATAAAATCAAATCAAATCAACTCAAATCAACTCAAATCAAATAAAATCCAATAAAATCAAATAAAATCAAACAAAATCAAATTAAATCAAATCAAATAAAATAAAACAAAATAAAATAAAATAAAATTAATAAAAAGAAAATAAAAAAAATAAAATAAAATAAAATAAAAATTATAAAATAAAATAAAAATTATAGAAAACCTCCTTAGTGCCTTCAAGCATTAAACCATCTACTCAATTTGCCCCAAACGATCTGAAATGATTCTGAAACTTTGTGCCAATACGTGACTACATTATCTACAAAAATCATTAAATTTTGCCAAGTAACTCTTCACTCCTCTGGCCTCATAATTAGTGCTCGCAAGCCAATTACAATTACAACCCAACTGATTCCACTGTGTTCGCGTAATTCTAATAAACAGTGGCAATAACCGAGCAGCCAACTGTACACAATCTCAGTCCGTGGCCATTGTTGCGATTGTTAAATAAATTGTGATGTTTACAAGAACAACAAAGGCCGAAAAACAATATCAACAAAACAAGCGAAACTAACTGCACAGCTATCGATGTAAAATAAACAATGTATCACATTGCAAAATCAATTTCAAACACTGCGACTACCAGCAGCCACCACTCGGCATTGCACCTCGGCAGAGTCCAAGCCAAAAGCGCAAACACGCAAAAGCCAAAACAAGAATCAACGCGCCGACGGCTGACTGGGCTGACTCGCGGATCGACTGGCCAGCACAGCGGCCACGTGAGCTTATCGCCAGGAAAACAGACTCGAACGCATTGCAACTGCAGCAGCCGACCGAAGCTGCCAAGCAGCAGTGAAGCGCTCTGTGTGCACATTGGCTGCACGTCCAAGTGCGTTCGTTCGTGCGCACACAAGCCCCACTCGAGCGCCTGGCCAGCTGCCGTGCAGCGCACCTGCCTAGCTGTCTGTCAGTCGGCCAGTCGGTCGTGCAGTCCGTCTGTCACGACAATTCTAAGATTCCATTCGCCATGCGCCGCGTGCAGCTTGTTGTGGCCAAACAGCGCGCCGCCGCAAAACCGGCCGCCAGTCGGTTATGCACGACGCTTTATTCAAATACCCGCACTCCGCTCAGTCGCGTTTAGAGTCGCGCCACTAAAAAATATATTTCTAAAACATGTACGAAAGGAAAAATTTAGCAATCTCGCACTGAGCGCTGTGTTGTATAACACGCGCCGAAGACGGCCGTTGCGCCAGTGGCAACAAAACCATCGCAAAGCAGAAGCACAAAATTTATGGTGGCAAAGTGCTAAGCTATAATAACTGCTCGCAGTTAGTTTGGAGCCAGTGGAGTGCGGTATTACTTCAGGGAATAACTCGACTCGTTTACAGTTAACACAATTAATCGAAACTGTCCAGCGCAGTTTAAAGACTTTCGATGAAGTTCATTGAAAATTGACAATTGTTTTTTGTTTTTTCTAAAGGCTAAATTTTGAAAACACTAGCATTTGAACCTGTTTAGAAAATTGCATTGGGAGATTCAGTTTTCAATAAGATTTTTATAATATTTTAATATTTTTTTATTTTGTTTAAACTGTACTAAAATGGTGAGGTATATGTAGATACTTTAAATTAGATTGTAACGCCCCAAATATCAGGAATACTAAAAATAAAAATATAGCAGTGTCCACCAGTTCGTTCATTTATCTATTCGTCCGTCTGTCCATCCGTCCGTCCGTATACAATAGTACTGTTCTCTGATGTATAAACTGGCTAGTTCGCACAATAATTCTTGAATAAATAAAAATATCAGCATGAAATTTAGATAGGTTACTGCTGATATTTCAATTCGGAACAATTTAAGCAGGGTTACCATATTGACAGAAATCTACGAAATAAGAAAATTTCGCTATAAACTTAAATAAATCAGAGACCTAAAATAATTATTATCCATATTTTTGGGAATGAAAAAATTGCGTTAGTTTAAGAAATTTCTAAAATTATTGTTTTATAATAATTATTCCCAATAAGAAATTTTTTACGTCGCCTATAACTATTATCATGTAATAAATATTTTTGAGTTGCATAATAACTGTTATAAGTAACAAGTATATTTTTTCTTGTCGATAATTATTATTTTGGGATTTTTTTTTTCACATTGCTTCATACCTTTTTTTTATGACTTTTTTAATTTACGTTGCCGATAACTATTATTTTGAGACATTTTTTTTACGTTGACGATAACTATTATTTTGAAAAAAAAAATTTTACGTTGAATTACAATATTTTGGATATGAATTAATTTTTAATTGTTTTAAATTGACAAACGCAAATTAACTGCAGAAACCTTATTTCCACCAACAACTAAAAAAATTAAAAATCAATTCATACTCAAAATGTGGTAAGGCAACGTAAATAAAAAAAAATTTGTTTCATAAAAGTTATGAGGCAACGTAAAAAAATTGTCTTCCAAATAATAGTTATCGGCAACGTAAAAAAAACAAATCATAAATTAAAGTTATGAAGCAACGTACAAAAAATTTTCTCAAAATAATAGTTATCGGTAACGTAAATAAAAACAGTCATAAATAAAAGTTATGAAGCAACGTAAAAAAAATCCCAAAATAATAATTATCGAGAACAAAAACAATATTTGTTTCTCATAACAGTTATTATGCAACGTAAAAATTAATTGTCGCAAATAATAATTATAATCAACAAATAAAATTTATGTTGCATTGTAAAAAAAAAAAAAAAAAATTTATGTTGCAATGTAATTGCAATTAATTTCTTTAAAAACTTATAATAGTTAAGTCCCTGAAATAAATGAATCGAACGATTAATTTATTTTCAATTTATTTACTATTATTAATTGCTGTTTGTTAGTGTTTTGGTTGAACAATTTATTTGTAAAGTATTTTAAAATTTTCTGTCTGACATTTATTTCTGACATTTATTTATTTATTTATTTAACAGATTATACAGGCATATAAGATACAAGCTTCTGCATGCCAATTAGGAACTAAAAATTTAACTGACAGAACTCTACGAACTAAGAAAATCTTAGTTTCAATTTTTTCGCTATTATTTGCTGCTGCTTGTCAGTGTTTTGGTTTAAGAAATTCATTTTAAAGTATTTTATACTTTTACGGGTTTCCCTATAACAGGGTTGCCACATTGGCAATCTACGAAATAAGAAAATTTCCCTGTAAACTTAAATAATTGATTCGAACGATTAATTTAAATAGTTTTAATTTTTTGGCTATTATTTGCTGCTGTTTGTTAGTGTTTTGGTTTAACAAATTAATTTTCAAGTATTTCATAACTTCACTGTTCCCTCTATAACAGGGTTGCCACATTGATAGAAATCTACGAAATAAGAAAATTCGCTGCAAACTTAAATAATCAATTCGAACGATTAATTTAAATAGTTTCAAGTTTTTTACTATTATTTGCTGCTGTTTGCCAGTGTTTTGGAGTAACAATTTAATTTTCAAGTATTTCCTAATTTCACTGTTTCCTCTGTCATCCCATTGTGCGCAATTAAACTAATAATTTGGCATTAAATGTAATTTTTAAAACTCAAAAGCAAAAACACATTGCACTCATTTTTCAACATGTTTCATTAAAACTGAGACATAATAATGCTTAGTTCTATAGGTTTTTTCAGGCACTCTTGAGCGTTAAAATTATTAAAAATATTCCGCAATACATAAACTTATCAATTTCGACTCGGTACTAAAAACTAGATTGTACCCGGAATTGTATGTTTTTGAATTAATAGCCACAGATGCCAAACATTGCTCAGTGTGCATCGACACGACAATAAACTGGCTCACGTAAAGAATGCAAAACTGGCAAAACTGTGTCCTTCTGATTTTCCCGCACGAGTTGACAATGCAAATTAAGCGGCAATCAATTTCGAATGGCTTGTAGAACACAAAAACAAACCTTAGCACCAGTGCCGGTGGTTTCCCCAGTGAGGTCAGCGTCGATGAAGCAATCGCACGAACTTAAGTTAAAAAGTCAAACAGACAGAGAAAACAATTGCAAAACACGATATGAGGTATTTTTCCATTAACACATTTAGCGTCACACACACACACACACACACAAAATTCGCTGAATGCAGCTGTCTCAGGATAGTCGCATCCTTGTGCGTCAGCGACTTGCGGTTGCTTTCATGCGAAATGCACGAAATTTATTGCGGCTGCAATAAATGCAAGAAAGTGCCTCAAGGACGCGTTCGCTGATTGCTTCGACCACTTATTGCGACCAGTTGAATTGGCTCGCTTAATCAGTCTAATTGCCGTTGGCATTAATGGCATCGTTGCGTCTATAAGGAAGTAAGTTTCGCGAAATTGCTCGCATTTCTCAACAGCAAAGTCAACAACAATGTCGCCGTCGATTTCTCCACATCTCTTCCAGCGCAACGACATTCGCATTGTTCTTGAGATGCAACAACAGCTGCTACACTCACACGCACACATGCGCAAAATTGCAACACTCGCACTGCGAGCAGACTAAGATGATTGCAAACTTGCAATCGTTTAAATGAAATCGTTAACCCGCGAGTGCATACAAATAGTTGGTGCTCGTAGTTGTCCGTCAGATGCGTTGCCACTGATTAAGCGCTCACAATTGTGCACTGTTGCCATTGTTGGCCGACTGTGCAATTGTTTGCGACAAATTGTTGTAGCTTTATTTTCCACGCTAATTCGATTTGCATTGTCGTCACAGAAAAGCGCAACACACAAAAAAGGCCACTGCACGTGAGTCGCGCACAACTGCTTTGTCTCGTGCCCGCGCCGGCGAGCGCCAATGCCTTTTCGCTTCGTCATTGTTGGCCGCGCAGTGGCAACGTTTTTATTTTTATTTTTATTTATTTTTATTTTTTGTTGCGCTTTGTAATGATGTTGCATTAAAGATTGTGTTTCAAATGTCACATTCACCACTGTACACACACACACACACACACACATTGCTTTAGAGCGTCAGAAACAAATCAAGAAAAACTTTGATAAACATTTAGTAGATGAAACACAACTAAGGCAAACATTTCATAAAAGCCAAATCAAACAATTCACAATTTTACATATGTACTTGTACATATGTATGTTTATATGTATCTTGAATCATAATAAAAAACCAGCTTCAATGATTGAATGCTTTCAGGTTGAATGATTGATGATCTCTCAAGTTAGAGTGTTTGAAGGATGAAGGATTCCTATTCACTGGTTGACTTTCTGTAACTTGGTAACTGGTTGACTTCTTTAAAGATATAATGATTTGATGAATTATGAATAATGATGTAAAAAATTTAAATTATTTATTTTAAAAATAGTCAATGATCAGTCAGATGATGAGTTTTTTGGCAAAAATTTAGATCAGTTGTTTGAATTTTTAATACAAATAGATGCTTTATAGTGCAGCCTCCAACTTCACCATGTGAAGTGTTTTGTTCAAGACTGGTTTGCTTCGATCTTCACTAAAAATGTCCAGCTTCTAGCGGAAGCTAACGACATTTATGTTATGTCATCGAACTAGAGAGAGAGAGAGAGAGAGAGAGAGATAGAGATATTGGCCAAGCCAGATGGCACTGCAGCCTTTGTAGCTATCGAAAGATTATCTATGAAAGTGAGGTTCTATTGGCTGGCAGAAGAAATTTTGAGAAGTGGAGTTTTAAACTAAAAAATATATGTATTTCTAAAACATGTACGAAAGGAAAAATTTAGCAATCTTGCACGGTCGTTGCGCCAGTGGCAACAAGAACATCGCAAAGTAGAAGCACAAAATGTATGGTGGCAAAGTGCTAGTCTATAATAATTTTTCGGGCTTCTAAATTTCCTTGTAATTTGTATTGTAGAAAACGAAGATCGTAATTAACAATTGTGACAGTTTTTTTTTAACAAAAAACTAAAACTGAATAGACAATCGATGGTTTGTAATTTCAACGGTTCAACCACGTCAACTATAATTAAATATACATTTATTGAATAAAAAATATTTAATTTTAATTTTAATAAAAAATACATTAAATTTATTATAATTTAAAATTAATAATTAATTTAAAATTATTAATTAATAATTAAAAGATAATAATCAATAATTAAAAAATAATTAATTTAATTAAGTAAAAATCATTTTTAATTTAAGAAGGACTTAACACTAGAATGCCCAAGGTAGTCATTTTGACTACATTGACGTCAGTTATTGTAAATAACTTTTGTTGGATCGCTTTCTAAAAAAATATCTTACGTGACTTTTATTAATTTTTAGAGCTTAATGGAATAAATAAATTAAAAATATTGTAAAAAAATTGTTTACCCCAATTTTGCAAAATTTACCTTAAATGCCCAATTGTAGTCATTTTGACTACCTATATACAAGTTTCAGCAAATCTTACTGATAAATAGACAATTATGCATCTTCAATTGCAAAATATAAAAATTTTATATAATTGCAAATATTGAAACAAAAATATCATAGTAGGTTGTGACAATTCCCAAGTTTTTCAATCCAAAATTCACTCACAAAATTCATTCACAAATTCCAAATTTCATTCCATTTTATCCCATCAAAACAAATCAAATCAAATCATCAAGTCAAAATGACTACATATGGGCATTTTAGGTATGTCAGATTGTCGGGCTAGTGTTAAAAATAAAAATGTACGTTTAATTAAATAAACTTTAATAATTAAATTAATAAAATCAATTCATAAATTCAATTAAATAATTATCTATTTATAAATAATTCAAGGCAATAAATAAATAAATAATTATTAAATTAACAACTTATTAAATTATAATTAATTATTTAATTGATTTAAATTTGAAATTAATTTTAATATATTTTGTAAATTAAATTAATTTTAATTTTAAATTCATAAATTAATTTTGATAAAATTTATTGATATGTTAGCAATTCATAAAAAATATATCTTATTAACAATATTAAAGTAATAATATTTATAATAATTAAAACAATAAATAAAAATAAAATAATTAAGTTTCATGCCACGAACCACGCCTTGCCATGCCACGCCACGCGATGTCATCAAAATGTGGAAAAATACTTATTTTACAATTAAATTAATTAATTAAATTAATTTTAAGAAAAAACTCAAACTGAAGAGACTATCGACGGTTTGTAATTTGAACCAAAGCGATTGATTTTCAAAGTACCTTTAAAAACTGCAATAAACACATATTTTAAGATTTTTTTTAATATTCAAAAACTCATTTAAACTTGTGAACAGCTCAAAAGTGATTAATTTAATGTTTTAATTTAATGTTTTTTTTTAATGAATAAATCAGTTGCAATAAGCTTTTTGGTTATTTCAATTAGATAAGCAATCGTGCTTTGCACTGCATTTTCTCAGCCTATATTGTTTCATGGTTAATCATGCACATTCTGTCTAACTTGATTTAATTGAAACTAAATTTTATCTTTGGACAGCGCAAAATTAATATTGAAAACGACAACTGTTGGTTTCTCAATGCATTGCAAACAAAGCACAGAGTCATTCAATATGAGTGTAAATAGCCAAGAACACTTAACTACATACACACATATGCATATACACACACATATACATAGAAGAGTATTTACTAAATGTGCGCATGTGTGTTGTGTTGCTCGTGTGGCGGCTAGTTGGCGATTGTCGACACAGTATCATCGTGTCCTAAATGTTTATTAGCCGTATCGCATTAACCAGTCACTCATAACAATTATTATTAACTTGTGTGCATGCACTTGCCACATTTGCCGCCCTGCCTGTGGCCGTATTGCGCGCACTCAAGTCGCGTTGCCGCTAAGTACGCGCACTCACACTGCACTTGCGGCAACATGTGAGCGTTTTTGTTTGCTTGTTTCACTTTACGACTTGGCTGCCACTGTTTCGCCGTCCAAAACAAATAGAAACAAAGCAAAGCAAAGCACAAAAACGTTGCGCACGCGCCATCCGCCATGCGCCATCCGTCTTACGCAGTTAGCCGTTGGCCATTGGCCGTGCGGCAGCCAGCGCAGCTCGCAAATCTAATAAGCCTAATCATGTGTGTGAAACACGGTTGGGCATGCCGCCGGCTCGGACCAGCGTTAATTGTGCTTGAAAAACGCGCACAACTATTGCAATATTCGCGGCCGACTGCGGCTGAATGAATTGCTTTGTGGTAAATGCTCCCTTGACCTTGGGGATGCTGCATTTTATTGCCTCAATGTTTGTATATACCTTTTTATTTGTATTGCCCTTCCGCTGTTCCCGCTGCATTTCGGCCACTTTAAAATTTACGCAACTTTCTCTCGCGTCGTCCAGTTCCGTCGATTCAGCAACTTTGGGCTTAACACGCTTAACGACAGCAACAAAGCTCAACGACAACAAAAACAACGACGACGACGACGACACTAAATAATAACAGCAGTAACGAACAGTCACAACGAACGCATTCACAGCGGCGATAACAGCGGCAACAGCGGCAACAGCAGCAACAACAGCAACAACAACAACAGTCAAAGGCAGGGCACAACGCGTTTACATATTCAGGGTCAGCGCTAAGAGCGGCAGATAACAATAACTTTGTGACATGGTTTGAGCTGACTGGCGAATATTTTATAATCACTTTGGCGTATCGCATTTTTGTATTGCAGCTTATTACAATTTTGCAAACACTTTTGCCTCTCTTTTTGTCTCTCAGTGTTTCTCTGTCTGGCCACAGGTCGTGGCACTTTTGGCGTGCATGTGCGAAATATGATTTTAATGGAGTGCACATTAAGTGGTTTCGTCTGCACGCCCTTTTCTCGGTTGCATGTCTGCAGATATTCGGCAATTAAAAATTCCTTGTCGCAGCAGCGCAAAGTTTTGACACGTTCACCGCGGCACGCACAGTGGTGCGGATAAACGGTGTGAAGTGAAGAGCTTAAAAACCCAAATACCATTAAATAGAGTCTTTAGAGATACAAAATGTTTCCATGAATATTTTTTAAAACATTTCTTTTTAAAACGTTGTAACCACTTAACCGGAATGCAAACGGTTTCGCCCGTCAAAGATAATCGAGTTTCGACTGCATTTCTTCTTATTGGTGGTTGGAATTCATTTCTGAGTATAACTTGGAAAGAAAAATTAATAGAAAATCAACGGTTCAACCACGTCAATTAAATATACATTTAGCGCATAGAAAATATTTAATTTATATTCCAATAAATAAATAAATTGAATTCACTATTATTTTAAAGTAAAAATTAATTTCAAATTAGTAATTAATAATTTAAAAATAATAATTAATGATATAAAAATAATAATTAATTTAATTATGTAAAAATAATATTTAATTAAACTATGTCTTAAAAAAAAATTACCTTTATTAATATTTATTTACTATTCCCAATTAAATAAACTTTAACAATTAAATTAAATCAATTCATAAATTCAATTTAATAGTTAACTATTTAAAAATAAATCAAGGCAACATATAAATAAATAATTAGTATATTATTAAATTAACAAGTTATTAAATTATAATTAATTAATTAACTGATTTAATTTTGAAATTAATATTAATATATTTTGTAAACGAAATTAATTTCGATTTTAAAAGCACTAATTAGTTTTGATAAAATTTATTGATATCTTAATAAAATTAAAATCTACCTTAAACTTTAATAATTAAATTAATAAAATCAATTCATAAATTAAATTAAATAGTTAACTATTAAAAAAATAAATCAAGGCAATAAATAAATAAATAATTATTATATTATTAAATTAACAAGTTATTAAATTATAATTAATTAATTAATTGATTTAATTTTAAAATCAATATTAATATATTTTGTAAATTAAATTAATTTTGATTTTAAATGCATTAATTAATTTTGATAAAAATTTATTGATATGCTAGCAATTCATAAAAACTATATCTTATTAACAATATTAAAATAATAATATTTAAAATAATTAAAACAACTAATGAAATAGTTTCATGCCACGAACCACTTTGCTTAGAATTTTCGGGCACGTTGCCATGCCACGCCATGCCATGCCACGCCATGCCATGCCATGCCACGCCACGCGATGTCATTAAAATGTGGAAAAATACTTATTTAATAATTACATTATTAAAGTAAATTCAATTGAATTAAATTAACTAAAATAATTTAAATCGCAATAATAATTCAATTAAATAATTAACTAATTATGAAAATACATTTGTTGTACAATATTTAATTTATAATAATTTCGAAAAAAAAATAATTAATTTAATTACGACTTAAAAATAATAGTGCACCTTTATTATATTTATGAATTATTTATGATTAAATTAACTTTAATAATTAAAATCATAATATTAATTAATTGATTCAATTAAATAATAAATCAATTATGAATAATTCAAAGCAATAAATAAATAGCAAATTATTATTAAATTAACAACTTATTAAAAATTAGTTTCAATATCAATTGATTATTATTTGAGTTTTTTAAATGAAATTAATTTCAATTTTAAATAATTATGTTTTTTTATAACATTTATTGATGTATAAGCAATTTATAAAAATATACAACCTATTAATAATATTAAAATAATAAGAATTATATAACTAATTAAAACAATGAATGCAATAGTTTCACGCCACCAACCACTGTGCTTACAATTTTCGGGCACGTTGCCACGCCACGCCACGCGATGCCGTCAAAATGTGGAAAAATACTTATTGCATATTTCGCAAAACCAAAACGCTGTTGTGTCTTGAACTTTAGTATCGCGTAAATTATTCACACAATTGCTTTATACTCGTACTTGGCATTAAGAAATTTCAATTACGCGCCAGCATTAAATGGCAATTTTCAGCTTCAGCACTCAAAGCAGGCTCGTAAGGGACTATATACTATATAGAAATTTATGATTTTGCATTACGATATGGAAATGAGCCGCAAAATGCCGAAAGACGCTTTAGCCGCCAGCGGCGTTCTTGCTGACTGTGACTTTGCGCCGCGGCCGCATTGCACAAAAGCGACCAAGCAATTTAACTCGCTGGCCGCACTGCCAGCACCGTAACTATGTCAACTGTTGCTGATTCAACAAAATAATGATCTGTGTAAAAGCGCACCATGAATAAAACTCAGTTCGGCCAGAACGATCAACGCTGAAGAAAGTGAAAATTTCATAGTTGCACATTTCTTCGCGACTGCGTTTTGGGCACTTTTTCCGCGCCGTTGGTTGACGTCGGTGTCGTGGCACGCGCGCAGCTCATTTCGTATTCAGTACGTCGATCGATCTGCCGCGATAATGTCAACCAAGTATTATGGTGTCAATCAATTGAAATAGAAGCACAACGATTAGCGCAGCGATACGTTACGTGGCAGCGCGACCAGAACGACGGTAAACGCGCGTGTCTGCCTGCATTGCACTGCGAATTTGCATCATAATTAGAACGCAAACAATATAGAAATAAACGATTATCTCGGGAATTCTCAAAGTCATCGGTCGCGTGTGCAATCTTTCGCCATTAGTCGTCTACCGATTACTGTCATCGCGACAACGCACGCAGTCGATACGTCGCTGCAAGGCGACCAGACAGTTGGCCAACAGGCTTCGTGCTGTGGCCAATTTCTTTGCAAAGTGAAACGCGGCAACAATCACACTTCCGCGCCGCATCGAGCCAAATGACATTACACCCCCCAGCGACAACCGCCGCCCCGCACATCCGCTAACAAGCGCAGCCTTGCAATGCGCTCATTCATACGAAATGTGCGCAGCGTGTGTCGTCGTTTCGGTGCAAATGAGAAGAGAACGCCTGAAAATCCCACATCGACCAGCATTTGGGCCGACGTGATCACGTGCCAGAACTGCGCCGACACATTCATTCTGTTCTCCAGCCTGCCGAAGAAGATAGTCCAAGCGAAGATCTGCTCACTGGGTACAGTAGCTCCACAACAACACATTTAAGCCCTCAAGGAATGCATCAACAATTTTTACTGTCATTCAGTTCAATGCCTTTTAGTAAACATTGAAGATTAGAGTTTGTTAACAGCGCGCAAGGTTCACCTTGATTCGGCACGTTCTAGTCGTTGAAATAGTTTTGGTTACTCACACACACGCATAACTAGTGTTGCCAGATTTTTCCAAACAATTCGTTATTTCAGTGCAGCAAACAAATCTTTGTTTTGGTAGAGGTTCTGGGTTCAATAAAAACGTTTTGATTTAAGAAGAGTTTTTGAAAGAATTGAATTGAATTTAAAAATAATTTTTTCTCTTTAGAAAAAAAGTTCCTTTAGGAATTCTTTACAAATACTACCAATCAAAATTTTTATGTATATTCATGTTTTCAGAATTTGGTCAAGCCTGGGCGGATTCTAAAACAGACCAATTCCAACAAAAAATGTCTGCCAGATTATTTTTTACAAATCTAACAAATTATTTTTGTGCATATATATTTAATTGCAATTGCAGTTTCATTAACAAAGCAAATGAGAAACAAGTAATTATTTCTATAATTTTTTAATGCATCTGTACCCACACCTACCTGGGCTTTACAACAATTTACGTACTTCTTCTGGCCTTTTTCACCTTTCAGCTCAGTGATGGGGTACCCCAGTACAAATTGTATGAAAATGTCTCACTTTTTGTTCGCACTGTAAGACATTTTGCCGTTTTTGCTAGGTTTTAAAGCTGTCTTTTGACAGGTTCAAAAAATTTGTACGTTTTATAAGTTTCGATAACAATGCTAGCCGACCTTTACGAGCCCAAACAAATAAAGCGGCTGCCATTTTTTGTTGATAAAATTGTTCTATTACAAATTATTTGCTTTAGAAAGTTTTACTTACAAGAAATATCTAAGAAATCCATGCAACTCCAGCAACCAAATGGAATCAAACACTCGAAAATAAAGACATAATACCATTTTGGGAGTTGTCATGAAGTTTCACCTTTCTTGGTTATCCGCAAGTATGTATATAAAATTTCAGTATCAAAGTGGGCTGGGGTACCCGGGTACCCCAGCACACACATAAGGGTTAAATAGTTGTTTATCGATCTCCTTCTAGGCCGTTGAGAGAAAATTCGGGCTCGGAACTCTCTCCATACAAAACATTATCAAAACACAACTTCATACAAAACATTAACATTAACAATGCACACAACGATAAAAACGGGCCCTCCAGAACTTCGACACCGAGTAAAAACCTCTCGTCCTTCCACCTTCTTATCTGAGTTGATCTTAATCAGAATGTGACTTTCTACACGTTGCATTACGTAAGTTGCTAGTTAATAGTTGCCTTGGATGAACATCGAATGAAGGTTGGGAAAAAGGACACATTTTAAATTTAGGCGAAAATGTGGTCGCAAATCTCACTGAAGTTATTATCTGGAAATCGTTTTTCAACCTCCAATTTCATCTTCCAGTCAAGAAAAGTTGAACGAATACGAAATGTGTTTGAAACAATTTAGGTCATGGATCCACAGAACCGACTTGTGTTATCTGCTAAATGAGGTACAGCTGGTAGGTTTTTAAGAACCTAGAATTGAAGATTTTTAAAATTCGAAAATCTATTTACAGTACACCTAATTCTGTTTTTACATGGTCTTTTTTACACGGTTTTGATTTAACACGGTTTGAAAATAAACAACTTTTAATTTTTTTACACGATTTTATTCCATTTAGCACGATTCAAAATTTTTTGGGGTTAAATTTTTTTTGTCAAATTTAATTTTTTTAATATGTTCATATCACAAATTTAGGGAAATTCCCTTTTTGTGGATAAAGCAAATTTACTTGTCAGAGCAATTGAAATGTGTTAATATTTTGTGAACTATCAATGAAATTAGACGTGTTTGGTAAAGAAATTTTTTATAGGCGAATTAGTTTTTCCAACGTTACTTTTTTTTATTTTAACGCATTAAGATAAAAGGTAAGCCAAAAAATATTTTATATTCATTCAGTTATTTATATTTTTTTATTTTTGTTAAATATTTTATGTATCCTTGTTTTTCACTAATTTGAATAGGTTTTAGAGATAAGGAACCAATCACCTACTTTTGCATACGATCAATGTCTTTTTTTACACGGTTTTTCCCGGAACCAATCTACCGTGTAAAAACAGAATTAGGTGTATAATGTATAAATATAATATATGTGTCAGGTGAAATAGTTAGTTTAATCTATTCTTAGCAAGAAATTGATTCCTTTTTGGGATCAAAAGCACATTATTCAAAATCAAAACAATCGAGAGTACTCAAAAGCAACAATTATGAGTGCTCCAAAAGACTCAAATTACCTTTAGTCAGCTTATTTATTTAGGTCTTTTTGTTTTTGGTTGCTTGTGGCTTTCGTTTTTTTGCTTGGAACTGCTTCAAAAGAAAGAACCAAAACATGCAAGAAAATCAAAATATTAAAAAAAACTGTTGATATTTCGTTGAAAAAACTCGATATCCAGAAGAACTCGATCCTCCTAGTAAACAAATATTTACTTATAGCAAATGCAAAAAAAGTGAATCTTTTAAAAAGTCAGTTTCTTTCAACATCTGCGCGCCCTATTTCTTTATTTTTTATTTCTATTTTATTGTCTTTTTTACGCAAACTCCTGCGAAAACGATTTCGGCCAAACGAAAGAAAACTACAATTTGTATTGTAACTGCCTTAAAATACTATAAAGGTTTTATTAACGTAAGTAGTTATACCTAGTAATAATAACGTTTACAATAAAGTTGAGCTGAGCACAAAAGGGAATATGCCATAAATCAATGTTATGCCTTGAATGACTCACCCAAGTTGTCTTCATGATGAATGTGCAGCCTGTTTGAAACCTGTAGCAATGTCTGTGTGTGTGTGTGTGTGTATGTGGCTATGTGTATGGGCATCTTTCGAAATAACTCGCTCAAGGTTGTGCCGAGTCCTTGTGCTTCTTTGGGATATGGCAGTCGTATCATTTACATAAGCGCCCACTTCACGAAAAGTACTAAAATTCGCCGTCCGCTTAATTAAAAGCACTTCAACTGAAGAAAATGTGTCGTGTTGCTGGGTCGATGGTTGCGTTGCGTTGATTTGCCAGAGACGAACGTATCCGATGCCCAGCACACTTGATTACATTTAAAAACAATTTTTTTTTGTATTGAAGCAATGCATGTAAGGAAGAAAAATCACAGTTGTAAAAAACAAATACATTATAGATATTTGCACATACCGAGCGACAGTATGTATGTATGTACACTGTGCCATAGCATCGCATCGCGGTGTATGCATAGCCCGATGTATTTGCATACACAATAAAACCGCGGCACACCGTCAGCGCCGACTGTG
This sequence comes from Melieria picta, assembly GCA_964056695.1. Classification (NCBI taxonomy): domain Eukaryota; kingdom Metazoa; phylum Arthropoda; class Insecta; order Diptera; family Ulidiidae; genus Melieria; species Melieria picta. Next base: position 20,517,127 of record OZ057399.1, read on the forward strand.
TGGAGGTGCAAATTATTTGTCTGCGTCACAGTGTCGCCGTGTTTACATTCGAACAGCACTTGCGAAATGCGAGTATCCGCCGAAATTCCCACATAAATTACTCACTGCTTTGCTTTTTTGCCACACACACAC